>OZ018410.1:15712912-16912912 GCA_963969595.1 Neckera pumila | reverse complement strand
GTTTGAATTTTTGTCTTGATTTTTTGAAGATAAAAAAACTGACTAGCTTCATGAAATATAATTTTTTTCAATCAATGCCCAGGAACAAAATTTATGCCCAAATAAGCTCAAAATAGGGAAGAGGGGCATCAAAAATTTAAACTTAAATTTTTTTTCTCATAGATTAAATTTTTTTCTACATGGAAAGCTTTGATTCATTCCATTTGGACTTGATATGAGAAAGTTATGAACAATCTTGTTTTCCGGGCAATTAGAGCATCTTCTTGTAAAAATAACTTGTACAATTCTTTTATGAATGCAATTTTTACAATTTTTCATAAAAAGAAGTTTCACATGGTTTAGTTTGCTAACTAGAACAATCTCACTATTGGAATTAGTACATTTTAATTCCATTTTAGAGATAATAATAATTTAGATTTTCCTTCTATTTCATACCTACTTCTATTTAACAATTTTCTTAAGTATGAAAATTAAGCTTTTTTGAATCTTTTTTTTCCTAGATTCTCAACTCAGTTCTCCAACATAAAGATTTAAAACTCAAAACTCTTTAGTGCAAAAAATTTAAGTCAAGAAGGTTGAAAGTCAAATAATCTAGTCCTGCAATGTACAAAAAAACTTGTTTTGTTTACTTTAAACAGAGATATCTTGCAATCTATGCGGTCAAAAATTCTGAATTTTTTTTTCACACATTCTTATATTAGTTAGGTGTAAGATTCTCTGGTAGATGTGCAAAAAATAAAATTCAAATTCTTTTACTCCTTGCTAGAGAAATAGTAGTTTTGAATGTTTTTTGGCAAAAAAAAGGCTTTGGTCAACTATTGTTTAGGAGTTGACCATACCTTTTCACGGTTCATTTGGAGGAGCATAGAACATCCAAGCATTAACCTTTAACCCCTAAAATATGTTCACCCATAATACGCCATGTCCAAAATGCAACACCTACATTTAAACTAAAAAATAACATGAAACCTAGATATTGATGTTACTATATGGAATCTATCAAAACATCAACACCTAAGAGAGATTGATATCACTTTTCTTATGGGAAATGAAAAGAAAACACAATATGATCATGAAAACTAGACTTGATAATAAAGGATGCATCTTGTGTATTTAAAGTATTTTGTTTTTCCTCTACCTCTACCAATGTTCAGAATTGAGCATAATTTTTTACTGATCACATTTCAAGTAGTATACTCAATTTTGTTCTTTCCCCTTCTATTATTGAATTCAAATATAGCCATATGTAAATGTTGCAACTCTTAATTGGAGACTACAACTTCAAAGCTTTTGCAGATGTTGCATTAGAACCTGTTTGGGGTCTCTTGGAAAGTCTTTTAATGAATAGTTAGGCAAGAGTTGAAGTGTGACTTAAGGGCGGGCATGCTTTTAGCAAGAATTGGATGAGGTAGACACAGTTCAAACGTCTCCATCCTTGTGTGGTGCTGCTATTGGGGCATGTGCTGCAAGTGCCTATGAATTAAGTGTTCTTGACTAATGCTGCCAAGATAGTCAACCATGCTTTGTTCAAAATATGAGTGGATTAGCATTTGGGCAATATAAGTGGTATTCTTTTATTAGGCTCAACATTTTAAAACTTGATTATCTAGTGAACATGTGTACAAGAAATTCAAGCGTCAAGCCATTGTCAACTCTAGTATTGCCAATAAAAAATCCTAATTTGCTCACAAAGATCAAGTGCAATTTCTAACATAAATTGTATGCAGTCCATCATAGCTAAAGCAAGCTTTTGTTTCATTGTCCGCACTCCCACAATTCTAAACTTGATTGGCATCATGACACCATTTGTAACTTCTTGTTGCTAGGTAGCTATCCTTTGCTTTATGATTGGTTCTTTTGTAAAGGCATTTCAAAAAAACCCAAAAGTTTCTATTACTATTATTACTATTAATTTTTTTTATTGATCCCTATATAGATACCTCAAGTTCATCACAAAATTTTGAGTAAAGTAGATAGTCTACATCCAAAATCACACCCGCATAAAACCACCATCATCACTCTTATGTACATCTCTAAAATCAACATGTACCTATGTGGAACGATTCCAGAGCATCTACCAAAATAAACTTTGACCCTTTACAACTTCTAAATATGGTATCCAAATGTCATATTCTTTGATGCGTTGGAACATATGAAAAATTGAACGGTCCAATAATACTAACTATACAAAATAGTGAGATTCGGTTGCCTTAACAATTAGGTTGCCTTCATTAAGGGAAGTTAGCTCGTGAGCCACTACTTGTCCACATGGAGGCACATGCACTTCTCTAAACTTGAGCCATGAACAGTGCACCAACCCCATACAACACAGATAGTTCCTTCATTACTGCATTCTTCTATAATGACTGCACATATTTAATTGTCGAGAAATTAATATGAGGCAACCTAATTTCACTATTTTGTGTGCGTAGGCACAATGACGGTTTGAAGGATACAGTCACCTTATGTATGATCTAACACATTCGTGAAAACAATGTGGTGCTCGGGGACCTGAACAACTAAGACGAGCAGAACTGATTGCTGTAAGGTAACTGCACCTTAAATTGCACAGTTAAGCAATTCAGCATGGTTTTCACTATTATATAGAAAAAAAATTTGTGGGGTCCCATTGGTAGTCAAACATGGATTCTAGATTTTCTTAAAAAGCATTTTTTGGACACCGTATGAATAAACTACAAATTTTCAAAGTGCTGAAAATAGGTGCACCTAAGAGCGATCATAGTCATATGAATAGTGGGAGGACATTTTAGGCAAGAATATCCACTGTGCGATTTTAGGTGTAGTTACCTTAAACTCAATTTGTGACAAAACCACAAATCTTGGTACCGGTTGTGTGTTTTCTGGGCATGAATAATGAATGTTCATCACGCTGAATATTTTAAATATCATTACCATCAAAATGATACATTCAAGTTCAGGCGAACATTATCTACCTCCAGCATCGTCTTCGCCTCTCCCTTTTCTAATGTGAAGAGTAACCTAAGGACACTTAAAAGATTTGCTGACGTAATTGCAACATATCTTAAGAGTCACAAAAATTTTGGTTCTAAAATTTTTGGTTCCATCATATATGTGTCACGATTAGGTCAGCGCCACAATTCTGAACTTCTATCTTACATGCACTCGACCATAAATCTTAAACTGCTTCTAGTGAGGTGGTTCACTCAGCAATGTAATGAAAGATGGGTCATGACCGCTTGGTTCCCAAACGTTTCAAATTACAAGACAAATGTGGCCATACTGATGTCCCTGCTCTCACAAGCGACCTCCAGTGAAGCTCAGCTCATCCTTACCTTCAGATGTAATAGAAAGTGCAGAATAACTACTCCTTGCCTCCATGCTCGGGTCGATGCGTAACTTCGTAGTCAAGGTGTACAAAGGCTCGCTCTATTTCTGGTAAAGACTCAAGTTTGTCTTGGAGTGATTCACCAATGTCATGAGCTTGCTGCAGAGGCATGTCCCCTGCTAATACAATATCAACCTCTGCAAAGTAATGTGAGCCAAATGTATAGGCACGGACAGTGTCAATTTGACGTATCTCCTTGTGATGATTCCAACATAGATACGTTATCTTTCGAAGGAAATCCGGAGAGGCTGTACGACTAACCAATGCGTTTACGTTCTCTACCACTGTCAGTGACCACGTCCGCATGGTGTAGAGTGCCAGCTGCATACACCAATAATAGATCAGAAGGGCGATATATATAGGGGACTGAATTAATCATTTCAAAGCACTAGATCAGAAGGGCGACATATGTAGGGGACTGAATTAATCATTTCAAAAGCACTCAGCGATTGCTCACTTCGAGCTGAAAAAAGACTTAAATCATCAATAGCGAACGAGTAAAATCGAAGCCTACAAAATAAGATAATTTAAAGCATACATGACTACTCCGAAAAAAGGTGTAAATCTGTAAAATGTTCAACATACGAAGAAGAGATGCCAGTGTGTTAACGTACCACAATTGCGCCCGCAGGGTCAATCCACCAATAAAATATGCTGGCCAAAACTGCCGCGATCAGACCAATCATGTTCGTAATAACGTCAAAAAGATGGTCTTGCGCATAAGCCCTCACGATCTCATCACTAAACGTTCGGCAATATGCCATCAGCACGAACTTCACGACTGTTGTGCCCACCATGATTCCAATCACCCAGTTTCTGGATTCAGCCAAAGCAAGCGAGTGTTCCTGCATGCCAATCAGAGGATTTAAAATTTCGTATAAATGATTCACAAAAGAGTGCCTCAAAATCATTTCGTGCTATATCTGAAAGACAGAGCAACTGCAATGAAATCACAGCACTGTAACCAGATAAACAAGCAGGATAAACGTAGGATAAACGCATCCCTCACAAGCAACCTGCAGCAAACTTACGAGCATGAGGAGCTCACAACATATCAAGAATGTACGCCGTACCTGTGAAAATATTGCCCGAGCAGATTCTAAAATGATTTGAAGTCCAAGTGTTGCCATCACTGATGCAAAAACCAGTATGCCCTGCCGCCACGACAAAAGGGAGACTTTAAACAAAGACAAACACCACAGAAGAAGTGTAACAGAAATCCTTGACCACAGAAAACCCTAGACAATGAATATTAAGGACAATGAATTTGTATTGGGACCCTTATGGCTAAAGTTTACTCTAGTTTTAGTTTCAGCATCGGTGCACACGGTTGGACGTTTTATGACAACACATTCTATAATGTTAACCTGTGCTCCACATATGAGTCGCAATATCCATGCACGAGCGTTCAAAACTGGAGTTTCCAAATGATGAATCAGTCTATCATGATGAAGACCTAGAATCGACGTACCAAAGGTTGCATCCTCTTTTTGCCGATGGGATAGAGGTAAGGATTCTGCTCGCGCATAGAAATTGCCGTGAACCAGAGAATGAATCCAGAAAGCAAGTCTAGCAACGAGTCCAAAGTGGAAGCAATGATGGCTAAAGAACCACTCTTCACACAGGCATAAATTTTTTCTGCGAAGATGACCAAGTTGGCAATATTTGAAATCTGGATGGCAAACCTCTCCCTTCGTTTTGTGTTGTCTCGCTCCTCCTACAATCCAGATGTCAAGAATAGAAGGCATGCTGTAATAAGCAACATAAAATCGCCTGATATCCTACTTCAAGTAGCGTTTATCGTGACCATAAGCCTTTCAACCAACTTCTTCGAATGATAAAAATGTCGAAAGACAGAAAAAAAACTCAAACGCTCAGATTGTCACGCAGTACTCACTTGAGTGGTGCTCGGCATGTAGCCTCTTTTTGCAATAGAATCCATTTCCACAAAGCTCTCTAACATTTCTTCCTGCTGTCGGTAATATTTATCAATGCTCTTTTCACTTCCTGCAGAAATAAGCCTGCTCTGTTAGGAATGTTAACAAGGACTCACTGAAGGTGCAATATACAACCAGGAAAATGCGTAAGCTCTCCCAAATTTCTCTAATTTAGAGTAATAGTCACGACTGTACATGAAAATGTCCATATTATGCTGGTATCCTCTCCGAAATTATGACGACCTGAAATGTTTTCAATAATCACCTGAAAGCGCAGCAGTCATTCGAGAAAGGATGAACGTACCGAATTTCTTCATGCAATCGGCGGCAGCAGTTTTCGGTGAATCAGAGGGAAGATGACCTGGCAAGCGAAATGACTTCACATTTAACCGCCATGGTGTGTCCGCATTACCGTCAACCCCCAACAGTGCCTCCATGGCTGTGCCACCCTCCGACAATTCCAATCTTGTCTCCATTGCTGAAACGCTGCACCGTCCCGCACATGAATAGAAAAAACTGTTGACCTGCTGATCTGCTCAAAACAAATCACTAAAGATGAATTCGCTAAGCATTTCATCTAATACGTATGGATCGCACAGCGATCTGCAAAATCAAGCATTCCGAAAACAAATATTCGAATCCCATCACCACGGAAATTCCTGAGCGATGAGATTTAAGCATATATTCAACCCTACTTCTCATAACAAGCACAAATAATCAGCAACAGAGAGAATCGCCAAGATTGCGTGCAAAACTCAACAACCATAAGAGTATGTCTACATCCCGCGAAGCTACTTCGCAAGGTGAGGGAATAACAACAGACCTAACGAGTAAGCTGTGGCCCGCAACATTTTGTAGAAAGATAAAAAATTCCACAAAAATTGAAGAGTACCGTAACACCTACAGATTTACTCACTGTCTACACATGTACCAAAATACCTAAACAAGAAAGAGCTCTCACAACAATACAAAGGAAAAAACGCCTCTGCGTTCGTTGCCAACACTTTCCCCCTGACCTCTTTAACCTGACTGCCTGGGGTCTCAAACTAACGACAGAGACATAATTTTGAATGCGCAACAAGCGAGCTTAAGTCGATGATACATGTGGCAAAGTGTGCGGAAATTCCAAATTGTCATTTTAGACAAGGTCAAGTTAAAAGCGGGCTGAGTGTACACGAAATAAAGCACGTCAACATCAATGACACCCGGGCTCTCCTTACCACCCGATGAAAGGAACAAAAGGTACGAAATGCTAAGAGATTGCGTAGTGCATAACGCAATTGCCCAACCACAACGGTACAATACCGCCATCGAAAAATCGCAGGTCACAGTCTTAGAGAAATTATCGTGGACTCGCCGCAATTCATCGGTCAGCAAAGGTTTTGTGCACACTATCTACGCAAAATAAACTCCACAAGATCTATACACTGGCAACGCAACGTAATGCAGTTTGAAAATTACTCGCCCTGCAACTGCAGGAAGACGAAACCACAGCAAGTGGTTTCACTTCTTCCCAGCGGACGCAAGATGAGAGGAGAAGTTGTACTTGAAGCCAAACCTGAGCACTGAATGATGCCTCCGGCCTAGCTTCTCCTCTCTAACGTAAGATTCACGCTTTCTCCTGAAGTTCTTTCCTCCTGTCTCTTGCGCACCAATAACTCTCAATTCTCGTCTTCAACTCTCACGCAACCTGTCTCGTCCCTCCTTTACCTTCTCGAGTTCCACTGTCTGCTTAGAGCGCATCGTGTGAGTGTGATTAATCAAGAATTTCCCTCCAACCACTAAAATTCTACACAACAACTAAACTAACTCGATGAATTTTAGTTGCGCTTAGGAAAACACAAAAAAAAATCATCGAAAGAAGAGTAAAAGAAGCGCACCGCAAATTGACCTCCACAGAAGCGCCTCAACAACAACCGACAGGCCTCTCTTGCGCGTGAACTCTCGTAATACTCCAAGCGCTTCAGCTAAGCTTCACCACGCGGGGACAAATCTCCTCGAAGTCAGAATTTTTCTGTAGAAATCAGACAGGGACACTGTATCATCGTTGCCTTCTTTCCTATTCCCCAAAACGAACTCTGCCGTGCTGAATTCCTCCGTCGCCATAGCTCCTCGTCATTTCGCCACTCCCCTACCGTCGTTTAGCTGCCGCAACAACGTCCTCCGTTCCAGACAGGAACCAGACCCGCAGTTCCCCCTGACCTAAGTCGGTTCTCAATCCAGGGTATCAATGGAGTTTCTTTAGGGCGATTGGGCATGGATATGGAGCCCTGGTATCAATCACATGTGGGGCCCTCGATCCTCGACCGTCCAAGTTGTCCCTGTCAGCAAAGCCTGAACATTGATTCCAATGGGCCCAATATATTAGATCCCATCCTCGTAAAAAGTTATCAACCTGTCAGGGATTGACACGTCAAGTTGATTACGTTTGAATAAACTTATGGATCTCATGGTCTAGTCTAGTTGATGGAAAAAGGCTTGTCACTGTTTGCATGAGGGCTGGCCAACCCAGTTTCGCACGTGAAGGGAGTCTGATTTGGCATGCTAGTGCCGAAATTGGATTTCCATGTCAGATTCACAGGGTCCACGTCACCTCACACCATTCACAAGATGACATGTGCCACTTTTTAGAAAACAAAATTGACATAATTTATGTTGAATCTGACCCATCCAGTTGCATTTTTATGTCATATTTTCAAGTCATATTTTCAAAGATCCACATCACCTCATACCATTCACAAGATGATTTGTAGAACTTCTTTTTTTTACAAAATTGATATAATTTATGTTGAATCTGACCCATTCAATTGAATTTTCACATCAAATTTTCAAGGATTTATGTCTCCTCATACCATTCACAAGATAACATGTGGAATTTCTTTTTTATAATATAAATGACTTACTATATGTTGAATTTGACCTTCATGTAGGGTAGTTGGTCTACATAGCAAAACAAGAATCTCAATTCTGGAGACAAAGTTCCATTCTCTTCAGGTAACTTCACACAAGTTAGAATGACCTTTTTTGTTTCTTGAATCAATGTGCATAAGGTGAAAACATCCAAAATTGTCAAAATAAGCAATTCAACATAGAAGGAGGTATTTATTCTAGTAAAAATATTTTTGTATTATTAACAATTAAAAATCATGAATTTTGAAAAAAAATTAAATTTTTTAGATAAGACATGTAATTATTACAAATTTTCAAAGTAGAACTCCCTAGAAAAACTGAAACCATCATGGAACTTGATCCTAATACCAAAATCTAGAGAATCAATAGTCAACTAATAACGTTTTAAGTATGGGAACTATTTAATTGCACTTTGGGGAACATTTCCAATAGAAGCCTACTTGTCAGGAATGGGTATGTGGATGTTTTTGGGTGTTTTCACCTTATTTAAACTAATCGAATTTACAATTTTTTTCTCCAATGGATTGGCAAATCAAAGAATATTCACAAGTATTTTGGTCAACTCATTTTTAGAATACGAAAAGTCATATTCAATGTTGCTAAATTCAAAACATTCTAGTCAATTCATTTTAGAGTAAGAAAAGAGACATCATAGGTTGTCAAACCTAAATACATAGCTTCCTATGGTGTCCTGCTAGAGAAGACTATTATTATCTTGCCATTTGGATTCTAACGTGGTTCTTTTATCTTCCTATACAATTGCAATGAGAATCCAAAAAAGCCTCCCTTAATATGTGGAATAATGAATGAATCTTTTTATTATCTGCAAAACTGCATGATGATGTTAATTGAAGTTATAAAACTTACAATGTCTTTCCAATCCAAATCAAACCTTTTCAATCTCAATTCCACACTCAAGTTGTTATAATGTCATTCCTTTAAATTTTCACTACATTAGGATGCAATTAGACCCAATTGTAAGAAAACTAATTTTTGTTCAAAACCAAATTCTAAGAGGAGTCAAACTTTGTTATCTATATTGGGTAGGTTTGAAAAAAACATTTACTTCTAACTTCATATGCTATTATTTTCCCCCATATACTAAATGTTTAACTTTATGCTTTCATCATTTGGATTTCCAAAAAACAAATTCCTTGGTGCACAGAAAGTCATCAAGAAATGGGTAGTATATTTCTAGATTACTAAACCTCCTTATACTGTAAGGTGATTAACCCCTATTGAATGTCTAAGGCACCAAATTTTGGTGTTGACAATACTTTGAAGTAAAATAAAACCTAAACAAATTGCTTTATTTAATAGTTCATATTTGAAAAAATTCTTTTAGAAGTCTAGTTTTAGCATCAAAAATCCAATTTTGAAAATGATTGATTATGGTTTTTCTATTCAAGATTTTGTGCAAGGTTGTCCATTGCAATCTTGACTTTCCGTAGAATTGAGGGCTCTTGGAAATGAGACTCAAATACACTAGATCTTGGAGAAAAAATCACATTAGAAATTCATTTAAAAAAATTGTAGAGTAGATTCTGAGAAGCCATAAAGTGATTGGAGTTATGCATGTTATGCCCTTTAACTTCATATTTTTTTGGTAACCAAATTTTTAGATTTGACATGTGAAAAGAGGGTTGAAAGACTTCAAATTACTTTCACAATTTTAACACCCTCATGATCAAATATTATAATATTTCAATCCATAAGTGATATTGTTGTGTTTTCTTTTCCTACGTGATCTTTAACATGTCTAGTTTGTATTTGTATGGTTACAATTCCAAAAAAATTGATACAGTTTATCAAAATGTTGCCTTGTTGTGTTCAATTTAGAGCAGATTCCTAGAAGCTTAGAAAAGGCCTTGGGCATTTAGGGGTTAAAGTAAGATACATCCTTTTATTTGCTTCTGAAAATTCCATGAGGGTATCTAACAAGATATACTTATAAATGGTGTAGATCTTCATTTTTGTATAGAGAAAAAAATTTAATCTTAAAGGGCTCATAGTCTGTTATCCTTATCTTGCAGGGTCAAAAAAACTTTGTTTTCAAACTTTAAATGTTGTAATCTTGCATCCACATGGTCAAACGACCTCAAACTTTTTGCACAAATTAATGTTGATTGTAAAGTCATGTTTAAGAACCCATTCATTATTTATTCTACAAAGCAATTTGGAAACTCTTTCAATGCCCTATTCTAGAAAGCACTTGAATTCTCTCTTAATTTTTTTTGGAATGACAACAAAAACATGTTAGCATGCAATCTAATCATGTTGAGTTGGTTTCTTCCTAAATGGAGGTTTAGGTCCCCCCTTTGCAAAATGAAGGAATTAAACACAAATTTTCAACACTTGAAGTGTTCATATGTAATTCATCCCCTCTTTTTGCAAAGGCAAGACCAATTGAATGGCTCCATTTAGGAAGAAGTCAACTTGATGTGATTAAATTGCATGCAACATGCCTTATTGGTAGTTCAAAAAATTCAAGTAGAGTAAGCAATGCCTTAACCCCTCAAGGACCGAGGCCCTTTTTCTGCCAAAAAACACTCAAAATTGCCATTTCTATAGCAAAAAGTAAAAGAATTTGAAAAATGTTTTTTTTTTCACATCAAACCATAGGATCTTACACCTAACTAGCATAGGAGTGAGTGGAAAAAATTTCAGAATTTTTGCTACACAGATTGCAAGATATCTGTGTTTAAAGTGAAAAAAACAAATTTTTCAACACATTGCGAGACTAGACTTCTTGACTTTGAACATTTTTAACTTAAAATTTTGCGCTATGGAGTTTTGAGCAATGTTTTGAGTTATGCCCATAACTTTCTCATAACAATTCCAAATGAAATGAATCAAAGCTTTCCAAATAGACAAAAATGAAATCTATGAGGAAAAAATTATTAAAAAAAAAAATTCAAATTTTTGTCTATTTTTTTTTTGCTGCCCGGGCTGCCCTTCGTCCCCTGTTTTGAGCTTATTTGGTCATAACTTTTTTTCCCAGGCACCAATTGTGAAAAAAATTATATTCCCACAAAGCTTATCATTTTTTCTATCTTCAAAAAAAGTTTCAAAAAATCACGACAAAATTTCAGTCCGTAGGTAGCTACATTGTTTGTCAAACCAACAATGGTCCTTTAGGGGTTAATGTTGTTTCTAAAAATAACCAATTTGTGTAAGAATTCATAGTATTTTAGAATAAGTATTGAAAGAGGGGCTACATAAATGGTATTTTTGCATGCCTTCATAATTCACTCCATTGACATAGTGGTGTACTAGAATTTGGATGGTTAGAATTCTAAAAAGAAATCATTAATTTTCAATTTTACTCAATGCACCCAGAATTGGAAGTTTCTAACAATTTTTCTTTGTGAACACCCTCCATCCTTTAGGATTATTATCTCCCATTTGGCTATATTAATAATAATAACTACTCATAGCACCAAAAAGTGGCACTATTTGGGTACCTTGGAGAAGCTATAATTTGTCAACTCACACATATTTTCCAGAAATTGAAAAGTTTCAGAGAAGCCATTTGCAAGTAGAATCAAGACATTCCAATAACAAATGAATTTTTTGTGATTTATCCAAAATTGTTGGGACTAAATTGGCAAAGCATGGATAGACATATGATAAACCACATGTTGATGTTTCACCTTCCCAAGTGCATTGTCATGATGCTAAAGGGTTGCTAAGATTGTGGTAATGGATAGGTGAATGACACAAATGGGAGGGTCCAGTAGACGTCTGGAATTGGGTGACTCACTCCATTGGGTTGTTCTACTGTACCTTACGTGAAAATTACTCCCTCTGTCTCAAAATAAGTCCGGTGGTTCCTTTCTAAAATACAAAGGAAAAAACGGTCTTATTTTGAGACGGAGGGAGTATAACATAGGAACATAGAAATATGCACATCCAATTAGAGTTGTAGACTGAAGTCCCTGAACATCTCAAGATCTTTGAACGCTTTCTACACCCAACAGTGAAAGTTCATGAACTGAAGATCCTTCTACAGTATAGATCTGAGATTGGAAAAAGTATAAAAGGTGAAAACCAAGCCACAGTCAGCATGAGGAGAAACAGGAGGAAAAACAGATTCCAGACTCCCTCCGGACTCCCTCCAGTCTCGCAAGACCGCTGAGATGCAAAACATACCCTTTGAATAGGTTAACTTACATCTCATTTTCTGAAATAGGATACTGTGTATATGGAAACTTACAATAAAAGAAACCAGATTGCAAGTCCACTAGGGTGTCGGCACTTGCAAAATTCCTGCTCCACAATCGGCAGGTTTGTTACTAAATTCTCCACAAGCAATTCTTCTTCCTCCTCAAAGTGTTGAGTTACATCCTGTAAAGTTTTGGAACACAAATTCTCTACGTGTGTACTTTTTTAGTATACTTAGGCCTGCAGCCATTGTGATTAGCCCGACTTGGAAAAGGTGGGCCCTAATCAATTACGAAATAGGGGCAACCTATAGAAAGTACACGTGTAAGTTACAACAAATATCCTCCAATCCTCAGAATTGCAGGACAGTTCTGACATCCATAACTAAGGTGAAAAATCAGCTGAAACATACAGGCAATGCTGAGATAATAGAGTCAAAATGGCACCATATCCAATTACCAATAGTGCAGCCAAAGTAGTACATATACAAAATCAATGTCAAAATTGAAGTCACCAGTTCAGAGGACCTTGCCACATTAGTTATGCACACGGCCTCTTTGTCCATTACCTACTGCAAATCAGGGGTACAAAACCAAGGGAGCTACCAGAAAACCAAAGATCTTGAGTAACTTTGTTCTAGGACATGTCTACATCTACAATTAAACAGGTCAGCAACCATGTACCACGTTACCATGTACACTTGAACTCTGTAATGTAATGCTCCAAAGCCCAGGGATAAGCTTCTCAAGAGACACAGAAAAAATACTTTGTTGAAAGCAGGCTGTTCATGCTTCCATCCTACCCCAGATTCCTACCCACTACCAGGTTGTTCGTTAACACCTGCAATCTTTGGTCTCTGCAATAATCCTAGGCGAAAAAACAAACTTACTTCAAGATAATTACGCTGTTGTTACAATTAGTATGACTCTGCTATATCCTATCATTTCCTAATCAGAGGCAAAAATCGACAGCAAGGAGAAAAGTACGGCTGCAGTTAATAAACAAGGTAGAGGGGATCTAACCCCATCGAACAATAGCGGATCCCCAAGTAAGGCCTGCCCCAAATCCTGCCGTAGCCACAACATCACCAGCCTTTACCTGGCCACTTCGAACAGCTTCATCCAGAGCTAGTGGTATGGAGGCTGCACTGGTATTTCCGTAGTTTGCAAGATTAGAGATCACTTTCTCAGAGGGTATTTGTAATCGGTTCGACACAGAATCCAGGATCCTTTGATTGGCCTGCAAGCAAATAGATGCAAACCCTAATGTAAACCCTCATGAGCAGAATGAATGAGCCATCCAAGGCCTGCCAAGCATGTACGACTGCTGGATTATACTTACTAATAGCTTTTCTGTTGTTACAATTGGAGTAAAGAAAGATGCCTAATCAATTTGGTTGACATAGACTGCTTGGATCCAGCCCATGTTCACTGTCCATATGCTGAATACAATAGAAAAAACTATGGTAGAATCCCACACACCTGGTGAAGGAGCAACCAGTCTACATTTTCTGATGTGAGACCAGCCTCCTGTAAAGCTCCTTCTACGACCTGAGGCACAGCTCGTACAGCGAACCTGAACACCTCCTTTCCATTCATTTGAAGATAATCATATGAGGCCTTCCCCGGTAATTTAAATGCTGATCCATTTGACTCCACACTGCTGGAGGAGGAATCCCCAACACTGTCCACATTAACATGCAAATGCCTGCAATATGCAAGACAACATTTAGTGCCCAAGTACATGCAGAGTAACAACTGAGTAGAAGCCGTGTTCGTCAACAATAAAGCTACTAAAACCCGAGTTAGCTAACTTGTTCCAAGACATGATAAACTGACTCTACTATATCAAGAAAACAATAGCGGATAGAAATACGCCACCCTTGGGGTCAGACAAAGAGGGATCGTATTGTAGGAAGGGTTCATCTACCAGGAAAGTGAGCAGAAAAATGACAAAAAACTTGATCTCTTTTACTAGGTACACAAGGTGAGATAAAAGATGAACTCACTTGTGGCCATTTCCGTCACTACGTAGGTCAAAGCCGAGCAAGCTATCCTGGTCATCAGTGGCTGCCTGTGATAGAAATCCCAGAAATCATTACCAATCCAATCCTTCCAAGCATTACAAGATTACACCCGTATATGCTGCAGTAGCCAAAGTAGAAAACAATGACCATAACCTGGGGAAAGGTTAGGAAATAAAACCAATAATCTAGAAATCGGTAATCTGTACAAGTAGTACTCATTTCAATGTTAACGCAAAAATGTTTCTGACGATGCAGAAAGTAGCAATTATAGTCAGACCTGCAATAGAAGCGCTCCAGAGGCATCGCCAAACAGAATACATGTACCTCTGTCGGTCCAATCAACATATCTTGAAAGGGCATCAGCACCCACCACGAGTACGTTCTTGTAACCTCCTCCTGGAAGTACTTAAGAATTAGATTTTGACGGCCAGTTCCCTAAGTTTCGAAACAGATAATGAAGACAGAAAGACTTATGTCATTTGAAGAACAATGCAATCCATCCACGCCACCATGTGCCTACGAAGGCTTTCTTTCAAGGTTTTAAACGGCATTTGGTATACAACTTCAGATGTACCAATTTACCATAAAAGAAATTCGTATCTATTCACAAAGGACTAAGTGAAAGAAGTACCCCTAATGAAGCGAGTGGCTGTCACAAGACCCAGAACAAAGCCGCTACATGCAGCCGTCAAATCGAAAGCTAAAGCGTTATGGCAGCCCAGCAAATTTTGCACCTGAAAGCAGTAACAATGAGATTAAATATACATGAATCGTACATTCTCGTTCATACCAAAGCAGGTAAACACAGCTAGCTATTTAACACAATTCTAGACGCAATCATGACATCTTATATACAACAAACGGTGCAATAGGGTTCTATGCAAGACAGACGAAGTGATGTATTGATCAACAAATTAGTCAAATCAATACTAGCAGAATCTAGGAAGCGAAAATTGATTTAAGTTACATAATACTACAGCAGCAAGATTCATAACATCAAACGTTGTCCCCATAATAAGCAAGGTCGTTGCAAAGTAAAGAAGTTCAAAGCTGGTTCCAGACTACCTGTAGTACAGAAGTTGCCAACAAATTAAGTTTCACAACCATCATTACATGAGGATGAGGATTTTCGTCAAGAACTCAATACCTGTGGAGCACTGCCAAAAAGATCGTCTGGAGTGGATGTGCAGAGCAGCAGTAAATCAACTTCCTCTGGATTCACATTAGCCATTTCAAGGGCTTTCCTCGAGGCCTCTACAGATAAAGATGTCACAGTCTCTTCCTCTGCGGAGTTTTAAGACTTCAGATTAGCACACTGCTCGTTTACTCTGCTTGAGAATCAAACTCATAGGAAGTCAAAAACTAGTACGCTGATATGGCAACATATTGTTGACAAGAACAAAGAACCAAGTTTGAAAAAGAAATTAAACTCTTTGAGAGCGTTCTAGAGAACATCGTAACGAGAATACTCCCAAATGGTCACATTGCTTATACAGAGGACTCTCTAGGTATCAACTCCATGTGATCATGGTGACCAAAGGGAGCGCTCCCCAAGAATCATGGAAAAGACTCTGTTTATCATATCTAAAAGTTTCTACAACAGTCAAATTTAGCCATACTTAAAACGGCCACAAGAGGACTTTCGCGCGAGAGATTACTAACCTCCAAGTACACGACGGTTGCAAATTCCAGTTCTCACAGAAATCCATTCATCTGACGTGTCTACAAGTTTTGAAAGTTCGTCATTCGTGATAAGCACCTTTGGAACAGCCGACCCCGAACCAACCAATCTTGATCCCCTTCCAACGCGTCTGAAAAGTCAGACATGCAAACAAAGCTAAGAAATATCACAACGCAAACTCAATGGATAAGCAGACCGCAAATTATTATTTATTTCAAGGTTTTTTTCAACCTTTATGGCATGTGACATCATATTGCAAGTCATACTACCCCTCACAACCCTTTATGAGGACAACAAAGCTCAATCATCGATTGCCATGAAAACTGCAGCATTGAACGGGACAAGCACCAACCTCGATTGCTCACCCCCAGGATGAGACAAATCCCCTTCTCTCTCCAACTTGGGCGATGCAAACGAAGATTCCCTGCTAACTGTTTCGTTAGTTTTAGATAAAGAATACCTAAGGTAGATGGAACAGCAAAATTGCCCTCACTCAAGTCCAAATCGCATTGGCAACCAAGAAACAGAGCCCGAGATTTATTAACTGCAAAAAGCAAAGAAAAAAGCTCTCTCACCTATTCTCAGCTGACATGACAGCTCGGCATCCCACAATGTACGAGGTACGCCAATGCGTAACCCTAAATGAAGCCCTGTCACCGGTTCCATGAGCTACGGTAGTTCACCACGACCATTCCCACGACCTCATCAAAAACCTCGTCAAAAACCTCTAATTTGTAAAAGCAATTACAGAACAGCAAATGCAGATGCACATTAGAATGCAATTATACGAGATTTGAATATATTATTTCCTCACATTGCTATTACACGACCCCAGACCCTAATCCACTGTCCAAACACCAGGCTCCATCATCATAACCATCTCAAATTACGTCTCTAGCTCAAACTCCACCAATACACACCTCTTCGAATTTAGAATAAATTCAAGATAGGGAACAGTACACATAGATTCGAATGTGATTATACGTGACTTGACCCTACTTTTTCCTCACATTGCCATTACACAAAAATCAGACCCCAAACCCTAATCTACTATCGAACCACCAACATACCCATCTCTAACTTACCCTTCTAGCTCTAGCTCCTCCAACACACACCACTTCGAATTTAGAATCAATTAAACATAGGATACAGAATACTTGGATTTGAATGAGATTGTACGTGACTGAAACCTGATTTTCCTCACATTGCCATTTCATTACAAACGAATCTGAACCCAAACCCCAATCCACTATCGAACCACCAACACACCCATGTCAAACTTACATCTCTAGCTCTCACTCCTCCAACATACAACTCTTCGAATTTAGAATCAATTCAAGATAAGAACCCAAATATTGAAATTCGAATGTGATTTTCCGCAACATGAACCTGCTTTTCCTTCACATTGCCGTTACCAACGAATCTGGCATAGCCCCAAACCCTAATCCCACACGAGGCTTCTCCAACACAGCAATCCCTCTCCCAACAGAATTACATCACCACGCACCTCGCAATGACCGCACGGAAGGGGCAGTCCATGACGCCGAGGAATGGAGAGAAGGGGCAGTGGTGGAAGCCATAGCCACGAGATGAAGCTTCCAAATGCGACACACTCACTCTCGTCCCGTGGAAATGTGGAAAAGTGGAAATGTGGAAGGATTCCGAAAGTCAGTGACAATGCGGCGGCAATGTGAGGACGAGAGGGAGATGCAGAAGACGCCCACGGCGATGGCGCTGGGCCAGGAACGGCTGCGCTGCTGGCTTCAGTTTCTGACTGCGTGGAAATACTGTTTGGGCGGGTGAAACGGCCGATAATGTGAAATGGGGTTCAATTGCTTTCGTGGCGGGAACCAGCCTTTTTTTCTTTTTTTTCTTTTTTTTTCTTTTTTTTTTTTTTCACCATGTGGTCAGATTGCACCATTTCAAAACGAAAGGTCTACTTTTTGCCAGATTTTTTCCATTTCTATAAAAAAAATGTAGATGAAGTTCTCAAGTTTGGATGAAAAAGTGCACAAACATAATTGAAAAGTGTTTTTTTGGTTCAAAAGCCATAGATGGATGTAGAAATACAATGCTTTAGTAAATTTTCATAACATTATTAACCCCTAAAGGCCCATTGTCCCTGTGGAGGACAAATGGGATTTTGGGTAGGTACCTACAAGTTGAAATTTTGTTGCGATTTTCCGAAATTTCTTTGAAAGATAGAAAAATTGCTAAGCTTTGTGGGAATATAATTTTTTTTTTCCAATTGGTGTCTGGGAAAAAAAATTATGCCCAAATAAGCTCAAAACAGGGGACGGGGGGGCTCAAGGGGTGCAGTGTGTGAAAAAAATAAGGGGATAGGTGCGAACACCAAGTATTTTATAGGGGATATTACCTTTTGTAAATTTTTTGTAGGCATGCTATCATTATGTAAATTTCTACTTTGGATCATTAAAAAGGAAGCTTCTTTTACTTATAATTCTCAATTGCCATGAATATATGATATGCTATTTTAGTTAAAAAAAAAAATTTTACTACATTTTTTTTCCTTACACGAAGTTTTTTATGCAGTTCTTTTTCTCCACTAATGACTACTTAGATCTAGAAATCTGGTGTAGAGTTCAAAGTTAACAAATAGGGTGATATTCTTTTACACATAAAATTACCCAAGCTCAATCACATTCTTGTAGATGCAAAGTTTTTAAATCCATAAATGTGGCATAAAATCTATTTGCGTTTAAAGTGGAAAAAATCAGTTTTTCAGCACATTGTGGGACTAGATTTTATGACTTTGAACATTTTTATTTAAAACTTTTGCACTACAGAGTTTTGAGCTTTAAATTTCTATAGTAGAAAACCAAGTTGAGAATCTAGGGGAAAAAAAAATCCAAAAAAAATTAATTTTCATTACTAAGAAAATTGTTAAATAGAAGTAGGTACGAGATAGAAGGAAAATCTAAAATATTAATATCTTTTATATGGAATTAAAAAATACTAATTCCAATGGCGAGATTGTTCTAGCAAAAAAATAAAACCTTGTGGACCTCTTTTTTCTGAAAAATTATTCAAATGGCATTTAGAAATGAATCCAACAAGTTATTTTTTTCAAGAAGATGCTCTAAGTGCCCAAAAAACAAGATTGTCCATAGCTTTCTCATAAGAAATCCAAATTAAATGAATCAAAGCTTTCCAGATAGACAAAAATATAATCTATAAGAAAAAAAAAATTTAAGAAGAATTTGCAAAATTTTTTTGCTACCCCCCCTTGCTCGGGGGTGCAGTAAGTGGTAGGAGTAGCTATATACGTGTGAACAAACAATAGGGTGCCAAAAAAACATTTGGACAAAAAATTATAAATTGATTTTTTATATTATAGGGTATTAAAAATGCCATTGGATGTCTTCAAAATACTATAGGGTGTGGAATAATAGGTCCCATTAGAAAAATAGTAGACCTAATATACCCCCCTTTATATTCCTTTTTTTGAACAAAAGTCTTAAATAGTGTTGCCTTGTGAGTGGCATATTGGTCAAATATGGTAGTGTGCTCTAAAACCAACCTTCTTCTTCAAACCGTCCATTAGGTGGCCCATAAATGGATACATGATGGACTATTGATTATGTAAGAGAAGAAGAAGAGTCGGTTCATCTTCTCCAATGGATGGTACATACTTCATTAAAAGTTGGTTTAGGAGCCATGGTAAGTCCATTTCTAATTAAGTGGATAGGCATTCATTAATTTTTTTCAAAATGAGAATTGGTGGCTCAACTACCTTCCTACATATGCTAAAAAATCTGAAATAATAACTAACTCAAGCTTCCATTCATGTTTTAGTAAAGGTCACATTTAGGAACCTATCTAGTACTTTTTGCATGCCTTAATGCTTGTTTTTGGTAAAGCCATATCTTTTTTTAGACCATTTAAGAGTGGATTTTGCAAAGGCTAGAAGTCAAAAATAGGTTCCTATGGCAAAATTCTTTGAAAACTCATAACTAATTCATAAAAGCTCCAAAAAATATGAAACCACTTGGATTAGATTTTGCATCAATTTTTTTTCAAGTGAAAAATAAGAAAAAATATTTTTATACATTTGAATCCATCAAGAAGGCCCAACAACCCATAAAGTGTTGCTTTTAGAGCCACCTACTTTAATCAATTTTCAAATGTTGGATAGGTTGTTTCCGGGCAATTGCTTATGGCTGTCAAATCTTTGTGGATTTATAAGAAATTGGCAATTTAGGATTCAGTGCTAGCGATTGATCTTTGATGCTTCTCTTTATTGTCCACTTTCATTTATGTTTCTATATTTGTGTTGTAGTGTAGGTGTTGGAACATGTAGCTGATTGATAGAATTTTAGAAATGCATTTTCCCGACAATTGGACATTTGCTATTGATTTTTTAAACATTTAGGTTTTGAAAAAGTTATGGCAATGCATGTTTGGATTTAGTTTTAGAAGTTGACTTTTCTTCCTATTGCCATAACTTGCACAAAACTACACCACTATACACAATCCTAGCTAAATCAATATCTTGCAATTTGTGCGGTCAAAAATTCTGAAATTATTTCCACACATTCTCATACTAGTTAGGTGTAAGATCCTACGGTTAGATGTGCAAAAAAAAAACAATTTTCAAATTTTTTTACTCTTTGCTATAGAAATGGCAGTTTTGAGTGTTTTTGGGCGGAATAGGGGTCAACCAACTAAATCCCTTCCCCTCAGGTGTAGGTATAGTTTGCCTCTAGATACCTTTTGGGGTGGGTCTTCAATTACAATGTGAAGGAGGTCATTGGCTCGGCAAAAGTGATTTCTTATTGGATTGTCATGTTAAGAGACAAGTTTGGTTAGTTCTCCATCTTCGGGCCCATCTCCTCTTCTAATGTGGAATTTTACAATGGATTCTTCACTTGTTTCCAGAACTTTTAGCAATGGAGGGCTCCTTGTTGGGTTGTCAATGTTGGGGGCCCATCTCTTCTTCTAATGTGGAATTTTACAATGGATTCTTCACTTGTTTCCAGAACTTTTAGCAATGGAGGGCTCCTTGTTGGTTTGTCAGTGTTGGGAGACGAGTTTGGTTAGCTATCCCATCTTCAGGCCCATCTCATCTTTTGACGAGCAATGGAGGTCTCCTTATTGGGTTGTTAGTGCTGGATTGTCAGTATTGGGAGACAAGTTTGGTTAGCTATCCCATCTTTGGGCCCATCTCCTCTTTTGAGGTGGATTGTCAGTGTTGGGAGACAGATTTGGTTAGCTATCCCATCTCTATGGAAGCAAAAGTGATCCCTTTAACTTGGTTAACAATGTTATGTTAAGTGATGGCTATCCTAGCACCTTTCTCAAAAGTAAAAAAAAACAAGTTAGTGGGAACAATGGGTGATATTTCATCTGTCCAAGAGGTTCAACTCATCTGTAGGTAAAGGGATAGCAATCCACACAAATCAAATGGATGAGACATAGGAATCATCCAATTTTTGGACCTCAATTAAAACCTATGCAAGCAACCATAATCAATGTTATTTGACAACCCACGCAAATCAAATGGATGAGAAACGTGAATTTGTCCAAATCTGTCTATCTGTCTGGTTTGGTCTAACCTTTCAAGTCCATGCGTCGTCCAATTTTCGGACCTCAGAGTGGTTCAGGGTTAACTCAATGAAGACGATGCAGATGACAAGAACTAAAGTGGTGAATGAATGCCTTTCAAGGAAACTACAATATAGAAATGAAGAATGCACTTATTCATCCTAGTAATCTCTAGATGACTACCTTCATGATAGGGCCATGTCCTTCCAAGGTTAACAAGACCTATGTTTTTTTATTTCTAATACGGTAGTCATGATTAGTTCACATTTAACAAAACAATGACAGTAAGTGTCAAAGAAGAATGCACAAGCAACTAGTGCTAAATGGTCTCTACAAAAGAAACAGTACTGAACGCACCATCACACTTTTGAAAGAACTGCAAATGCTACTGTGATATACTTTGAAAAACAGTCATTCAACAAATGGATACCTGCATGGCTAAGTCAACTTCACCCCCCCAAAACTCAACTAAAAGATAGCAGTTGAGGTTGGAAATTAGGTGACGAGTGCCCCGACCAAATATACCATTACAGACCTCGACACAAACGAAACTTGATCAAGTTTGTGAAGCTTGTGATTACTCATCTTGATTTCCATGTGATTGGAACGGGGTAGAAGAATGGAGAGTTGAACGAGACTAGCCCAGTTACAAGTGTACTAAGGATGGCCTCTTTGTGGTGAGTGGCAAAATCACTTCAATATCTCCTTCAAGTGCCATCTTGTCAACAAAGGGAATGAAGCATAAGAATCTCCATCGTATATAGTGGATGTAGCTAAAATCCTGACTTCCAGAAACGAAGCAACTCTTTCGCCTTCATCAAAGCATACCTCCTCCATGTGCTAAACAAATCGAGGAGTGACTACCTTGCATTAATGCTGAGGAAGTGAATCGATTGCTTAAGAACTTCACTAATGAAAGTGGTGGAAAAACCTCTATGAAGGCCTTGATCCAGTAGAACCTTCAATGGCGGCAGCAGCCTGTTCAATAGCTGAAGCGACTTCCACGCCTCGGTCTTTTTGTACTCCAACCCAACGTGCATAATCCACCCACCTGCACATATGCATCCAAAAATTACGACCAGCGGAAAAGGCGGTGATGCCCATGACTAAAGCTTACACAAGAAAGGGTACCTATACCCCAGACAAGATCAAACTAGTACACAAGCTGATACTTCATGTGGAAACGCGCGAAGACTTCAAAAACGGAGAATAAGAAAAACCATACATCAATGAACCAAGGAACGTGTTTCCAGTGCGAACGCCAAAACTCATGACACTGAGAAGCAACTTTCGCCTGTGTAACATTGGCTCCAATATGCGCTGCTCAACGACTCCAGCCAGAATTTGATACCTGCAACATATTCCAACTGGTAGTAAGAATACATAACTCAGACAAACCCCATTCCATAGCACTGAACTGGGGAGTGATGCAGGATCGGTATGTATTTCTTGAGTAAGTACATCACCTTTCTGTATGACCCAAATGCCTTTCAATTCCAATCTCTTATACTTGGCCTCGTAACCTGCTATAACAGGATAACAAGAAATGCATGTACAGGAACAGTGGTCTTAAAGGTCTGAAACTGTACCGCAAATTACTGGAGACAGCCATGTATACTCCATAAGCCAGGCTGGTTTGAAGGATTGGAAGATCTTCTACTTCCGCCTCAAAGTTCTTGTCAAGCTTGCGACGGACGGCAGTTAATGCATTCGTAGACGCTGTTCCAACCTGCATAAAATTTCACAGTTTGATTAGATTACCCGAATTAGTGATTAAAGCTATGTGCACAGAACAAAAAGCAAGCCTTAATTAACACGGGGTTAATTATTCATATCAGAACTTGAGGTTTCAGTTAAAAAGAAACTAAGCAAGTGCAACAATGTGTTAGTTTCAAATACAGAACCAAAACGAGATATAGACATTACGAGTGAAACCTTTAGGTCACAACATACCAGGGAGGCTGAGGTACCGACAGCCAACAACTTGGCTCCGTTCCTCTGCAAAATTAGCAAACGTAACTCTCTCAGTACATGGAATGACAAACCTCGACAACAATTCACTTCCAACCAAACGTTTCGAAAACCCGTCAGCTTCAGGATGACAACCACAACTATCCAGGCGAAGCAGAAGCTTACCACAATAGCGCCAACACGCTGCAAGAGTGTGAAGGTTTGACCTGTAATTGCAACCTGCAAATAATAGATGAACCAACCCAAGTGTTGCAAATTAGCTAATACCTCGATAGGTCAGGGCAACCTTAATGTAGGTGATTCCTGCCTAACAGCTCGCCGTCTTTGGGTAAAATAAGATGGTACAAAAAGTCGTCGTTGCATGACAAACACGTGAAGACCTAAAGAGCGTACGAAGGAAATGGTCACCTGGAAAGCATTATCAGGACAGTTGTAGAGAAACTTCGCAAGTCCTCCTGCGCCTGTCGTCAGTCTAGGACGTAACGACACTGTAGGCGCTGGTAGCCACACTAGCATAAAATCAGCAATCACAGCCATCACCTATTCCGACCAAGAAAACAAAACCAAGATCAGCACAATCTATCTATCTTTATGATCTCTAGCGACGTTATATCAACGTCAAAATCAACAATGAGAACAAGATTCCAATAGCTCCCAAATTAGTACAACTTCCTGGTATACCGAGAGCAGATACGCAACGAAATGTCGTAAATGTCATAAATTTCAATAAATTGGAAAACATTAAACTATGTTTTAGTGAGGCATGGTTGCTGCAAGTTTAAGATAACACTACCATAAAATAACAAGAGCTGAAAAAGGTGAGCATACCACATCTGCAATGACAAAATCCAATTCCTTCGAGAAATTCTCTTTCCGCTTCTCCAGTTCGGCAGCTGTCTGAAAATTCAAAACCCGACAGAGATTATAATTAAAAGTTCCCTAAAGACAATTTATATAATAGAAGACATTTAAATTACGTTCTGAGATGTACGCGAAATGATTCGTCCTAATTTGAATTCGAGACGAGAAAAAGCTGCAAAACACAATGCACTTGAGCATCCTCATGAGATTACGAAGAATAAATCCAGCCGGAAAGACCTGGTATGTATAAGACTGGTAAAGAATCTACTCCATCATTGGTGAGAAAATTCCCTAAAAATTCAAAGAAGGCTGCTGCGATTGGTCTGTCAATCATCAAATCGCTTCATTGACACCGAGAGCAGATCTTCACCAAATAAGGGCCAAGAAAACTTCCAATAATTTCCTGATGTCGGACTCAAAGTGGGTACTTACTCGCAGACTAAGAGAATAAGCGCAACCCTATGCTCTATACTAGAATACGGCTTCGTTGCAAAAGTAAATCCCCATCGAAAGAGCACAGTGGACGTGAAAGCATAAGTTGCAAAGGAAATGTGACCTTGGTAAAGATTCCGACGCCGCATTCGATCCCAACTTTCGTCATGAACAAATCGTCAGCAAGAAGACGCTCCTTAAATCCAGCGAAATTAAGCAACCAGCCCAAGAACTTGGAGTCCTGCAACTCAAAGAATTTCTTCACGATGCCGCCCGTGATGCGGCCCTCCTGGAGAGCAGAGGCGAGGTCAGCCGGCAAGTTCTCCAGAGATTTCCCCAGCCCAGACAACACCATGAGAGCCTCCTCGCGGTTCTTATCGCCGCCCGCTCCTTCCTCTTCGTCGTCGTCATCCCCACCCCCGTAACCCTTCACTCCACTGCCACCTCCGCCACCTCCGCTGGCAGGCTCAACAGACGTATTCGCCCGCACCCGTCTCGCGGATTTCTTCCTGATGGGCGACCCCCAATGCCCCAAACCCTGCACCTGCTGCTGCTGCTTCCACGACTGCTTCTGCTCCCCAAAGCTCATCACACAAACTCTGCTATTCCTACTACTCCCGGCATCTTTCAACGACAAAGCTACGACGCTCACAGCCTGGCCAGTGTTCATCAAAGCGCCAACTCGGAGAGCCATGGCTGCGACCGGCCGAAACCAAAATGTAAAACACAAATCCGAGCAACTACGCAAAGCAGAACGGCCTCAACTACCAAATGAGGAACACCGGAAAACAAAAATGCCTTTTTCGCTTCCTGCCGCTGGCTGGCTGGGAGGAGTGGGAGCCCAAGTCTATAATGTCCGACAATGGGAATACAGCTCAAAACGAAGTATCATGTCTTTAACCTAGCGCATACTAAAATTAGTGAAGAAAATTTACTCAATAGTTGAATTACAGTAAAATAACAAAGCTCAGCGGTGTGCAGAGCGCATGGTAACATTCGTGAGAGCGATAGGAAAGAAGGATGATGATACGTGAGTTTTTCCAGAATTCAATGACCTCACATTACTGGATCTCCGAAGAATCTCGTGATGGATATTGAAGAGAACGTCACAGGCCACGAAACGCCTCAGGTTCAGGTGCAATATCTCCGTATATTCATGAATATTAGATTATCTGAAACATGTTTTTGCAGCTGGTGTGGGTCTATATGCTTGTGATGATTCACATTCGGCACATGAGGAGGTGCATGTGTACGCGACAACCGTTGTTGTTCTGCCATAGAATTAGGGAATTATTGTAGGTCGAAAATTTTGCAAAATTATGCAAAACAAGTCGTATGATGAACTTCAATGGTCCCTAATAAATTCTATCAGGTTGATAAGTGGTGTGCAAGCACTTGCTCCGCACAGAAATCGCGAAACCGAAGACTGAAGTGCAAATGGAGATGGGAAATGCGTGGCTGAGGTGTGGCCTAGCTTGCCTCTACGAGTAAACGTGGCGACTCGAGCCTCTGGCAAGTAAAGAAGACTCTGCACGATAAGTGGTCCAGCGCATGCAACAGTTTTGACCGTTTCTTTGTTTGAAGGTTTTCGAATTACTGCAAGCGTACCTTGTAATATTCGGGAGACAAGAGATTCGTGCTTGCAAATGTGACTGATGCTTCACGCTTCCTAATTTTGAAAAGTTCTAGGGTTTCATTGTGCTGCTCGGGTGCCTAGTGCTGCTTTCACTTGATATTGCCACTGAATGTGAACGGCCATTGATTTTCGGTCACGCAGAGGTGGTAGCGATCTTCTGAAATCTGTGTCTGGATGAGGAAGCTCAGACTCACGCATTTCATGGTGTTAACGAATTCTGTCTCAAAATGCATAAGCAATAATATTTGTGAGAATTATTTCCAGATCGAGGAAAACTTGTGAGCTGCAAAAATGCCGTCACTTTAGCACGCTAATCGACCTCAACAAACCCTAAGTCAATTTAGGTGATCCTGAACTGTCGGTGACTTCTGTCACTGCATCACCATTTCTGGTTAATTGATGCCGTCAGGATGTCTCCCTACACCAGAAATTCAGCGATGAAACGTCACCTACCACTCGCAACACGCATTTGAATCGCAATGCAATAGGTCAACTTCAAGCGACTAACTTGCACTGGACTTGAACAGTGCCATCAACATTTCCCTTCAATGCATACATATTCTAAAGGGATGCTCGCAGGATGAACGTCAATAATTAGGCAACAACAATCTTCTACTTCATTCACTGACCTTATCATTCCTGGACACCATTCAGGAACTGTTGGCACAGGCCAATTAAGGACGTCAATGACCACAACTTTGCACAATCGCTATCTAGAGATTTACAGAGCAAAAATGCAGGATACAAATTTCGTCTCTCTGGAAAGCCAAAATATACGAAATCATCATGCAATATTATGAGTAAGGATAATGTGCCCTTGTAGAATAGGGGATCTGATGTTCGGAACCCTAACAAAGGACTCGGATACCAAGGGTGGGATCGTGAAGCACAAATTGACGATCAATCTGCGAATCTTCTCTTCCTGACCCTTACCCCGAAATGCGGTGAAGCTCCTGATTCTTCATACTAATAATGTCGCATATAATAGTAAGGACTTTCCTTAGTGCACGACAAGAATCATCCACGACAATGAAGGGAATTGCAAATCAGGACAACCGCTGAAGAATGCCTCAGATATACAAGTGGTGGAGGTCAACTCTGTAGAAGGAAGGTCTGGCCCAGCCCCTAGTCAAAGTCCTAGGGTAATTCCTGCAAAGGTTGGAAAGGTGACGAAGTCAGTGGCGCGTACCGCCAGAGTGTCCATATGGAAATTCGGGAGTTGATGAAGTGCACCAAATTATAAAGCATAGCATCTCCACTTTGTCCTGCCAACAATTGAGTATTGCAGAGTTTTTATTGAGTCGACATTGCCATGTAGCTCGGGCATCGCCATGTTGATCTTTCCGAAACATATCCGTCGCCACAGAGATCTTTAATCGGTCACTTTCGCTGCTGCAAAATATGGTCCAGTAGAACTCAATAAGTCAGATGTAGAAACTTCCGCGATATAGCTCCGAGTTTTCAGTCTGTAAGTTTTCTTCTGTTGGTTTTTAGCAGCAAGCACTCGAACGATCGAAAGACCAAGCAAGAAGGAATTCGAAGAACCGATTCGTGAAATTCACTAGGAGAGAATATTCACGATTTTGCTAGAGCAAGAAATTGAAAGGGAATACAGCAAGGGTATACACACAGTATGAAGGTTTCTAACTCGACAACATTGGCGCCGATTGAGATTAATTATTGCTCCTGACCATCTGCTACTGCTCCCTCTGCTTCATTTTTTCTTTATCACCATCGGCGTGTATTTGCTATTACGCAGTCGATCGGTGTAATTCGGTACCCGAGGTAGAGCTCCGAGATGTAACCGTGCAAACCATGACGGTGACCACGACAGCCACAGGAGACAGGGAGCTCAGTAATGACATCACCATCGCCCTGTCAATGCGCAATCCAAACAATCTTCCCGGATGCTCCCTCAATTACCGCCGGATGGTCGTGACCAGAGCGTACAGAGGTGACTTGTTGCTGCAATCTTATTTCCCACTGGAGATCAGCCAGAAACGCCTATGCAGTCAGGTAGTGGTTACGCCGACGAACGGCACTCATATCCAAGTGATTCAAGCAATGCGGTGTTCTTCGACGGAGAGGTGCAAAACCAAAATGTGCTCATGGAAGTGTACAGTACAGTACATTGACACGAGGTCTCTGTCTCAAAGCATTGTGTGATCTATGTGTGAATTGCGATTGAAGAACGCTTGAAATGCATACATTACAATTCTATTGCAATGATGATTTTTTGTTAGTCTTTGACTACTTTGGATTTTCGGCTAACGTTCAACAGGTTTACAAGAGGTCGATTCAAGGAGCTTTGCTGTACAGTACAGTACTGTACAAGAATTGCTATGTGGATTATACTTTGCGCTAAATTCAACGAATGGTCAACACTTTCCAAAGCAAGTCGCTACAGAAATTTTCGAACAAGATAGGACTACTGTCCGGTCTCTGTGTGAATTGCGATTGATAACACTTTTATAACACTTTGATAACACTTTGAAATGCATTAAAAATATTTCTCTTGTAATACTTTCGTGTCAAAGAACTCTGCCCCGCCACTTCGGATTTATGCCTAATGTTCCACACGATGTACAACAGATCACAGTCGATGCGCACTCTCTCTCATGACTCCATTCTCGGCGCCAAAACATTCTAAGCGTTCAGATTCTCCTGAACATAATCCACCATAACCGACAATCAGCAACGTGACAAAGCAAAAATCTCCTGTCTCGATTTGACGCCAGACAAATGAAATCGTACGAATTAATATTGGAGAAATTGAAGAATGTGAAGGTCATGCGACACTCACAGAGTACCGATTTTGCAGACATTTGATACTGTACTCGCGACTGAAACTTCTCTTGCACTCAAGAGTTGCACCTGTGACTGCATCCATCTTGAGTGCAACACTGGCACAGCATTCTTTTCGCAAACTGCGGACTCTCATCACTGAAACGCAAACAATACTCGGTCACTCTGTTTTGTCAAGAAGGTTTCACGCAGGATAGGATCTATGGATTCATATATTACAATTATTGTTTGAGAGTCATCATTAAATTACTCTTCTAAGTTGCATTTTATAATTCATCTTTACAATTCTGGAAATTTTTACTCCGCCCTAGTCCACACATTATTAAAGGTTAATAGTTAATAGACACTTCTAAAGCAATGGCAATAGTAGACCATCTCTACTGGTCTGCCACTCCAATGCTTTAGAGATGAAAGTGCACAATAAATGCAAGGTCTTACTAAAATATTCTTGTGGCACAACAAAAAATTTGTTTTTGTTATTGTTTTGCAACTCTACCAAATGCTATTATTCATTTTCAAAATTATACATTGACATCATCAATGATGACGTTTTTTCGGCTTTTGGACATTGAAAGACTTGCCATTTGTTGAAAGTTAAAATAGCAAGTTGCAATGGGTGGGACACCCAAGTGATCTATGCTATATATCTTAAACATTGTGTTTTTCCCTAAATGAATTTTCTACATTCCATTGGACATGCTTTTAGGCTCTTAGAGCAGCTCTACTACAAACTCCAAGTCAAACATGATCATGATTGTAGTGGAAAGGCATTGATTTAGTACTCCACTATATTACCGCTATGTGCTTTCTGACTTTTTGGGGCAATGCTTGCAATGCTCCGCCCACACCATTGCTGAGGTCTTTTGAGACCATGCAAGAACTCACACAATTGAATGATTCAAAACCTTTTATTATAGAGGAATCATTCTCTTTCCTGTTGTCTTTGATGGTGCAAAATAAGTTTTACAAGGTGTTGCTGAGGGATGAAGCGTAGATGCACTGCAGCTACTTTGCAATAAGCGGAGACGCTATTGCTATTGACCTGCAACTTCACTCTATAAAAACCTTTTCACATGCCTTTTCAAGTTGAAGGGATGGAATTGCTGTTAGGACTGGCTTCCATGTAGAGTCGGGCCCGGTGAAGTCCACCAATCAAACAATGGAATGGAACTTTGATTTCTTTGAAGTCCGCATTCCAGAGTTGATTGGTGGACTTCACCAACTCTGAGTCCACATGGAAACCGGCCCTAGTCACCTTAGATTCTTCATCCAAAAGTGTCGCCTTGTTCATCCAGTCCAAAACCCGTACCCGCTGCCTACCTTCCGATCCGGGTCTCAATCCAGGATCCCCGAGCACCATTCTTCGAATGCTCTTGTTTCAGAGCTTCGGGCCTCTGAGATCGGTGGTATGCGAAGCCTCGCATCCATCGCTTGATTTCACACCTCGTTATTTTTTTCGGTGGATTAATGGCTTGGTTCTGACACTCTTGGTTGATAGCTTTCGAAGTTGTTTCGATTTATTTAGCGGAGATGGCATTGCCAGGGGGCGTTGCGAAGTGCAAATTGAGTACCAGCATTCAAGCCAGCTTTGGAGCGCCGGAAGATCCCGACTATGTTTTTGATATTGCTGCCAAGTGAGTGTGAATCTCGATTTTCCCTCATGGAATCTCTCCTTGCAGTTGCGGTGGTATGCGCTCATTTGCTGGTCTTGACGAGAGGGCCGTTTTTGGAATTTTAGGGTTTGGGCTTGTTAGCGTGTTAGCAGGCGATGGCATTTGAAAACTCCTGTTTCCCTTCTAGTGACATCGTTTGAACACGTTCTGTAGAGTTTGAGCTACTGAGATTTTCGGGCCTTAAACCCTGAACCCTAAAACCCCTGTTTTTGATATAGCAGTCAAGTGAGTGCGAATCCCGGTTTTAGTTCATTGAATCTCCCCTCTCATTTGTGGTGTTACGCGCTATATAGTGTTTCTTGGAATTTTAGGGTTTTGACCCATTAGCAAGTTATCATAAAATTGCATTTGAAAATTCCTGTTTCCGTAGTAGTGAGGTCTTTTGAACATGTTCTGTATGTGGTGATTATCAGCTTGAGCTACTGAGATTTTCGAGACTGAAACCCTAAACCCTAAACCCTGAACCCCCTGTTTTTGACATAGCAGACAAGTGAGTGGGCATCTTTATTTCTCTTATGCAATCTCCTCTTTTTTATTTGCGGTGTTATGTTGTGCCCTGCTGCGCTCATGTGGTGGTCTTTGTCGAGAGTGAGGCTTTATGGTTTACCTTGCTCCTCTCTAACCTCCTAAATATGAAGGCCTGGGTGCAGTCTGATAGTGTGCAACGTCCAAGGATTGTGTGAGGGTGTGAAGAATATGCCCTGAATCTCTAACCCCTTACCCCTGTTTGTCGATCGGATCTTGGTTTGTCGTTGGTCATGTTCGTAAAATAAAGGTGCATGTCGGTATGCTGGTTCTGTCTGTGTGGTGAATGCTGTATTTCGAATTTTTGGAGAAAAACTTTCTGTTTGCTGCGAATTCTGTGGAACATGGACGTCATGATATGAAACTTTCTCGAGAACCTTGTTGATCACCCTTTGAATTGGCATGGAAACATAACATTCTATAACTCCGTTATTTCCTGTCTTAGGCTTACTATGACATCTCACCTAGAGGATAGAATTTTCCTCCCTTGACTCTCTCAGAGGGATTTTAATTAGCAGAGTAATCATGCTCACCTCACTAGCAACCTCACCAGCACGGCCTGGAGACACAGGACCTGGCTAGAACTGGTTAATAATTTTATGAAAGGGAATCCATGATATTTGTTTTGCAAAGCCGAGTTCAATTTGAACTATTGAGATTTTCAAGTGAATGAGCTGTTGTCTTCACTTGAGTGAAAGTATGTGAGAGCTTTAATTTTGCTTGATTTTCTCTGATTTGACATGACTTTGATCTTAGTTCGCACTGTTCTCAAAGGTGCCATACCACTACTGCTTGAAAATGTTTTGTTGTCCATCTGAAAGTCCTTCCGTCTTGAACTTTTTAATTTGATTTATTTAGCTGAAAATGCCAAGTTTTGACATTTTTCACTGTTGGCTGCTTTTACTGTCCGAATCCTTTCTCCGATATTCTTCATCTAATCCCTAATGACACTTTATTTTCAATCTGCAGTGGGGACAATTCTATGATGGCAGTTTCGCTTTCAACAAATGCAATAAAATTATACGGGCCAGCTACCGGGCAATATCTAGGGGACTGCCTGGGACACACAAACACAATTTCGGACATTTCTTTTCCGGATGCAAGTTCGCCTAACATCTTGTGTTCCTCCTCGGCCGATGGCACTGTGAGGGCTTGGGACATCCGTTTGAGGAAGGAGGTAATTGATCTATACTTTGCACACTTTAATTTTACAGCGTTCCAGCTTTATATGAATGCTTTCTTTTCAGGAAAACTCTCAGCTTCTCCATTTGCCGACGCAGGTGGCAACTTTGCGAACTGAAAATCAAGAATTATGGAGCTTCGATATTGGAGGCTCCACTCAAAACCTGGTGGCTTCTGGTGGCAATGCAGCGGTAACTCTACTGATCTTTCTTTACTCCCGAGCTTTTGTAACTTTTTGAATGAAGTTTATCAAAATATGCTCAGGGATGCCAGCACCTTCTGGTACCTATGCTTTTGACCCAGAAATGGCGAAATCTGGTCGCTTCCAAATGTAGTTGACGTAGGTCATTTAAGAAGTTCCAAGGAGGGTAACAAAATGTACCAATAGGAAGAAGAAATTATACCCTATATTTCGAATTTTTGAAATCAATTTGTTGACAGTTACCATAATGTAATCTTAGCTTCCAAAGTGGAATTTTTATTTTTAGATTGGGATCTTAGGGTTGATTGTGTCACAAGGTCGCAATATTTTCTATATTTATTGAGCAGGTATGGTACTCTGTGCTCCCTGTAATTGTGAGTATTCTAATTTGCAAATTTTTACAAATTTGAGCAGATTCTTAATCTTGTATGTACCACGACCTTCTTGCTTCACGCTTGAAAGCTCTCGATTCAGCTACGAAGTGGTAAGTCGCGGGGGCGAGTGCATCCTTAATAAAATTGATATTAATTTGATTATCGATGGCTCTGTTATTGCAGGTGATATGTTGGGACCGCAGGACAAATCGCCAAGTAGCCACACTGGAAGAATGTCACACAGAAGCCGTCACCCAGGTCCACTAAGCTTCTCAGTTGAAATTGTGAGGTGAACATTGTTTATGTCAAGAGCATCTCTAGTAGAGACCTCATCGAAATACTTAAGTCGAGTACTAGTTTCAGAGGATTCATGGAGTGCTCACGTTATCACTCAAATTTGGACTGTGGGCTTACCATGAAAGATATTGACGTTTTTGACTTGTCTATGTAGGTTCGCTTTCATCCAAGTAAGAAGGAGAAATTGGTCTCTGCTTCAGTGGATGGGTTGATGTGCGTTTTTAATGCCATGGGAGACATCAACGATGACGAGGGAATGGAATCCGTGAGTCTTACGTTATCTCATCTTGATCAGCAGTTTTTGCACCCTGGTGTAATTTACACACATTATTTTGACCGTCTAACTCTCACCTTTTGGTCGCTAGTTAAGCATAGTTGTTATACTAATCTGACTACCGAGAGTTTTGTACTCATGTTTTCAGGTTATGAGTGTTGGAGTCTCCGTTGCAAAGATAGGGTTCTACGGTCAAAACCATGAACGCATATGGTGCCAAACACATATTGAAACAGTGAGGTGGGGAATATACTGTTGCTTCTACTGCTTTTACTCTGATAATAATGAGATGATTTGCAAGTTTGTAACAGAGATACTACCTGGATTTTGAATGGCAGCGAATATCTGTTCAATTTTTGAGGTAGTCCTTCCTAGATTTCAGATAAACATTTCACGTGTTTTTGTAATACTCGAACTGATTAGCATTTCGTTTTGTTCGTTTTGGGGTAGTTCTTGGAACTTCGAGGATGCGTTGCTGGAAGCTGACTTCACTGAAATGCGTGCCAATGCCTCATGCAATTGGAGTTTCTCACCTGTAAGCATGCCCTTGTCTGAATTTGCATGGATTTCATTTCGGCTTTCTTATACAATGTTCAATAATATTGGCCTTGACTATTTGAAGACTAGGAGATCTCCTTGTACTTATTTGAAACTAATAAGATTTAACTCCAAAAGGACCAAGAAGCCCAAATTACGTCTTACATTTTTATGACCTACAATTTGAGTAGGTCATATGGGAACCTTTTATTTGACTTCTTTTTATTTTATTTTTAAACCATGAATCCTTGTTCTTTTTGGTGTTAGAAGAGAGGGCTTCTGTCCAAATTCCGGAGGTAATTGTTTTTTTTGGCAATGGCTATGTAGGTGGAGTATTTGATACGCTGTTACTACATCTCAAGTTTTGATACTCTCTGGCTGATAGCCGGGACCCAAGAAGGAACTGTAGGATACTTCCCTCTCCACATTCCAACTCTGAATTCGGGAGAGAATTCGGGAACGAGTTCGGGAGCGGTTGGGCCAGCCAGTGCTGTTTTAGAAGGGGGTCATACTGGCGTGGTGAGGTCGGTTTGGTCTCCTTATGACGTTGGAACCAATGCTGGCACCGCTTTGGAAGGCCTCTTCTGTTGGACAGGGGGTGAGGATGGACGCCTCTGTAGCTGGACCGAGGACAGCAATGCGCATGAGAGGAGCACGGCTTGGGTGTCTAGTGGGCTGGTTGCCAAGAAGACGGGTCGTCATAAGCAAAGACGTGCCCCTTACTAACTCTTCTACATCATGTAACATAAGGTAGAGGCTCCATTAACCACAGTATATTTGAGGCTCCAATGACCATACAGATGAGCTTTGAATTGTGCTAATTGTGAAAAGACTTGATCTATTGACATTTTCTTTCTCTGGAATTGTTGTGTAGCTTAACACAAAATTCAAAATTTCAAAATTTCAAAATTTTAGATGGGGTAAGTTTCTAAATTGTTGTAGGGATAAGCTCCAAGTTCACCTGTATGGTGAATGGAACCTCACCCTTTCCGTGTTGTGAATGGAGACCTTACATTACCTCGGTAGGGTCAATTGTCTGACTTCCGAATACTTGGATTGCTGTGATGTTCTTTGCTCCAGTGTGTCATGAAACTTGCGTGAACTCAGCGTGCAGTGAACTTTTTTAGATTCGCCAGTTGACACTTCAGTTCAGATATGGGGATTGATCCAAGTGTAGAATCTCTGTAAATGTAGATTGCGCTTGAACGGATGCAAGAGACAAACTGTGCACCGTTAGGAAATTCTCTACGTGTAGCTGGAATCACTTTCACCTGACACCTCGTCAGAAGTCACGCACACACAATGCTTATGCTGATTTTGCAGTTCTGTCAAACTTGAGTAGAATTTGAGTGAAGTTTGTGCCGAGGAACAACTGTTGCAATATGGCAACATCACTGAGACTTGAATGTTCATCTATATACTGGTATTTCATGTAACAACAGTAATTGTTATTTCAATAAGTTATAGTGTAGTTACATGGAATACAGTATAATCTTACTAGTGAGTGATCAAGTCTTGCTTATGTCAATGCTTACGATCTGTCTTTCTCAAGTTCAGCCAAGCCTCTGTAGTTGGAGATGATGTCCATTTGTCCATCAGTGGCATCCTATTCAAGGAGGCGGCCAAGGCTATTCATAACTAATTCATTTCTAGCCTTGTAGACTTGGATTAATTGTTGTTTTTACCTAAGGACGATAATCCATAATGTTACAATCAATTTTAACCGATAAGTACAGTCCTGGACAATCTTGATTCAGGAATATAACTCTGCTAATGTCCTCTCACGGACTGGTTAGGATCGGGAAACATTCTACTGTAGAAATAATCAAAAAATAGATATCAAAATTTCTGGAAATTTATTTTTCAAAATTTTTGGAATGGCAAAAAATTGCCTACTATTTCTATTTTAAGTATATGTTGAACCTTATTTTCCAGAGAAAATTTAAAATATTTAGTAGAGATGGTTGACCATGATTACTAAGTTAAGTACATACAAAGACAATAGTTTGCATTTTGCACCAAAGACAATAAATTCAATAATAATTAAGAGGCTAAGTTGTGCAACACATCAACCTTGTGAAGAACTAATACTTTGCTATGGAGTGCATGATACTACCACATGATACAAGGGGGTAAAGTACAAAACGGTTCTAAATAATGCAATTTACATCTCTCGTCACTTGATCTTCTCTTTTCATAAGTTAAACAGTTCACTACCATCTATAATGTGCAAAACTACAATGAGCTTGAGCCATTTTATGAAGGTTAGAAAGGTAATACAAAACTAAGAAAGAAATCAATACGTAATTGTTTTCTAGAGTTCTTTAGATGCTATAAAATTGACAAGGAAGTGGAGTAGAAGTAGAGGTTAATGTGTACTATTGACTACCTTTAAAGATACTACAAGTAAGCAGAATAAGATTTTAGGTTACTTCATTTACTACTAGACTGTTTATCTTTTTATGTATGACATTCTTAATTGTGTAATGTGTGTGTCCCAAAATACAAAAATTTAATTATCATACTTCTTTAAAAAAAATTTAGAAGAAAGAACATCTTTATGAAATTGAGTTCTACAATATTGTAGGGATGTTCTTACAGACTTACAATCATGAAACTTGAAGTCTTCTAAAAAATATGTATATTAATAAATTCTATTATTGTCAAGCAACAACATCAATACAACTTATACAACTATTCAAAAGATGCAAATTTAGTTTGAAATTGCATTTTAAATGGAACCGATTAGCCCTACCATTCATATCCTTCTTTGTCATATTCCAATGTGTGACTCTTTATCCAAAGAGCAATAGTAGAATCCTATTTGAAAATCCAAAATGAAAGAAATAAACAAATATGTGAATTTGGTATGAAACTCATTAAATAAAAATGAATATACATACAAAGTTTTTTGTAGAAGAGGTGGGTGGAATATAAGTTGAGAGTGCGACAAGAGTGTCCATTGTAGTCTTCAACTATATCTGCTTCATTGTATCCAACTTTTACTTGAATGACTTCTTTCCTAACACTGTGAGGAAATCTCATGACAAGATTTTTTGGAGGGGGGACCATCATCCATTCTATGCAAGAACTAATTCCATGCTCAATACCAACTAGTTCACTATTCCACCTTCATGTTTAGGTTGCAGGTATTCTAAAACACAAAATTATTCAACTGGTACAAGAGTGTAGAATTTTGAAATGGATGGTGATGGAATAATGGATGTGTCCATCACTAGTGCTAATGCTTAACCCATTAACAACATTGTGGACGTTTGGCGTCCTATGAATGACAAGGAATTCTCTTGTGTAGGACAAAAGTGCAGCTATTCGTCCCCGGAATTTTGTATGAAAATTGGAGAACTTCTACAGAAGCTTGACTTCCAATGAGTGCTTTGGGATTTTCTTATACCAATGATTTTCATTGTTCCAAAATGAATGATTTCTATAGTCACCAATCTGTTCTTTCAAGGATAAAAGGACATTTGATGCTTTAGGAGTATCGCCCAAATTTGGATTTCAAAATCTTTCTTAAATGGATATCATGTAGCTTGTTCAAATGACCAATCAAGGATGAACTTCTATACTTGTCAAGGCCAAAGGCAACCGCAAAGTCACTATTCAAAAAAATTATCAAACTTTTCAATGCAAAATCTACAGTAAGACGGCCCATTATGGTTAGAATTAGGAATTTGCCCGTTGCTAAAAATTTTAATTTTTTCCAACATAAAGACAAGTATAGGAAACAAGAAGAGCAATTGAAATTATATTTTTTTGACAAAGTATGAATTTGCTATAAATTTTTGAAGTGTTTAGCCCATCATTATGTTCCAAAACAGTCTCTAGCCTCTAAATGTCTAAGGCACCAAGTTTTGATGTTGAAATTTTTTGAAGTTAAATAAAACCTTATCAAGTTACTATTTTAGAAGCTTATATTAAATTTTTTATTTTTGAAGTCTAGTTTTAGCATCAAAAATCCAATTTTGAAAATGAATGATTATGATTTTTCTATTTAAGATTTTGTGCAAGGGTATCCATTGCAAATCTTGATTTTCTAGTGTTGAGTGCTCTTGGAAATGAGCCTCAAATACACTACATCTTGGAGAAAATTCACATTAGAAATTCTTTTTAAATAATTGTAAAGTAGATTTTGAGAAGCCCTAAATTGATTGAGGTTATGCACATTATACCTTTTGACCTCAAATTTTTTAGGTGACCAATTTTTTAGTTTTGACTTGTAAAGGAGATTGAAAGACTTCAAATCAATTTCCCAATTTTAACCCCTAAAGTCCAAGGCCATTTTTCTGTCAAAAAACACTCAAAACTGCCATTTCAGTTGCATTCATCCAAGAAAGCAAATTTTTTTAGAATCTAAGCGTAAGATCTTGTACTTCACTTATGTGAGATCATGTGGTAAAAATTTCATCACATTTGAGTGTAGAAATTGGAAGACATAAGCATTCAAAGTCAGACAAAAAGTTTTTTTCAAAAACATGCTTAGATTGCCCGAAAAACAAGATTTCTCATCACTAGTCCAAATAGAATGAATAAAAGCTTCAAATCTAGACAAAAACACAATCTTTGAGAAAAAAATTAAAAATTAAAAGAAAATATTTTTTTGTGATTTTTTTTGGGTTGCCCCTTGAGTTGCTTTTTGGACTGAAAGTAGCATAACTTTTGCTCCCGGGCACCAATTAGAATAAAAAAAATTTGATCTGATTTCCTATCTTCAAAAAAAGTTTCAAGAAATTAGGCCAAAAATTGAGATCACACAAGCCAATCCAAAATCCCAAGAGTCCCCTATAGGAATTTTGGAACTTTAGGGATTAACACCTTCATAATCAAACATTACATAGCATAATCTTTCAATCTATAAGTGATATTATTGTATTTTCTTTTCCCATGTGATCTCTAATATGTCTAGTCGAAATTGTATAATTACAATTTTAAGAAAATTAATAAAACTTTTATGAATGTCAAATTTTTGTTTAATTCAAAACAATTACAAGAAGCTAAAAAAAGACCTAACATAGATGGCCTAAAAAGGTCACTTCCTACAATGAAATTATATTAAAAAGTTACAAGTTCCTAGTGAGGCCACTTAATCACTCCATTATTGTCAAGTAAGACATTGATTGTGGCCCAAATCTCATTTATTGAAAAAACCCATAATGGGGTCATTCCCTAGGTGTCCACTATAGGATCTTTTGACCACAATGGGTTGCTCTACTTTACAAGTTCAAATTGTGCTTCAAACCCAAGACTTAATTTGATAAATGCATCTTTTGAGGACAAAGAGAGTGATACCAAGGAATATCACATGGAGTGCTAGAGGAATTTTCCTGAAGATTCTCTGAAAACCCAGTCCTCAAGGATGAGTAAGAGTGATCCGATGAAAGCAGCTGTGAACATCATGGTATACAATCAACAGCACGAAAATGAACAGGATGAGAAAACCTTGATTGAAAGCCTAGAACTTGAAAAAAATTCACTCACAGGGTGAATGACATACAAATGATTAACAAAATGTACTAAATAAGAAGCACGGCTGGAACCAATGCATTCACAACTCAACTTCGAAGTTCCACACAACTAACTGCATAAACCTAGGCTGATCTATTCAACGGTGAAAAATTGAGAGAAGCCGCACTTCTCAAGATACAGAAATGAGCCCACTGGTTTGTTCTGCTTGCGGCTGCTCAGGTGTGGCAGGAGCCTCAGGTGCTGCTTTGGAAGGATCAGTTGCTGATTCTCCGCCAGCTGGGGAATTCTCTTTTCCCTTGTCACCCTCCTTGACCTCTTCAATCTGGGCACCCTTGGCGCCCTCCTTGGCGCCCTCCTTGGCCTCTGGCTTGGGTGGTGGCGGTGGAGGAGGAATCATGTGTGCAGGGGGATTGTGCTTGAGCTTCAGAAGAACCTGTCGGAACCGCCCCATGTCAGTGGCCTTGCCTGGCTTCGGCCCAGGAAGAGCCACAAACGTAGACTTCTTCTCCTTCTTCTCTTTCATTTGTCGGCCCTTGGGCTCTAGAGATGCTGGCAGCTCCTTTGGGACAAGTTCAGCCACTGCCTTCCAGTACTGCTTGCCAGCAGTTTTGTGGAAGTGCTCTTGGTCAGCATGGTAGGCCTGCCCAACCAACATCCCGGGATGAAACATTGCTCATCAGCCGCTTCCATGTGTATCAAATCTGCCTGAAGTGAAAGGACAGAGTACAGCCAAAGCTCTCCAAAAACAGCGAAAATGACTTTAAACCTACCACATCCGAAAGGCTCTCATCTCATCCGAGAAATTGCTGCAACCAAAACATTTAACATTGAAGTAAGCCACGACGAATATCAGGGAAGAATGAAATACCAATTCCTTCTCACGATTTGACTTCATCTGCGTCTCACGGTTGGATTCACGCTTAGACTTGTGCTTGTCCTTGTAGTCATCAGCATCATCGATAATCTGCTGCAGTTTCTCCTTCTCAACGCGCTCCTTCTCTTGAAGACGTTCCGCATTCGCTCTGATTTGAGAAAGCAGATCAATTTCTAGTTTCGTCTTTATCGCATTAATTACAGATATCATATCATACTTTCCAAAGAACTACTCCTTACACTGCGACATACAAAAGCTAAAAAGAACAAAGAAAAGCAGTACAGCACATGGATCATGTATAATTAGAAGAGAATTACCTCTTCCATTGCCGAAGAAGATGTCCTTCCTCCTGCATCTCCTCGGGTGGGGGCAGCATTGGCCCGCCGTTAGCTCCACCAAATAAGTCCTCATCCAACTCTTTATTGGATGAGGGGAATTCAGGAGTATAATCAGGAGCTGAGTAATCTCTCTGAGGAAATTCTGAGGGTGACTCAGAGCCAAAACCATACATGCCAGGCATTCCGGCGGGGGCCGACTCTTCATTCTCATAGATTGGAGCGGGGTGGTCATAACCGTGAGACGCTCCCTTGAAGTCATCAAAGCCTTCCTTGTTGTCATCGAGTCCAAAATGATCAGGCTTGAAGTCATCCGGTGCTCGAAACGAGCTATCGAATCGAGCAGAGTCCAACCTAGAGCTGTCAAACCGAGCTGAGCTGTCAAAGCTGCTGAACTCACTTAGGTCATCGCCACCACCTGAGTAAGCTTCGTAGGAGGCCATACTTGCGATATATATCTAGGCCTCGGAAAATCCTACATAAAACACAGGAATTAAGTCACGAAACGGATATGCAACCAGCTTCATGTCACATATTGGAATCCAACAGATACAGAATCACATCAACTAAACAATGTGGGAAATATTCATCGCTAACAGAAAGCCCAACTTCCTGTGCTGCCATAATTGAACTCACGATTGAGCGCCAATTGAACAGATCTATATTGCAAAACCTTCGAGGAGAGGGTGCCATGTAAGTGAAGGGTCCGTAGACAGTACACATAGACGTATTGATCAAGTTTCCTGAGCGTTCAAGATCTAATACTCTCTATCATGTATCTGCATTCAAGAACGTGCAGAAAATCGTACTGATCCACATTAAACACCAAAGGTACTCTCATTTCTCTACTCCACTTCAATCTTCGCAAAAATTTTCAGTTGGAATCTTTATCACCAGACTTCACCAACATGCAACCTCCGGAAAAATCGTCACACTATTTCTAACTCTTATCAACAGTACTCAGAGGCTCGCCGCGAAACACATCAAAATAAAAAACTGCTCGAGTGTAAAGCCAACACTAGCAGCGCAATTGAATAGCTCACGACACAATCATCTATGTCCAGTTAAGCCAAAACAAAATGGTCCAGTTTCACACGCAAATAATAGAGATAAAATCTAGAGTCAATCGCACAGAAGAGTATTACAGAACCGATACGCGAAGAGTACCAAAACGGTAACGCACCTAAGAAGTAGAAAAATGAAAATCTCATAACGACCACGGCAAACAATGTCAATAATAATGAGCCACCTTGCTGACCTCGAATATGTAACAATCACTACAAACCGAGATTCCAACACCTGAATCCTACCACAACTAGGTCCTTCAAATGCGAACGATCCTTCCCCGCAACCCTAGCTGAGGAAAACTCCGAACCAGACTGTCAGGATCCCCCTACAACCGCAAACGACAGATCTAAGCTACACTGATCCTCCACCAATAACCCCCGCCGCATCAGGCACATCCACCTCCACCAAACCCCAATGTGTAACCCTCGACAACGACTACAAGCCCATTTTAGCACCAAAAACTTCGAGAAAGGTACCAAATGAACCAGAAAAGAATCGTAGATGAAGATGAAAGGGCAGTTACCTGCGATTCGAGGCGCACGAGAGCGCAGAGTGGGATCGAAATGCACGCGATCGAGAAACCAGCAAGCAGGGAAGAGACGGCCCGCGTTGCGAAGAGAAGGCATGAGAGTTCCAGGGTAAAGAGTTCCAGACGACTTCCGTTGGATGAATGTCGTCTCTGGTAAATGAATAGTGATGGTGTATGGATGAATATCGTGCGCACTTATGGAAGCTATTCGTCAGCTGTGCAGGCGAATGATTGGAGGAAATCGTGGACGCGCGGCAGTTGGCGTCTCAGAGTGCCTTACGCACTCGATGTAATTAATGGTAACTTCACTTAAAATCGCACAAAATAAGCAACTTAGCATGGTTCCCATTAATACATTGAATTTTTTAGAGGGGATTCGAGATTCTCTTAGAATGCATTTTTTGGACAATGTATGATTAAACTAAAAAATTTCAAAGTGCTGATGAAAATAGGGTTTAGGGTAACCAACCACAGACTCTCATAAATAGTGGAAGTACATTTTAGGCAAGAATCTAGAGTGTGCAGTTTTAGATAGCGGTTGAAATTAGGTGTAGTTATTTTAGTGAGACCATTTTCAAATTTGTAACCCTTTTACGCCCTAAAAGAAATTAAAAATCTACAACTAGGGCTTCACGTGGCTGTGCACAATTGTTAATGAGTGTGTTGAAAGGAATAAATATTTATTCTTTTTTAATTTATCTTTTTATGAGCCCTATCAAGGGATACTAACGTTCCCCCTTGACAGGAGAACTTTAGCATTGGGGAACGTTGAGATCGGAAAACGAACATTGTGAATGTTAGGCAAGGAACAAAACACTAGGAAGGCTATTGCAACCGTAAGAGTTGGGGCAACAACAACACATTTTGAAAAGAGTTGTGACTGTGAGTTCATTAGAAAAAAAAGCAGCCCTCCAGAGGGCTGCTACAGATTGACATGGCCAAACTATTTCAAGCTTGGCCCACAATCTCAAAATGGTTGCTAGTAAGTAGTCAGCTTGGCTGACTACTCGCTAATACAGTCAGCTTTTGTACTTTTTAAATTTTTTTAAATTTTTTTAAGATGAAATTTTAATTTTTAAAATTTTTTTTTAATTAATTTTTTACTCGCAATTGGGTTCTTGCACCATTGTCACAACAGAAACTGATGCGCAGAAATAGGCCAAAAAATAAATTTTCAGCCCCAAACAACACTATTTTAGGGTCCTCTAGAGGGCTGTGGAGTAACCTTTCGGAGGCCTGAAATTTTCTCTAATGTGATACAAAAAGATACAGATGAAGTTGTGTTGCAACAACTATGAAGAGAAAGTATCACAAGGAATGCCAATGGCCATTATGAAATCTATATCTGTCCTAGATGGTAAATGACACACCGTCAAAGTGGCACTTGAAATACCACCATTTTAATGAAATTCCTATAATTCCCCAAACTTGGCACTTTTAATTTTAGACAATGAGGTCTAAAATGTACATGAGTCCTAGACTTTAAACCGTGCAGTCTGAAATTTATACCAATCCTACATAATAAATGGAAAACTGGCGTATGGAATCGGCCATCTTAATGGAATATCTATTATAATAATAATAAGCTCCAAAACCAAAAGAAATAGCTGCATAATTTAGTACTGTATGTCAAACTTATTGTAAACATACTAGGTCTATTTAATTTGCCACTCTAGAGGGGAATACAGAAATTCTATAAGGTAACTACACCTAAAATTGCACTCTTCCAAAAAATTGCACAATGACTATTCTTGCCTAAAATGTACTCCCATTGTTCATATGACTGATTGCTTTTGGATACACCTATTTTCAGCACTTTGGAAATTTGTTGTTTATTCACATGGTGTCCAAGAAATGTATTTTAAGAGAATCTAGAATCTCCTTTTGACTACCAATAGGACCCCACAATCTTCTTTTCAATATAATAGTGAAAACCATTTTGAAATCATGCTGAATTGCTTAACTGTGCGATTTAAGGTCAGTTATGGGGAATTTCATTAAAATGGTGGTATTCCAAGTGCCATTTTGACAGCGTGCCATTTTGACCATTTATGATGGATATAGATTTCAAAACGGCCGTTTTGAACCATCTAGGACAAATATAGATTTCAAAACGGCCATTTTGAACTGTAAAAGTGCCAAAATTCTGGAATGGTGCCATTTTAATGAATTTCACCATAGTTACCTTATATAGGGATTAATTTTTTCCTTCACACCTCTACAACCTCCAGTGCGTTGTGCATATGATACTAGCTCTTCACTTCTTCTGATCCATAATTGGATTATTCCTGCGGGACTTGTCAAACAAAGCTTCCGCCGGTTCCTTAGGCTCCAGCGCTTGATCGACTTATGTGAAGTCGGGACAATGCTGTATTGTACAATCGAGTACAACAATCTTACAATTTTTCAAGTCAGTTTTCACTATAAAGTTCATCAACTTCAAGAAGCTGTAGCATCCTCAAAACTGATCGGATTTTAAAACCGCAAATTGTGTTGGACCCGCAATGAAGTGCACTTCAACTTCATAACAAGTGAAAAATGAAAAATTGAAAACCATACAACACTTTGGATTCCTTTTATACATTATCTACCATTTCATAGAGATTGTTTAGAAGATAGTCACAATTTTTTGCATTTAGGTGAAGAAGAAGAAAGAAATCATACAAGCAATTCAACTGTTATGAGATCAAGTATCTCTATAGCAATTGTGAAGGCTCATTTCTAATATGGTCCATTAAATACTAGTTGTAATTTTCACAAATGGTGGCAACACTAGATGGTAGATAGTGTATAGAAAGCATCAAACTTTTTGTATGATTTTCAATTACAAATGTGTATTTGCAATGATGATAAAGTAGACTTGAGTGTAATTCCAACGCAATTTACGATTTGAAATTTTGTTCATTTTTGAGCATACACCGGCCTTCCAAAGTTCACCAAATCTCAACAGGCTGCAAAAATCGTAAGATTGTTGTACCCGACTGTATTGCAAATTGGGGGAGCTAATTCATGACTTTGTTTCAAATGTACCATAGTTCCTGGGGATTGTAGAACTGACGCCCTTAGAATTGCCGGGTGCCCCTCATGCACGAGATGAACTTCATCTGGGTAACAATCGATGCAGCTACCTAAACCCTACAGATCAAAGCGAGTAGGGTTTAGGCCTATAGCAGAGTGCCAATAGGTACATAGCTACAATCCCCCATAGGGTTTACTAAAGTGGCTTAGGGGTTGATTGGCCAAGTTCTTTGGGTTTTATTTTTATTTTTTAAATTGCAACAATTGCAACGGCAAGAAGAATAAGAGAAACAAAACTGAGGTTGAACGTCAACCACCACACTGTTCATCAATCTCGACAAAGAGAGGGGGCGAGATGAAGAAACTCAAAGTTCTCTCCGGCAATGGCAAGCGAGGTCCTTAGTTCTATAGGTGTCACCCATTCCTGGTCATTAATTGATTCATGATTGGTATGTCATTGCATGCAGTTGTGGAATTTTTGAAACGTTGAGAATCGTCTCTTGCTTGGTGCTGCTGCTGTCAAACATATACGTTACAGAATTTAATGTGTTGAATTTACATAAAGGTCCATCAAGACACCCAATCTTAAATGTGATCATCATACTACTAAAATCACAAGGTCCTCTGTAATGTCACATTTTTACACTGTGTGATATTACAGAGTCCCAATCCCTCTGTAATATCACATTTTAAAACTGTGTGATATTACAGAGTTTCAACGGCCACTGCGCCTCTGTAATATCACACAGTGTAAAAATGTGACATTACAAAGGTACAGTGATATTATGAAGGTTTAGGTTTTCTTGGCTTCACACTTCATTTCACTTCTACGATTCTATGATTTTCTAAGCTTTGAGTATTCCCGATTCTCATGTTTTGTTCTTACTATCAAATGATTTGAAACTTTTTTGAGATTGAAGCAATTTTGGTTTCCACAACAAAGTATTCACAAAGTCTTTGCAATTTGAGAAATTTGCATTTCAGTTCTTCAATTTTAGTCACCATTGGTTGTGAAGGAAGAAATTGATCAAGTGGTGGTGTTCTTGAGCTCAACAATACCTCCAAGGTATCTTCTTTACATTTGTTTTGAGCAGATTTGGAGTTCATATATAGAATGGTGGTTTGAACACTGAATTTCATTTGAAAAATTTGAATGTCATTTGAGTTTCAATCTAATCTAACACAAGAGATTGATGTATTTAGACCCAAATTAGAGCAATTGGAGTGTTCTTGGAGTATTCTTGGAGTATTCTTGGAGCATTTTAATCTAAGGTGAGTAGTATAAGCTTCATTTGAGCAATTTGTGAGCAATTTGATCTAAATTGAGTTTAATTTCAATAATTTGACCTATGGTGAGCAATTTGAGTGTAATTGGAGCAATGTATCCTAATTTGAGCTTTATGTCAACAATTTGACTTAATGTGAGCAATTTAAGTGTAATTTGGAGCAATGTAACCTAATTTGAGCTTTATGTCAACAATTTGACTTCATGTGAACAATTTGAGTGCAATTTGAGCTTAATGTGAACAATTTGAGTGTAATTTGGAACAATGTAACCTAATTTGAGCTTAATGTGAAAAATTTGAGTGTAATTTGGAGCAATGTAACCTAATTTGACCTAATTTGAGCTTTATGTCAACAATTTGAGCTTAATGTGAACAATTTGAGTGTAATGTGAGCAATTTAAGTGTAATTTGGAGCAATGTAACCTAATTTGACCTAATTTGAGCTTTATGTCAACAATTTGAGTTTAATGTGAGCAATTTGAATGTAATTTGGAGCAATGTAATCTAATTTGAGCTTTATGTCAACAATTTAACTTAATGTGAGCAATTTGAATGTAATTTGGAGTAATGTAATCTCATTTGAGCTTAATGTCAACAATTTGACCTAATGTGAGCAATTTGAGCTTAATGTGAGCAATGTAACCTAATTTGAGTTTAATGTGAGCAATTTGACCTAATTTGAGCATATTGTCAACAATTTGAGCTTAATATGAACAATTTGAATTTACTTTGAAGCAATGTAATCTAATTTGAGCTTAATGTCAACAATTTGACCTAATTTGAGCAATTTGAACATCATTTGATCTAATTTGGGCAATATGAGTTTCATTTGAACAATATGAGTCAAATGTTATTAATGCAATGTTAACTAATGTCAGTAGTTTGTCCTACTTAGAATCGAATTTGAATAACTTTAAGATTTTTTGATGCAAACATAAACAATTGAATATAATTTCAATGGTTTGATCAATTTGATGCACATTAATTTGAATTTGATCAATTCAGCCAAATTTGACTTAAATTTTGAAATTGATGCCAACATCCAAAATTTTGTTGTTGAATATATGTTGATGTGTTATGGATGTTAGGAGATAGAAAATTTGGAGTGAGGTGGAGCATATTCAAGCTGTGTATACTTTTGGAGTACAAGTTATATAGGTGCAATTTTAAACCCATTTTCTTTTTGTGATTTGAAAAGTTTCTACATTCTAAACTATAAGTTTTAGGATTCAAGATTGTCATCTTTTGTAGACTATGGCTCGGGCTTTGTTTACAATCGATGATTATGTAGATGTTGACATTGATAGTAATGGATCTATGTCTATCCAATGTCCGAAATGTTTAGCATTTTGTTTTAGGAAAGAAAAAACAACAATTTGTTGTTACAATGGCAAAGTTGCCAGTGAACACATTAGCCATTCTACCGATCATCTGATGCTCAATGAGTTTTTTATGGATATTACACCCAATTCTAGAGGATTTCTTAAATCTATCAGAAAATATAATCAAGCATTTGCGTTTACAAGTATGCGTAGTAAATTTCAATTTGGCCAAGCCGAGAGTCGAGGAGTATATACTTTTCGTATAAATGGAGAGTTATGCCATCACATTGGAGATTTAGAACCCGAATTAGATTATGGTGCAAGATTTGCACAAATTTATTTTTTAGATGATGATTTGCAAACCAATTGTCGCTTAGAGATTTTTGATGATCTTAATCATGAGACCATTAATAACATCCAAGAGGTTTTAGAATCAATCAATGCATTGGTTCGTAGGTTTAAGTCTTCACGTCATGTTCTTTTGGGAGGACATAACATGGGACTCTATATCTCCGGTGAGACTCTTGCCGGTGAACATCGTTGTCGGTACAATCGACCTGTGGTTCCAGAGGTTACTGCTGTTGTTCTTGATGAACAACATTTAGAATCCGGTCAAGAGATTATTCTTCACCAACAAGGTGGAGGTTTACATCGGATAAGGGAAATTGATCCAGCTTATGATGCTTTATCCTACCATTTGTTGTTTCCGGATGGTCGATGCGGGTGGTCACCCACTTTCAAAGCAAATACGGGGGTGACTTTAAAATCATTTATCCAATATATGCTTCATAAGCGACCCGAATCTAATGTACTACATAGGGCTGATAGATTATTCCAAAAATATGTAGTAGATCAATATTTGCGTGTAGAACATGAAAACTTGCTTTTCATTAGACATCATCAAACAGAACTTCGAGCAAAATGTTATCAGGGCACTGTAGATGCAATGCACAACGACAGTGCAAGACGCATTGGACGTCGCATTGTTTTACCTGCAACATTCATTGGATCTCCTTGATACATGCAGAAACTCTTTTACGATAGTATAGTCTTAGTTAGAGTTTTAGGCAAACCGGATTTATTTGTCACAATGACATGTAATCCAAATTGGTCTGAGATTATTGGTGAGCTTGAACCAGGTCAAAGTCCTCCTGATTGTCCAGATGTTGTAGTGCGTGTTTTTGAGCTCAAATTAAAAGCAATGATGGACAAAATCACAAAGAAAAATGTACTGGGGAGACAGTTGCTTTTTGTTATACTCAATGAACGGGAAGAACCGGCAGCTAGTGTAAAATGAGCCGATTGATTTTTTGAAAAATCCGATTCAAATACTAAATTACAGGCTGGAGAACCGACAAAAAATCATTTAAAGAGGATTTTAACCGGTAGGAATTTGGACTTCCGGATTTTTAACTGCTTATAATATTAAGAAGGCAAATCTTAACTGGTTGGCCCGAGGATATAGCCGGTTCTTGGCCGTGTATAATGTAGGTGGGTCGGTTCTCAAGCGTATAAGGTTGAGGCTGAGACTTAGGAGGGGTCGAAAATAATCTCTCATTTGTTGTCAACGTCTCTCTCTACGCTACTTGCCCCGCCTTTGTGAGTTTGTGCCTCCTCTCGAACCTCTCCTTTGCTCCTTTGCCTCCACTAGTCCACGCCTCCAGTCCTTCACCTCCGCTCTTGTGCTCTTTCACCTCCGCTCTTCCGCTCCTTTGCTCCTCCGCTTCTTCGCTCCTGAGCTCCTTCGCGGATGCTCGCGGCCGGCAGCCCCGCCTTTACCTTTACTCCACTCCTTCACCTTTGCTCTTGCTGTCTTGCGCTCCTTCGTCGATGTTCATGGGCCCGCTTCACTCCGCAGCTTCCGTGCCTCCGCTGTGTGGCCCCACCTCCGCTCCGTAGCCTCTACCTCCGCCTCGATTACCCTCAACATCATCCCATTCAGTAAGTAGTGCCTTCCAACTTTTTTTGATTTCTTTTTGTTTTTTGTATGTTTTGGAAATTGATTAATCTCATTGCTTCATTGATAATTGCTTCATTCCATTAGTCAATGTCATTTTCCAAATCTTTGTTGCATTTTGAGTTAGTTTATAATGCATAAAGGCTGATTGCACTATTTTGACTTTGAAGGCTTACACTTCATTAGGAGTTGGTTTAAGATTGATTTCATTATTTGAAACCTTGTGCTTCATTTTGGATTGGTTATGGGAGGTTAAAAGGGCTGACTACATTCTAAAGAAGGTAATGTTTGGTAAGGTCCTCATTTTTGGTTTTAGGGTTGTTGATTGCAGGTTTTAGGGTTACTGATTATTAGAATTTAGTAATTTATGACTGTATTTAGGGTTTAGTGGGCTGATCATTATATTTTTATTGTTATGAAGGTGACAACGGCAAAGCGCCAAAGGACCTTGCAGAAAGAATACTTTAGATCATCATTTCAAGAAGTGCTCTCTGAAAATGACAAGAGGGAGGTTGTTGAAGGAAGTGGTTCATCTTTAGATGGAAAAAAGGGAAGTAAAGGGTCTAGCAAACTTGCTGATCCTGTGGAGGTTGCTAATAAAGCTTGGAAAGATTCATACTGTACTGATTTTGATTGGATTGAATTCAATTCTAACATTGGGCAAGTTTTTTGCAAGGTGTGTTGTGATAATGGAGGAAAGGGAGTTTTTGCTAAAGCTGGTTCAATGAATGTGAAGATTTTTGCTTTTCAAGATCATGCACGAAGTGAGGAGCATAAGAGATTATCGTGGGCTTTTCACAATGGTTGCAAGAAGATGGCTGAAGTTATTAAAAAGGCTACAGCAACTTCTAATGAAGCTTTGTTAGCATTATTTAAGGCTGCCCATTACATGGGTACATCTTTCATTCCTTTTGCAAGATTTCCTGATTTGTGTCGCTTATTGGTTTCTGTTAAAGCTTGTATCATTGAAACAATGTATCATGATGAAAAGTCATGTTCTGATTTTGTCTTTTGCATCTCATCTGTAATTCAAAAAAAGATTTTGCATAGAATTTGTGATGCAAAATATTTTGGACTCATGATTGATGAAAGTACTGATATTTTTGTTACTGGTCATTTGGTTGTTTTTGCTACATTTGTTGAAGATGGTGATATTGTTTGTGTGTTCCTTGGCTTATTGCACATAACCGATGGCAAAAAAGATGCTGCCTTAATATTTGAGACCTTATTAACAAGTTTGAAGGAGTGGGGATTAGACACAGATAAATGTGTGGCGTTTGGATCTAATGGTGCTGCCACAATGTTGGGACACAAAAATGGAGTGGCAGCACGATTGAAAGAGAAGGTTAATCCCTTCCTTACTTTTGTTCATTGTGTCGCTCATCGAACTAACACTACAAGAAAATGATGCACAGAATGACTGCACGATATGACTGGAAAACAGTCATTCCAGTCATAACCGACTGCACGGTGACTTCCCAGTCCAGGAGTCACTGTGGTCAACCTCGTTAATATCACCTTTGTAGTTGTATTATCACAATATCACCATCCCTGCGTCCTTTGGATGACAGAATGGATGAAAGAGGCTGGTCTACGTGGAGGGGGGCTCGTGGCTGGCACACGCCTTTGGGTGGGGACGTGGCGCCAGTGCATTTGCGACAGCTGTTTCCATGTGATGTCATAGTCTAGTCGCGCACCAGTCGCGTCGAAGTCACATTTATAATGGTGATGTCACTAGTCCTGCACCAGTCATGACGGAGTCGAAACTGGCATGCTGAGGTCACCAGTCGTGATCTAGTCGTGTCCGAGTCATCATGTTCATGTTTAAGTTACTAGTTGTGTATCAGTACTGCTAGAGTCAAAATTTTCAGTGTCACTGCAAAAGTCACTGCCTAGTTTCATTCCAGTTGCGGAGTTCAGTACTCTTCTCTTAGTTCCAAGTCAGGTAGGGAAGTTCAGTCATCGTGTAGTCAGTACTAGCAGCCGATATCAAGAGTTGCTGGTATGTCATGAAGTAGTTGTGTCGTAGTCATGTGTGAGTCACTGGTAATTTATGTGATTTAGGGCGTTAGGGAACCTCAGTCATGAAGTAGTCATCGTGCAGTGTCTCAGGAGTTGCTTGTACCTCATACGTTAGTTGTGTTGGAGTCATGTCTAAGTCACTGTCGACTACTCTTGAATTTTTTGGCCGTTAGGGAACCGCAGTCGTCGCATAGACATGTAGCAGACTCTCAGCAGTTGCTTCTAATTCTTGAGTTAGTTGTGTCGTAGTCATGTGTAAGTCATTGTGGAGTAATGCGATTTTCACAGTTGGGGAACCTCAATCACCATATAGTCATGTAGCAGTCTCTCGGGAGTCGTGTCTATGTCATGAGTTAGTTGTGTTATAGTCTCTGAGAAGTCGCGTCTATGTCATGAATTAGTCGTGTGGTAGTCATGTATGAGTCATTGTGGAGTACTGCGGTTTTCCTAAAACGCGTACTATGATTTTTTCCCTAGTAATTGCTGTGATGCGTTAGTTCCTACATATTGAGCTACTAGGCACCATTAACAACAAACCTGAAGTCAAAGACAACTGATGCAAGAGGTTGTTCACGTTGAAGTGTCTGAGGGGAATACATACATATTTGCAAACAAATGAAATAGAGCTACAGAACTAGGTTATGAGGACACGACTGCCAAAGTGGCCTAAATGCACTTCACAATGTCCAAAAATTTAGGTGCACAAGCAACAATATGTGTTAGAACAAATGCATGGCCAAATGGCATTCACTGTCAACACAAAGAGCAGAGTTCACCATCCACTGTCTGCGGTCTAGGATAGATCCGGATAGTTTTCAATTAATATGCTTTATGTACTTCTCAGACCACAACGCAGTACTCCCTTTTGCATGCTCAATCCTGGATTGCTCTGCCTTCACATTGGGGTACATCAGGGCTACCCCTGGACTGAATACATTGGAAACATCTATCCTACACCACCCCTCCGGTACGTCTTGCCCATGGAACTTGTGTTCCCCTGGCACACCACTGATGACACCCAAGGCCACTTTCTGCCTGACACTGCGCGAATTCATCAAGAATACCTCATCCCCCACTTTGAACTGCAAGATTTCACGCATTAGGCAGGACAATGTTCAGCATGGCAAAGAGCACAAACAAATGCATCAAAGCAATCCCTATACTGCCTCAAGTGCCTCTGGGACTTGCACCAAACACCATGACTTGTACATAACTTCAAAATGAAATCCAAAAAACTAACTTGCGACTTCACTTGAACTCCAGAATGACTCCTACGATGAAGAAAATGATGACAGCTACTTCATTTGCAAGGTACATGACTCCATTGGGTGACTTCAAGGTGACTACCGTACACATCCTATGCTTCAACCAACGGGGAGTAGTTCAAATGTCATACCTTCGGAGGACCGCTGTCCTTGTTCTTATCTGTGGATACTGCTGTGGATCTCCGACTGTCCCTCTTCTGCGCTTTCCCCTGCAAACACAAGCATTCTTCAAGTGATGTGTTTGTAGGGAACCCTTATTGACCTATTTGGGTTCTTTTCCGCGAGGAAACTGCTATCTTCCAACGTGCCACGATCATTAAAGATAACTACATTTAGACAACCACCGAACTTTGCAGAAGGAAAGGAAAGCAGGAACTTATTTGACATATGGTGAAGGACTTCTGAGGTGGCGATTACCTTGGCGGGAGACTTTGCTTTGCCACGTACATTTTTTTGGGGGCTAGTCTCTGTAGCACCAACGCAAAGTTCCGTTGCCTTCGTTGATTGCATCGTCAAAGAATCCTCTACTGCACCACACTTTGGCCCTTCGACCACATCAGACTCCTTGCGATGATCAGCATCCGCGGATCCAACAATTGGTTCACTTCCGGCATTTGAAGAAGCGGAGTGCTTGCTTCCTTCGGCAACTACTTTGGAGGCCTCAACCATCATGCTCTCCTCAAGGGTCAGCACCTTGGAGATGTCTTCACGATCACCGGCATCTTCCTCTTTGGATACCGATGCAACGCCCTTCACTACGGCGTGACTTCCCGGTTTGCTACCCAGGTGGCCAACCTGTTGCACAGGACTAGCGGGAGCAGGACCATTAGGAGACCCCGGAAGGTCACTGTCGGAGTCCAAATGCAGAGGGTGCTCTCTTGTAGAAGGTGGTTTATGAAGTGCTTCTACGGTCTTCAGGCCACCTGCACTGGACGCTACTACGTTCGTGGCCTTCTTACCAAGAATGGAACCAATGGGCTTTATGTTCTTCCTGGAGTTGGGAACCACCCTAGCTGCGTGCTCAATGTCCACACCTCGAGATTCCTGCTGATCTAAGGCAGACTGGGTAATGCTTGGGCTGACGTTGTCTTTCCCTCTAGACTTGCCAAGGAATTCTCGAAACATCTGCCCTAATTCATCGATGGCAACTGATTGACTGTCCGACTTTGACATGAGGTGGTTGAACTTCAGGTTCACGTCCTGCTTCAAATCAGCTACCTCTAAGGACAGGCTCGAGCCTCCTACCTCGTCGCACTGCCCTCCCCAAATTGCACAGCAGAGAATTTGCTTAGTGTGACGACACAGTCAAAAATGATACAAGTCATACATATTGAAGGACCTTAGGACTGCATGACTGACGTGCGACTCCTAAACGACTTGGCCGCAACTACCAAGGGAGTAGTGAATTAGCGGTTTCTTGTACACTTCCGCACGACTCTTATACGACTCAGCCGCGACTTCTGTGCAAATGGGGCTTCAGGGTTCAGAGTCTTGGACGACTGCTGCATGATTGACATTTTACTAGTACAGGCCATACAATTTCAAACAACAGCGACCACTACAGATTTCACACAACGCCAGACACTGGGCATGGAAAGGAACCTTGGCTCATGTGGAACAGGGTTTGCACCTATTTGTACAAACTGGTTGAATGCGTTCAAGTTCAAAGAGGAGGGTACGCATACAAGATACGGGACAAAACGAAAACAATGGATTCAGTGGACGCTTACCACCTGAGACTGAACGGCTGTTCTTCCGATCCTCATCGGTCCACTCAAAGTTTTCACGCCTTGATGCGCTGCAGCCATCTTCTCAGACTTTATTTTTTGGGCATCCGTCTGCCAGTACTCTTTCAGTCGGTCCCATTGATCATCATACACATGGATAGGGGCTGTCTCATTGCCACTCAAGTACCGGACCTTGAGTCGAGAGCGCTCAGATTTCAAGAACTTTGTGACTACATGGCGAAATCCCGCCAGGCTCAAAAGATTTCCCACGTACTCAAACTCCTTATCCAAGGCATCCCGCAGTCTCTGCATTGTTTGTGGCCTATGTTGTCCCCACTCGATCACACTCATGTCCACAAGCTTCGGAGCAAGATCCCGTAAGGCCGTGTCCCAAGATGTTTTGCCTTCACTGCTAGCATCAATGAAGCCTCCCTCCTGCACATGTACAAAATTGGGTTTTATAGTTTCGGTGGCTCTACTGCGGCTGCCCACCTCGTATGCAGCTCTCTTCTTTCTACGGATGGTGCTGTCAGAGGGGGGCCGAACAGCAACATCTCCTTCACCTGATGGCCATGCCTGAAGAGGGGCAGCCGCTTGCCACTGCCCAGGCACCCACGACCATCCAGGCACGGGGGCAGGAGTCGCTTGAGGGTTGTAAGACTGGGGTGGACCTGTTTCTGGAAGGTGCATCGATGCTCTATGAGGGTATATTGGTAATGGAACGATGGCTGAAGGGGTCGGTTTGGCCCTCTTCTTCCTTCGATCAATGAGAGGCTCCACATCCTCAACCTCATCGTCGCTGGAGTCCACAATTTGTTTTGCCGCCTCTGCAGGTACACCGCCATCACCTGCTGTTAGTCTTACAAGTGCTAGATCCATTGGCCGTACACATTATAGGCGGTTTAAACAACAACAGGGGGCTACATATATGATGAACTCTGAGCATTACAGGTAGGAGTGACGGAATCAACAGGCAAGGGAGGAAATGAACAAGCAAGTCGCCCAATTTATCAGGCAAGTCTCCCAATTTATCAGGCAAGTCTCCCAATGAGCAGACAGGTCCCCTAACAGTCACCGGACAAGTCCACCAAATTAGTAGGCAAGTCTCCCAAATCATCAAGGAAGTCCCGAACTCATCAGGCAAGTCCAGCGAATCACCTGGCAAGTCTCCTCAATCATCAAGGGAATCCCCACATCATCAGGCAAGTCCACCGAATCACCTGGCAAGTCTTCCAAATCATCAGGGAAGTCCCCAAGTCATCCGGCAAGTCACCCAAATCACTAGCGAGGTCTCCCAAAACATTCTCAGAGTTGGACATTGAAACACACCTAAATGGGTTACTGTATTTCAAGGGTTCACAATCTGCATGCTGAATGACCTGGGACGACGAAACCAACATGAAATTTCATGCAGCCCTGGTAGACACTTCTGGAGACCAAGGCTACGGACGTGACAAAAATAGCACAGAGTACTGTGGAATTCAATTAGATGACGAGCGACCCACTTGTCGGGGTTACAAGTGCCGAACTTGAAGGACGAGGCCCATTGAAGGCAGTATACACACTGAGGAGGACCAAGCATGTTTGGTGAACTGTGAACGTTACAAAAATTCAGCGAGGCATTGGCAAGACCATCACTTCCAGCCCTGAAGTGATGTGGGTTCCGAGAAACCATTCCCAAAGGAAAGAAATTTTTTTACGCCTATCTGGCTCATTGTGTGTGAAGGGTTCAAAATCGGCCTTCTGAACGACTTGGAAGCCTACTCGCAACCTGGAATTTCACAACTACGTGGTAGACACTTCAGGAGACCAAGTCTGCCAAAGTGCGAAAGATTTAAGCAGGCGGTCGGATTTCGGTGGCTCTACTAGCGACACGGGAGGGAGCTGAGTACTCTCGTTTCTAGTGTGCATGGCACTTGGGATGACCAAAAACAGAACGCGTAAAATAAGTACAAAATACATGAAATTTTTAAGGGCGATCGCAGTGTGTGTCTCCTTCTGCGCCAATTGATGAGAGGCTACCGATTGGATGGTGGGACTGAGATGTAAGATAACTTTCAAATAACAACAGTGACACCTTGGTTCAAGGTCACCGAAACAAGGACTTCGGGGAAGGAAACACATACTCAACAGCACTTTTGCAATGTAAAAGGGCACACTGTCCCTAAAACCCTACACCCCAGAATCTATAGAAATACCAGCAATTGGGGTACTTGCCTGTGGGAGACGTCTCCCTCTGGGAAAGCCGCTGCAGAAGACTACAAGCTATAGCTAAGTTCATCATACCTGCTGCGAGGCCATCGTCATTGGACGCCGTTGCATCGAAGTCATAGCCCTCATTATTCATATTCTCGAAAATGAGGCGCTCTTGCTCACGAACTCGTTCGCTGCGCCTCGTCTTAGAGCTTGGTCCTTGGAGGCCTCGCTGCCTCTCACTCCTTTCCACAACTCCGATGCTCTTTGGGCCCGTCAGATTGGGACGCTTGTCCCGTCCTACGCCAACACCAAGGTGCGCATCCCTGCGCACTCCAAGTCCAGTTCGGGAAGCGCATTCACATTCGGGAAAGTGAGAGAGATCCAATGGCCGGGAAAAAATCAGATCTACACTACAAACGGAAGATACAAACGGAAGAGCATGCGGGCTGGTCTGAAAGCCATGGGAAAAAAAAAGAGTGCAATGAGCGGAGGCAGGGTTTTGGTCCCACTGTGTCACTAGGAGGGGCGACGGTTCCACGTGGCAAAAACTGCCGCCTTTGCAATTAATGAGTGCTTTTCAAATGCGTGACTGCTAGGCACCGGCAACGCGACTGGCAGGTGACTGAGGTGGGATCCGGCAAGCGCTTACAGGACTCAACGTCGACTTCTACGACACTACGACGTGACTTCACTTCGCAACGGGCGCCTTGGCGGCACAGTATCCAATGCAGACCACGCATTTATACCTTCTGCGCCGCCAAAATGTATGGGTGGCTTCGCGGAGACTGGTGGCAAGTTTCGACCAGGCATAATCAGCAGATAACATTGAGGTAGTACGTAACACCGACTCAGAAAAGGACGCGCGACACTTCTGGAAGGGAGAGTTGCGCTAATTGTGTCTTCTGTGTGCAGGCTGATCAGCTGCCACGGTTGCTGTTGTCATCTACAAAAACAAGTCTGGACGCTAATATCGACAAGGAGGTTGTATAGGAGCGGGTCACTCACAGATCTTTCTTGGCTCGCAGAACTGGCTCCAGAGCACGCTGCATCTCTGCAACCCGCTAGTCACGGAGGAGCTCGTACTCACACTTGTGAGGCTGCGGACTCTCCATCGGCATTGGAACCTCTGTAGACTGATCCTGGCACCTTCAGCAGGCTCTCCGTCGGTCATGCAGTTGAATCTAGCCGCACAGTGAGCAGACTGATCTGCTGAGGGCAACGTCAAGGTTGCAGTAGGACTGGAGGGGAAGGAAGGGAGCAACGGCACTTCCTCAAATTGAGTGGGAGACCTCTCGCGCTGGACTGAAGCTCTCATTTAAGGTATGTGGACATGCATCTAAAGATATATGAGAAGTAGTGAGCATAATAAGGTAGCCCAGATTTGGCGGCTGCTTATTAAGTCTCCGTTCTTGGAATTCAGGACTGGTTTTGCATGACTAGTGCTCAGCAATGCAAAGGAATAGTAGTTGATTAAGTGATCCTTCTCTGATTTGTTTAAGAGATCGACAAACACTGCAGTGCTTCTTGTCCTATACATGGACGGAAAAATCTTCTGCCCTCAGTCGTTGTTCTGAAGTATTGCCAAACTCAAACACTTAGCATTTTCAAGAGTGATTCGCAAAAAAAATTAAACACTTTCCCAAGATTCTTTGTACTCTTGAGCAAAAGCCATTTCTTTAATTCTTAGTCATTACTCTTGTGTTTTGTTTTCATACCCATGACGTACCCAGGCATGCATAGTTATTATAGTACGAGAGAAACGTGACTTTATCCCTTGTGCAGGAATAGGTAAGCCAGACCGTTGCTGTAATGTTGAGAAGTATTGCAGTAGCCCAGGCAGATTGAAGTGTGAAAGAATTCACATGGGTTTCTGAAGTGCTTCTAAAGAATGGCTTGCAGGCAGTTTGAGAGTCAGAAAAGAAGTCTAGAAGATACTCTTAGACAAGTTAATTGACTGCAGCCGACATCACAACACTGAAAAGTACATTAGTTTCCTCCTTACTGGCCACAAAACAGACATGCCAATCATGAATTAACTTGAGTCATGACGGGTTAAACATACACCGGTCAATAACCTAGATTTTCTTTAAATTCTGCTATTTTTCAGGAAGTTCATGAAGAAGGAGCATGAGGTTGCATGGTGTCCCATAATAGAGACAGAAACCAAAGCTAAGCTCCAAGAAGTAGGCGAGAAAATGAAGCGATAACGTGACGCAGAGCAATAGTTGCTTCTTCCACGAAGAGGTGCCACGGGAACTCCTCTTGCGCCACTTTATTGACGTCAACCATGAAGATGAATAGCAGCTCCCAAGCGTTCCCGTGAATGTGTCTCCAATTTTGGTGGCCTTAGGATATCAATTTTCTCTTACCTGTGAATGCTTCTTGCTTTCTTGCTTCCAGGTGGGACTTCCGCAGTCTTTGGAGCGTCAACAATTTCAGGTATCAAGCAGCCACAATCCATAATCCTTGTATTTGCAACGCTGGTCTCCAAGAATAATCCGATGAATGTGCATTTCAGTTTCATTACCACCAGAAAATAGTTTGACAAAAGCACAATTAGCCTACAGCTAGTCATGCTTCACGAAAGAACAATTCTGAAGCCCGGATTCAGCAAGCCCCTTGCCAAGGAATCTATAAGCAATCTTATAACAACTATGATCACAACGCACCTGCTGTCAGGAATGTGAACTGACAGCATTGTTCATGGTGGCAGGTACATCTGAGTTTGTTGGGACAACTAATTAGTGAGGAATTAGCATACCGGTCAAATCCTGTGCCCTACCCCATACGGTTCACTGGTGACAACTGGGAGTTCTTACCATATAGTGAGCCCGAACCTTGACGGAGACCTGCAACCCACCTGATGGAACTATGAAGTCTGAATCCATAGCTGCCTGCTAATTCAAATTCCGTCTGCACAAACTTCACTGACAAGTAGGTGCACCATTGACTCAGGTACACAGAAATCACCCAAAGATAAAGTTTATTGTTTGCCATAGAAAACCTCATTATTACTCGATTTAGTTTAATGACAAGAAGATTTCCAGGAGGTGTATCCCGTAGGCATTTTTTTTGGATTCTTAACCACTTTGTTAGCCGATGGCAGTTCAGGGCAGTGAAAAGGATGTCATCGACGCGTAGAGCCCTAAACCTTCATTGTATCCAGTTACATTGTCTTTGGAGTCATATTTGAGTCATCTGAAAGTGACAGGTAAGTTAGGCAAGTCCCGCCAAAGTCGTGTTCTAGTCGCAATCCTGTGTCTGTAAGTCGTGGGGTAGTCACAGATGTGTTTGTAGCACTCCCAACAGTGTAGCCTCTGTAGAAGCTAATGTTCCGTTCATTATGAATTCCAGGAAGTGACACCGCTGAACAAGTGAGGTCGCGCAGAGTAGGTCGCTCAAAGAAGATGATACCAACCAAACTTCCGCTAACGGATGCTGAGAGGCAGCGACTAAGAGATGATAGGCTTTGGAGCAGAGAGTTGCAGCGTGCAACGCAATTGAAGTTGACAAGGATGCACTGTCCCTGCATGAAATGCAGGGGGCGCAGAAGATTACTTATACGGAATGTGAAACAGCACCTCAACCTGAATGGACGAGATCCGTGTAGTCGCGCTTGGACTGGTGCTGGCATCCAAGACTCCTCCGATGAAGAATGGTCGCAACATGTGTGGGGGGAAACTGAAAGTGGGCATGCAGAATTTGACACCATGGTTGACACTCAAGGGATAATCCAACAAGCACTGGAGGTAGCAAACGATGGAGAAACCCTTGCAGAGAGAGTGCAACGAGAAGTGTCCACGTCCTTTGCCAATGCTGATTCCATCCATGATGAGTGCCGGGATGCAAGTGCGGATGACGTTGCAGATGCTGAGGAATGCAGGGACGAAACAGCTTTCAGTGAACCGCTCCATGAAGGAGAGGGAGCAAACGACGACTCTGCTGGCCAAGTGTTGGAGGAGTCGGTGGAGGCTTTATACGATGGTTCCAGGTCAAGCAAGCTTGCGGCTACTGTACTGCTTATGAATTTGTGTACTGTGCATGGAGTGAGCAACCACTGCGCGAACGAACTTTTCAGCATTCTACATCTGCATCTTCTACCTGAGAACAATACACTACCAAAAAATTTCCACGCAGCAAAGAGCTTGACAACAAAATTGGGTCTCACGTATAACACCATCCATGCTTGTGAAAGAGGGTGCGTGCTATTTCATGGTGAGTATGCAAATGCATTACGCTGCCCAAAGTGCAATGGCCGGCGATACAGAGATGAAGATCGCCGTGCTATACCCTTGAAAGTTCTTCGGCATTTCCCAATCATCCCACGCTTGCAAAGGATGTTCCGGAGTCCCAAAATCTCAGAGTTCATGGTTTGGCACGCTGAAAACCACAGCAATCGAGAAGGAGGGGATGGCCTAGTCCGACATCCCTGTGACTCAAAGGCTTGGAAACACTTTCATGAGAATGTGGATCCAACCTTTGGCAATGATCCAAGGAATGTCCACTTTGCAATGGCGGCGGATGGAGTGAACCCTTTCAAGCAAAACCGATCTTCGTGGTCGACATGGCCAGTCCTATTGTTGAATTACAATCTCCCACCATGGTTGACCACGAAGAAGTTCTTTGTCATGTTGGCCCTCTTAATTCCAGGCCGCGAATCTATAACAAGAGAAACCTTTGACGTGTACTTGGAGCCTCTCATTGACGAGTTGCTGGAGTTCTGGACAGGAATTCCAGCTCATGATGTCACGAAAGATGTTGGGTGCCGGTCATTCCAGCTGCGCGCTATGTTGCTCTGGACTATCCATGACTTTCCAGGCTATGGCACAGTGGGCGGATTTGCCCATCAAGGGTACGCTGCGTGTCCTTGGTGCGGAAGTGAACTAGGTGGTGAGCATTCACGGGAGCTCGGTAAACAAACATATGGTGGAACTCGACGTTGGTTGCCTGAAGATCATCCCTACAGGTCAGAGGGAATGAAGGTGCACTTCGACAATGAAATGGAAAACTGCCCAAAGCCACGTGCTATTACAGTAGAAGAACAAATTCAGCATGCATTGGAGTGCGAGGCATGGAGAGCAGCCGCAGGAAGAGATGGAGCAGGGGCCGACCCATTTAAATTCACGGGCTGAAGCGATTGTGCATATTGTTCAAACTGCCTTACTGGAAGGTGCTGCTCTATTCCCTGATGGGTCGACAACTGCAGTGTTACTTTCAGTAGTGAGTACTAAGTCGTGAACTAGTGAAGAATAAGTAGTCGCAGCGACGGTGATTTTCGTCGTGACTTGTGTGTGACTTGCACTTGGGTGTGGCCTAAAAAGCGAAGCGTGGCATACATAGAGAAGTCACTCACGTTCTGTTGCTCCTTGAAGTCGTTCAGTAGTACTGCGGTTAGTGAATCTTCATGATTAAGTCCTTATCCGAAAGTGGCATTGCTCTCAGTCATCGAGAAGTCATCTGTACAAATATCTGTTTGATGTTAGTGTATGTGAAACTAACTGCTGATCTGGGTGGCCAATGCATAGGCTCTTCTCATTTGCTACACGCTAGATATCATGCACTGTGAAATGAACCTAGCGAAGAACTTTCTGAAAACCATAACAGGGAAGAAGGACACAGTGAAGGTTCGGAGGGATTTGCAGCGACGTAACATTAGAAGCCACTTGTGGTTGACTCCACATCCACAGAGAGCAGGGAAGATGGTCAAGCCTCAAGCAGCATACGTGCTATCAGAGACCGAGTTTGAGAAGTTTGCAAAGTGCATAGAGGCATTGAAAACCCCCAGTGGTTATTCATCAGATCTTGGGAAGGCCATCCGGAAGAAAAATTTTGGAGGTTTGAAGTCCCACGACTACCATGTGTTGATGCAACAAGTATTGCCACTTGCACTGCGTGGGCTGCTCCAACGTGGACCGCGATTGGCAGTCATGAGAATGTGCAAAGTGTTTCGTCGCTTCTGCACAAAGGTGTACAACCCTGCAGACTTTGCATCCCTAGAAGCGGACGTTGCTGAAAGCATGGCATTGTTAGAGATTCACTTCCCACCATCCTTTTTTGACATTATGACGCATCTGCCATATCATCTTCCTAAGGAGTTGGACCTCTGCGGGCCAGTGAGTGCACGGTGGATGTATTCAGTGGAAAGGTACATGAAGGTTTTGAAGAACCATGTGAGGAACATGTCACGTCTAGAAGCATGTATGGTGGAAGGTTATTTGAGAGACGAATGCATAGGCTTTGTCACGGAATACCTGCAGAGATTTGAGCCAACACAGAGACGTGTTTGGGACGAGGACGAAGAATATGGGGATGCTGAAGAGGTGCTGCAAGGCGCTGGCAAACCATATTTGATGACTACGGAGCTCCGAGATACAGCACACCAATATGTGCTTGCAAATGCATCAATCATGCAAGATTTATATGCGTAAGTGTCAGTTGTTGTCTATGTTTTCTATGCGTTAGTTTCACCTCAGCCACATACCAGTAAAAAATACACATGTTACTACACACCGCTGTCCTGTGAAGGAGAGGAGTCTGCGTTGTAGTTACATAGCAGGTATCAGAAAGTCATGTAATAGTCGTGTCCAATGTCTGTGTAAGTGGGAGGTGCCCAGTGAATATGTTGGTTTACTCATGCTTATAACAAGTGGATCCTTTTACACAGTAGAGTCACAGCAATAGGAGATATGAGTCTTGGACACACAATTGGGGTACTAATAACATTCAAAAGGACACGAAAATCAGATGTATCAATCTGCAGACCGATATGCACGGCAGGTAGACCTGTATTTCATGTCCTGCATGCCTTGATGTCAGGCAAACGCGTGATCTGATTTAATATAACAGGACGCAATGTTTTCCCGTGAGTCGGAGAAGTCGACTCCGACTCTTGCAGGAGTTACGTAGAAGTCATTTGTAAGTCTTGTAACTGCCACCCGAAGTAACAGCGTCATGACTACGTGGTGACTGATGGGTGACTACTTGAAATCCCGGGGTACTGATGCTCGTATCTGGTGGATGCTTTGTGGATACAGAGTCACTATCCCTGTAAATGTCACATTGTGAGACACCTATGACTGGGTACTAATACTACATGGCTTCATGTTATCGCAATAAGTGGCGGTCTGAGCAGGATGGAAATGCCTCCACTGCATCCGTGGCCGAATGGATGGAGGAACATGTTCAGGACTCGGATGTGGACCCAGCCAACACAGACAATTGGGACCGCTTCTTATTGAGCAAGAAGCCATCGCAAAGAGCACTCCGCTATACACGGATGATGGCGTTTGGGAACCACTTTCGAGTTGAGGACAAGACAACAGCTCGACATGTGAGCTACAACAGTGGCGTGGCCTCAGTGTTTGAGGAGAACTTTGACACAGAGGCGGCGTCATCAATTCCTTACGTAGGAGTCTTGAAAGACATACTGCTACTGGACTATGGGGTCCTCAAAACAAAAATCATTCTCATGCGATGTGAGTGGGTGAAGCCTTATGACAGTCGAGGTAACCCAACTTACACACGGGATGATGCTGGCTTCCTTGTGGTGAACTTCCGCCACAAATTGCCACGTCTGGCAGAGCCTTTCATCTTTCCTAGCCAAGCTACACAAGTGTTCTTCTCAGATGTAGTAGAGAGACCCGGCTGGAAAGTTGTTTTGCGGAAGGACGCTAGATCAAAACGCGAAGTGCTGGAAACAGCGGACGCCTTCATCAGCACCACAGTGGAAACAATAGGCCTCACAGCCCCAATAACACTTCCTCGTCCACCAGAGGCGGTAAATCTAGTTGGTGCCATTGAACTGTCTATGGAAGACAACTTGTTGGCACTTGAACAGTTCTAGTGTTAATTACTTGTTGAGCCTCCGTTGCCTTCCAAATGTGTATGGCTCATCAGTGCACTTGTAAAAAAACCATTTTCAGAATTGCATGTTTGCGTTCCAAGATCACGGGTTGCTATCCAATGAGCCACGTTGATCTTTAAAATTTCATACACCTGCAGTTTTCACAGTTGTACTCTGTCAGTATTTCCTTTCTTGCCTTCTTTGACAATTTAAGTGTCGTTCAAGTCGCCCAAGAGTGAGGTTGCAGTAGACCTAAAGTCACTACTTGTTCCTTATGAGTGACTCATACACAACTCATACGTGACTGCGCATCCACGCTGGCACTTCTGTCTTGCCACTTCAGCTTCTCCGTCACGGGAGAACAAAACGCGTCCAACAGAATGTCAGGGTCATCCAAACTTCATCCCGCAGTCACGCACCGCGACTCCCCCGCGACTCGAACTTTGCCGACAAGCCTGATTTGGTGCAAATAGGGAGGCGCAGTCACCGTGCAGTCATGAACCGACTGGACGGTTTGACTTCGCAGTCACGGATACCTCCATTTTCTTGTAGTGTAACCTTGCAGCTCTTGATGCGGCAAAGAAACCACAGTGCAGAGATATGTCCAAGAAGATTGATGCTCTGGTGAATGGTGTAGCTAAGTTTTTCAAGATTTCATCAAAGAGAAAGGCTGCAATACAAAATCTGCAGAGGGAGTTAAATGACTTAGAGGATTCAATGGAACGATACCAAAAGGTACGTTGGCTTTCTTGTTGGCAAGCAATTACAACTTTGTGTGACTCTTTGGAATCTGTGCTTATTTATCTCCGCAGCCTCAATGAAGATGGATGTGCTGATGATGTTGCATTGTCTTTGTATACAAAATTACGGAATTTTAAATTTATATATTGTCTTTATTTCCTTGCTGATATTTTACACTCTCTTTCTATGCTGGGTTGAGTGTTTCAGTACAAATTTGTGGATGTCTCTATTGTTGGTTCTATCATTGCTACAGAAATTGTTCAATTGCGCATGTTGTTTGTCAATGAAACTGCTGATTTGAATGCCTCTACTTTTAATGAAGAAACAGGGTTTCACATACTTCCTAATTTTGGTCCTCATGGTGGTTTTTTGAAAAGATTGTCTTCAGAAATTAGGGGTGCAAAATTTCACAGTGTAGAAATGATATGAGATAGAACAGGGGCAGATCTTGAGGAAGCTCTGTCATTTCAAAAGTTCTTTGCTGAAGCTGTAATTGATGCATTGGAAACTCGTTTTGGAGATAATGGTGTAATTGGATGCTTCAAGATTTTAAGTCCATCTAACATGCCTGTGAGGCAAGTGGGTTTGAAATCTTGGGGTGTGACAGAGTTGGAGACAATTTTGTCTCATTTTGGTGTTGATCGTGCTATTGGATCAAAAGTATTTCCAGCCATGATTGATGCTTCAACTGTAAAGAGAGAGTTTCTGGCATTCAAATTGCAAGCCACTATAGAGTGGCAAGATAAGCCATTTAGGGACTTGTAGACAATGGTGAGTTGGAATCCCACCTTACAATTGAAGTATTCTAATTTGCTTGCCATTGTTGATATTGCACGTATCCAATGTGTTAGCACAGCACAAAGTGAAAGAGCTTTTAGTGTCCAAAATTGTATAAAAACTAAAATTTGTAATAGATTGCAAACAAGGAGTTTGGAGTCTATAATGCGTATTGCACTTGAAGGTCCAACAAATGATGTTGATGTTTTCTTGGTGGAAGCTATTGCTTTGTGGAAAACGTCTAGAAAATTTCAATATTTGTTTTCTAACCCTGGTTGTTACGGACAAGCTACAATGGAAACTTTGCAGCTTTACTGTCGATGCTCCCGGAATCACTCCTTGATTCCTTTCTTGTCCAGGACTGACTAATTGACACGTTCAGAGATCAACTCCCAACCTTTTCCACAAATAAACCAAACTGATCTCAACTCAAGTTACAGGCACGAAGTCAGACACAGACAAGTTTCCGGGCAACAAGGAGACGACCTTCAAGGCCTTTGTATTACAAGAGGTTGCGTGGGAATCCCCCCACGCACAAGGGTATTTATCTATATTCAGAGAGATGATACTGAACCTAACAACCTGTAACCGATGACTTTGTTGTAACCGCTCCTGTTCCTTGCCCCGTCACTGTGCAGTCCAGCTGTTGCTACTTGGAGTCGTAACATTACCCTCCTTGGATGTCAATTTTTTAGATGGAACAGATGTGGAGATATGATCATGGCGAAGCAACACCTTATCACCCACTTGGAAACTGTGATGTAAATGTTTTGCACTGTCATACTTCCGCTTTGCTTGGTCGCTAGCAATTTGAAGCATAGTCTTGATTTCTTCATGAATATGTTGCAGGTACTGAATTCGGTCCTCTGCAGCTGGAACCGTTGATATTGCTGAAGTTGCAAAAGATATCGAGGGGTGGTACCCATAGGTTGCGTAAAATGGAGATAGCCCCGTCGCCGAGTGATTTGCATTGTTGTACGCGAACTCCGCTATGGGCAGAAGATCAGCCCAATCATCCTGTTGTCAAGTGGTGAACATGCGCAAGTATTATTCGAGGATTTGGTTGACACGCTCAGTCTGTCCGTCGGACTGTGGATGAAAAGCCGTTGTCAAACAAGGTCGAATGCGTAGAAGCTCATAAAGTTGCCGAGTGAATTTAGAAACAAAAATCGGTCCCCGGTCGGAAATAATCTCCTCAGGTAAGTCGTGGTGCTTCCAAACATGGTGAAGATAAAGGTTTGTAGTCCCAATAGAATCGACTTTCTCCGTGGTAGGTATGAAGTGGGCCAGTTTCGTGTTTTTATCGACGACCACAAGTATTGCATCATAGCCATTGCTTGGAGGTAATTTAACAATAAAATCCGCTGTAATGCGCTTCCAAGGTGCGTGAGTAGCTGGAATGGGTTGAAGAAGCCCATACGGTGCATGCCACGAAGGCTTTGAACGCTGGCATGTGTCACATCCGTCGACGTACCTATGGACATATCCTGTGAGTGATGGCCAGTAAAATTTTCGAGCTACCAAATCCAAAGTTTTCGCACGTCCTTGATGGCCTGCACTTGGGGCATCATGGCGTGATCTTAGTATTTGACGGCGGAGTTCCTAGTTGTTTGGTACAAAAACTAGTCCACGAAAGCACAAAATTCCGTTGTTGAAGCTGTAGGAATGAAAACGACGGCGAACATCTGCTAGAGCCTTATCAGCTCCATTCCGAAAATATGCTAGCATGGGCCACATTGTGGGGTCCATTGTTGACTTCAACCGAATCTGCTCCATTATTTGGTCGTCCGTCCAAACTGGCTCGCAAGTCTCCAAAGCAGCCAATTTCAGTAAAGGTCTCGGTTCTTGCAGTTCTTGTTCAGTGACATCAGCTCGCCTAGACAAAGCATCAGCTCGCAGGTTCATTGATCCCGGTCGATGCTGGATGACAAAGTGAAATGCGGATAGAAACTCTGACCAACGTGCTTGTCGCTGGTTTAGGTGTTTCGTGGTTAGAAAGTATTCCAGGTTTTTGTGGTCCGAGATAACTTGGACCTCATGTGGTGACCCCTCTAGATAAACACGCCAATCTTGGAACGCATGAACAATGCTTAAGAGTTCTTTATCGTAAATGTCATAGTTTTGCTCAGCAGGTGACATTTTCGAACTCCTATATGCACAGGGATGTAGATGACCGTCATCACCATGTTGAGAAAGAATTCCACCTGTAGCGAAATCTGATGCATCAGTTTCAATAATGAAGGGTCGTTGAAAATCCGGATGCAACAAAACTGGTGCTTGACAAAACTGATTTCGTAGATTATTGAAAGCATCATTAGCTTCACAAGTCCAATAATATGGTTGATCCTTCCGTGTCAAAGTTATAAGAGGAACCGCTATACGTGAATAGTGTGGTATGAAACGGTGGTAGAAATTGGCGAAGCCCAAAAATGATTGGACCTCCTTTAGGTTTTTTGGTATTGGCCAGTCTTTGATAGTTTGTACTTTATCTGCACACATTTCCAATCCTTGTGATGAGACCACCATCCCTAAAAATTCCACTGATTGACAATGAAACTGGCACTTGGAAGCCTTAACGTAGAGCCCATGTTGGTAAAGTCATTGAAGAACATCCCGCACTACTTGTTGATGCTCTTCCATATTTTTTGAGAAAATTAAAATATCATCTAAATAAATGACTACAGAAATATCCAACAGATCTGCAAAAATATTCTGCAAGTGAGCTTGAAATTGGGCTGGGGCGTTTGTAAGGCCAAAAGGCATTACCAAGTATTCAAACAACCCATATTGGGTTTTGAAAGCTGTCTTAAATTCGTGGCCCATTGCCATCCTTATGCGATGATATGCTTGTCTTACGTCCAATTTTGTAAAAAATTTTGCTCCCACCAACCGGTCCGTTAGCTCTGGGATAAGTGGAAGAGGGTATCGATTTTTTATGGTGACTTTATTGAGATTCCAATAATCAATACACACCCTAATTGATCCATCCTTTTTCCTGGCAAAGACTATAGGGGCTGAGACGGGAGACTTGGATCGACGAATCCATCCCTTACCCAAATTCTCCTCCAAATATCTCCGAAGTTCTTCTAACTCCGTTGGAGACATGGGGCGTAATCCGGTATTCTTAGGTTCTTGTCCTTCCTTAAATTCGATTTTCATGTCGGATGGTCCGTGGTTGGGTAGTTCATTAGCCGATTCCTCACTGAAAACTTTTTCCAGATCTTGGTACTCAGTGGGAATGGGATTTGAATTAGCTACCCCATTACTATCCATTTCTGATATGACTAATGTATAAATTTCAGCCTCCTTTGCCGAAAGTCTGAATCCAGCCGCTGATACCATAGCGTGTTTTGGGACCTTTAATGGAATCGACCCCACTCCTGTATTGTGATTATTACCTTTGGGCTTTGTGTCATGGGTCCCAGTTCGTGGCCGCTTAACTCCACTTGGCAGGGACCGGACAGCCTGGACCCCCCCTTCTCGTTCCTCCAGTTCGTAATTGCAGCTGCCAGCCCGGTCGTCGAGATCCTCCACCTCAAGAGCTGATGTCGACTGTTGGCCTTCAGGCTGGCCTTGTGGCAGGTTAATGCTCCCCGCAGGTACCTTCTCCGCCATTGGTTCATCAATTCTGATACACTGCTCTCTCACATCCCATTTTTTGCAGTTAGCCTCACAATAGGATGAATCAAAATGCACCTTCTTGGTTGACCACAGAATCGCAGGATCATGGCGGACAAGCCAGGGAGTTCCCAAAACGCAGGAGTATCTTCCCGTGTTTGTGAGATCTACCAATAACGTTTCTTTATGGCCGGCCACCACCAACTCAACCGTAGCCTCGTGTGTAACGAGCCCTGAATTGATTGCCCTCCATCAATGACTCGCACTTCTCGAGGAACAGTCTTGCGCCGAACCGTAGCTTGACACCTCCGAGCGAAATCAGGATGCATGAATACTCCAGTGGCTCCCGAATCAATCAACAGCTCAGTTGGTATTGAGTTAATTTGGCCGGATAACGTTAGATGAGTTTCTGGGTCTATTGTGGCTGTTAAACATAACGGATGCAACGCCTCATTTTCGGTCACACATAGAGAATCTCCTTCCAGTGGTTCAACCTGCGGCTCTTCCACCGCCCTTATTGCTGCAAATTCCATATGACCCGGGTACTGAGCCTTTTTTCTCAGTCCCGGGATGGACCTTTTCCCGACTCCACCTTGCTCACTTTTGAGGAGGCTAACGATAAAGGTTTAGAAAGATTAATTGGGCACTTGGCACGAACGTGACCAACTTCACCGCAGCCACAACAACGCCCTTGGCGTTGATAAGCAAGCCGTTCCGCAGCAGTTTTCGCAAGTGCTGTAGTAATTACTCGAGTGGCATCAAGCTCCATCGGTACAGGCCCAGATGCCTCGCTTGATGTTTGGAAACGACCAGCGTGATCCCTGGGGACAAATGGTTGAGATTTGGGATTCAAAGAAGAACCTTGAGGTGGGCTGGAATATGTGCTTGACGGCCGTCGAGCCTGTCGTCGCGTCCACAATCTCTCATCAATCCGGGATGCAATGGCAATCCATTCTTGTAACCCTCGTGGTTGAGTTTCTGCCGTGGCCACAGAGTCAAGAATCTCGTCTCTGAGACCCCCACGGAACCGCGCTACTAAGCTGGGCTCGTTCCAATCAACCTGCGCAGCATGTTCGTTAAAACTGGAAACATATGCCGCTACCGATCCCACCTGCTTGATCTTAGCAAGGCGATCCTCTGCATTTCCCCTCCGATCCAAATCTCCATAAACGGAAATAACTGCGTCCCGAAAAGCGTCGTAGTTCGTCAATAATTCATGTTGTCGCCCTTCATCCAGTGCCTGTAGGAGCAGCATGGCCCAACTTTGGGCCGCTCCACTCATGTAGGAGAGAGCGTAACCTACTTTGTCCTCATCATGCTTGTAGGTTCGAGGCTTGCTTCTAAATACTAGCCGGAGCTGTGCGAACCACCGGTACACCTCTCCGCCCCTTTTTCCCACGAACTTCTCTGGTGCAGCCACTTTCAATTCTCTCTCCATCCAGTCGTCTTTTCCAGGCCTTTGTTGTTCTGGTTCAACATTGTGAATTGTGGTCGAGGGGGATGCTTGAGGTGCCATCGCCTGCTCAGAAATTTGCTGTACCATGTGGGGGAGTGCAGACTGAAACACGGTTCATATCTGCTGTTGAATAAACTCGGTCCACTCTGACCCAAACTCCGCTGGCACTCCCGACCCTCCTCCCACCTCTGGCTACCCTCGTTCCATGACTCTGATCACCGGGTCAGAAAGGAAAAAAAAACAAAAACAAAAACAAAAAAACAGTGAACCCAGTCACAGGTACCGTCGGCCTCCCTTGATCTGAGGGAACGAATCGAATCCCTTCCCGGAGCGTGGACAATGATTAGAAGATGCAACCTAATGTTACGGACAAGCTACAATGGAAACTTTGCAGCTTTACTGTCGATGCTCCCGGAATCACTCCTTGATTCCTTTCTTGTCCAGGACTGACTAATTGACACGTTCAGAGATCAACTCCCAACCTTTTCCACAAATAAACCAAACTGATCTCAACTCAAGTTACAGGCACGAAGTCAGACACAGACAAGTTTCCGAGCAACAAGGAGACGACCTTCAAGGCCTTTGTATTACAAGAGGTTGCGTGGGAATCCCCCCACGCACAAGGGTATTTATCTATATTCAGAGAGATGATACTGAACCTAACAACCTGTAACCGATGACTTTGTTGTAACCGCTCCTGTTCCTTGCCCCGTCACTGTGCAGTCCAGCTGTTACTACTTGGAGTCGTAACACTGGTCGATATCTTGCAAACAATGCTATTGAAGATGATGAAGGTGTAGATCAACCTAGTGACTAGATGTTTTTCTATGAGTTTGAATGATTGTGTAGATCAGCCTAGTGACTAGATGTTTTTTTATGAGTTTGAATGATTGTGTAGATTAGCCTAGTGACTAGATGTTTTTCTATGTGTTTGAATGATTGTATTGATAGAAAACCCTTCCAACATACCATTTCCTTTTATTTTAGGATTTGATATGTCGGAAGGGTGAATCCTTGGCTACTAAATGGTTCGTGGGTTATCAGGTTCAAATCCTGCCAAGGATAAGAAACTTAATATTAAACCAACTTTGCACTAAAATTTAGGATTTCTAGCTGATTGAAATTATTGTTATACAATTTATAACTGGTTGCCTTAAAATTGAAAGGATTTCAATTGAATAGCTTTACAATTTGAAGGTTATGGGCTGATTTCAATTTATAGTATTAGACTTGGGCCGGTTGTATTAGTACATGAGCTGAAAGCCATGATGAAATGAAGGATTAATACTGATTAGTATGAATATCTTCCCGTTCTCTGGTGATACTATTGAGTTTCAAAAGCGTGGTCTCCCTCATGCTCACATTCTTCTTTGATTGAAAGACAAGGTCAATAATTGTAACCTTGTAGATAGAGTCGTATGTGTTGAGATTCCAAATTCAAATAGGCAACCGCAACTTTATGCTGCAGTTGCTAAGCACATGATGCACGGTCCTTGTGGTTTGGATAATCCCAATTGTCCATGCATGGAGGATGGAAAATGCTCCAAGTATTATCCAATGCAATCTTGAGATATCACCGAGATGAATGGTGATGGTCATGTTTTGTATCGTCGTCGAAATGACAGTTGCTATGTTGAAAAACGTACGCGAGGTCAAATTGTCCATTTGGACAATCGATGGATTGTGCCATACAATCCATATTTAATAGGCCTTTTTAATTGCCATATTAATGTAGAGGTTTGCGGTTCAGTAAAAACTGTGAAATACCTCCATAAATATATTTTTTAAAGGGCCAAATCGCGGCGTTGTAGAAACAGATGAGGTTGTCGATGAGATTAAGGAATTTTTAGAGGGACGCTATGTCGCCGCGCAAGAAGCATGTTGGAGGCTTTTTGGTTTTGAAACCAACAATAAGAGTCATAGTATTTGTTGTTTACCCATTTATCTTCCCGGTCAACAATATGTTACCTTCCAAGAAGGAACATCTTTGCAATCAGTGATTGATCAAAACACTAAAACCAAACTTACAGAGTTTTTTGAACTCAATTGCCGCATTCGTGCTTTGATTGCTTTTGGCAATCAAAGCAATCATATGCTTCTTTGATACATGGATTTTCCATTGCACTATAAGTGGAATGAGAAGAAAAATTTGTGAGAAAGAAGACAACGCAAGATAAAAGTTTTTGGTAGAATAAATATGGTTCATGTAGGTACCGAGTTATTTTACCTGCGTTTGTTGTTGACTCATGTTGAGGCACCAACTTCCTTTAATGACCTATTTTGTTTTCAAGATACGGTACATCCAATGTACAAAGCCGCTTGCATTGCAAGAGGACTTTTACAAGATGATGGTGAATGGGACAATTGTCTTCGAGAGGCAACCATCATTGCATTGCCTAGACAAATTTGACGATTATTTGCAACGCTTCTTGTGTTTGGACAACCATTGGATCCTCTTGGTTTGTTGAGGAGACATATTAACACTATGTCTGATGACTGCCGTAATGATCAAAATCGCTATAGCAAAGCAATTTTATCCATTAATGAACATTTATCATTTAATGCTAAACGCATTGAAGATTTTTTTGACATTCAAGATTTGAATGAATTTGGTTCTTCAAATGTTGTTGATGTTGTTGATGATGCCAATGACAACAATAACTTAGATAATTTAAATATTAACTTTATAGTAGAAGACGTGGACAAATTAAATAAAGAACAACGCATTGTTTTCAATACAGTTACCAATGCCATTTTAGAACCTCATCCTCCGTGTAAGTTGTTTTTTTGGACGGCCCTGGGGGTATTGGCAAGACTTTTGTATACAATTTATATTAGGTTATCTTTGGGGTTGTGGTATCAAATGTATGGCAATGGCAACAAGTGAAATTGCTGCTTGTCTTTTGCAAGAAGGACGAATAGTACATTCTTCTCTTGCCATTCCATTACAATTGTATGAAAAATCAACATGTTCGATTAGTGCCCAATCATCATTAGTTAAAAGTTTGCATGAAGTACAATTGATTGTACTTGATGAAGCTTGTGCTGGATATAGATTTATGATCGAAGCAATAGATCAATCGTTGCAAGATATTCGAGGTATTGATACTCCAAATGGCAGTCTTGTAGTTTTATATGGTGGTGATTTCCGCCAAACTTTGCTTGTCGTTGTAGATGGAGGTCGTAAGCAAACTGTTGAAGCTTGCTTGCGACGTTCATATTTGTTTCCGCTAATGCAACATTTTCATTTGACCACTAATATGAGTTTACAAAGTCAATTAGATTTTCAACAATTTTTATTAAATATTGGTGAAGGCAAAACCGGTTCAGAAGTAGAGCTACCAGTTGGGATGGTTGCACATGAAAATTCTCTAAAGGACTCATTGATGCAATTTTTGATGACCCGGTTGATTTCTCTGAGCATGTAATTTTGGTTGTCCGAAATGATGATGCCCAAGAAATCAATCGTAACATCACTGACCATATGCCTGGTGATGTGCATCAATGTTTTAGCGCTGATTTTATTCACAAAAATGATGAACATGCCCATCGTTATCCAGTAGAGTTTTTTAATTCTCTACATCTTAGTGGTTTGCCACCTCATCAATTAAATCTTAAATGTGATCAATATGTGATGTTGCTAAGAAACTTAAATCCGGCAAAAGGTTTGTGCAATGGTAGTCGCTTACGTTTGTTACAAGTATCTCCATTTGTATTATTGTGTAAAATTGTGGAAGGGCGTCATCGTGGCCAAGAAGTGTTAATTCCAAGAATCACACATCATTGCAATGATAGTCGCTTGCCATTTACACTATGTCGGAGACAATTTCTTGTCATTGGTGCTTTTGCAATGACAATCAATAAATTGCAGGGCCAATCATATAATCGAGTTAGCATTTATCTTCAAAATGAAGTATTTAGCCATGGTCAATTATATGTGGCTTTGTCTCGTGGTAGACATCCTGCAAACATTAAGGTTGCTAATGACAATTCACATGCCATGGGAACGGTAAAAAATGTGGTTTATCATGAGGTTTTTACATGACATTGTCTTGGAGATTCCTATATATTTACACCTGAATTAGGTGGATGGAAAAGTTAAGAGTTTGTTTCAAACTTTGCATGTTTAGGGTTCATGCACGCTTTGGCGACGTCCCCTTCCATCCAACTGCATTTTTTTGGTGTCCATTATTATTTCATTGTCTCAATTGAGACAACATAGCATATCAATAAATACGATAGAATGATATTTGTAGCCATTTTGCTACTTTCTTTTATAGTCAATGGAAGAATATTCCAATGCATGCATCTTTAGATGCAAATCTATTTATAAAATTTATCACTTTTCTTTGAGAGTATGCATATAGCCAAATATGCAAAGATTCTAACATGTAAATTTTAACTTGGATATATCTTTTTTTTATATTCTAGATTGCAATATATTTAAATGATTATGAAGATATTTGTAATTTACTATTTGAATCTTTTGAATATCTTTTAAGTATCTTAAATTTTATTTAAATCTTTTATTTTGTAATAAAAATTTTCATATAAAGATTTTTGCTTAATTACTTTCTATTGCACTATATATATATTTTCAAAGAATATTGTATGAGGATGTCAATATTTTCCTTTAGAAATTATACATAGTTACTTTATTTATCTACATTCTATCATATGAAAAATTGATGAAAGTAATATCTTTTATGCGTAGCAAAGCAAGCACCAACCGCTAGTGTATCTAAGGTAGAAACACCCAATAGTGTCCATGTATCTAATCTTTGTTCCTAGATGGACATTAAACTGTCTTTAAACTTCCATTGAATGGTCTTTGACATGTGTCATAAAGTTTTCTTCTCTCTTTACTGTGATTGGATAAGTGCTGAATTTGTCAAAATTCAGATTTAGGGCCCCCTATAGGACGGTTCCAGTGTTCTAGGGGACTGCAACTTTGCAAATTCATAGAAAATACATGACTAGTCCGAAAAATCTTTTTTTTTTTTGAAAATTCATGATTTTCTCTCGCCTTTACCACAAAAATATTAATTTTCTTAAATGATGCCTCCAAGTATGCTGAATTCCTTATTTTGACGATTTTGGGTGCTTCCACCTTAATGAACCCGTCTTGTTAAAGTGGGATCTATGCAGAATAAGTTTGATACCAACACTACTATAGTATATATGTAGATGTACGTGTTGGTTTAATTATTGGATTTTCAAGGACTATGTACTGTTTGCACAATATATTGACTTTTTGCAAATACAGTTTACGTTCGTCTGACTCTAGTTACAATTAAGTTGTTCGTTCAGCTGATAGCTTTGTCACTGTTCGGTTCTTGAAAATCGTAGAAGCTAGGCAGATGTAGAAGGGCCGGGGAGAACCAAAGAGAAGGTGATCAGGTGAGTTCCTTGAGAGTTGAGGCTTTATTCATACAATGTTCAATTAATGTGTTACGACTCTCGTAAACTGTTATTAAATGCGATTCAGGGTTACGCTCATTTTGTAATGACTCAATCTTGTGCATGCAGTTCTTGTGTTACATGGTAGGTTCTGAATTTACAGATACCTTGCCTGGTTAGGAACTAATTTGTGTCTCACTATCAATACTCTAAGCTGAGAATTTGTGTCCATGAAACTTGACAATAGACCACTGATAGCACAGTATTTGTTTGGTCAGTCGAGCTTTCTTCAATCTCCAGTTTGTCAGGTACTGCCCAGGACTGATTCCTATTTGTTTCAGACTTTCTGTTTTACAAACTTGAGAAGCTTTCCAAGCTACCAGGGGGATTGCTAACTTGTAACCCGCCTTTACTCAAATTTGTATTGAAATGCCGTATATCACATCTTCTTTACATTATGAAACTAACTATTCTCTACCAAGGAATTCCAACGACATTGGCCATACACAGAATCCCAAAGTTCAGTCTTAAAAAGCACTTTGACAAGTACAGAATGAAGGGAAATATACGGGTGCCTCTTGCAACTGCCCTCGTCTAGATTTATTTTGTTTATTTGTGAGCTTCCATAACGTGAAAGGGACCAACTTCCGCAAGAATTTGGAGGGAGTTGAACCCCGCCTGTTTCAAAAGCCCTTCCAATTCAATTGCAGTTCTCTCCCTGCCATTGTCACAGTGAATCTGCATCAATATGTCGGATTGGAATGCAATCCTTCTTTGGTGGGGAACGGATGCTTCAAGTGGCGTCTCTGTAGGCATGATTATATCCATCATGATCAGTTTTCCTCCCTCACTCGGCAGTGCAGTGTAGCAATTTGTGAGGATTTTGAGGCATTGCTCGTCGCTCCAATCATGTAATATCGCCTGCAAATCCCAACAAGTCGTTCATCCCATATATAAGTTTAATTGCGATTGTTTATTACTTTATAATGCAATACAAATTCCATACTAATCTCCTCAATTGGTTTCTCTCTTGCATTATGGATTAGAATCTAGTTTTCACTAGCCTTAAAACTCCTAATCCTCAAATACTCTTTTTTTAGAAATTTGGCACAAGAAAGTTGTCTTTTGAGTTGGGTACATCCATACTAAAGATTTGTTTGAGTCAAGTATTTTTAATTCCTACTTTTGTTGTAGCATTTGCGTCAATTTGGAGAGCAAATTATCTACGGTAACCACTATAGTTGGGGAATTGAGAAGAAATTTTGTTTTTCAATCTACATTAACTTTGCAATTTAAGAATAGTAGAATGATGCTTTATAATTAAAGACTTCCATGCAATCTAATCACAATGTAGACTTTGTATTGACTTACAATGCATTTCCAAGATCACTTTCATCATTTGATTAGAATGCTTATTACAACATTTTTGTTTTCAAATATGCATTAGATTTTGTAAATGTGACTATATACCACCTATAAACAAATGGACACTATATTTATTTATTTTTTGAATTTATAAAAATTTCACTCCTTTAATAAGAAAATTCTTTTTAATTATAGAGTAATATATATTTTGTAGAATCTTGACATAATGACATCTATTCTATCTACACATAAAATGAATGGGCCAACAAATTTATAATTTTGAATAGAAAAGAAATTCTTTTACTTTATAATATTGCAATCCAAACTCCATTCAAATATTAAAACACATTTTGTTTTCAAATGGTAATCATTCATTCTTAAATTTAGTAAGGCAAGATAAAGTAGTGACTAGTTTTTGAGAATATTTTTCTAAGTTGAAGTTCCAAAAATATTTATCATAGATTTGTGTTTTTGTATTTACCTTCATAAAGATAGCATCACATCCAGTTGGCACTTTCTCAAACATATTGCCTCCCACCTGTTCAACACCTTTGGATCCAAGAAAATTGACAGTTGTTTGTTTAGTTTTTGTCTTTATTTTTTAGATATAGTACTAAGAAAGGTCTAGATATCTCTACATTTAAAAAAAATTGACATGATTATTTATTTTTTTGAAGTCATAAATATTGTTGAAATGACCTCTAATCTTTGTGCTTTTAAATTGTTGACAATCCTCTAGCAATAATATAGGACTATATATGTTAGATTTAAAAAGTGATTGTTGACATTAGAAAAAAAATAGGGCCTTAAGATGGCCGTTTGACTCTTACCAATAGTGCAAATACAAAAAAAATAATTATTTTTTCTTAAGAAAATTTTTTTTTTTTGAAAATTTGAAAAATACAATTTGATGTAGAGCTCCAAATGATGTGGCAGATTCATTAGATTGCAATTTTTTATTGTTTTAATATTTAAATATACATATATAATATCATTTGTTGTATTTATTCTATCAGTTGCACTAGCTAGCTAAAGTCATTACAAAAAATTTGGAACCTCTAGAGGCCAATTTGATTCAAGACATTTGTATAAATATAGCAAAATAATCAACCAATTTTTTTTTTTTTTAAATTGATATTTTTTATTTCCTTGTATTTGCACTGATGGTCAAAGTCAAATGATTCTTTGGAGGCCCTAAAATTTTCTCTAATGCAAATGACCCTTTTGAAGCTCCATTTTTTTCTAATGAATTTTTTACAGTTAATTATAATTTCTATTATAGAAAATTTCAAGCCACAAAAGGACTGCTAAGATGCATGAAAATGTAAAATTAAGAGAAAACATTAGCCAAAAAGTCTGTCAAGGAATATAGAAGGTGAGCAATTAGCCAATGTACCTTGTCGGATTTCCAATTAAAAAATATTTTTTTAATAGTTTGTAAAAATAAAATAATAATAATAATAATAATAATAATAATAATAATAATAATAATAATAATAATAATAAAATTTCATTGTATTTGAACATTTGCCAAAACCCTAATAGACAAAATATTAACTATTGTTACTTACTTTCCACTTTGACAACAAAGTGTTAAAAATCTCCAAACTTTTGGAGGTCTTATGCTTCTCTCTAGTAGGAAGATGCCAACACATCACTAATAGAAACATAGCCTTGGTAGACTCAAAGCTAAAACTCACTCCAAGTCAAGTTTGTCATTTTATGAAAAACTTGACTCAAAATAGACCTTAACATCAAGTCTACTAGGACCATATTTTTATCAAAGCCACAAAACTAGTTTTTGAACTAAGACATTAGAAAAAATATAAGCCCTCCGGAGGGTTGCTTCAACGTGACAAACGAAGCTATTGAAAATCTTGGTCTGTCAATCCAACTAAATGCTGTGGTGAGCAGTTAGAGTGGTTGACTATCCGCCGGAGCAGTCAAATTTAATAGATTTTTTTTTTTTTTTTTTTAATATTTTTTTAAGATTAAAAAATTATTATCGCAAATTAATCGCAAATTTTGGTTCCTGCACCACTATCATAGCAGAAACTGCTGCGCAGAAATAGGGGAAAAACAAATTTTTGAACCAAAAAAAAGTAAATTTCAGGGTACCTCGGAGGGCTGAGGAATAGCCTTCCAAAGGTATGAAATTTTCTCTCATGAATAACACATGAAGTAATTACATCTGATATTTGATTGAAACACTCTAAAATCTTACTACTAAGCCCTTCAAGGCTAATTTTAAATTTCTCCAAAGAGTAGAAATGCATTATAAAATGTAAATTAGAATAATAATGTATTGATGACTTTCAAGAAAAAATAATAAATTGTGATCTGTATATTATATTTATACAACTAGATCATTTGTACTAATTAAAAAAATTCAGTGAAATTTGAAATCAAAATTATTATTTCTTTTTAAAATGGATTGTAGATTGAATATTTGTAATTCTCACATAATGTTTTTCTCTTTATATTAAAATCATTAAGTTTTAATGATAGTGATCTTTTAAATTTTTTATATATTATATTTATTCAAGTAATTTTTGATCAAATACAATGTTGATAATTCTAAAACTTTGTACTGTAAGGTCAAAAAAATTTACTTACCAGGAAAGCAAGGATTAGTTGCCACGACCTGAGGAAGGTCAAAGTTGATGCCATGGATGTGAGGGTACTTCTCCACAATGACAGACAACATAATTCCAGAGCTCCCTCCTACGTCTACTAGTTTGCGGACGCTATCAAAGCCATGGTATTGCGACAACATCATTGGTATGAAATAGGAGCCCATGTCCTTGAACGCATTCTTGAACATCTCCAATAAGGCAAGGTGAGTTTTCATATACTCAAACTGATTCACTCCATGTGCCGATGTGAATGGTTCGGTGGACTTTAACACTGAATCACTACACACAACCGTCCTCAATTTCATTCAGTTCAAGCAATGAATCCTCACTAACAGAGGGAAAGACCATGTAAGTTTTTGTTAACTTCCATTTCACCATTGGAATCTTCCATATTGAAAATAGTGAAATTAGATTGCTCCGCACTAATTTCTTGACAGTCCACACCATAGTTATACATAATCACTACTACTATACAATGATGCATTCAATCCAGAGCCAAGCATATGGCATAGATTAGTGCAACAATTCAAGGCGTGGTTCAAAGAGTTGCATGCTCCTCCATGTGGACAAGCATTGATCCCTAAGGTAATTTATCTGAGGTAAAGCAACCTAATTACACTATTTTGTGTAGGTTTGTTTGAATTTGGTTTTTCAAATTGATGCGAATTAAATGAAGAACATTATAAACAATTGATGGAGCTTGGTGTTACAGACATACATACCTCAGATGCTCCAATGTGGCAGAAAACTCTGGACCCAGGGTGAGCAGCAACGCAGCGTTTCGGAAAGTGCCTTCCCCCGGCACAAGACATCTCGACAACCGGGTTAATGAGAACCTGCGAGCATTGTTGTTACTGGTCATGTGCTCTGCAAACATCCCTTTGATGGTGAGCAGTCGAAGGAGCCTCTCAAGGTTGCGCGGACTTGGGCACGTCGCATCCTGCCAGCACAATAAATTCATTTTCATTACTTGGGTAGTTTTCCTACTGCCCAAATGAGATCTTTTTCCTCTAAAACCTTGGCAGCTAGCTGAACTAGCTAGCTCTGGATTCATGTGAAGGTTTGCACCATGCATGGTCCAAAACTGTGCCTAAATCCATGAGTATTTCCAATGGAATGAAACTCACCATGTGCTGCAGAAGCTCCTCGGCTGTCATGGCCATATTCGGGGGCGTGGCGTGGGTGGCGAGAATGTTGGGGACATCCAGTTGCACGATGGTGCGGAGTGCCGCCGAGTAGATCCAGCTGGTGCACATGTCCAACACCACCATGGGTGCCTCCGCCTCAGGACTAATGTTTTCTGACGTTGGTGTATTCGCCATTACTGCCAACGCTTTGACCTCACTTACTGTAACTTCGATCAGCACCTTCTGTCGATTTGTGGATTTTGTAGTCCAATTAATCCAATTGTGCACTACCAATAGAACTAAATGATGTTTAGATCGACTGAGACAAGTCTGACTGTAACATATGACTTGCAAGTATGGTCTTCAGCTCTAATTTCCTGTAGCAGGAAACTCAGGTATGAGCTCGGATGAGCTCGCTCCAAGCACGCTGAATTTTGAGCTAGACAATCCTCCTGAGAAACCAATTCAGCGTGGCCAATTTCAAGTGATACCTTGAAGGTCTCTCAGTATTTATACATGAAGGTGAAGGTCTGCGTGCGTTTCTCTTCTGAAAATGATACTTGCCCTTTAAGTCAACTCGTACGAAGGACTGAAGTTGGCTTGAAGGACTGACGTTGGCTTCGACATCGGTCTTCGCAACGTGCGATCGATGCTTGTGGGCTTGTCGTAGGTTCAGATGCGCTCGTTGCTTTCGAAATCGGTCAAGAGAAGCGACTTCTGCGATGCTTGGGGATCCGCTGTGTGCACAAGGTATCATATTAAAAAGAGGGCCATGTGCGGCGTGACAGAGGTCCATACATGATACATCTAACGTAATCCTGACGGGAACCTTCGGCTCATCTACTGCTCTAGCAGCATCACCACCGTAGACGGAAGCGCGGACAGAAGCGCAACTGTTGCGGGAAGGAGGAGATTTTGGGCTCCACCGCATCCACTCAAAACGCTTCTCCGGTTTCTTGGGCGCTACAAGGCTCCGTTCACGCCACTGTCAAGACTTTTTCCGCCCACACCAAGAGCTCATGCAACGACTCCACCCTTTGACAACGGAAGAATCCTAAGCATATCCTTGGGGGGGTTGGGGGTTGGGGTCAGTTGAGGGTAGCCAAGATGGATTAAATTGCAGAGAATGGGCCAAAGTAAGATTCTTTCAAGTTAAGGACTAATGCAATCAGCGGTGTCAAGCTTGCTCTTAGCTAGAGAGCTTTCTGCGTAAACACAATTATAGGTACATGGTTTTCTAATGAGTTGGAAATTTGCAACGTTACTGAAGATCGATCAGCACACGGTACGTGCTTATGAAACCCTTTAGAGCTCTGAGTGATAGCATGATACGAAGTACAGGTGAGAAGTGAGGAAATTCTTGAGCACTTCTAGCTTCTGGATCAGTTTTCCTTTCATTAGTATCACCAAGTTACCGTATGATCTTGAAGAACACTATTTTAAATTCACGATGTATTAATTATATATGTGCTCGATTGGACAAACGTGTGATCGATGAATTCTGAGATTCTAACCTGGTTTGACCAAGACTACTGAGAGCAAGTTCATCAACTTTGTCGTGCCATGATTCATTGGAAATTCACCGAACGTTGACATGGAGTACGTGAACTTTGCACTCCACTGGAAAATTAAAACACCCTCAAGATGCTCACGCACAAGACGTTCTGTGCTTCAAGTGCACGAAAAAAATAGAAACAGCAGGGGATGCCCGTCCTGATCATATATCATTTTGTAATGCTGCTGGCACAGCATAATAGTCACAAAGATGATGGAACGATGACGTCATCCCCATCGATGTTCAAAAGTAATATCTTAAACTGTATTGTGTAGTGACCGAGCCCAACTTGTGATAAAGAATAAGTTTGAATGCATGAGCGACAGATATTAGTAATATCTAATTACTAAGGTACAATGAACCCAGCAAACACGGTTATCCGGTCTGTTTTTTTCAGAGGATAGTGAGTGTGTTGCGACTAAGAAATAAAAACAAACCACAGATTCTGTACGATAGAAGTAGCATGTCAAAGTATTGAAGTCCCTCTTCGTGCTGCCGCACAAGGAAGGGGTTTGTAACTCCACTTGTTCCTGACGTGGATTAGGTCCATGGTTTGTCATGGCTGAGTCAAGTCTATCCTAGCTGATTTCTCTGAGCTTGTAATTTTGGTTGTCCGAAATGATGATGCCCAAGAAATCAACCGTAAAATCATTGACTGTATGCCTAGTGATGTGCATCAATGTTTCAGCGCTGATTTTATTCACAAAAATGATGAATATGCCCATCATTATCCGGTAGAGTTTTTTAATTCTCTACATCTTAGTGGTTTGCCAGCTCATCAATTAATTCTTAAATGTGGTCAATATGTGATGTTGCTAAGAAACTTAAATCTAACAAAAGGTTTGTGCAATGGTAGTCGCTTACGTTTGTTACAAGTATCTCCATCTGTATTATTGTGTGAAATTGTGGAAGGGCGTCATCGTGGCCAAGAAGTGTTGATTCTAAGAATCACACATCATTGCAATGATAGTCGCTTGCCATTTACACTATGTTGGAGACAATTTCCTATCACTGGTGCTTTTGCAATGACAATCAATAAATCGCAGGGCCAATCATATAATCGAGTTGGCATTTATCTTCGAATTGAAATATTTAGCCATACTCAATTATATGTGGCTTTGTCTTGTAGTAGACATCTTGCAAACATTAAGGTTATTAATGACAATTCACATGCCATGGAAACGGTAAGAAATGTGGTTTACCATGAGGTTTTTATATAACATTGTCTTGGAGATTCCTATATATTTATACCTGAATTAGGTGGATGGAAAAGTTAAGAGTTTGTTTCAAACTTTGCATATTTAGGGTTCATGCATGCTTCGGCGACGTCCCCTTCCATTCAACTGCATTCTTTTGGTGTCCATTATTATTTCATTGTCTCAATTCAGACAACATATCATATCAATAAATATGGTAGGATGATATTTGTAGCCATTTTGCTACTTTCTTTTATAGTCAATGGAAGAATATTCTAATGCATGCATCTTTAGATGCAAATCTATTTATAAAATTTATCACTTTTCTTTTAAAGGATGCAAATAGCCAAATATGCAAAGATTCTAATGTATAAATTTTAACTTGGATATATCTCTTTCTTATATTCTAGATTGCAATATATTCAAATGATTATAAAGATATTTGTAATTTACTATTTGAATCTTTTGAATATTTTTTAAATATCTTAAATACTATTTAAATCTTTTCTTTTGTAATAAAATTTATTATATAAAGATTTTTGCTTAATTACTTTCTATTGCATTATACATATATATATATATATATATATATATATATATATATATATATATATATATTATTTTTTTTTTTTTTTTTCAAAGAATATTGTATGAGGATGTCAATATTTTCCTTTAGAGATTATACATACTTTATTTATCTACATTCTATCACATGAAAAATTAATGAAAGTAATATATTTTATGCGTAGCAAAGCAAGCGCCAACCGGTAGTTATACTACTAAAATCATAATTCCCTCTGTAATATCACAGATGCTACCGTTAAAATAGAAGCTAATGCTTGCTATGCTACGCATTCATTGTATTACATATTAGTAAAATTTTGATATATTTGAATAGAATGCATGATAATGATTTCAATAAGTCTTTGAAGTAATTACAATTCAGGGAATTCACAATTCAATTTTGAATAATATTATAGAAATTCAATTGCTTTTGTAATAGCCATAGGATACTTTCTACTATATATTTTGTATTCTTTTTGTGAAATATTTGAATATCAAATGAATAATTCTAAAAAATATTCAAAGAAACTTTTCAGACAACAAAACTATAGATAAATTCCATGTCTTTTTAAAATGTGATATTAAAGAATAAGGAAGCACCAACCGCTAGCGTTGTTCTACATATTCAAATGTGAAGATTCTACTTACATTGTTCACTTGATTAATTTACTCTTATTGCAATGTTTTCATCTTTGCAAAGGTTATTTTGTAAAAATTATGATATAAAGATTTTCTTTAATTACTTTATATTGCACTATAGAAACTTTTTCAAAGAATATTGTATGAAGATGTCAATATTTTCATTTAAAGATTATACATACTTTTTTTATTTACATTCTATTACATGAAAAATTGATGAAAGTAATATATTTAATGCATAGCAAAGCAAGCACCAATCACTAGTGTTTCCAAAAAAAAAAGTATTCAAGTCCACAGAAGGTTTGAAGTCCAAAGAAGGATTTGAAGAAGGTTTAAAACATATATAGCAAGTGGAATAAACTTCTTCCATTGTGCACCCCAAAGATTCTCACATAATCTCTTGTTCACTATTTATCTATAATATTTAGAGTGTGTATGGTAGTTTTTCTTAACCCCTAAAGGACCAAGTGATTTTCCTATCAAAAACCACTCAAAATTGTCATTTCTGTTGCAAAGATAAAAGAGCTTAAAATTTTTTTGTTTTTTGCATATCCAATTGTAAAATCTTATACTTAACTAGTATATGAATATGTGGAAGAAATTTCAAAAACTTTGATCATATAGATTGCAAGATATATGCATTTAAAGTAAAGAAAACAAATTTTTTTGCACCTTGCTTGACTAGATTTTTTGGCTTTGAATCTTTTTAGTTCAAATGGTTTGCACTATTGACTTTGATTTTCTACTTATTTATGTTAAGTAGTTGAGTTGAGAATCTACAAAAAAAAACTTAGGAAAAAAGGCACTTAATTTTTTCTCATTAAAAAATTGTTAAGTAGAGGGAGGTCCAAGATTGAAGAAAAAATTAAATTGTTAATAGCTCCTAGATGGAATTGAATCACAATAATCCCAGTGGTGAGATTGTTCTAGCAAAAAAATCTAATCCTATCTAAAATTTTTTTTTTGAAAAATTCTTAAAACTGCAGTCAAAAATGAATTCTACAAGTTATTTTTTCAAGAATATGCTTAGATTGCCCAAAAAACTAAGATTGTCCATAAATTTCTCATTACTAGTCCAAATTCAATGAAATAAAGCTTCATATGTAGACAAAAATATAATCTTTGAGAAGAAAATTTGAAAAAAAATGATTTTGACTTTTTGTGATTTTTTTTGTATTGCCAGCAGAACTCCAATTTTGCTTATTGTGCCATAACTTTTGCTACCAAGCATCAATTAAAATAAAAACTACATGTTCACAAAGTTTTCACAAAAATATACAATTTCAAAAAATTCCAAAAAATATTACTAAAAATTGAGATAGCAGGAATTTGTCCGGATCCAAATTGTCCTCCGAGGAGACAAATGGTCCTTTAGGGGTTAACACAAGATTCTCATGTAACCCCTTGCTGACTATTCATCTACAATGTATGGAGAGCGTATAATAATATTTTTTAACCCCTAGAGGATCGGGGGTGTTTGAACATAGCTCTTGTTTTTTTGACTAGTTTTTGTAATAAACATCATTCCTTATAATTTGTGTGGAATAATTTTGATAATTACCACCATTGAAATGAAAGAAAACTTATGTAGCTTTCTTTTAAAAAAAGATTTACAAAATCACACAATTTTTGAGAAAAGGCCACCATTGACAAAATTGATGAAACATTAGAGAAAATTTCAGGCCTCTGGAGGGTCTCTCTATGGACCCCTTTAGTACCCTAAAATTTAGTTTTTTCAGGTCTGAAATTATATTTTTTCCCCTATTTCCGCACAACTGAATTTGCAATGATAATGATGCAAGAACCCAATTTTATGAGTGATTTTTTTTCTTAAATCTTAAAAAAATATTTTTTTTTAAAATAAAAAAAATTGCGAAATCTAATTGCTTCGGCAAGTAGTTATACACTTTGATTGCTCACTGGGGGTACTTTTTTAGATTGACAGGCCAAGCTTGAAATAGCTTGGCATGTCAATTTGGAGAGGCCCATTACAGTAAATTGCAAGCCTCAAGTAGGCCGCTCCAGAGCAGCTGAAAGGACCCCACAATAACATTTAAATTGGGTAAAGGATTGTTTTTTCTCCTAAAGTTGTTCACCTTGTACCGCAACGTCGGATGTGTCAATGGTTCAATATCCAAGTACAAGGCATTAAATAATCAGGGTTCAAGTATTATAATGCACTTTAACCCTAATTATTGCACACCTTGTACTCTAACAAAGTTTTGGAAAAAAAATCAAATGTCGAAATTAGTCCAATGACATCTATCATTAAGATCTTTTCTAATGGCAATGTAATAGTCATAATTTGTTGACAATTGGTGAAAATGAAGGGTGAAGAGGTTGTTTATATAGAAAAATCAATTGTACATGGTGAAATCTCAAAGAATATGGGATATTTTGAAGAGAGATCTTTCATTGTTCAAATTCAAGAATTGTGTTAAAAGTCAAATTTCAAACCTCATTTAGGCATAGTAGAATAAAAAATTTCAAAAATCTTTGAACTAAAAGAATATGTAGAATCAATGTATTTTTCATCCTCAAAAATCCGTTTTGAGTTTTAGAGCTTCCAACAAAAAATTATGGACAAAATTCTAAAGGGGTGTTTAAATGTCAAAGAAAATTTTGCTTCCAACCCCTTTCAGAATTTTGTCTATAACTTTTAATTGGAGGTTCTAAAACTCAAACTGATTTTTGAAGATGAAAACTACATTGATTCTACATAGTTTTTTAGTTCAAAGATTTTTGAAAAAAATTATTCTACTATGCCTAAATAAGGTCTAAAATTCAACTTTTAACACAATTTCTGCGTTTTACTTGACTATGAGTGGTTGTGCTCTTATTAGTTCTAATTTACATATCCCACATGGATTATCGTACCTTCTACTATCTAACTTTTATAAATATCTTCCCTTCTCAGCTTCAAATTCATTACACTATTTGGCTTACAAAGCTAGTTCGAAATCACTAGGGTTTCTAATTTTTTTGACAATTTGCATCAAAATCCACTTCATTTTGGTTAATTTGATTGAATTTGATTAATTACCCAGTTAATCAGACTTGTACTACAGTCACATTAGTAATTCATGACATCCTTCCCAAAATTCACACTCTCTGACTATTTATTGTGGCTACATGCCTACTTTCAAGTAATAGATTGATTGGATGATTCTAAAGCGGCCCTCCAGAGACCTGCAATTTTCTAATGCCTCTAGGGTTGATTTTTTCTCTAATGGATGTTTAATTAGGCAGTACTTTATACATGCTCTAAAATGGGAATGTTGAAATCAAAATGCTTAAAAGTGCTCCAAAAACTCTGATTTTTCTTTCCATGTGTACATATCATCATGATATTAGAGTTATTCGTAAAATCCGAACCAATTTGAGTGGAACTTTTTTGGAAACAAGTGGACTATAGAAAGGCATCTCCAGCCGAACCGTCAGGCTTTTTTTAAGAAGACTGTGACACATGACCTTAAAAGTGGGATCCAAATCTTCTTAAGCACCATTTTGATGCAAAATTTAGTTTCACACCCAGTTTTGTCCCAATTGTGCACAACTTTCTGGACTCATCCTATTTTTTTGCAAAATTGCCGGGTTTAAACCCCGGTTTAGCCTACTTTACAAATAACTCTATTGATGTATAATTTTTTTCCAATAATTTTGAGGTGTACAAAAAAAGATACATGGATGTGAAGTGCGGCCAAAAGCATCTTTTCCATTTTCAAAAAATTCACCAATTATCGCACACTTGATCATTTTTTGATCTGATTGCATCCACGGATTTAGTAAAAAAAATCATTTAGGGTCTCTTTGTTGTTCACAAGCTGTTAGTGAAGTCAACATATTAAATTTTTGACAAATGTAGTTGCAAAAGCCACATAGTGGCCTCATGGTCCTTTAACCCTTGAGCATCCCACAGGCCAAAATGTGGCTTTTGAGTTTTGAAATATTTTCTTATTTCAAGACTATTAGAATCTTTTCAATAGTACGGTTTTAAAATGGGTCCTTTTCTTTGGAGCTCAGTGCCTATCTCCACTACCAATCAGTACACTTAGTTTATGTGGATCTATTTTTAGGTGATAGTTTGATTAGAATGAATTTCAAAGGATCTGGATTTTAATAAGCTTGCGCATTGAGGGATTAAGGATAACATAGAATGTTACCCACTCACTTAATCCAGTGAAGGGAATACAGACCAAAGTGGTCCGAGCAGTTTGATGCACAAAAGAGAATCCTTTTATGTAAGACAAAAGCACATATGTTCCTCTTTGGAATTTTGTGCAAACTGCAAAATGGAGAAGTCTTGACAATAAGTAAATAGAAACAATCAATATTTTGACCAATAAGTATTTAATTTTGATATTTTTTAAGTAGATGATTCATAGTACCAAAAATTAAAGATGATCTATGCAGTGACTAGTTTGTCTTCACAAAGTGAAATGATTACATCTTACATAAAATGGTTCAATGTCATCTATCCAACATTTAGTGTCTGTAGTAGCATTATAGGATTAATTGGTTACATGATTGGACTTTCATTTATTTCCTTCCAGATCTATATTTTTTTTTCAACATGCTAGATTGCAATTGATATGAAATTAACAACCATACCTTGTACTCCATATTGCATACATGTATGCATATATTACACCATATTAGTATTTTGTTTAATACACTTATATTTTATACATCCCAATATCCCATATCCAATTATCCATATCCATATATTATTCCGTATATGTTCTATATATTATATCCATATCATAATTTATTGGCTTGGTTTTGAGGATAGGTGGGCAATTCAGGTGTTTCATTTTATTTTTAAATCAGTCGAGGCATGAGGGACATCTCTTTATAGGAGATAGCAATCTCTATGAACAACGGTAATACACTTTGTGTTAAAGTACAATAGCCCATTGTGATCAGATGACCCATAGTGGACACCTAAGGAATAATCCCATTAAAAAAATTTTACTATGTAAGATTTGGGTCACAAAGCATGTCTCACATGACAGTAATGGAGTGATTAGTGACCTCATTAGAAACTTTTCAGTGTGAATTTATTGTAAGAATTGACTTTTTAAGCTTTTCATATTAGAAAATATTACGACTGCTTTAAATGAACAATATAAGCATCATGGATTTAGATTTTATTGGTTTTGGGATAGTCTACAGGCTCTTTTGGCAATGATGCATTGAGCACTTCAAAAATTCATAGCAAATTCATACGTTAAGAAAAATAAAATTCAATTGCTCTCACTATTTTTCACACTTGTATTTGTGTGGGAAAAAAATTTAAAAAATTCAACAACTGCATGAGGCCAAATTCCTAATTGTGACTATAATGGGCTGTTTTACCATACATTGAATCATCAAGAACACAAAATAATGAGAAATTGGTGCACACCATTCCAGTAAAGAGAGGCAAGCATTTCATTGAGAATTGTTGTATTTATCATTTACATCATTTATAGTTGTAATGTTGTAATAAACAATCTACATCCTATGATTTTATTTTTTTCAAAAAATATCAAAAAATGAGTTAAATAAAGGACTTCAAAGTTTATCTTAGAATAGAGATTCCATAACTACCCCCAAACTAAAACTCCTCATAACTTTCATTTCATTAATCAAAATGGAATAATTCCAAGCTTTCTACATATATAGAAATCTAGAATATAAATTTCAATTTTTTTCTTCTTAAAATAGAGATTTTAAGAGAATTTTTTTGAGTTGCCTAAGCTGCCCGACAAGAAATGAAAATTACATATTATACAATATAATCTTTAACCATGTAATCAAAAGTTATGAAAATTGTTGGACCTTAAAGCTACTCCTTGGGCACATGTTGTGTGAAATGTCAAAAGAAAAAAAAATTCTTTTTGTAGTGAATTGCCCAAAATTGCTATGTTGCCAAAATATTGTTTTGGTCCTTTAGAGAATTAGAGGCTAGGCACTTAAATGGAGAAGCTATTTGTCAACTCAAGTATTTTTTGAAAGTAGAATGAAGACATTCCATCTAGTTCCCATGGAAAAGTTATTGGTCAATTCAAATATTTTTCCAAAGATTGAGGAGTTTGAGAGAAGCCATTTCATTGCAAATAGAATGAAGACATTCCTTGGATACCTTGGAGAAGCAATTAGTCAACTCACATATTTATTCCAAAAATTGAAAAGTTTGAGAAAAGCCGTTTGTAAGTAGAATGAAGACATTCCGTGAAGAAATGAAATTTCTATGATTTCTCAAAGTTTGTTGGGACTAAATTGGTAAAATGTAGGTAGACCAATGTCATGATGCAAATAAGTCCATTATATGTGTCTATTTTTGTTGATTTGATTTGATTATGAATAGTACAATAAAAAGAAATGATGAATAAAGAAAATTGGAAGGGGGGGGAGGGTTATGGTGAGAACCACAATTTTAACGATCTTGTTATCCTATCTTGGATGTACAGCACCTTGTCATTGTAGGGCAGGTTGGATATACCACTTTCTTGCACACTTTCACTAGCAATGCCATGTCACAAGCTGCTTGTACTGCTCAGCAAGTCCAACGGAGTTCAAACTCAAACCAACTACTTAGGACAGCAAAGACTTATCTAGGCAATTAAATCTACAACTTGGTGACTGTTTTTGCTTTTATAGAGGTTTTATAGCCTCCGTTTGATAGATGTTGGATCCTATTTTCTTAAAACTTCTTCTTTTGAATAGTTTTCATATTTATTAAAGTTTATTTAAGTTGTCAAATAGAAAAGTAAAGCTTGTTTTACCTTCTTTGTTGTTCTTTGAGGTTTGTGGTAAAAAAAAAGATAAGATTAGGTTATGGGGAGTCAAAGAAGGTAGCCAATTAAGCTTTGAGGTGCTTATGTGGCATAGACATGGGCTAATGTGGTCCTTGAGGTTGAATAAAGGGGGAGGCTCATCTTCTTTTCTCCTTTATAGTATTTTTGAAAGTTGTGTGTTTGGAGAATGAAATTATGTTGTGTATTATTAATTTTACATGGAAATTTTGAGAAGATGTTTTTCTTGTTTTTTTATTTCAAAAACCTATTACTTACTCTCTCTATTTGGAATTCGTATGTTGAAGTTATGCCTGATGGAGTAAAAGAGATTTTGTTGTCATTGATTTTGAGGGCAAAATTTTTGAATGTCTATTAAGATTTGGTAAAAAAAGGATTTAATTTTGAGATTTGATACAAATATTTATTGAGTTTTATGTTTTTCAAAGAGATATTGCACTCTTAGTTTGGATTAAGGGGGTGGAAATTTGGAGCACAACGGCAAAATTAGTTTGTCAAGATTTTTCCCTACAAAGAAGATTCCCTAGTTGCCAAAATTAAAAAGAGAAGCCAGAATTTGATTTTCCTATGACCTTTGTGCAAAGAGTAACAATATGACTTTTACATCCTTTATAGAATTCTATGAAAGGTTCCATAAAAAGTTTTGGAATTTTTTGACTTGCAAAAAACACTATTCTAGACGGTCAACCGCCAAAACCTTCAATAGAAAATTGTCCAAGTTGTGGTAAAATTTCACTAAAAAAGACTAGCTTCTTTTATGCTAATAAGATGCTCCAATAAATTTCAAGACATTCCGAGAGCCAGAGGTGCCCAAATTGGCAAGATTCTTCAACAAATGGGAAAATTGAAGAATATGGTGGAGTTGACTGGCGTCTCGGGAGCACAATGAGGCCAAGGAATCAAAATGAGGCCAAAGTTAGGTCTTTTTTTACTCCCTCATACCTACTAAAGAACCTAGGCTAGTTATTTTTTTCAAAAAAATCAAACTCTAATAACTGGATTTTATCCCTTTTGGATGGTCAATTAGTGCTAAATTTTATTGAGTTTTTGATGCCAAATTAGGAGAGAGGGAGGACTTTCAAATTAAAAATGGCCATTCAAAGCCAATGGTGCAATTTGTTTGTGATTTGGAGTTGATCTCCAAAAATTAGAGTTTTGGACTTGCGTAGAAAGTCAAAATTTAGAAGATTAGGATGAAAGTCCTAAATGATAAGATAACCATTAGAAAAAAAGAAGGGAGTGAATTCAATTGAAAATGTGTATAAGGGGATCATTTTTTTCTTACAGACATCCCTTGGGCCATTATTTTGGCATTCTATAACACATTGGTCCATTTAGTTGGATTTTTTGGCCATTTTGAGCCAAAGTTGCAAACATGTGTGTTTTAGGAGCGTTTCAAGTTCTATTATTGTCATTTTTGAAGCTTTATTTAAAGGACATTGGGATCTCTTCAAAGTTTGCCTTTGGTTACACTTGTTTTGAATTGTTGTAGCTCGGATCATTTTGTTGAAATGTTTGTGGATTTTCCAACATTTGTATTAATCCTAAAAGAATCCCCCTTCATACCTTAGCAATGCCGCTTAGGGGGCCCCTCTAGTGTTTTCTTTTAAGTAATTTGTGTCCTCATCCATCTCTACTAGTATGTATTTGCGTTTTTAGAATGTACTAACAACCTTTATTAACCCATGTGGTAGTTTTATAGTTGTGCCGACTTTTTATTTAGCCCTTGTATAACCATATTAACAAGCGTCTTTGTGAATTTTTGTCCTTGGTTTGGGTAGCCCTCAAAAGTACGGTGAAGCTTTAATTTTAGGAAGTCCCAGAATTATTAGTATTTGGGTGAAAACCAAAAATACGGCAAAGCTTTGATTTTAGAAAGTCTTAGAATTACTAGTGTTTGGGTGAAAATCAAAAATACGGCGAAGCTTTGATTTTAGAAAGTCCTAGAATTACTAGAATTTTGGTGAAAATAAAAAATACGGCAAAGTTTTGATTTTAGAAAGTCGTAGAACTACTAGTATTTTGGTGAAAACAAAAAATACGGCAAAGCTTTGATCTTAAGAAGTCATAAAATTCATAGTATTTTTGTGAAAACCAAAAATACAGCAAAGCTTTGATTTTAGAAAGTCTCTTAAAACCCCATAAAAATTATGTGTTGACTGACATGTACGTTTTTCCATTAGCGCTCCAAGTTTAGTTTCCAAAATCTTAGTTTTGGAAGTCCAAGTTTAGTATCCAAAGTGGGTGTTCCAAAGTTCTTGCCTAGTCTCCAAGAAATTATACCCTTTTCCCATACCAAAATTCTTTAATATACAATCTAAATCCCTTGGTCTATGTGTCGAGTCTAACAATCAAAATTTCACAAATCATTGAGTAAGATTGCCGCTATGGAAGAGAAGAAACAATTAAAAGTTTTGCCAATGCAATGGCCTGAGTTTCCATCTGCATTAATTGAAGGATTTGATGAAGCCCAAATAAAATTGTTAAAGAAAGCAAGAATTTAGGCATACTTGCAACTCATATGGCCTCCCTCAGATATGTAGTTGGTCAAAGACTTCATTATTACTAGTGACTATGGCAAAATGAAAGAAGTCATACTCCAAGGCAGAACGGTGAAGCTCGCACCAAAAGGAATAGCCAAGATCCTAAAGATACCATTGAGAGGTGACAAATGTCTTCTATTTACTTATCTCACCAATGAAAAAAAGAGAGAGGTATTTAAAGAAAATATTAATAAAGCCAAAGTACCTAAAGGATGGGACCTTTCACAACAAACTTTCTTGGAATTCCCTCCGATTGATTTGGAGATTTTGTAGTTTTTCCCTGCAAGTTTCTCCTAATTTTCATATTTCCATGTGTTCTCATGTCACCATAGAGGGATCTTCAAAGAATTCCTATACAAGAAAAAATCATGGATTTTCTTTGCAAGTATTTCATAAATTCTCTCCAAATTCCCTGTGTACAATTAAAATTGGTAGACTTTGTATACATCTTACATTTCAATGTTGTTTCCACCTAATATTTGGTAGATTTTACAAGATGCAATTGTCCCATATCAATTGTCAAGGGTACAGTGAGGTTGGACACATAAGACTTGTAAATTGTCATGTAATCTCCAAACTAATGAATTCCATTGATTTTACGATAATTTAACTTTTTTAGAGTTTTTACAATTTAGAAATCTAAGAAATTTTGAAATGTGCAAATCTGAAATGAACAAATTCTAAAATGTAGAAATAAGATTGGAAATTCAAAATCTATATTTTTGTCAAATTTTAGATTTCAAAATCTATGAATTGTATTGATTATGTAGGCTAAAACGTACATTAAGCTTAGATTTTGGAGGCATAAATCTACATTCGGAAATATTAAATTTCACAAACTCAATAGATTTGAAGTTGTGGACATCACTGAAAAATGCACAAATTCCCCCCTGAAAAATGCACAATATTCCCTGTCTCACATTTCCCTATGAGAGCTACATTCTCTCTGTACTGGAAAAAAGGCAAAAAAACCAAATTTTTGGAGGGGATTTCTGTTATAGTGCCTACATGGAACCTTGAGAATGTTTCTTGTGTTTGTCAGATTTTAGATCAGACTTTATCTGTATTCATGATATTTATTAATCAACACTTCTTTTGGGCTCTACAATTTATGATTGGGATAGATGCTGTAATACATATTGGATTAAAAGCTTGGAAGGAAGAAAGTATTGATTGGGCTTACTTAGCCTACGAATGTCCAAATTGACATATTTCCTTTGTAGTGGCGACTTATGAATCTGGAGTTAGATTCCTATAAAACAAAAGAAATTGCATGGCAAGACCAAGTCAGGAAGCTAAAAGTTGCAAGAATTAAATTTAATTTGCCCTGGGACTTTGGGAGCAAAAACAAAAGAGTGTTGAGTTCTAAACTTGCAATGTGAAGAACTTCAAAATGAAAGAAATAAAATAGAAGAAAATAACCAGCTTATGGAGATCCAAATGGAAGAAATGCTAAATGAAATTCATACCCTTAAAAGTCGATTGGAGGAAATTAATTGTCAACCTAAAGTCCAAGAGCCAGAGAACATGAATACTACTCAAAGAATAAATGAGCTAAAACAAACCATATGACTATTGATGAGTACAAATGATGAGCTGCACCAAGAGCTAGATACTATAGTAGACATGGTTGCTGGAGTCCAACAGTGTATGTGCTTAGGGAAATCACTCCTTGTATTTTAAGGTATACATTTGAGTTAAGAGGGTATTTGATGTGGGCTATTTACCTTAATTATTGTATTTAAGATGATCATTTTTTTACATAAAAAGCTACAAGGGGCATATTTCCAGTACCCTAAGGTTTTGGTAAATTCATTCATGTGGTTTTTTGAGTAGGGCTATCTTACATATAGGATTTATTGACCAAGTGATATTTTTCAACCCTTGAAGACCAATTGTTTGTTGAATAAACAATTGAAAATCCGGGTTGGATCTAAGAAGTCAATTTGGGTCAGTGGTTTACAAAATTTTGACACAAGGTGTGAACATATACCCCTTTAGTGAAAATACTTTTTTCTAATTGAATACTAGAAACAAAATTTATGTTGCCTTGAATTTTTTTGGCAACCCGTGCAATTTGGACATCTTTTGGGCACCTTTTGCGAAAATGCTCATCAACTTTTGAAATTTGGCATGTATGTAAATAATAAAATATGGAATACAATTATAAAAAAAATATCTAGTTTTCAAATCATAAACTAAGAGGAGTCAATTTTTATTAGCTATATTGGGATCAAGGCTTTTTTTTTGGCTTTCTGGTGCCAGATTGCACCAAAAAAAAGTCTGACTAAAAAATGGTAAAAAGAATGGCAAAAACTTGGATGAAGTTGCCCAAAAAAATTAAAACTAAAAAGCAAATTGGATGAAATTGCCAGATTATAGATGAAAACCAAATTATAGATATGTGATATGTGCTAATGTGATATTTTCTATTTGATATGTGGATGAATGTTGAACTTTGAAGCACCACTACAAAATTTTATATCGCCACTACGGCACTTCTTAAAAAATGAAAAAAAAGCCTTGATTAGAGTGACTTCAAGAACAAACATTTTCTTCTACTTCAAATCCTATTATTTTGCAATACGCGAAGTTAAAGTTCTTGAAAAAATTTCCATGTATTGTATTCCAAATTTTGGTCTCCAATTTTTACTGTTTGAATTTCAAATAAACAATTTTCTCATTGCAGAAGAAATCATCAAAAATTGACTAGTGTATTGCCAATGTACTTAGCCTCCTTACATTGCAGGTTGCTTTAGAGTAAGTTAGACTCCATATTTGCTTCTAAAATTTTTAGAAATAAACCTAACATCATATATGTATGTGGAATAGCCAAAATTTTCATCATTCTTTGTGTAGAACAAAAATTTTATTCTAGGAGGGCTCAAAGTTTGCAGGCTATATTTTGCAAGAATATAAAAAGTTTTTTTTTTTCACTTCAAATATTATAATCTTTCAATCCACGTGGTCAAATGGGATGAAAAGTTTTCCACACATTCATTTATTTGTTTAATATACCTTTATATGGTTGAAATTCAAAAAAATTAATTAAGTTTTAATTTTAGACAATGCATCAAAAATGGGCACTTCTGGACTTTTCTTCTTTCAAAACACCCTCCAGCCTTTAGGGGTTAATAATAAGTTTATTATTGAACACTTCAAAATCTCCATTGAAACTATCTCATAAACATCCCATTCAATATGAGTGTGTTTAACATATATGGCTTCAAAGAAAGAAGTTAAACAAACTATAAATTCTATCCTTATATTGTACAGTTATTAGTTCATTGAACCCACTATGATAATTAGGTAAACCTCCCTATTTGTGTAATGTAATATTATCCGCTACTTATGGTCAATGCTCTATATTTACGCTTAATATTTTTTTATATATGTTCTATGGCACAATTTCAGTCAACCACCCTTCATTGTGGATTTTCTTAACTATGCCCATTTTATCATCTACATGAAATTATTTGTTTACATCTATACTCATCATACTATGAAAAATTTGCACAACCTGTATTTGTTAAGGCTAATTTATTAATAAAACTTTCTACTACATGATTTTTTTATACCCTAATTTATATATAACGTAGTATATAGCATTTCATGGACCCTATAGTAGCCCTATATATTATATAAAATTTCTTTGCTTTGAATTAAACAGACCCTATCTTTTAACTCACGTAGTTTTCTAAAAAATTGACAGTGATCTCTCCAAGTTTATGTGGCAACACCAGCGAGATTCAACACCAATTATTTCCTTATATCGAGCTTATGCGTTGTAGTGTAACATATGCCTTAGTATACTCACTTTTGAAAAAAATCAAAAGATATCAAAAGAACAATTTGATGATGCTTGGAAAATGGCAGCCAAGTTTGACAATATGTAGAATCTCCTTTGTGAGATGATAGTACGAGGAGATATCATTCTCACTGTTTGGTCAGCCCTTTTCTATCCTATTGCTGATCTAGGAACAAGAGCATTGACATATTATATAAACTTGGAGAAAGAATTGAGCCAATGTTGACGTGAAGATCTATTGGACATACCCAAAAGAAAGATTCAAATTACAGACCAACATACTCAGATGAATCCGGATTACATAGCCCGAAGAGAGATCCAAGATCAGTGGAAATCGGAGTTGACCTACTTACGAGAACATATGAAGAACCAAGGTGATAATAGTTCCTTATTGACAGCAGTGACCAATCGTGAAGCTATTGCACAAAGAGGTGAGCTGACTACTAGTCACTATCTATACAACCTCAAGAGCGGTTATATTAGAATATCCAAGACCTTGGATGCTCTTGGAAAAGGGATTTTGCTTCTTAGTAATATCAAAAAAACATCTATGTTTGGTTTAACACCTACAACCTATCAGCCTACGTCTTGGATTGTATTAAAAACTCTAGTTCAAGGTTCACCTCTTACCTGCCGATTTTTGGGATAGTGCAATCATATGTATGATAACGTAGAGAAAGACCAATTCCTTCTTGGAAAGCCCTAGAATGGCTTATTGAAGACTATGGGTTATCAGTTATTGAACACGAGCCATGTGACAAAGTATACCAGCATATATCTTCAGGATGGCAAGAGAACCAGTGGTAATTAGTAATCACTTTTGCCCATATAAGAGAAGATACAAATGGAATTCCAAAGCCACAATGGATCCTATAGAGAATAACTAGCCAATTAAACTTGGAGCATTTGACAATTCAGCATTGTGTGCCCGAGCCTTTAGATCCTTTTATGAGGAGCATATTGCATATACAGATCCAGTATGTTTTCGAGCATTAGTCTTTTGTGATTTCTTGAGGATGATGTGTGAGACTCATGGTATTATTGTCAATGTCAACCAGTTTGATTAAATACGCCTAGAGTTCCATATTTTGACCAAGATTCAATATGAAAGCACTCAATGGTTTTGAATACTAGAAGGTATGGCCATTACTCATTACTTCTGGAGAGTCCATTTGTCGATTATTAATCAAACAAACTGACATAAGCCCTTTATACAATGGTTAGAAAACCAACGCTCCAACAACTCCACATTACTTGAGGAAAATCCAGATATAGAAAGAGCAGCAACTAGAGCATAAGCAAAGCAGATTCAGCAACAAGACTAAGGATGAAATAAAAGACCAAAGTACTATTGACAGGGACGTCAGTAGGCTAAAGTAGGGGGCTATGTAGACAAAACTTTGTAGCAAAAATAGTATATTTAGGAAAATGGATCCTATTAGGGGCCTTTATTCAAAAAATATAGAAATAAAACTAATTTTAAAGTTAAAAGTTATTCAATAGTATAAATAGGGTTATTGTAGGTAGGATGGATGAATAAAAATAAAAATAAATAAAATAAAAACTTGGATGAATGGGATGTGACTTTGGTCACACCTTTTCATAAAAGTTGTGTCTGTTCATTTTTTGAAATTATAAATAATTTTTAGAAAAAAGAAAACTATGACATTTGGTATATGACCAACATTTGTATTTTATTATATACATACATATATATATATATATATATATATATATATATATATATATAATTATTGTTGTGTAAATTGTGGAATTGGTATTATTATCTTGTGAGTATTTATGCTGCAATTCCTGATTAAGATTGTGAGAATTCAAAGACTGAGAGATTATGATGTAGCGTTTGAATTAAGATTGAACAGGAGTCAATTCAGAGTTTTCCTTATAAGATTTTTAGTGCATTGGATTGAATTTTGTGAGATTCCGTCCGTAAATTTGTGAAGTGAGAAGATCGAGGAGGATTTAGGTGCAGCTCATTGTTGAAACTCTTGTGGTGCGGTTCAAATTTGTTAAGGCTACAGAGAGGCGAGGGTGCTGCGGAGCAGGAGGTTGCAGTTGGTTCAAGTATTGGATTCTTCAACATAATCTGGAATTGGCATTGATCTCGTGTGTGGGATTGCAATGGTGAGAAAGCTAGTGCGGCCAATCTCCAAAGCTTGAGAGAAGTTGCGATCGAGTGCGCTGATCAAACCTTGAGAATTTTGCTGAAGGAGCTCCAGCGCCTGACTGGCTTCCTTTTAGAAGCATCAAAATTCCACTGATTGATTGAATTTGTGAGCTTGGAGGCTTGCAAAGATCAAACTGATAAATTGGACAAACAAAGTTTGGAGAATTGGGACGAATCGGTCAAAATTTGGCAATCAGGTGAGCAATTTGGTGATCGCCAACCACGACACCGGCAATGAAGAAAACTCAGGAATTTCCAAAATATCGCTCGCAACCTGGATCACACGCAACCAGAATTACATCAAAATCCAAAAAAGATTTGACCGAATTGCAAACAGTTCGAAATCGGACAGGAGCTGTGAGTTGCAACGAAGCCAGATTAGGACTTTGAGATTGCACGGCCATAGGGTGCGGCACCACGGTCATGGGTCAAATCGCTCGGTTATAGGTCTGAAATCCCGGTTTTTGGTTCCCTGCACGCCCATAGAAGCTGATTTCAGGGTTTTAAAGCTGATTTTGATGGTTTTAGGGGTCCTTATTAAATTTTGTGTCTGCATACATTGGTAAAGGACTAAGAGCAAAATTCAAATCCCTGGGAATAAGAGTGTTTGTGAATTACAAGACTAAAACCACGTATTTTCAAGTTTTAAGTATTATTCTATTTGAAAAGTGACATTAGTCATATAAACAATAGACTGATTAAACCTTTCCCTATAAGAACCCCTATACTAGTGTTTTTTTATGGGTTTTGTAAAAAAAGGCAAAATCTAAATTACAAAACTCCTCAACATATTACATACTTTTGGGATGACAAAAAGGTTAGAGAATACGGAGATTCTTAGAATCCACATAGCCATTGGGAAATGCCAATAACATGTCCAAATGAAGAGTGTCGAATATCATATTATTCATTTCCAATAAAATGTGATGAATTACTTTCTGGATGGAATAATGAAAGTAGATATTATGATTTCATATGTTGGAAGTGTAAAAGTTTTATAGAAGTACTAAAAGTTTTGGAAAACGGAGATCTTCATAACATAGCTCTAGAAGCAAACTAGGTTAGATTCAACATATTGGGTAAGAAGAAAGAAGGTTGTTTTGTTATTGAAATCAATGTTCAAAATGCAAGACTTCATCAAATATATAGCTACTATCTATCTTATTCATACCGTTGGAAGGTCAAAAAGCCTATTTTGTGGAATAAATGAAACAAAATATTTTTGCTTTCATTCAACCATTTATTGAAGAACTTAAGAGTTTGTTTTTGGATGGTATTAATTGTCGATACAATTATCTATGTGAATAGATTAGTACTATTCTTCTAAGCTCAAGAATCCCATCTATCAGAGATACATTAATGTTACTTCCAGAGATCATCCAACACAATGTAAAATTTCAAATTTCAAATTTTTAGGAAGTCTGCATGTAGAAGATGCAAAATGGATTCGACCATTAGAGACCATTTGAGGTCATTGGAAGGCCTTGTAGAGTGGCCTCAGGGAAGATAAATCTCTAGAATTTTGAGGCAGGTAAGCTTCCAACTACATATGGGCAGCCATTCAAATGTCTACATCTCCATGCAAGTGTGTATATGTGTCAACAATGTCATACATGCTACCAAAATCCCAGTCACTTCAAGTTCTTGCACTAAGTGAACTGGCCGCATGTTAGGACAAGTAGTACTCTCTTTGCTGGTTAAAGTATTCATTTCAAATCCTTCATGGCTTATTATATTGAAGTTATCAATTAAAATAGTGTTTATCCTTTGAGTATGCGTACAAGGAACTTGAGTTTAAGGCCATTGCCGTGCATCTATAAAGTAATTATTGTTTATTGACCCACAAGTTGTCCACATTCTACCTAAATTGTGTCTAAGCCTTACCACTGGCCACACTCTTGGAATTCCAACATCATTGGCAATATAGCAGCATTGGTAATATAACAGCATTGATAATAAGTGGACAGCAGAGGTGGCATTGTCCTTTCTTCCACAAGCGGCTGCCCCACAAAGGCCTTCCAGTGACCTCAAATGGTCTCTAATGATTGAATAAAGATGGAGGATACATTTGTGGAAATAATGAAAGGCAAGCACAACATCCACTTGCAAAACAAAACCCTTTAAAACTTCATGAAAGTAATCCTTGCTAGTGAACATTGAAGAATGACCAAGATTTAAGAATACAACATAGTATAGAGTAAAGAGTATTGAGCAATTCCAAATTGTGGCGATTGTATCATTTGTATAAGTTTGACTTGTCAAGTGACTTAGTACTTGATTTTATGCACATTGCTGGCCTAAGCCTATTCAAGTACTATACTACAAAGTTATTTCAAGAGATTGAAGGACATTAGAACAAACATGTTTTATTGGAGATGGTAACCTCAATTTGTAACTTTGTGACTGAGGCGAGTATATTGTTTGACCTAAAACAAGGACAATGGCCTTATGACCCTGTTAATGACCATGAAAGATATACTGCCGAGGAATATCAACATTTTGTTCTATAGATGCAACCCATCATACTTAACAAATTAGATGGAAAACCCATTGAAGAAGAATGTTTGGTGGGGCGCCTCCTTAGAGACATTCGACATTAGTTATTTGTTTGCACTTGATGTGAAGGCTGGACAAAAGAAAACCTACATATTGTTGTGCTACTTTTTTGAAAATGGCGCATATAATTTGAAGCACTTGTGGTTCAAATAGAACATGTAGTAGAAGCATATCACATTCTAGACAATGTGAGACAGTTTGGCCACTCGGATGTATATTGGTGCTTTCCATTTGAGCAGGAGGTACAAAAATATCAGAACATCATGACAAATAAAAAATCAATGGAAGCAACATTTGTAAAATATTATTTCTATACATTGTTTCAAAAAGTGAAATTTTAAGTGATTTTTCTAGAAGGCACAATCTGGAACCAGAAAGATGATTTTCCATACCCACCATGGCATTGTAATTGTTATGTATAAGTGAGTTCCAAATAGAAAGCATTGGATGTATTCAAGTCCCTTATGAAAGCACTTCAAGATCAATTGCACATGTGTCAACTCTGCAAAGCAAAATGGATTATAATCAACAATTATAACAACAAGCATGTTAGAAACTTCTCCGACTATTTGATCTTATTTACAACATTGTGTCATAGTCTTAATACACAATGCCATTTCTACATGCTTGTTGTTATAATTGCTAAGATAATTCCTTTTTGTTTTGCAGAAGAGATATATGTGCAAGCTTGAGGTGCTTGCATAAAGAACTTGAATACATCCAATACTCCATTTGGAACTCACTTATAAACAACAATTTTGATGCCATGGTGGGCATAGGAAATTGTCTTTGTGGTTCTAGACCGTGCGTTCTAGAAAATCATTATATCATGGACTTGGGACAATGCTTGTTTAGAGTTTTAGTGCTCTCCAATCCATCACCCTTAGTTTTCACGCAAATTTCTACTTTTTGAAACCACCTACATGAATAATATTTTACAAATGTTTCTAGCTTCCACTGATTTTTTATCTATCTGAAAGTTCTAATACATGAAAAGAGAAATGAAGCCTTAGGAGGTTTGTTTCAGGGTTGTTCCCCAAGTTGTAAACCATTGCACTGCTAGTCTAAATATGAAATAATTTTAAAAAATTTAAAATTAAAAAAAAAAATTAAAAAAAAATTAAAAAAAAAAAATCATGTCGAGACCTGGTCAATGGTCAGGTAGCTTGGCTACGTATGCGTATACGGTCAGTATACTGCCGTTTCATACCACTAGTTCGTACCTCTTCAAGGTTAAGGTTGTACCTCTTAAAGGTTGAGGTTCTGAGGAGTCGCGTTGCTTCTCAGCCAGAACTACGTATCATCACTCTGATCCTTAGGCTATTCAGAAGTAATGTGATTTTGAGCCTGAGGTACATAGGCAGCTTCATCTCTTATCGAGAGATGGAGTCCGAGTGAAAACGTACTGTCACGTTATCAGCACTGCTCGCCGCAGAGCGAAAAGAGAAGTTTTGAACGAAATTTAAAAACAAGGAGCGTCGATGGCCTTACAAACAGAATCTGTCTATCCAAGAATACCTGCAGAACCAGGTTTCAAACCATTGGAAGAGGACGGGACAAATTACATAATGTGGATGACGAATATGCGTCAATACCTTTCTAGTAAAGGCTTAGAGGGTATAACAACTCGCCCACCAACACCGGCTGAAGTAGAAAGACGGAGGAAGGCAAAGGAAGAAGATCCCACATTGATTTTTGGAAAGTCCGAAGCAGATTATGATCGAATGCAGAAAGACACAGCTACCTTAGCAATCCGTCTAAGACTCAAAGACGATCTAGCCCTTCAAATGTATCATCATGATACACCTTGCGACCTCTGGGAAGAGATTCAATCCCGTTTTGAAGCCATGCGTGAAATTACATATCCTGAAACATGGCAAGCATGGTTAAGTCTTCGTCATATGGATTTTGACCTACTTGATGATTATAAAGCAGCGCTATTTAAACTTACAGCAAAGCTAGCATATTGTAAGAGGCCAGTAACAGAAGAAGACATAATATTCAAGACATTATCGACAATGGGACCCGAAAGGATGGGACTTCGAGAGTCATTGCTAGCAAGAGAATATAAGAACTCAAGAGACCTATTCATTTACCTGGCTGAGAATGAGAAATTCAACAATGTTGCAAAAGAATTGGCAAAACAAAGACCTGCTGGGACTATAGCGACCCCAGAATTGAATTACACAAGAGAAAAGCAGCAGGATCCAAACAGAAGAAGAAAACCGTGGAAACGACAAGAGAAGAGGGCTCGGAGATCCGCGACCCCTGGTAAGAAAGATGAGGATAATATAAGGAAGAATAAATCAAAAACCTTTGGGAAGTGTTTCAGATGTGGCAAGAAACGTCACTTCGCACGAGATTGTCGAACACCAAAGGACGTTGTTGATAAATACCGAAGAGAAAATAATTTGTCACCCTGGAGAGGCACTAAGAAAATCAGTAATGACAAGAACAAAAATAAAAAGCAACGTACTGAAAACGAAGATGAATATAATTATTTGGACCAGGTTCGCGTTGAGGAGACAAATGCAGTATTTGAACAGCAACAGCGGACAAATAGATCAATGATGCTACTTGATTCAGGAGCGACAATTACAGTCGTCACAAGTGCCAAATACTTCACGAAGATGAAGCGTGAAAACTATAAGATAGCCTCGATGAGTGGTTTAAATCTCATTTTACGTGGATCAGGACTAGCTACGTTTATTTTACCTGGAGGCACTTGCATCTATGCTGAAAGAGCTCTTCTTATTCCGACGGCAAGAAGACAAGTTTTATGCGAGAATGATGTGTTTAACAGTGGCTATGAGATCAACACACACATATTCACGACAGGGGAAAGGTTCAAGACCCTTACGAACGAACATGGAAATTGTGCAGAGAAGTTTTATTATACTGACAATGGCCTTATCGAATTTGAAATAGCAACCAACGAGTTTATTGCACTTACAGGAGAGATCACTGATGATGGCAGACTTTGGCACGACCGCCTGGGTCATCCCTCAACGAGAATGCTGCAAAATATATTAAAATCGACAGCGGGAAACATCAAAATTTCATCAAGGCTACCCGAGTCATGCCTGGCATGCTCTCGGGGCAAACTCATACTACGTCCAGCAAAAGAAATAAAAGATAAAGAGCTCAAACCTTTCCTCAATCGCATTCAGGTTGACATATGTGGCCCGATATTACCACCATCAGGACCATTTAGGTACTTTATGGTGATGATAGACTCCACCTCAAGGTGGAGTGAGGTCAACCTGTTGTCAACAAGGAATCACGCTTTCGCGAAGATGTTGATACAGTTAATCAGGATGCAAGTTAGATTTCCAGATAATGGTGTCAGGGACATTCGAGTTGATGGGGCAGGTGAGTTTACGTCTAAAACATTCCAAAATTACTGCACAGCACAAGGTATAACACTTGAAGTAGCACTACCAGAAGTCCATTTTCAGAATGGACTCGCCGAAAGCTTAATTCGGAGAATACAATGGATAGCTCGTCCTCTGCTACTCAAGTCCAACTTACCTTTAACGGCCTGGGGCCACGCAGTAATGCATGCTGCTGATCTCATTAGATACCGCCCATCTGCAGGAAATAAGATGAGTCCACATCAGTTAGCGACGGGAAATGCACCGGATATAAAACATTTAAGGAAATTGGGATGTTCTGTTGAGGTGCCGCTTGACCCCACGAAAAGGAAAAAGTTCGGACCTCAGAGGAAGCAGGGTATCTACGTTGGGAACGTAGGTAATTCCCTGATAAAGTATATAGAACCAAAAACTGGAGACCTATTTAGGGCAAGGTTTCTAGACTGCCATTTTGATGAACAACATTTTCCATTCATGGAAATCAAAGAACAGCTGCCTGCCACGGTTTTAGACATTAATTGGCATACAGCGACAATTGACGACAGCCCAGATTATCGCTGCGATGGGGAAGTGCAACGAATACTGAGGCTGCGAGAACTTGCTCGCAAGCTACCTGATGCTTTTGCTGACACACCTGATATTGTAAAAACCCCCTACACCCAAGTCCAATACACTCCAGCACGAATACTACCAGATAATACACCGGCGAACGTCTCTCAAATTCGACAAAAAAGGGGACGTCCTTTAGGGTCTAAAAATAAGCCAAAGAATTTAGGGAGAGCACCACATATTACTGGGGGGGCATTGCCGGAGACAGGGGGAGTAACACAAGGTCCAAGGGGAGTAGCAACTAACCAGCCTAGCTTCGAAGAAGCAACGGATGTAGCACTCACTGATCACATCTGGGATAGACGAACCATTTGTAAGAATGAAGCCTTGATGGTGCACACCGTCAATGCTATTTTAGAAAACCCTGACATACCAAAAACGGTCCCACAAGCAAAGAGATCAGTAGAATGGCCGCACTGGAAACGTGCAATGCAAGATGAGATGAATTCAATGAAAGAAAGACAAGTCTTTGGGGTGCCGCAGCCTAAGACACTTGATATGAAACCCATTCGTTCTAAATGGGTTTTTGCAAAGAAAAGAGACTCTGAAGGAAAGATAATCCGCTATAAAGCACGCTTAGTTGCGAAGGGCTTTACTCAACAGTTTGGAATTGACTATGATTTCACCTACAGCCCAGTAATGGATTCAATTACATTCAGATTCCTAATAGCTCTGGCTGTGCAGGAAAGACTCTCATTTAGACTGTTAGATATTGTCACAGCCTACCTGTATGGCAGGATGGACAAAGAAATGTATATGGAGCTCCCCGAAGGGGTAGAATCCATCAACTCGACAAAAGAGAGCTCAATGCAGGATATGGGCAACTCGGGACAGTCCCAGAGAGCAAAAGCAGAGCTAGTCGACAAGAAAACGCAGGATTTGGGAAAGGGCCATAAACGTGTGACGTTTGCCCCCTCCTCAGATCCTACCAATCTTGAAAATCTGAATATCATCTCTAGGAAGAGAAAGAGAGAACTGGGTCAAGTTGTAAGGATCCAGAAAGCCATTTATGGCTTGAAACAGTCTGGACGACTATGGTACCAGAATTTAACGGATTATCTGATCCAACAGGGTTTTAAAGCAAATAAATACACACCTTGTGTATTTGTGAACCGCAGAGGAAAGCACCTTGTGCTGATCGCAATTTATGTCGACGACTTAAATATCTTCGGCACTCGGGCAGCAGTCGAGAAAACTGTTGACCTGATGAAACACAAGTACAAAGTCAAGGACTATGGACGAACTCCAAGATGCTTAGGCGTGGAACTAGAGCATTTTGAGGACGGCTCTGTATTCTTGCATATGACTTCATATACAAGTAGACTTCTCGAGAAATTCGCGATGTCAGAGGCTCATCCAGTCTCTACACCTTTAACGGTCAGAACCCTAAAAACGGATCAAGACGAGTATGGTCCGTTGCGAGACAATGAAGAGATACTCTCTTCGGAGTACCCATATATTACCGCTGTAATGTCAATGTCTTGGTTATCGCTAAATGTAAGACCAGACCTGAAGTTCTCAACTCATTTATTGTCAAGACATAGCGCGGAACCGACTAAACGACACTGGCGCGGAGTAAAACATATGCTACGTTACTTGAACGGGACCAGAGACTACGGCATTCTTTTTGAAAGAAATTTCCAACCGATTAAAGGTTATGCAGATGCCGGGTACCTGTCGGCTCCTGAGAAAGGAAGGTCGCAGTCCGGCTACGTTTTTACTATGGCTGATTCAGCGATCTCCTGGAGTTCGAAGCTACAACCCACAGTCGCAACATCTTCAAATCATGCTGAATTGATCGCCTTATTTGACACCACCAAGGAAGCTGTTTGGCTGCGGAATATGTCATCAAGCCTAAAAACGTTAGCAAATCTCGAGATTGATATAAAACCTATGAAGATCTTCGAGGATAATGACGCCTGCCGGCACCAGATGTCAGAAGGTTTCATTAAATCCAACAATACGAAGCATTTGACACCGAAAATCTTCTATGCTGCTGAGCAAACAAAAATCGGCACCATATCCATCGAGAAGATTACCTCTGCCGAGAACATCGCTGATTTGTTTACAAAAACGTTACCACCATCTTCCCATCACAAACATATGTTGTCAATGAAGATGCGATCGTTAGCACAAGTCCGAAAGGAAAAGACACAACTTAGTTCATAACGACTAGTGACAGGATTTTGAAAAACTACGATACTTTGCGATTAGGTCAAACAGAACCGGTTTTCTGGCATCCCACCTCCGCCAAGAGGGGGAGTGTCGAGACCTGGTCAATGGTCAGGTAGCTTGGCTACGTATGCGTATACGGTCAGTATACTGCCGTTTCATACCACTAGTTCGTACCTCTTCAAGGTTAAGGTTGTACCTCTTAAAGGTTGAGGTTCTGAGGAGTCGCGTTGCTTCTCAGCCAGAACTACGTATCATCACTCTGATCCTTAGGCTATTCAGAAGTAATGTGATTTTGAGCCTGAGGTACATAGGCAGCTTCATCTCTTATCGAGAGATGGAGTCCGAGTGAAAACGTACTGTCAAATCACTATTAAATTATTTTTAAAATAATCACTATTAAATTATTTTTAAAATAAATAATTGGTAGCTATTCTTAAAAGAATTCAATAGTATTTATTTTAAAAAGTAATTATTTTAAAAAGAATTCAATAATGATTATTAAAAAAAGAATTCAATAATAATTATTTCAAAAAGAATTCTTATTAATTAAAAAATATTATCTAATGTAGCAGTGTCTTGGCCATGTTAGATTTCTGATGGGGCAAAATTCCCTTTTATTTGTAAATAAATTTATTTTTCCATTTAAGAAGATCATTTAAGAAAAAAAATGTCATTAGACTGTCCTGCGCAATTTAGGCCATGCAGTTCATTGGATTTTTTTTTATTTTTTATTTTTATTTTTTGCCACTATTCTCAATTGTTTAAGAACTCGCAGTCTTAGCCAAACCTAAAATTTCACCTCATGCTTTTGAACCTCCTGCTCAAATGGAAAGTACCAATATACATCTGACTGGCTAAACATTTTCACATTGTCTAGAGTGTGACCAGTTCCTTCTATTCGTTCTAGTGGCCTTTTGTTTAGATTAGGAACCATCCATCCCAAGTTCTTTTTTTCATTTTGAATGAAGTGCCAAAGTGGTGGTATTGAATGTTATAGTGGTGCTCCAAATTTCAACATTCATCTACATATTGGATAGAAAATATTATATTAGCACATATCACATATCTATAATTTAGTTTTCATCCACAATCTGGCAATTTCATCTAAGATGTTTTTTTATTTGAAGTTTTCTGGCGATTTTCCACGTTTTTAGTACCATTTTTTCTATAGGCGTGGTGCTAGGTCATAAAATTTGGTGTAATTTTGCAGGAAATTGCCAGAAAAAAAAACACTGATCCATCCATCACTAATGCTTTTTTACAAAAGGTATATTTTGGGAAGAATTAAATTGGCGATGTTGCAGTTGTTGTGATCGATGAGGTATATGGAACCATGTAAAAAGGTAGAATAAGAGAAATATTTAGTCATGGATAAAACGGGCAAATAGAAAATATTTTTCTATAGACTATAACGAGCAGTATCTACTCAATATTGAATGGAGTAGAGATGGATAAGGTGGACCCCATCACAGGCATGAATTTAATCAAGAATGATTTCTTTGTTAAATTTGACAATACATGCACAAGACCTATGAATTGCATTTTGCATAGGTTTAGGTGCATAATAAATCCTTAACAATGCAGAAAACAAAATATAGAATACAAAGTGCAAGACTTTAGGAAACAAGACAAACCGATAAACATGTAAGGCAATACTACTTAGTATAACTTCAAAATTGAGTATTCATAAAAAATCAACTTAAGAGAATAATTTTTTTTGACAAGTATCAGTTGCCCAACATTCTACAAAAAGTACATTTCAATTACAAAAATTGTCCAAAATTTTACAAAAAGTCAAGAACTAGTTAAATATGAATTAAAAGTAATGCTTCCTTTGGCAGCCTAAGCAATTTGGACATTTTTGGGGCATCTTTTGCAAAAAAGCTCATCAACTTCTGAAATTTGGCACGTATGTAACTAATAAAATATAGCATACAATTATCCAAAAAGAAACAAATTTTTGTGCTCAAATCACATTTTAAGAGGAATCAACTTTTGTTGCGGTTTCAAGAAAAAATATATTTTTCTAACTTCAAGCCCTATTATCTTGGAATTTATGAAGTCCTTGAAATTTTTTTCACATATTTTAAATGTTTGTCTCTAATTTTTTATAGTTTGAATTTCAAAAAAAAGTATCCTCAATGCATAAAAAATCATCAAAAAACATGGAGTGTATTGCCAATTATTTTACTTAACCTGCTTGCATTGCAAGGTGATTTAGAATAAGCTAGACTCCATGTTTGCTTCTAAAATTTTTATTAATGAATTTAACATTATATATTGATGAATGATGAAAATCCATATTTTTAAGTAGAGCAAGAATTTCTCTCCAAGAGGGCTTAAAGTCCACTAACTCTATTTTGTAGGAATGGAAGAAAGTTTTTTTTCTCACTTCAAATGTTATAATCTTTCAATCTATACAAGCAGAAATTTTTTCCACACATTGCCTTACTTGCACAATACAAATTTGTATAGTTGGAATTCCAAAAAATTAATTAATTTTGGATTTTGAAAAATGCTTCAAAAATTGGCAGTTTGGAACTTTTCTTCCAAAGCACCCTCCATCCTTTGTAGGTTAAAAAGATTTGTGATTTCATCTTTGAAAAACAAAACAAAAAACATTCATCCCTATTCAATTGCTAAACGGGAGCATACAAAATGAAGGAATTCATTTTGCAGCTTGCATTACATGAGATTTGGGGGTCTTAGAAGATTGTGAGTTCCCCTGCTGTCTGCTGCGTTCCCGCAGTCTGGGAACGCAGCAGCAGTAGCTGGTTGACATGGTCGAGCGACTGCCATGTTACTTTTTGAAAAAAAAAAAAAAAAAAAAAAATTGCTTAAAATGATATTTTGGTAAAAAATATATATATATATATATATATATATATATATATATATATATATATATATATTATTTTTTTTTGGAAAAAAAATTTCTGACACACCGTACCAATGTTCACTGGATCTGGGCAGATCAGGGAACAGGCCTGAAACGGCCCTCCGCGACCCCCAAATATCATCTAATGGTTGTGGGCCTAGAATTTTAGGGTTAATCCTCAAAGAACATTTCAATGTTTTTTGCCCTTTGGATGACCACATCTAAGTCTGTAGGATCAAAAAATGTTTTTTCATCCAAATTTTATTTAGAAGCTTCTTAAATTTATTTTCAAAGAGTGGTATTGCAAATTCCTTCATCATGAAACTGTTGACTTTTCTATAGTAGAAGATGCACAATTCACAGATCACCTTTGTAGTGTCCTTTGGCCATTTCTACTATTTACAAGTCTTGATGTGAATTTTAACCATAAAAATAATATTTTTTTGAATTTGAGCCCAACTGAAAAAAAAAAAAGCTTAATTAAGTGTAGTTTCTACTCCAATTGGAAAATTTGCAAGGAAATTTGAAAACTTTGTAAATTTCAATATTTTATAGCAATAAAAACTTTTGCCTATAACCATGGTTTGTTGATTTGTAATTTTAGAGCGACACAATACCTTTGGTTTATACTATGATGTTATACATTATAATTACATCTAATCAACTATGGTGGAAGTTTCAGATTTTTTGAATATATTTTATATGCAATTTTTTTATTTTTTTCTTAAAATATTCAAATTATTTCAAATTTTTCAAAAAAATTGGAAAATTTTATGACTTGTAGTGGACATATGACTTCATCTCTGAAAAATAAATACCAAATTGTTTATTCATATCTAGTTATAAAATGGTAGCAAACAGAGGATGGGCAGCAAAGTTTGAAATAAGTGATCATGGGCAGATGGACCCATCTTTTATTAACCTTTGAAGTGAACCGCGATCGTTTTTTGGTCAATAAATGACAGAGAATCCTTTTATATAAGACAAAAGTGCAACTATTCATCTTAAGAATTTTGTGTAAAAAAAAAAGGTCTTGAACAATAGTTTGATTTCCAATGAGTGCTTTTGGATTTTTTTAACCCCTATAGCACTAAATTGTTTTTTTTAGCAACATAGAGATTTTGGGCAGCTCACTACAAATGTAAATTTTATTTTTTTTCTTTGAAATCTTCACAAAATATGTGCCTAAGGAATAGCTTTAAGGTCCAACAATTTTCATAACTTTTGATTACATGGTTAAAGAATTATTATATGGTATGAAATTTAGATTGCTCAGTAGGCAGCTCAAAAAATAACTTTTTTCAAAAATAAAAATCTGAAATTGATTTTTTAGATTTATATATACAAGGAAAGCTTTAAATCATTCTATTTTGATTAATGAGATGAAAGATATGAGGAGTTTTAGTTTGCAGGTACTTATAGAATCTCTACACTAAGTTAAATTTTGAAGTCCTTTATTTAACTCAGTTTTTAGTGTTTTTCAAAAAAAATAAAAACATTAGGTGTAGATTGTTTATTACATCATTACAACCATTGGAATTGGCATTCTTCAATTCCATAACTAAATTCTTGACAATTTTGTATTTTGAATCATTCTCCACTTCTTTCTACTTACTATTTTTTTCCTATATTTTGTACAATTCCAAATGATTTGAAAGTTTTCAAATATGTAGCCAATTTGCTTCAAAGAATGAATCCGAACTAAAACCACCATTTTGGACATTTTTTCATAGAAAAGCGACCTTGTAAAGAATAGCTACCTGATTTTTCACAGGAACAAAAAAAAAGATTTTTCTCAATTCAAATGCTAATATCTTGCAATCCACACGGTAGATATTTTTGAAATTTTTTCCACATCTTTTCAAATCAATTTACTATAAGATCTTACGGCCGTATATGTCCAAATTTATTTTTTCTGAAAGTTGGCACTTGTATTAGAAATGGCAATTTGGAGCATTTTTGGTGAAAACATAGTCAAAAACCTCTAGAGGATAACCAATAATTCACACACATTACAAGAATTTTTAGCCCTACAAAGGGATGCTCCAAATTGACATGCCAAGCTATTTCAAGCTTGGCCTATCAATCTAAAAAAAACTCCACAGTGAGCAGTGAAATAAGCTATCTACTTGCCGAGAACAGTCAGATTTTGCATTCTTGTTTTTGTTTTTGTTTTAAATATTTCTTTTAAGATAATTTTTAGTTTTATTTTATTTTAATAAACTTTTAACTCATAAAACCTGATTCTTGTGCCATTGTGACTACAGTTTCCACTGTGCTAAATAGAGGGAAAATAAAATTTTCAGCCCTGAAAAATCAAATTTCAAGGTATTGATTCCGGTATTTTCTCCCTAAGCAGATAGAGAATTGGAGGTTAAGCCTGTCAGTTAAAAATGACTCACGGTAGGATTCATAGAGAAATCGATTGGATAATGGGACCATGAGATTGGTAACCGTTGTTCAGTACAACCATAGAATCTCTTCTTAAGGCTCTCTTCTTAAGGCCGGACATTTTGCGACTAGTTGATCCATTGTGATGTTAGTAGATTGATTACCCAAGTCGTTCAGGATTGAGTATTCAGTCTGACCCTTTCCGATTAGCAGATCATCGATTCCAATGCGACGTCTGGGCTTTCAAATCACTTTGTTTGATTTGATCTTCTTGTCACGGTGTCCCTCGGTTGACGTTTGAGTGGGCTCCTTCGATGGTCTTCCTTGCTTCGCCATCATCACCTCTAACTCTTCTTGAGTTGTAAGAGGAACGTCTGCAATTTGCATCAATGGACTTCCGCCAATTTTGTATTACTTGGTAATACAGTCTCGATTGTTGCTTTGGCCTTGCAACAAGAATAATTTTAAATCTCTCATCTTGGCTACCAATTGAGATATCTCAGGGTCCTTGTTGACTTGTTCCATTTTAATCTCAGCTTAGCACAGTGGTGTTTGAATCATCTTCATAACCATGGGGATTACTGCTAATATTGCCAATGGATCCTGAACAATATTACTTAAATTTGATTCCTTGTATTGCACTGGTGCAAGAGCTGCTTCAAAAGTTGATGGGTCTTTCCAAGATACAGTTTCTTGAATGGCCGGCTTCAAACCTCCAACAAAACTTTGCAATGCCAAAGCGTCAATACTGCTCAAGTTGGTAGTTATATTTTCCAATTTTCGGGACTCTTTGGACAAAGCTCCGCGTTAGCAGCCACCAAACAGTTCAAACTTCTCTGGATTGGGGTTTGCAGCTCTCTTACCCGTTCAGTAAACCGTCTCCTTGAGCTTCTGTCTCATCAGGCTGAGGGTTCCAAGCAAACTTTGATAATTCTCACGCTCTTGGAATTCGGCTATTAATGCATCGATAAGTATCTTCCAGGTTGCTCGTGTCCCTAACGTTTGCCTCTTGTACCAAAACAAAGCTGTGTTGTTGAGGTGTATCGGTAACAACTCTAGCCAGGATTCTTCTATTCAATCCCCCATTTGCCATGCATGCTTGCTTGTACTGTTTTAGGAAACGTTCAGGATCTTCTTTCTCTTTCCCTGCAAAGACTGGTATCGACACCATGGTTCTCCCTGACAATTTTGTTTTGCACGTGTGGTCGTCTTCAAATATAGACAAAGGTCCTCCCTATGAATTTTCTGAATTGATAGCCCCCGGCCTTGGGTCAAGTTCCTTTAAGGGTATCACTTTTTGGACATACTAATTAGGAGATTTTTGCTTAAAACCTCCAAAGTTTGTCTATTTTGTTCATTTTGATTAATAAGGAAGACTATAAAATGATTAAAAAAAATTTGCACATGTAAATGAGATCAAGATGTATATTTTCAATGAATTTTTTTTTGACTTTTTATTATTTTTGGATCTACTGAACCTGTTGGTAGAAACTGCTGAATTTTGAAAATTGTAGGCATCATAGAGTACAACTTATTAAATTTTTATTGATAAAATGAATTATGTTATATAATGCACAATTAAGTGTAAGTCATATCCAAAAATAAATTTAAAATAAAACTGTTTGATATTCCAAATGCTTGATTTGAGAATTCTAGGTAACTAAGACACAACTTACTTTTTCAACTAAATAATTCATTAAACATACTTTAAAGTCTTTGATTGTGATGAAATTTTTTTTCTTGTTACATTATAAGTGTAGACCAATAAACCCACATTTGGTGAAGTTATACTTTATTATAATTAAAAAATGAACTTGTTTGACACACTAACGTAGACTGAAATTGTAGTAGAGACAACCTTTTTGAGTACCCCAACCAGAACTTTACCCCCAGGTTGATTCTTGTCTTTGTTGCTTCAGAAACTGAGACCACAAAGCATCCCTGAGAAACGTTGACAAAGAGGGAGGGGGAAATCAACCAGTGAACATTTCTCCCGATCCTGTCTTTTTTGCATGAATCTTTATTTCGGTGATTTTTTCGTTGTGGCGTCTGCTTTGTAATTCTATTCTTGGGGTATATGCACAATCTCCACGGTTTCAAATTCATGTGTCAATTTCATCACGGCTTGATAGAAAGGCTGTAGCTTTTCAGACTTGACCTCCCAGTTTCCGGAAACTTGATTACAAATCAATTTTGAGTCACCTTTGATCTGAACGCGAGGGGTGTTCTTGCCCTTAGCGATCTCCAACCCAGTCACCAAAGCAGTGTATTCTGACTGATTACACGTTAATTCTCTACCGAGGTCCCGATAATAAGTTTCTTTCACTCCTTCGGGGCTTTCCAAAATCACTCCAGCTCCTGATTCCAATTGCTTCAAGCAAGAGCCATCAAAATGTAATTTCCAGGGTTTCATCTTCCTTTAGTAGCCATCGACTCATAAACTACACGCATTTCCCCTCTCAATCAATCAAAGAAATTATAGTTCTTGAAAGACAAAAGAAGGTTCAGCGTATGAGTTGGCTTCCGCAAAAACTGCGGGTTTATCTCATCGTACTAATCCAAGGCAACCAGATAACTCTCAGGTGCGTTCAAAATGTCGTAGATGTTTGCTTCAAAGACACTCGGCTGCTCACTCACCTCAAAGAACTGGGATAGTGCTTCTACAGAATCCAAAGTGAGATTAGCAAACTTGCTCTCTACGTGCAGACTGTCTTCTTCAGACGGACGAGAGAAGCACATGATTGCTGTCCAAATCTGCTCAATCGTCACAATTCCAAAAACATAGGTACCCAGCTTTCACCCTTCTCGACAGTCCTCGGGTCCCGGCAACATAACCAAGATGAAAGCACAAACAATTAATCCCGACCTAAAAATGGTTCACAAAGATCAAACCACGAATCATGAATCCAGACTCCGATCCCAATCATTTTTAACACTTGCTCTTTGTATTGATCTAGTTCATTGTCCTCTTATAGCGTTTTGTCTCCCCTCCTCTTGAACCAATGCGGTTGTAATACCCGGTTTCTTAATTCACATTCTATGCAAGGGAAAGGGTCAGACGTCGCATTGGAATTGATGATCTGCTAATCGGAAAGGGTCAGGCTGAATACTCAATCCTGGACGACTTGGGTAATCAATCTGCTAACATCATGATGGATCAACTGGTCGCAAAATGTCCGGCCTTAAGAAGAGAGCTTCGACAGGGAATCAACACAAGAGACCGCAAGCATCCCTCAGAAACACATGTAGCAGACAAGGCGCATGGCAATCTCAAAGCACCACAAGTGGAAGCCGTAATCCATGGGCATGACATTGAAGGATGTTTGATTGATGGTGGTGCTGCAGTGAACATTATAGCCAGCTAGTTCATGGAAGAAGTGGAATTGAAACCCACCAAGTCGTCGTCCATGGGTGATTGCATGAAAGACCAGTATTGAAACATTGTCACAAACGCAATGCCGAAGCTTCATTTCGCAATAACTTTAGAAGCATGACTCGTATGAACTTGAAATTTTTAGTGGAGATTCTTCTTATGAGTTTAATCATATCTCATAATTTTCAAAAAATTTCAAAAATCCTTTTATATTTAAAAATCATTTGTCACGCTTTGAGTTTTAGGGTTTTTATTATGTAAGAAGTCCCCAAATTTAATGATCTGGAGCTAAAATTTCTATAGTCTATTTCCATAGTAGGAAGTCATGTTTCTACCAAGGGGCATTAAAAAATATTTTATTTTATATCCTCAAAGTCCATGCAAAGAGGGCTCCCTTGCGCATGCAATTCTAAACATTGAAGATGGTTTTAGGATCATTTTTTTGGTGAAATCTCTTTACCTTGAAGTCTTCTCAAATGGCGTTTTTCAGGGGTATTTTTAATTTACTTTTCCTATTTTTTACAAATTAAAATGTTAAAATATGTATTTTCTTACAATTCTGCACTTTTCTAGTTCTCCTATTTAAAGAATTCTTTTTGCTTTTCCTTCATAGGGTATCTTCTTCTTATAGGTGTATACATTTCTCATATTTTTCATATTTTTTTAAAAATGTTTTTCTATTTTTATAGTACTCCCCAAAAAATGGTTGAAAATGGCCAAAGTGGAACAAAAACGGAAAGTCATTCTTGCAACGACCCCCATGCGCTTAAAGGTGTCCGATCAGAGATGCGTTAAGTTGCTTGGACAAATTATTCAAATCCCTATTACTGTAAATGATGTTACAATAAAAGTGGATTTCCACGTTTTAAACATATCCATGCGTAATGGGGGATACCCATTGATTTTGGGAAGACCTTGATTGCAGCAAGTAAGAGCTGTCAACTACTGGAAAAAAGGGAAAATGAAGATAGGATTAGCCTTGAATTGAGTAAGCATTCAGGTAGTCCTTGATGCCGGTTCAAATTCCTCAAGTTATTCTTCTCCAGAGGATTATTCAAGGAAATTGTCTTGGAATTCCGAGCAAACGATGGATTTGTCTGACAAATCAGAGGCTTCGGAGCTAGAGTTGTGTGTCATTGACATTCTTCTTCAAGTGATCAGTGATTCCATGGACCACTTAGAGGACCACACTGTTGGTCCATGTAAGAAAAATGAGTTGTTAGATCTGCTAAAATTTGGTCCCAACTTAACCTCTTCAAAATGCAGCGAGCTGGAGCAAGTTGTTATTGAATACGCGGACCTCTTTGTGATGAAACATGTAGACCTTCCAGCCATTACACTTGAAGAGAACCAGATCGAATTGGTACTCGAAGCAAAACCTATTAGATCTAAACAAAGGAAAATGGCTCCAGAAAAGATGGCTGTTTTGTGAACCAAGTTTGACCTGCTTTTGGAAGGTGGGTTCATCACAAAGGTGCAAAACACAGAGTGGGTATCTCCCGCAGTTATTGTGCCAAAGAAAGGCAAAAAATGGAGTTTTTTTGTGAACTACAAAGCATTGAATAGATTTACTAAAAAAGATCGACAACCACTACCGCACATTGACGAGCTATTGGATGAGGTTGCAGGACATGAAATGTATTCATTTTGTGACGGCTATTCTGGTTATCACCAAATTCGGATTCACCACAACAGTATTTTGTACATCACCTTTACCACACCTTGAGGGACGTACGCATGGTTACACATGCCGTTTGATTTGTGCAACGCAAGAGGCACCTTTCAATGCGTACAACTAAAGATTTTTGGACCCTATATAGGAAGGTTCATTCGAGTTTATCTCAATGACTTTGCTGTGTACGGAAATTGACTAAAACATGTTGAACAAGTAAGGGCTACGTAACCTACGTTTCAACGTTTGTGAGAGCACGGTTGCTCCCTAAGCTCGACAAAGTGTAAATAGGGATTTGAAGAAGGACCATTATTAGGCCACATGGTACTTAGTGGGGGATTGAAAGTGGACCCAGAGAAAGTTCAACACATACTAGAGATGGGAGCACCTGTTTCTAGAAAACAAGTGTCTAGACTCTAGGGGACAACAATCTATCACAATTGCTTCATAGCCAATCTAGCTGGAATAGGACGGCCCATAAGTTCTTTGATTGCTAAGACCAAACCTTTTGTTTGGAATGAAGACTGCAATCAAGCATCTAAATACATGAAATCTCGTCTTGCCAATGGCCCAATAGTGAAAAATCCCGGTTGGAGTATTCAATTCATTGTCAATCCTTTAGCCTCTGAGTATGCAATTGCAGCAGTTTTAATGCAAAATGACAAGGGAGGGCGAGCGCATCCAATATACTATGCAAGTAGACTGATGACCACCTATGAAGTGAAGTATTCTCCACTCAAGAAACTCGGGGTTGCACTGCTATTCGCGTGCTCCAAATTCAAACACTACCTATTAGCCAGTCATTAGGAACAATTTCGGGTCTCAAGAAGGCCCTTCGAGATTTCCACGCATTGGAGGGAAGGACGTTGCCCGAGCGCAAATTTTGGTATTGCGGAGGTGGCATTATTGGTGGTGAGATGGACAGCCAACACTAAAATCAACGGGTTTGGCCAGTGATCTCCTTCCATTGCGTATACTCGGTACTTGCGTTCAGAGCATCAAAACACTTGAGTAGAATGACTGGTTCAGTATTAAATCTTATTTCATAGTCCTTGCTGCAAGCACGGGAGTGGTACACTGTACATATGTTTGAGAGGTTTCTGTATTTGAGTCGACCTTTTGGAATAGAAAAACAATAAAATGTTGTCACGGTGGACGACACCACATTACTCGAATTGGCGGGAGTGGTCATGATTTACCCCGAGTGGTCACGATTTACCCCAAAATGCAGAAACGAATGGTTCACTTGGCAGACCATTTGTTGAGGAAGTGAGAGCACTGCCGCATCCGCAAGCTGCTGAAGTTCTCCTCCGGTGAACATCTCCGTTGTGAAAACTTTGATGGTAGCAATTGCATGTTTGTATAGCCGCATCGTCAAACAGTGGCTACACTAATATAGTAGTTTGCAAAATGATGAGCATTCGTCAACCACAGCCAGAGGTATGCAGCATTGTGGTTTACAATGACCAAAATGTGGATGGAGAATGGATACCAATGCGGTTGGAGATTGATTTGTGGGTGACCTTGCGAGCTGGTGCCAGAGGCCATTGGGGAAGGGACGCTCAAAGACATGGGCAAGAATCCGGCGCGGGAGCATGGAAGGCCCAAATCAAGGGATTCAGATGGACCGTTGGAACTACTACACGGGCACCAAAGTTGGACACGGTATTGGTGAGGCATGCTTACCTTCGTCGACAAATACTGCTAGATCCTGCCATTGCCCATACCAAGCCGCGTTGTGCCAACTACCTGTACGAATCGCTTTGGGAAGACTGGGTGCATTCCTTGTCCATACTAGACATCATCCTTGTGCTGCATCAAGAAGTGGGAGAGGCTACCAGGAACAAGAGGCGCCATCGTGACTTGATGGACAATGGCACCTTTTATTTGCGGGCGGTGTATGTGCTACTAGCTGGGATCAAAATATTTGGCCATTTGAACCGATTCCGTTGCCAGCTTTGGATGACCCTGCTTGGCCAATACCCGATATGCAAACCTCGGAGGCATTCCGCTACAAACTGGCGGCTGACTTTGCGGCCGCAATGAAACCATCCACTAGAAGCGCAGCCGCTCATATCCAGTGGTTTTTGCCCATTCATGTTATGGTCGACCTCTTCGCGACAGCAGCTGAAGATGTGCGTCGGACAGCAACCATGTACATATTTCAGCGTCCCAGCCCTGAACTATTAAGCGATGTCATGGACTCTGGTTGGGAGGAGAAGTTTGTCATTGGTCAAGACATTACGAAGTGTGCTGTCAATAGAGATACCATCATCTTCCGATACCATCTTGGGCGGCAGATTCTGTACGCCAATTTTCAATACACAAAGTTCAAGGCTGGTCCTAGAAGAGATAATTGGATTGCCATAGACCAAGTTTCAGTTCCAGAAATGATGAAGTTGACAATCCAGTTTGACGATATCATAGAGCTGCCTTCCTTTGAAGTTGGCAAATTGTGGCTAGTGTCTCACATTTGCCACAAAATTGCCATTGTATTGGGCAAGCAAGATTGTCCAAATGAGTATGATCTCTTTGTTGACCGACCTGGTCTTCCACCAATGAAGGTAACTACATACTAGACCTGGATGTAGCATGCTTAAAGTATATGCAATTCATCTTGCTGGAAGGGCCATGCTGAAGCCCGTGCATGCATTTGATGGTTTTCATATCTGCACTCATATGCCATTCCACGCTGAAGCCTCCAACACCTTTGACAAGCAGTTGCTGACCATTGGTTTGTGCTGCTATTACCTCAAGGAATTTGGTTTGTTTGAGAACCCAGTGAAGCACATCATATCATTCTTTACCAACTTGGAAGCATGCAATTGGCCATATCTCTTGCTCTAATTGCACAGAGAAATATCTGTCATCATTCTTTTGAATCTCGGGATCCAAAGCCCAATTCATCAATGTCAAGCTGACACGCTCATACTTCTTTCTTTGCTGTACTTCTGCTTCATCCAGCTTAAGCACAAACACTAGCGGTCCCCTGTTGCACTTTGCCATTGCATGTTCACAGGTTAAACACCAAAACCATCTGTAATGTTTGCAACTCATTTGAAATTTTCATACAATTTGGACAAAACTTACAATATGGAAACAATGGAACAGTAAGTGGAAAGGATCAATGGCCAGTACCTTCCAAAGTCATGTTGTAAAATAGAACCATCGATTGTTGAACAACTTCAAGATCCACAAACAAGTTGTTCTTGCTATGAAGAATCACCTCTTTTTGTGGCTATATCTCTTTCCTGCCTTGATGAATTGCTAGAATTACACGCCTACCCTCAATGTGGTAGTACTCGCCAATGAATTGCGGTAACTTGGCATTCATATCTTGTCGCAAGGTAGCCAGTCGATGAAGAGCAGGCAGAATGCTAGAAGAGCTTCCAAGAGCAATCAATATAATTTGGTTCTTTAACGTTTAATAGATTGCGTGGTACCCTCGATGAGTCACCCCTGCACCATCGCATGCATCCAGCATTGAATCAGGCCTACAATGTCAGAGAGCTTGTGGAGCACCTTCTTTGTCAAGTTATCGCTTGCTTGACTCATTCAAGGTTGATCAATCAGTGCATTGGCTTCACCAACAGATAAAATACTAGCAATTGCTGTAGCAGTTGCGGTTTGGGCAGTTGAGCCTCCCATCAACCGTTTCCTTGACCCTCAGAGTTTGTTGCACATTTGCACGGTCTTCACAATAGATGGTTGCAATTGTGCTCTTATCATGGTCCTGCGGCGCTTGGCATGTCCTGACCCTCTGGCAAGCTCATGTACACTCTTCATTGTCTCGCGGATTTGCTGCCGCAAGCCTACAGGGGTCTCCACCATCGACTTGCACTTTGATTCGAGTCTTGCATAATGAGCTTGGCATTTTTGTAATCTTGCTTGCAACACCCGTACCTCCTCTTGAATTCTAAGTCTTTTGACACCATACTACTCTCTGTACAAGTGAAGGAGACCTTTAATTCTAAGCATGTGCTTTCTAGAGCACTCAGATCACTCTGTAGCTGTTGGCGCTCCTCCTCATGACATGCTGCAGCGTTTGCACCTTCTGCATGAAGTTGATGGCATTGACTTTGCAGCTGTTGTATTTCAGTCTCTTGAGCTTTCAGTGTTTCTTCTAACAAGCGGACAGAACTCTGCAATGATTCAGCAATTGGACTTGGACAATGCATATTGGAATCACTCTCAAGCCGAGCACAATTCAAGCGCTTCGTATAGCCCAACGTCCCGCTCTCACCGTGGCACAAGAACTCTAAATACTGTTTGATAGTTCTAAATTCCGGTGTAGAATTGGTGGCAGGATGCCAGGATCGACAGGGTACAAGCTGCCATCAACCCAGAGGTCAATGTGGGTCTGGCCTTCTACTCTTCATGCAGGGAAACTTGACCAATTGGCTTGTTCTTCAAGAATCCTCGCTTTTCGAATGATAGGAGCAAACTTCTTGTCCATCAAAATTTGAGCTACATAACTACCAACCGTGTTTGTGACATCTCTCAAAGCCATGCTGCCGCACCATGAAACAAGCCCCGTGACCAGCTGCCAGCTTCGGTTTTGTAACTGTTGGAAGTCCACGCTAGCAAGGTGGACATGGAACAGCCATACTGTCCCGCCAAAAACCATGGAGGTGGCACTCCCATTCGACTTTTGGCGCCATACTTTTCACCCCAGCAAATTCATATTATATTAATTGTACATGCTTTCTTGAACATCATTCTTGCATCAAGTTCTTATCTCACAAGGAAGCAGTCAGCACGGCAGTTAGACACGTCGACCCAGTTTTGGCAGAAAATGTACGTATTTGCCCTACCGATTGTGACCCTTCTCTTGCTGCCTATGGTATCCAGTCCTGCTAGCAAGGTGCCCTAATCAAAAAGTCAAGCCTCTCTTGCTGCCCATGGAGCCTTTATAGGGCCCTCCAGAGATCCCAAATTGTTTCTAATGCATCACCCGATGTTAGTACAATATGAAACCAAAGGTCTTAAGTTATTGGTGCAGCAAACACACCCAAAGGGAAGAACTACACAATTGATGGCTTCATTGTAGTCATATGACCTAATTATAAAAATTGTAAAAGGGAGCAGGGCAAGTCATGTGTCTTTACTTCTGGACCTCGGACAACCTCCTGATGACGTCGAGTAAGCATTATCAGATGATCTAGAATGTTTCGCAGTGGTCCCCGAACCTAAGCGACGAGATTTTGGATACATGGATATCATTACCTATCTGAGGGATTTGGACCTACCCGAGCAACTGACTTTGTATCAGTGCAAAGAAATTAGGATGAAAAGTTGCCCTTACACACTGATAATTGGCGAGTTATACTGAGCAAGCAAAGATGGAATTCTTTGACGAGCAGTAATCCCTGATGAAGCCGAGGAGATACTATGCCATTGCCACAAAGGGGTTTGTGGTGGTCACTTTACAACCAATGTTACTTCCAAAAAAATACTCCAGGCAGTTACTATTGGCTGTCTATCTTCGCAGATAGCGCTCAGTTTTGCAAGACGGGTCCACATTGCCAGGCATATGGGCAACGTTCAATTCCATACACCAAACTGAATCCTATTTACTCCACTGGAATATTTGAGAAGTAGGGGGTCGATTTCGTGGGCCCTCTTCCAGTAATGGCAAAGGGTCGTTGCAAGAATAACCTTCCGTTTTTGTTCCACTTTGGCTGTTTTCAGCCATTTTTTTGGAAGTACTATAAAAATAGAAAAACATTTTTAAAAATATATGAAAAATATGAGAAATGTATATACCTATAAGAAGAAGATACCCTATGAAGGAAAAGCAAAAAAATTCTTTAAATAGGAGAACTAGAAAAGTGCAGAATTGCAAGAAAATACATACTTTAACATTTTAATTTGTAAAAAATAGGAAAAGTAATTTTAAAAAAAATGAAAAATGCCATTTGAAAAGACTTCAAGGTAAAGAGATTTCACCAAAAAAATGATCCTAAAACCATCTTCAATGTTTAGAATTGCATGCGCAAGGGAGCCCTCTTTGCATGGACGTTGAGGATATAAAATAAAATACTTTTTAATGCCCCTTGGTAGAAACATGACTTCCTACTATGGAAATAGACCATAGAAACTTCAGCTCCAAATCATTAAATTTGGGGACTCCTTACGTAGTAAAAATCCTAAAACTCAAAACGTGACAAATTAGTTTAATTAAATGATTTTTAAATATAAAAAAATTTCTGAAAATTTCTGAAAAATATGAGATATGATTAAACTGATAAGAAGAATCTCTACTAAAAATTTCAAGTTCATACGAGTCATGCTTCTAAAGTTATTGCAAAATGAAGCTTCGGCACTGCGTTTGTGACAATGTTTCAGTACTGGTCTTTCATGCAATCACCCCAAAGCGCAATGAATATTTGATAGTGGCCACTAATTATTTATCAAAATGGTTGGAGGCAATGCCTATGAAATGGTGCAATAAGAAGATTGCGGCCAAGTTCATTTACAGTCAAATTATTTGCCGATATGGGTACCTGCTAGAAATTGTAACAGATCAAGGATCACACTTTGTGAATGAAGTCAATTCTGAACTCTTGCAAAAAATGTCAGTGAAACATAGACGAGCAAGTCCGTATTATCCACAAGCAAACAGGTTAGTGGAGAAAACCAACGGGATATTGATCTGCATCATCAGCAAAGTAGTGTTGGAGAAGCAACATGAATGGGATCAACATGTGGCCAAGGCACTGTGGGCATATCGAACAGCTTACAAAATGGCTACTGGGTATACGCCTGTCCAATTAGCTTTTGGCATCGAGGCAATAGTCACAATAGAATTAGAACTTAAATTATTACAAACTGCCGTCCCGCATCAGTTGGGAGATGCAGGCTCATTGGAGGCACAAATCATCTACTCGAAAAGATGGACGAGGCTCGACGCAGCGCCTTGCAGAACTACAAGGCCCTACAGCAAAAAAATGAAACTCACCCATGCTTCTTGCAGAAAGACAGTTAAATTCGACCCCAGGGAATTGATAATGATGATTGATCACTTTCTTATCCAGCAGCATGAGCAGAAATTCAAACCCAAATAGAAGGGTCTTTACGTTGTTCATCGCCAATATGATAATGGAACCTACCGGTTAAGCACTCCAGAAGGCGTGATTTTAAAAAAGCTAAACAATGGCACTTAAAAGATATTTTTACCTATAAAAACAGTTCCTATGCACTCATGGAGCTTCAGAGACTGGGGAGGAGATGATTCTTGTGTTTTCTCCCTAAGCACATAGAGCATCAGAGGTCGAGCCTGTCAGTTAAAAATGACTCACGGTAGGATCATAGGGAAACCGGTTGGATAATGGGACCATGAGACTGGTAACCGTTGTTCAGTATAACCGTAAAATGTGAACCAAGAAATCGGGGGTTACAACAGCATCCACTACAAGAAAATGGGCACTTTCGTGATTGCAGAGGAATGATTGCATGTCCGGAATGACTGGAAAATGGCTGCGGCTCTTTAATTGCACCACTTCTGAAACCAGAATCTGTCTCCAGTCATTTTGGAGTCAGGCCGGCAATTGTAGGATGAATAGTTGACAAAAAAGGACCACTGGGCCTAAGTTCTCGTTCACTACGTCGTCAACTTGTTGGATGAAAGAGGTGAAAATCCAATGTGGCCTGCAAAGTCTTTATGAAGTCATTTTCCTGTCATAAATTAGATAGACCTTCACTTGCAAGCAACTCAAGAATGACTACAAAATGACTAGTACGACTCCAAAACAAGGGTTAACAAATTTACAAGGTTTAGGCCATTGCCCGTCATGACATGGGCAGGTAGTCCTTTGAATTTTAGAGACTATTTGTAAAACCAGATCACCTGAGATGTCCACAAAAAATTTCTGACTAATTTCACCATGCTGTAGTGTGATTGCAAAATGAATTGGAGTTATTCCATGCTACAAAACGATTCCAGCCAAGTGATACAAGATGTCACATTCAATTCCTGAGGAATTTGCAAGTCATTTTTAGAGGGACAAATGTTACAACTGCGGGGCATCCACGCGTCACTGGGGAATGACTACACGCTACTCTGCAAAGACTTATCGATGTTCTAATACAAATTGGGCACATTTGCAACTACTGCTATATTCTTGCACCCATTAGGGGCACCCCGAGCATCTATAGTAGCACCTATTGGAAACAATTTCTATAATGATGCTCTAATATTCTTCCTATGCTAATAGGTTCTCCTTTGCCGACGATTTGATGGCGCCTACCACTCCTCCATGGTTCAAATCGTTGATGCAATAATACCACTAATTATAAGCAACCCCGAGAACAAAGAGGACATGGCTCATAGGCATTACAGTACTTTCAAAAGACTCTTTGAATGCTACTTTGTAGTCTGCATTCCTGTGACTTCAATATGACTTCATCACAGTCAATTAAAAGTCACAATAAAGGACTGTACTACAAAAATGACTCATAAATGACTAACAAATGACTTTTGCATTACTTGCACTGGACACTCAGCTTAACATCCCCATAGACTGCAGATTTGGCAATTTTGGAAGACTGTAGAAATCATGTGCAATCACCATCACACTTTTCTTGCATGAAGTGAAGAGACCTAGAACAACCACATACGTACTTGTTTTGGAGAAGAAAAATAGATGACCTTTTACTCTTCATGTGCCAATCTTTTCGAATCCATTTAGCAAAGTTGTCTATAACTTTTGATTTGAGGCCCAAAATGTAAAATGGATTTTTGAAGATGAAAGTGACAATGATTTTCTAACTTCTGCTAGTTCCAAAAAAATTGAAAAAAATTAATCTACTATGCCTCAATGAGGTTTGAAATATTAATAGTAACACAATTCTTGCATTTTACTTATCCCACATGGTTTGTCTTGCCTCCTACTATCCCACTTCTATAAAAGGCTTGTCATTTTTCTTCTTTATACTCACACAATAAGTGGATTTGGAAGCCATGCGAGATATCAGCCAAATATGATGTATCCATGGCCAATGTATGGTGTATTGTATAATGTGTATGGCATATTGTATATTGTATTTGGTATATTGTATATAGTGTATTGCTGTGGAATTTTGAATGTATGACTATTCCTTGTCTATTTGTCATTATATTCCTTTTTGTAAACAATGCATCGGCGCAAATAAAAAATGACAAAAAAAATGACTTTCCTTGTTTTTGAAAGTATCCTAAACCTGAAATCCATGTCACTTCAAATTTCAAAACGACTATGTGCGTCACTCAAAAATGACTGGGCAATCTTGAAAATACACCCTACAAATGACTGCAAAATAACTGGACATGTGTCAGAGCATCACTCATCTGTTGAAGATAATATTGCAACAGTAACTAAAAAATGATTGGACACGTGTCAGTATTGCACTGGTTGATACAAATCTCTCACGACTTCAGAATGACTGCATAATGACTTACGCGGAGGTCCACGTCAGCAACGGTCGACCAAATTTTTCAAAAAATGGGCAACTGCCCAACCTTTTAAAAAAATTTTATCCCTGAATCCAGACAGACCCATCCATTCTTCATCCAAGTCCACTTTTGTTGGTGATAATAAACCTGCAGTCATTAAAAGAATGACTTGTCCACTATGACTGCAGGGCTAGAAGTCATCTCTAAGTCACTTTTGTCCAAAATGACTGTTTTGGAGTCATTTTTGCAGTCACAAAAGTGCCCATTTTTTTGTAGTGATCGATTCAAGAGGAGGAGAGACAAAACGCTGTAAGAGGACAATGAATTGGATCAATAAAAAGAGCAAGTGTTAAAAGTGATTGGGATCGGAGTCTGGATTCATTATTTGTGATCTGATCTTTGTGAACCATTTTTGGGCCGGAATTAATTATTTGTGGTTTTAGTACTTTGGAGGACTATGGAGCAGACCTCCGAAGGTCTGAAATTTTCTCTAATGGTACCAAAAGGGATGATTTCCATGGTCACTAGTCCATTCTTTAACCCCAGAAGGATACCGCAAACTCTAAATGTCCAATGGATGATAGAATTCCCTCCCATGTAAGATAGAAGTGCAATTGTTCATCCTTGAAATTTTACGTAAATATTAGAAAGGTCTTGGATAGTAGTTTTACCTCTAGTGAGCGTTGTTGAGTTTTCCTATGTAAATGATTTACATGGTACCAAAAAAGTTGATTTCTAAATTAACTAGCCCATCCTTCTAGGGTTAAGGATTAACCCCTAAATGTCCAAGGCCTTTTTTGAGACTCTTGAACTTTTTTGGAAATTGAACAAAAAACCAACTTTTAAATAAAAAAATTCAATTTTTTTGAATTGTAATTGTACAAATTGAAAAATTGTACTAGACATGTTAGAAATCACATGGAAAAAGAAAACACAATAGTATCATTCATGGATTGAAAGATTATTATGTTTGATCATGAAAATGTTAAAACTATGAAAGTCATTTGAAGTCTTTCAATCTTATTTTCACAAGTCAAATCTAAAATATTTGTCACCAAAAAAATATGAGGTTAAAGGACATAACATGCATAACATAATATGCATAACATTTGCCCACCTGTCCCCCAAAACCTAACAAAAAAATGTGATATAGATATAATATATAGAACATATTCAATGTATGCATACATGATAAGAAAAAATGATAGGATATGATATATGGATACGGATATGGGATATTTGGATGTATTGAATATGGATGTATTAAACAAAATACTAATATGGTACAACATACAAAAACATATATCCAATATGGAATAAAGTGTCCGATGGATAACATAGAATCATTTTATATTTCTACAATGACGAGCTCGTCCTCACAAGGTTAACTCTATGAGGATGGGTTGGTCACCGTAGAAATTATCCGTATTTTTTTGGTACAATATGAATCATCTACTGAAAAACACCAAAAGCAATTAATATTGGAGGTCAAACTATTGAGCAAGACTTTCCCTTTTCATACAAAATTCCAAAGACAAACATATTCACTTCTGTCTTATATAAAAAGATTATCTTTTGTGCATCATGACTATTCTAGTCCACATTATCCTCACAAGGTTGAGTGAGTGAGTGACACGATTGTATGTGTTAAGAAATATTATACGCTCTCCATAGTCCATACACTGTAGATGAATAGTCATGGGATTATGTGAGAATCTTTTGGGTTAAGAGAAGAAGAAGTTTATTGCACCTTTTGTTCATGTTTCAAACCCTTTTTACTAAAAGACACTTTGTACTAGTGGAGTTCTTTGACTTGCTACTTCTATCTTAGGGTAACCCTACAACTAACACATGGAACAAGGGCGCCAAACGAGGAAATCTTGTGGTTTGGCATATTGCTGCCATTTCGATTGAAGAGTCACGGCCCCACGAGAAGACTCGCCAAGTGGTCAAAAGGCTCACCATACTTCCTATTTTATTTATTATAAAAAAAATAGCTTCAACTTTTGAAGAGAAGCTTCCAAAAGGTGGAATTCAAAAAATTATCGAATACCTTGGCGAGCTGCATTCAAGATTCTCCATTTGCCCATGCCCTCTTCATTTTTGACCATGGTGGGCATGTTTTTTCACTTGGCATGCGTGCCGTGGAGCAATTTCTAAGCCACGGCCCACCCATTGCCCATATTGAGTGCCTTTGGCGCCCTGCAGTGGGGTTGCTCTTAGAAAATCTGTGTCTTAGTCAATTGACTATCAGTACCTTCTCAAAAAGAGATTGGATAACCGTGTTTATTGGAGACAGTGCTTCGACCCCGGGTTCAGTGTACCCGTTAGTAGCTGTACGTGGCTCATGCATTCAAACTTATTCAGTTTATCACAAGTTGGGCTCGTTCACTATACATTCAGTATACAATGCAGTGTAGGATGAATTACTTTCACCGAGGGGGATGACGTCATTGTCCCATCATCTTCGTGACTTTTATGCTGTGAACGGGTAATTCATTAAAATGGCGATATTTTCCATCATTTTTCCATCTATTTTCTAGGACTGGTATAGATTTCAGACCACATGGTCTAAAATGTAGGACTGGTTTACATTTGAGACCACATGGTCTAAAACCTACAACTACCAAGTTGGTGGCATATTGCCATTCTATCAAAATATCCGTTTGTGCCAGCAGCATTACAAAATGATATATGATCAGGACGGGCATCCCCTGCTGTTTTCTATTTTGTTCGTGCACTTGAAGCACAGAACGTACTTGGGCATCTTGAGGATGTTTTAATTTTCCAGTGGAGTGCAAAGTTCACGTACTCCATGCATGTCAACGTTCGGTGAATTTCCAATGAATCATGGCAGCAGGTATTCAACAGAGTTGATATGTGAACTTGCTCTCGCAGTAAGTTGATCTCGTATTGGTCTCGAGAATTTTTCGTTTTGTTTCTCATGTTCGCAGACTGCCACAAGCACACACGAGGAGCTACATGCACTTGTCCCGATCGAGGAAGTCGTTGAACTGAACGTCAAACCTTAGAATCTCAGAATTCATCGATCAGACGTTTGTCTAATCTGAGCGCATAATTAATGCATCGTGAATTTAACAACTGGTGTCCTTCAAGATCATACCGTAACTTGGTGGTACTAGTTAAAGGAAAACTGATCCAGAATTAGAAGCGTTCAAAAATTTCCTCACTTGTCACCTGTACTTCTTATCATGCTATGACTCAGACCACTAATTAATGAATCATGGCAGCAGGTCTTCGACAAAGTTGATGAACTTGCTCTAGCTCAGTAGTCTTGGTAATGGCCTCGAGAATTTTTCATTTTGTTTCTCATGTTCGCAGACTGTGCCACAAGCACAAACGAGGAGCTGCATGCACCTGTCCCGCGCCGAGGAAGTCGATCAGCTCATTTGAACTCAGTGAAGGTCAAATCTTAGAATCTGAGAATTCATCGATCAGACGTTTGTCCAATGTGAGCACATATATAGTTAATGCACCGTGAAGTTAACACTGTGTTCTTCAAGATCATACGGTAACTTGGGGATACTACTTAAAGGAAAACTGATCCAGAAGAAGGGTTCAAAAATTTCCTCACTTTGACAAAATAATTTCCTCACTTCTCACCTGTGCAATCAAATTCAAGAAATTCATCATCAATGTTTTTCGCTGAATTAACATTTAAAACCATGAAAATAAAATTAAAAAATTCACCACCCTCAACTGACCCTCCCCATCCCCACACACACAACTCTCTCCATTAATTTTCATATTGATTTTCATATCTATGGGCACTAGTAAGCTAATGTACATGTCAAAATTGCAGATGAAATTTCTAGGACATGACATATGTTAAGTTTATGCTAAGAAGAATTTGCCCAAAAAAAAATTGGGAGTACATACATCAAATTTGATGATGCCAATATCACATAATATAGTAAGTGAAGAGCATGATCAGCACATATTGTTGAATATTTAATTATTTGTGGAAAATAAGGTCCAACAGATGCCTAAATTAAACAAAAATTATGCTTCAAGATTCTTTTTACAAAATGAGAATTTCCCTAGAAAATTACATCTATTTTTTCGATTTATTTTTTGCTGTAGTATTTGTTTTGTTATCCTTCCTATGTAAGACAAAAGTGCAATTGTTCATCCTTGAAATTTGTATAAAAAGAAAGGTCTTACACAGTAGTTTTACCTCCAATGAGTGTTGTTGAGTTTTTCTATGCAAATGATTTACATGGTACCAAAAAAGTTGATTTCCACAGTGGCGAGTCTGTCCTTCTAGGATTAAGGATTAACCCCTAAATACCCAAGGCGTTTTCTGAGCTTCTTGAAATTTGCAGTAATTGACAAAAAAGCCAACTTTTTGATAATTTTTTTCACTTTTTTTTTTAAATTGTATATTGTACAAATTGAAACTAGAGATACAAACATGTTAGAGTTCACATAGGAAAAGAAAACACAACAATATCACTCATGGATTGAAAGATTATTTTGCTTGATCATGAAGGTGTTAAAACTATGAAAGTCATTTGAAGTCTTTCAATCTAGTTCTTTTCACAAGTCAAAATCTAAAAAGTTTGTCACCAAAAAAATACGAGGTTAAAAGATACAACATGCATAATCCCAATCAATTTATGGCTTCTCAGAATCTACTCTACAATTGTTTTTAAATGAATTTCTAATGTGATTTTTCCTCCAAGATCTAGTGTATTTAAGGCTGAGGTTACACTGGGGTTGCCACAAGGACCACGCCGTCCACCTAGCTAGGCCGCGCAGAAGGGTGCCAGGGATCGCGCGTGTTCAAAAATTGCAGGTTTAGCTAATACTGGGGGCTAATACTGTAGTTCCAAAGCTGGAGCGAGGAGTGACCTGCAGTCCCCATGCCAGGCGCATGACTTGATAAGAAGGGTGTGGTGAAGAATTTCGGGACGTACATCCCAAGTCCCCAAAGGTTACTCACACTGCATGCGTGTCAAAGTCGCAGATCACGTGAGGGTCAATATTCTTCGCAAACTTGGAGCCACAAATGGTGGCACAGGCTAAGTATATAGTTTCTTTCCTTCTGGATTCATGAGTTGTCAACGCCTATATATATTCTCTACAATAGCTAATGTGACCGGCCGGCATCTTGAGGGGTTTTTTTCAGTCGAGTGCAAAGGTGAATTTCCAATGAATCATGGCAGCAGGTCTTCGACAAAGTTGATGAATATCGATAGGAAGAACGGGGAGGCGTTACCCTCCCCGGTAATCTTTCCTAAGGGGGGTGAAGATACACCATAGGAAAGATTACCGGGGAGGGTAACGCCTCCCCGTTCTTCCTGTGGAATTTGCACTCCGAACGTAGTCTTGTAGTGGGCTCGAGAATTTTTCGTTTTGTTTCTCATGTTCACAGACTGTGCCACAAGCACACACGAGGAGCTGCATGCACCTGCCCCGAGGAAGTCGATCAGCTCATTCGAACTGAAAAGGTCAAACCTTAGAATCTCAGAATTCATCACACGTTTGTCCAATCTGAGCACATAATTTATGCACCATGAATCGCATATAATTTATGCATCGTAGTGTTCTTCAAGATCATACGGTAACTTGGTGATACATTTAACGGAAAACTGATCCAGAAGAAGCGCTCAAGAATTCCTCACTTCTCGCCTTTACTTCGAATTTCCTCACTTCTCACCTGTGCTATCGAAATCAAGAAATTCACCATCTACGTTTTTTGATGAATTATCATGTAAAACCATGAAAATTGAATAAAAAATTCACCAAAAATGGAGTTTTGCTTTATTGAAATTGTAATTTGGTATGCTTGATTAAGATTGCTGAAGAATTGAATGCTAATTGTGCGAGATGAATAATGTCAATTGCATTTTACATTATCCAAAGAAAACTGAATGGCACATACAGTATGCTGATCGATCTTCAATAACGTTGCAAATTTCCAACTCATCAGAACATTACTTATAAATTTTGTGTTTATGCAGAAAGCTCTCTACTCTCTAGCTAAGAGCTCGCTTGACACCGCTGATTGCATAAGCGCATAACTTGGAAGAATCTTACTTTGGTCCATTCTGTGCAAATAACCCATCTTGGCTACGCTCAACTGACCCCCCCACCCCCCTATAAGCAACTCTCTCGACTGCATTCCCCTTCCAATACCCATTCTCAGTCGTTTCCATTGCTCAACTGGAGCTCTGGAACTAGAGTGTCCAGGTGGTTGCCATTGCAAACTTTTCTCTTGCTGTGCCTCTAGCCCCACACCCTCCAGCCCTGAAATTTTCCATGGAGATTTCTCAGACAAAGTACAGTACGTGCTCTGACGCTGATTTCGAGAGGCTTGTGGTCCAAAGCCTACACTGCAGCCCAATGGAAACCTAGTCGGGGGTCCAGGCCCAACTGGAGTGTCGAGGGAGCTTCCAGCTACTATCATCAGCAGGTAGAAGAGCCGAACAAGTTCCGAGGTTCCCCGTCTTCAGGACATATACGGACCTCTCTCACGCCACACGTTGCATACGAAGCGTTGCAGAAGCCGCAAAAAATAATTCGAAATTTGATCAAATGATTAAAAATTTGGTCATCTGTCGAGGTAGTCCAAGCTAATTTACTTATTCGCCTCTTTTTGACGGATTTCGAAGTTACGAGCGCTTCTGCACGTACGATAAGCCCACGAGCATCGCACATTGCGAAGACCCACGTTGAGGGTAGAAGATACAAAACGAATCGTTTCGTACCTTCTGGTAGCTGGTACAGCATCTTGCTTTTAAAAAAGTCACGATGGAATGATGACATATGGACCTCTTTCACGACTCACGCGCCCCAAGTTGCCCTCGTTTCTATATGATACTCCCTCTGTCTCAAAATAATACCGGTATTTTACAAAAGAAATAGTCGAGTATTATTTTGAGACAGAGGGAGTACCTTGTGCACACAGTGGACCAGTGCGACATTGCCCGCAAGCACCGCACAATGCGAAGACTGATGTCGAACTCAGCGTCAGACTTTCAACGATTCAACCACCGGCGACAACTTTGGGGCCTATACGCCTTAATTATAATAGATAGAGGGGTAGGAACCTGTTTAAAAAGAGAAACCGGGCGCACGCAGACCTTCACCTTCATGTGCAGTACAAATACTGAGAGAACTTCAAGCTATGATCACTTGAAGTTGGCCACTCCGAATTGGTTTCTCAGGAGGATTGTCTCAAAATTCAGCGTGCTTGAAGCGAGCTCAATCTGAGCTCATTTCTGATTTCCTGCTGCAGGAAACTAGAGCTGAAGGCCGATACTTGCGAGTCATATGTTACACAGTCAGACTTGTCTCGGTCTAAGCACTATTCAGTTCTATTGGTAGTGCAAAATTGGATTAATTGGGCTACAAAATTCATTGATTGACAGAAGGTGCTGATCGAAGTTAAGTGAGGTCAAAGCGCTGGGAGTGATGGCGAACATACCAACGCCAGAAAACATTAGTCCGGAGGAGGAGGCAATCGGGATGGTGTTGCAAATGTGCTCCAGCTGGATCTACCCGGCGGCACTCCGCACCATCGTGCAACTGGATGTCCCCAACATTCTCGCCACTCACGCCACGCCCCCGACTATGGCCATGACAGCCGAGGAGCTTCTGCAGCACATGGTGAGTTGCATTCCATTGGAAATATTCATGATTTGGGCACAGTTTTGGACCATGCAGGGTGCAAACCTTCACATAAATCCACAGCTAGCTAGTTAAGCTAGCTGCCAAGGTTTTAGAAGGAAAGGATCTCATTTGGGCAATAGAAAAAATTCCCATATTGCATGCCAGGTAATGAAAATGAATTAATTGTGTTGATAGGATGCGAAGTGCCCAAGTCCGCGCAACCTTGAGAGGCTCCTTCGATTGCTCACCACCAAAGGCATGTTTGCTGAGCACATGACTAGTGACAACAATGCTCGCAGGTTCTCCTTAACCCGGTTGTCAAGATATCTTGTGCCAGGGGATGGCACACACCGAAACTCTGCGTTGCTGCTCACCCTGGGTCCTGAGTATTCGGCCACATTGGAGCATCTGAGGTATGTGTGTCTGTAACACTGAGCTCGATCAACTGTTTTTCGTGTTCTTCATTTAAATTTTCGCATCTATAACCAATTCGAGCAAATCCATGTAAGCTTCAAATGGCGAGATGGAAGTGAAACGAAATTGACAAGGTCTTGGGATCATAAATGATAGATCAGGATTCATACTGATCCGGTCTGAGGGCTCATCACCAGGGCCCGTCTCAGAAGTCCTCAGACCCAATTTCCATAGTGGCACTGTCAAACTCCATAATGGCACTATTAATTCGAAGGGTGTATATATGTCAGTTTTGGATTTCTCTGAAAATGAAAAATTATATTTAGTTCGCCAGAAAATAATTCAAAAAACAGATACAATTTGGGGGAGAAATTCTTATTTATAAAAAAGCATATTGAAGCGTATTTTTGTTTTTAGCATTTGTCAAAGTTTATTTTCCACAAGTAATTAATTCTTTGGCATATATGTGCCAATCCTGCCCTTAATTTATTTACAATAATGATATCATACGCTCTAAAGTATATCAAATACTCAAATTCTTCTTGAGCCTAATTATAGAGCATGTTGTATGTGTAACGTCAATTCTATGAAGTTCCATCCGCCATTTTGATATTTATATTAGCTTGTTGTACCCATAGGTATGCAAATTATTATGAAAAATAATTGCATACAAATTTTTGCACCCCCATCCACCTTCCAGATCATTTCATTTCATTTTGTTACTAAGGATTCATTTCTCAAATTTAATGAAATTGAGGTTGTGTGCAGTGATTCAATCTTAGAATCTACCGAACCATTCACAAGGGCACATGGAGTGAATCAATTTGAGTACATGAAAACTCACCCCGCCTTCTTGGAGAAATTCAAGAATGCGTTGAAGGACATGGGCTCCTATTTGATACCAAAGTTGTTGATGCAATACCAAGGCTTCGATAGTGTCCACAAACTTGTGGATGTGGGAGGGAGCTCTGGAATCATGTTGGCTGCCATCGTGAAGAGGTACCCCCACATCCATGGCATCAACTTCGATCTTCCCAAGGTTGTGGCAACTAATCCTAGCCTTCCTGGTAAGTAAATCTTTTTGACCTTTGGTATTAGTTGGAATGTTGATAAGAAAATTTGATTGAATTTTTGGTGTTGATCAAGGTAATTACGCTATTTACAACATTTAAAACAATGTTTCACCCATAATAGACTATGCATTCAAATTTAGAATAGTGGATGAATGCAAACAAGTCCAAGTACACAAAATCATTTTTTCTACCATTGACATAATTTTAAATTCTTATATTAATTCTCTTATATTTGTATAGTATATACATTTTTACAACTTTCTTTTGCAAACCTTTTATAGTTCAAGGAGTGTAACTGTGTATGACTCTAAAATCTAACCTTTTTCAAAAAATGACCCTTCAAAATTTAATTGAATAAATAAGAAAGGCAGATGATCACGTCAAATTTTGAATTAAATGCAGAGATAGACCTCCCTAAATGCCATACCCAAAAAATAAAGACAAAAACTAAACAAACAATTGTCAATGGTATTGGATTCAAAGGTGTTGAACAGGTGGGAGGCAATATGTTTGAAAAAGTGCCAACTGGATGCGATGCTATCTTTATGAAGGTAAATACAAAAGTACAAATCTATTGTAATATATTTTTGGAGCTCTAACTTAGAAAAATTCTCTCATATATTAATCAAATACTATCATCTAGTACAATATTAAGCTTAGGAGTGAATAATTAGTCACCAGTTGAAAACAAGTTGTGTCAATGTTAGAATTTTGAATAGAAATTGAATTGCATTATAAAAAGATCTCTAATTAAAGTAATACAATAAAATTTGGAACAATGTACTAGATTGAAATGATAAAGTTCTATAATATTTTGCATATTACAAATGCTACAAAGTACTAGTTTCTATTCTTACTTTATTACCTAGAGTAATATTGAACCACCCAGCATTGTAGTTATTGTCTCATTGATAACAATTTGATGGACATTTTATAAGAATCTCTTAAAACTATTAGTTTTTATGACACAACTTATTGACAATAACTCAAAGACCATATCCTAGGGAAATAGTAGGTTTAACACTAATTATTTCAAAAAAATAAAGCCAAAATTATATGTAAAATATTGGCTTAGTATGTTGAATAATATAAATATTATTGACACACTATCAAAAGCCCCACAATCGTCAGAGCCTTGATGTAAGTGGCTATGTGACTTAATTCGGGAGTATAAAAGGAGATGAAAGTAGAATAAGTAAATAAATAAATAAATATAGTGATTGTTCATTTATTTATAGAAAGGGTATAATTATTTATACAATCTAATGTATGTTTTAAAATGAACATGTTGTAATAAGCATTCAAAATTGAATCATTAAATGATAAAAGTGATCTTAGAGATGTATTGTAAGTCACACAAAATTGCAAGAAATACTTGTCGTTTTTGGCTCAAAATAGCATGAATATTGGAATACTATGACTTTTGGAATAAATGTTTTTGAAATGAAATAAAATATGGATAATTTGTAAAGCATTCAGAATAATATATGTATAAAAATTAAAGTCTAGAAAGACTTATCTTTAAATGTTATGCACAAAAAAAGAATGATGGAAAATACCAAAAAATAGATACTTTGGAATTAATTTTTCGAAAATAGTAAAAAATTCAAAAATCAACTTAAAATTTTTATTTTTTTGAACCATAAAGATGCTTCTTCTTGACCATTTGCATCTTTGGGGAAAAAAATGTATTCTCTACATGCACAAAGGTAGTGCACTTTGAGCATATGTGGAAGGTGGCCATTTTATTATTCTTAAAAAATTTGTTGGTAAGCTTGTGCAACTTTAGTAGAAGTCCTTGTCTCCCAGTTTTGAACTTCAAGTTTGCATTTTAGAGTCAATAACAATAATAAATCCCCCCAAAATGGTCAAGGTAGAAGTCCAATCGGGGGCAATTTAAAAATAATAAAATAATTGAAAAAAATTGAAAAAAATTATTTACTATGCACAACTACCACATATACCTTAATTTCAAATTTCATACAAAAAAAACATATGATGCAAACGTTATGAACCAAAAAAAAACTTGTCCAAGGCCAAGTGGACATTAGAGGAAATTTTAGGCCTCTGGAAGGCTGCCTTACAACCCTTCGAGGTACCCTGAAATTTGCTTTTATTTTGCAAAAAAACTCGTTTTTTTCCTATTTCCGCCCTGCTAAAACTGCAGCAACAGTGGCGCAGGAACCAAAAATTCCGAGTAAAAAAATATTAAAAATAAATAAAAATAAAAAAATAAAAAAATATAATCTTTAAAAAATATTAAAAAATTAAAAATATTCTGCCGAAATTGACTACTTCGGCGAGTAGTCAAAGACTCTGACGCTCACCAAGAGCAGTTTGGAAGTTGACAGGCCATGCAAACAATAGCATGGCATGTCAACTTCCAACAGCCCTAAAATGGGCTGAAATTTTCTGTAATGACAAGAAAGGGATAAGAGTTTCTTGCAATGATCCTATTGCAAAGTTATGTAGTTTGAAAAATAGAAATTGTTCTCAAGTCCCTCATTATAGTGACCACACTACACAATTTGCTCTCCAAATTGATGTGAATGCTCTAGCAAAAGTAAGAACCAAAAATACTTAGCTGAACCAAATCTTTAAATCACAACACATTCACATGTACCCCACGTACCCCACGTAAAAGACAACTTTCTTGGGGCAAATCTTAAAAAAAGACTTCAAAAGAGTGTTCGAGGATTAGGAGTTCCAACGCTAGTGAAAACTAGATTTTGATCCATAATACAAGATAGACCAATTGATGAGATTATTATGGAATTCATATTGCATCATTAAACTAAAAACATTTCTCAATTAATTAAGATGGGTTGAACGATATGTTGGTATGTCTGACATTTGCAGGGGATATTACATGATTGGGGCGACGAGCAATGCCTCAAAATCCTCACAAATTGCTACACTGCACTGCCGAGTGAGGGAGGAAAACTGATCATGATGGATATAATCATGCCTACAGAGACGCCACTTGAAGCATCCATTCCCATCCAGAGAAGGACTGCATTCCATTTCGACATGTTGATGCAGATTCACTGTGGAAATGGCAGGGAGAGAACCGCCATTGAATTGGAAGGGCTTTTGAAACAAGCAGGGTTCAACTCCCTCCAGATTCTTGCTGAAGTCGGTCCCTTTTCCGTTATAGAAGCTCACAAATAAACAAAATAAATCTAGATACACCTAGAGGAGGGCAGTTGCAAGAGACACCAATACTATTTCCTGTCATTCTGTATTCGTCCAAGTATTGTTTACGAACTGTGAGATTAACAATCCAGTATAGCTGTTCGGGAATATTGCTTGTCATAATGAGAAGACATGATATATGGTATGACAAATTTCAATAAAGGTTCAAAACAAACAGGAATCCGTTCTCTGCAGTCACTTACCTGAAACTGGAGAAGAAAGCTGGAGGGAGCAAACAGATGCGCTGTTTACTGTGGTCTCTTGTGAAGTTCCATGAACACAAACTCTCAGCTTAGTGAAATGATAGTGACATACAAATCCTAACCAGCAGGATAAACGCAAAACCAGAACATGCCACTTAAAACCAGAACTGCATAAGAATGGATTCAAGGCCCCACTACCAAATGAGCCTGACCCTGAAACACATTAATTGAACAAGACCTCTTCCATCGTATGAAGAGAGTCGGAATATAAAGCCCCAACTCAAGGCACTCAGACGATCAACTTCTCTATGATTCGCCCTTTCTATGTCTGCCTAGCTTCTAAGATTCACGAGAACCGATCATTGACAACTGACAAAGCTATCAACTGAACGAACAGCTTGTAACAGGAGTCACCCGAGTCATACTAACGTAAGCTGTATTTGCACAAAGTCAATATACGTACTGTGCAGACAGTAGTCCTTGAAATTTCCTATCAATCAACACATCTACATACTGTAGTAGTGTTGGTATAAAACTTATTCTGCATAGACCCCATTTAACAAGACGGGTTCATTAAATACGTGATCAAGAGTTTGAACGGCGAAGAAGAAAGACTAGGCTTACAGCCACCACTGCTACGCTGCCAGCAATGATTGCTGTGTGCAGGCCCGAAAAGCCGTCCGAAACTTGGTCTGCCTGAGCGGCCTTAGGTGCTACCGACACTTTCTTCCTCCGTGGCTCTTGTGACTCTTCCAAATGAAGCGTCAATGCCTGTATCACCAGAGCGTAGATTATAGGAAGTCAGAAGAAAAAATAGGGGAGTTCAGGTCCGTTGCTGTCAATGCCAAGCAAACGTATCAATAAAAACTACAAAATTGCTCTTAAAAACGTGATCTTATTTTGGTTGCTGGTCTTCCTAAATAAGAGTTCAAAAGTATATAGGATCCTATTCTTCATTATCTTTGAAACAAATACAGAACAATCATAGAACAGACTGACTCACCTTCCATCCACTGATTTTAGCAAAATTGACTGCAGACACGAGGTCGGCGTCTGTAGCGAGCAGCACCTTGTCACCTTCGTCGTCCACATACTGCAATCAAAAATATCCAGAACCACCATGCCATGCATGGGTCAAGAGAAAACCTCAAATAATGTAGACATAAACCTCGAATATAATGGGTTCCAAACAAAGGGGCATACCATAAGTCGGGGTAGACGAGTGCGATCTATGTCTTCACCAACACGCTGTACTATCGTAGACATAAGCTCGGTCAAGCTTTCAGATCCTGCAATAAACACGACAGTTTCTATTACAGAGCCAAATAATGAATCACTTCAGACTGCACATTAAAATGTGTGTTGCTATCAATTCTGTGCATGCAAAGAGTACGGATATTTCATTCTGTTTCAGCATTTCCTCCCAAGTCAAACAACTAAGGGGAACTCATTCCCAACTTAAAGAGGTACTGAAGAAGATTGAGACCCACCACAGTTGAATCGATGGTTTCGCTCCTTCCCATCACGGCCAGTTATCTTCAGTTTGAAAGCAAATTGATTTCCAAGCCCAAATGAGGGATAGCTGGATTGCCTTTCCGGATAGCCAGAGTGCCGTTCTGAATAGACATCAGATTGTCGAGCAGAAATATCACTGCAAACACAAACCCAACGGCATCCATCAGCGGCGACCAGAATGACCTAAGAATACAATCTGCCCTAGAAACAATAAATCCCACCTCAGCATGATCTTAGGTTTGACAAAATCCGAAAAGCTAAACCAATCATCCTCTGACGTGATTTTCTTCACCAAATTCGTCTCAAATTAATAAGAAAATCATCTCATAATCGCAAAAATCCTCTCGTTGCTATGTCTACAGAAGCTGATCAACTCAAGTGCAGCATTAATGACCTGTGTGAATCATCATCTTCATCAGCTGGTTCCAGAGCCAAAGCAGAATCCCAGAACTTTTGCAGCATATTTGTTGCCGTGTCAGGACCTCCACCACCAGAACCTCCAACCTTCATCAATACATCACAAATTCAACAGTTCAACACACTCCTTCGCTTGAATACAAGCCCGAATTTCCACCTCTATGGATGAATCCGATCTGCGAGAGCACCCAAAAGTAGCGCTAATAGGTACCTATATGACTATAGAAGAGAGAGTGAGAGAACAAAACAAGCAACCAGTAGGCACAATCCCGATACAGAGATGATTGCACAAACTGGCAAAAGGCCATCACTTACGGTAGCCACAGCACCATGTGTAAGCTGTAGGACGTCCACACAGGCCACAATATATCCATCTGTACACAATGACAGACAACTTGTGAGCAATCAGGAAGTGACGATTGACAATAGTGAATATATAAGTCCTGAAAATGCAGGAGGAAGAGCTGAGGAGCAAGTAAACCAAGACAAAGTAAACTAGCATTTGACAAGGATGCTTCTAGATCAATGATACAAGAACCAACAAAGTCGATACTTACCTCGATCTGTAACCGGAAGATGAAGAAACTTGCCATCATGCATGGTATGTAGCGCATCCACAAGAGTAGTATCCAAACCAGCACACTCAGGATTGGGTGTCATGACCTGCATGTAAACTCAACTCCTTAAGTTCTATAGCGAGACAGCAGCGGCTACATGCATGAGACTATTCTCGACTATTCGAAATTCCATAACTGCGATGACATACCCCTCATAAATTACTAGGAACCACGTTAACATTTGAAACGAAGTCATCAGAGAAAAACAGTGGCATCTGTAGATTAAGAACAAACCTTATCCAAAGTGGTTGTTTCCGGATTTAAACCTTGTGCAACAACTCTCATTAGGACATCCTTGGAGCTGCAGACATTAAATTCAACGAGGTGGTAAGACTGTAAGCAGGAAGAAACAAACGCACGTTAATGATAAGAACCAAAAATACTACACATGCATATGAAAAAAAACATGAAAACATGAACAAAAAACCATAGATAAAAGCGCCAAGTCCGTACGTAAGAATGCCAGTTGGTTTGTTAGTCAGCGAAGTAATGATCACAGAGTTCATGCGGTACTCCTTCATCTTCCTTGTTGCATTAGTGATAGTATCAGAAGCTGAACAAGTTGGCACTCTGTAAACAGTGAATACAACTTGAAATGAGTGCAACAGAATAACATTATTAAGCAAACACACGACACCCTGAAATCATCTTGTGAGCCCGCTCCATCGCTGAATTAAGTAAAGCGCATAATTTAAAAAAACACCAGAAAAAGAAGTCTCACTTGGTTCCTTCCGGAATAATGGATCCCAAAGTAGGTCTAAACATCTTGTCCCGAAGATTCTCGATAAAATTCGACTTATCTGTCAACACCAAGCCGGCAACGGTCCACTTGAGTCCAGAATATAGCCACTACCAGGATCATGAGACGACACAGCAAAAGGACGTAGCAACCAATAAAATTTCAATCTCACTTTCTCACCTTGAGATAGCATATATTTTGTTAGATAGAAAGGTAATAAGCTTACCAGTGGAATTGTTGCTCCACTCACGCTCAACAGATTCGACAGCAGCTGCAATTGCATTGCCTTTTTCAGCAGCCCGCTCCATGCGAGCAATAGCATCATAGAGACACTTTGTGATGTCCAAGAGTGCAACAACCTCTCCATTCTCCACCACGGGCAAATGCCTGAACTTGCCTGCCACAGATCGAGAGAAGATGATATAAGAAACTGTCATCCTCCACGGCATCTAAACTTATTATATACTATTTCTGCTCAAAATCATTTCTGCTCAGAAAAGAGCGTCTCTTAAAACAAGGTATCAGTTACACGCTACAAGTTCCCCATATTAGGAATCAAGCTAAGAATACAAACATCACCTTGGACCATCTTCTGCAAAGCCTCCACTGCGAGAGTGTCGCCCATCACAAAGACGGGATTTTTCGTCATCACCTTCGATACCGAAGTCTCCTCAGGCCTTAAACCCTCAGCAATAACTCGGGTTGCAACATCCTGCAAGCCAAATAATGATGACAGAGATGAGGGCTTTAGTGAAATCTAGTAGTCGTGCAGAAAGAATTCAGAGCAGCAAGTCGCAACATAAAAAAATTGCACCGTAATAATTTAATACACAGTGGATCGAGACGAAAACTAGCTAGCTAATCGTACACATTCAAGTACAAACTTTCATAGTTTCATTCCAGCCATTTGGGAATTGGTCCGTAGTAGAGCAATCACACCCACAGCAAACAAGGATGCAGAGCACTAGGCTTATAATCTGACAAGGATTATGGATTGAGGAAAATCAGACCACTGCCTCTGTAAGAACTTTCTTACAAGATCTACTGCATTTGACCATGAAATACCTTTAATTATCAACAAGGGCCACAAAAAACTATCCAATTCCTGAATTATTATTAGAGCTATTTTCTACACAAAGATGAATTTTACCGCAAAAGCACTCGAGTAACGTTTCATGGAAGTCATACCTTATCTGTGATAATACCACAAAGGAGCGCACTAGAATCGACGAGCAAGGCAGCATCCACCCGTCGGGTAGCCATCCGACGACACGCATCGGCCACAGTGCTGCCATCAGGAATAGTGAGAGCCTTCGACAGCCTCAAACGTTTCACCGTCCGCTCTCCAGGCGGCCTGCCAACCAAGTATTTTTATTAGCTCTCTTTCATCATTTTGAAGGCGTCCTGTCAAATTCTAGCTCTTGCCTCACACTTTGGAAGCTAAGACATCATCAGGTAGACGTGAAAAAATACAACAGTCGCAAATAAGCACTTCAAGGAAAATCACAATTACACCTCATTATCCCTAGATGAATAGATATTTGCTCTGCACGCAAAGCTACCCAGCTGCAACTCCTTAAGATATCCTATGATAGTCTTGTGAGAGTGTGAAATATGCATCTTCTAATTATTAACGACAGATATCAGCATTTTAACATGCGGGCGAGTGTCAAATAACCACGAATAAACAATTCAATAAAGAATCTCTATCATCCTCTTTCTACACTGGACGACAAACGCAGAACCATCCAACTTGCTCTCAGGAATACTTTCTCTCTCCTGTCAGATTTGTAGCTCACAGGTAGACAGTGAATTTCGACGTCTAGAATTCGAGTGATCAAGCAGAGGTTGTGCTCTTGCGCTTCATATCCAGTATCTCTACTCCATTGGAACAACAATCGACTCTGGATCTAGCCCTTCTAAATATGAGCAACTCGATGCTGGCACTCGACCACAAAAAGCAAATCTCTGCTACATTAGTATTCTTCTATGCCCTAGGGAATACCTAAATGAAGGTATTCGAACACCTGATCAGATGCAAATCACCTAGACCAGACGATCTTTCGATCTAAACTTTGACAGTGTACCCGCCTGCCTGAACGATCCTTGCATCCTCAATGAAATCGTGACACCAATCGATCAACCAGAAATAAAGAAAGTCGCACTTGCTGCAAGTTTTGTTCCACAAAACGTATTCAAAAGCCAGTTTGCGCGTCAACGTCTGGTGAGGAAAAAAAAAAGACGCTTCGCTGGTGGTTCTTGCAATCGAAAAGATCTCACCTCTTTTCGATTGCCAGACAGAAAAAAAAAACGAAAAAAAAAAAACGTACACAGATCGCGAAGGCTTGCGAGGAAGCGAGACGCCATTGCCCACGGTAGCCTTCTTCTGAGCGCTCATAGGGCTAGGGCCAGGGGTGGAAACCGAGCGTGCAATCTTCTGCGAAGACATCGGGCGCTTCGATGCTGCTGCTGCTCCTCCTCCTCCTCCTCCCCCTTGAGAGCCCGTAGTGCTCATAATAAACCTCCTTCTCCCTTCCCCTTCCTTTTTTGTAGACACTTCCCCCGTTCTCACCGCCAGACAATGCCCGAGTCCTCTCACGCCGGAATACTCGCCAAGTCCCTCTCTCCCACACTTCAACCTAACTTCATAAACGCCCGCAGCTCCGACGTCCTTCACACTGCAACTCTCTTCGTCAATTTATTTTTTCATCTACTTTCCAATAAAAGCTCTCCTCAGCGACAAATCAGGCGATGTAATTCATCAAGTCTTGAACCAAAACACAAATCCGATGATCCTCAAACGAACTGAACAGATTAATTCCTTCTTTCAAGAAATAAATTTACCTGAGAAAATATATGAAATTCAAACAGATTGCCGGCAACTCTCCAGCGCAAAACCTCTGACCCTCGATCTACAGTATTACGTTCTTCTGGCCAAAGTGTTTTGAAAATACTAATAAGTCGTAGAACGAAAACAGAGCAAAGACGAGAAGGGCGGCGCAAATCAAAGACAGAAGACAGAATTTGCCACCGAAACTTACGAGAAAGAGCGCATTTGAAAGAGCGAAGCGAGATTCAGAAAATGAGATAGCCTGGAGGCAGAATTCTTACGAGTTGCTGCTACGACGACGATCGAAATGGCGGCAGATGCAGAGAACGCTTCAACTCAGATGGTCGTACGTACACCAGCTCGATCAGTGCGGCCCGCCTTATTTCTATGTTCCCCTAGGTTCCCACATTCTCACGTTCCCATGACGTCCGTCATTCAAACTTCAAAATGCGTTCCCTCAGGTCCGACTAGTACTGAACTACTAATGGCAAAAGTCCCTAATCCCTGTACACACTTTATTTCTAATAGTATCACTGCAAAAATAGTGTTACTAAGGATATTGCAGAAACCTTAGTACGATACGGAGTAATGTTTTAGCTTGCACGAATTCAAATTATTTTATGAGAACATTAGCGTGCAATATAGAAACTTAGTTCAACTATGCCAAAAATCATTGTCAAACAAAAAATTTCATTCTTCTGTGAATTTTTTCATTAATTTTTCTTTGTTAAATCATATTTGATAAACATGTTCCAGTGTTAAATTTTTAAATTATCATTCTACGAACATGTAATATGTACATCTTCCCTTCCATTAAAATCTCAAAATTGCTTTTGAATTCAAACTATAGGCAATTTATTGAAGAATGAAATTAATATGAAATTAGTAAAATGAGTTTTCCTAAATTGCAACAAGATTTATTTAATTTGACCTTCATTCCTAAGCTAATTTTGTGCTTTTGATCATGATGATGCTATGAGTTTTGAAAATCTGACAATAAATTGCAAAAATCTAATTCAACAAAAGTTGAATCTCATGCATCTAAGAAAGATCAATCTACAATATAAATTCCATATTTTTTGTAGATTTAATTTATTATGAAAAGGGAGATGTGTGCATTGGTATTTTCTACATATCTGCACAATAAAATTTTAAACCTTCATTCTTAATATGTTTAAATATATTGTTATGTAAACGATTGATAAAAAAATAAAAAATTTCCCTTACAAAGCAATGTCCTACTTTTCAAAGGAACACTTGGCATAACTAGTGGCAAAACAATGTTAGAATGCAACATTGGTAGTTCATTTCTAAGAATGCTACATTGATCATGATTGATTAGGAACAACAAATATTTTGTTGCAGAATTATATGCAAAAGGAATTATAAATACACTAACATCCTACATTCTTTCACCATCTAGATGTTACATTGGATGTTATTGTTGACATAAAAATACAAGCTGTTCTATTTGACATCAGCTAAAATCTGTCTACTAGAATTATAAAACGTCACATAAAACATGGGTTTCTTATAGTGAACATTAAGTGAGCCAATGTGTAATATTTATTCAAATACAAATACAACTAATATATTGTTAACAATGAAAATATCAACACACTCTACTATCACAGATACCATGTCTTGCCACTCCTCACTTTGGTTCCTATTTGAACCCTGTTCTCCAACCATAAAAATGTACCTCAATTGGTGCGTGTAAAATTCAACACTGTGCACTATGTCTGCTTCTTCACATTAAAGAAAAATTCAGCCCCTTGGAGGGCCGTCCGAAGTTGACATGCCATGCTATTCTTTGCATGGCCTATCAATTTTTGAAAATGCTCTTGGTGAGCAGTCAAAGTCTTTGACTGCTCACCAGAGCAGTCAAGTTTCTCAAAATTTTTTTTTTTTTTTTAATTTTTTAAATATTTTTTTAAGATTATAAAAAAAACATTAAATAATTTTTTATTTGGAATTTTAGGTTCCTGCGCCACTGCTACTGCAGTTTCAGCAGGGCAGAAATAGGGAAAAAACAACTTTTTGATCAAAATAAAAGCAAATTTCAGGATACCTCGAAGGAGTGTGGAGAGCCCTCAAGAGGCCTAAAATTTCCTCTATTGCATTCGAATTGAAGAGGTTAGATCACTATATCACTATTATTGCTCCAATGCAATAATTAATAACATCCATTACCAATCTTTACTAAATACACAAATTTAGAGGACAATACATGAACAATATATTCCTCCAAAATCAAAAATATCTACAACAATCTAGGTTTGATCGCACATTCTTGCTACCGCCACTTTCAACGGAAGCACTCACACAAGGCACACACCTACCCTAACTGCAGGTCCTCTATACCTACAACCTACTTGTACTCTGATTGTCCTAAACATACACATAGATGATTTCAATGCAATTTTGCTACAAAAAGAATCATGACACTAAATAGGGATATTAAGGGGACCAAATAATTAAAGGGACCATTCTTTAGAAACTGTACATATTTGAGACAAGATGTACAACTCAAGGTAGATTTTTATATAGTGCGGAATGTTGACTAATTGGTATGGGTCCCCTTAATACCCCTATTTAGTGTAGAAAAAATCCATGTTTTAGGTGGCGTTCTATAATTTTTTTAAACAAATTTTAGGTGACGTCAAAAAAAATATGTGTTTTATTTTCAATAATCACATCTAATATAACATCCAAATGTTATATTAGACATAATTATTGAAAGAAAAAAAAAAATTGACGTCACCTAAAATCCATCTGAAAAAATTACAAAACGCCACCTAAAACATGGTTTTCTTGTAGTGAATAGACTCTCTAATCCTTATACTAACCTTGCAAATATCATGAAGGCTATTAAGATCTCGACTTCTACGGCAAATGTTTTCAAGCTAAGGTCAACATTCTTTCTTTGTCACCGTGTACAATCACATGAACTCTTCATTGGACAATGAATTTGAATCATCAATGGTGCTGTCAAAAATGTGGTTTTGCTCTTTGATAAGAAGAATAAATATGTCCTCTTTGTATGCAATGTCCTATCATCAAACCTTAGAAATTTCTTTCAGCAAATTCATAGGAAGAAATAGCCTCTCATAATCAATATCTATACTACTTGCAATGACTGGATTTGGGTCCCTCAATCCAAAATAATACAGATGACGAAAGGTTGCTGCCACTCTTGAGTCGCTCATTGTTCGATGCGACTTCACTCCCACCACTTTCAAGTGATTGCCAAAGGCCCACATGCTCCTAGACTTTAGTTGTCTTCAATTGTATGACAAAAGCTTCAATAAGATTTTCACATTGGCAACCACTTCTTTTCCATTTCCGTTCTCTAATTCAGATTCCAACTCCAACTCCAACTACTCTAGAATGGGAAGTGGCTCCGCTAAGATAGTAGGATAAGACCCTCTATCCTCTATGAAGAGAATGATTTGATTGATTTCTTTATAATTGAAGACGATCTCATTATTCAGTGATGCGTATATTTATGTATAGTATTATTTGAGTTTATATTTGGGTTTTTAGTAATTCTAAAAGTGCTACTTGATAATTTGGCATATATTGTAAAATGCATTGCATATGCATGGCTTCTTCTTTGAAGGATTTTTGTTCTCTTTGACGTGGATCAAAGTTATATATTCTCTACACAATTGTAGGAAGTGGATATTTGGTAGGGCATGACATATAATTCATTTTTTAATCTCCCTTTTGGCATCATATATTTTTAGGTTTAGGTATGTCTTATCTCCTAATTGTTTGTAAATGACAAGCATTTAGTTTTACGTATTCAATATAATATTCAGTGGTTAGCATTTCTGAACTTGTATACAAAAAACAACATGGAATCAAAAAGGGCAATTATCTACGCACTACCACTTCAAAAAATGTCCTGGAAAACACGAAAAAGTAATCTAAACAATTTTTGTGGCCTCTATAATTATAAAAGTTTAATAACAAAATTCCATTATGGGTATTCAAATGAAAAATACTTATCAATTTCAAGGCAAGCTTGTACAATTGTGACACTTAGTGTACAAAATGATGCCTTTTACAAATATCAAACTAGAATGACATGCAGTGAGTGTATTTGTAATAATACATTGGACAAATTATTTCAACTAATAGAAACATAAAGACACATAAATTTTGCAACTGCCTATTTGATGTGTATGACCAAAGTATATAGAACTTGCAAAATGTCTTGTACTATTGTGATTACTTCAATTGTATGTTCAGTAACAACAAAAAGATTTTTTGCATATTCCCAATTCATTTGCAAACATGCAAAAGCTTTGTTACGGTAGACAAACTTGTCCTAATATATGGAGAGAATTTTAGCTTATGCTTCATATGCCACAAAATTTCAAATTCCAAATTAGTTGTCTTTTGTTTACTTGCTATTCTAATAGCGAGCTTCCATTTCCTAGAATAAAATAATATTGACATAATATTATAATGCTAATTTCAAGCACAAATGTACATCCTACATCTTTGAAACCAATGTTGCATGGCATCCAATCACAAAATTACTTATCCATAATGGAATGCAAGTTCGACCAAAATGTTGTTCAATTCTCTAAATATTCTCAACTTTTGCTACTATTTTTTACTAATGTTGTTCAAGGTGCAGGGCCATATTGAAAGCTATACAAAGGCTAGTAAAAATCAATTGCATTTTAACTACAAAAAACAACAATGTACCACTTTAGACCATTGCATGGTAGATTTTGGCAATGCATCTGATTTAGTTTTTTACCCTCCAAATTAATAGACTTGGACTTCCCAATATCTTGAGTCCTATACCTTTCTGCGTGTAATACTCTAGCTTCCACTGTTTCACTGGTGTTTGTTGTCTCTTCCATAGCCTCCTCAATATTGTTGGATTCCTCCCCTCTAAAGAAGAAAACTCCACGCTATTTTTGCCTACTATATTCCTTGTCACTATCTTTTGCTTCATTGGCATTGTTTTCAATATCGTCTCTATCTGAACTTGGTAGGGCAATCCTCTTTTCTTGTCGATTGCGACTATTATAACAAAGAGTTTGAAATCCTCCATTTCATCGTCCAAAATATAATCAGACTAGCATCACAATAATCACACTCAAGGATGACTTCAGTAGTCTACAAATTTACTATTGCTAAATTCATGAACTCTTATCTACAATTTAGATTTATTGGACTTCAAAGTCATACTATAAACATCAAGTAAACGCTTTGTAAGATTTAATTAAGCGACGTATAGAGAATAAACTAGTAATGCAATACAAGCAAGAGATCTAACCACTTATAATGCTTTTCATTACTAGCTTATAAGACTCAACAACAGAAAAGGGCCGATTGTTCTTAGTAACTTGCAATCCTAAACTAGGGCACTCAAAGTGTAGTTTTCTAATTAAAAACAATGTGGAAGTCCTTCAACTAGATCCCACACTTTTCTAAACAAAACATTGAAGACCTACAGCAGCTATGGACAGCTTTACTAAACCAGCAACAACAGTGAAGAAAAGCTCTTGAAAATGTTTTCATTCATTATGTGGATAGAAAATCTTTGTCTAGGGACTAGTGCCTAAAACTTGCGTGTATAAACAAGAGATAGGGTTCTTATGGGTAGCTACATGAAGACAATTGTATAAAGGCATTGATTGATGTGGACTCCAGCTGAAGTTGTTACTTGTAGATATTCATTAGTGCCTACAATTTTTATCCCTAACCTCTCAAATCAACTAGCTTTTATGTCATTATTATTTTCATTGGCCAAAGCATGTTTATATATATATATATATGATTTTATTTGATTTTATAATCATTGAGGTTCAATGTAATCTGAATTTCTTGCTTTTTTATGAAATTGAGGTGAAATCTAGTATCTTATTTCCGAAGTAAATTTTGGCTCATGTCCCTAGTACCCATGGACCACTCTAATTTTCCATTTTTGTTTCTCTTATGCTCCTTGTTGTGCAGTATTATAGATGTCTAGGAAACACATTGTTTTGCTTTATATCAATAGTAATTCAAGTATGTTATCCTTGCATTTGGAAGTGCAGGTACTATCTTTCAATGTCATTAGAAGAGATTTGAGGCCTCCAAGAGCCTGCGAGTTATCTTGCGTTCCCAGACTGTGGAAATGCAGGAAAGCTGTTGGCTGATGTGGTTGGGACAGTGCCACATCATTTTAAAAAAATAAATAAAAATTGGGCCTGAAATGATGTTTGGGTCTTTGGGAGAGAATTTTTATTTTTTTTTGAAAAAAAAAATTCTAACAGCTCGTAGCGGCTGTTCACAGATCTAGCCAGATTGGAGAACGGGCCTAAAACGGCCCCCCAATGCCCTCCAATCTCTACTAATGGGGTGTTTTTGTTTTGTAGATGTTCACTCTATCAATATATGTGCTAAATGAACAAAAGACTTGAATGTTGTATTTTTAGTGTCTAGAGGATTGTAATGCTATTCTTGTGTATGCTTTTTACAGACCTTGATGTCATATCCGCCACTTGAAATTCCTTTTCTTTTAACAACAAGCACCTGTTGCACTATAATGTTTTTTGGATAGATTGTTTTACAAAAGGTTGTACAAGATTGCATGTAAGTGAATATTCAATGTACAAACTCTATTATAAGACATAATGTGCTTATGATGTAAGGTAATATGCTCTAAAAGCAACCATCTTCTTCAAACCGCTCTTATAATTAGCTATTGAATGGATATGAAATGGTCCTTAAATGGACCTCTTTATCCATTGAGTAGATCGAAAAAAATTGTAATTTATTGTAAAAGCCAATTATTCTTCTTGGATTGCCCTTCCATTGTAACAAGCTTGGGATATATTGCATATTAGAATATTGATGGATTTTAATATACTATAAATTATCAATACTAATGATCTACAATCAATGAGGTTCAAAACAAGTATTTGGTGTTTTGTATCTAGTCATGATGGAATTATGAAGTACACTTATATTACAAATTACTTAGGACACGTCTCACAATATTGAGTTCATGCAATCGTGCATGTGTTCATATAATTACATACAATTTCAGTATGCAATATTGCATTATTATTCCTCACATGGTTGGCAAGCTATATTGTTGATATCAACAAAATTCTGTTGATTTTCTCTCCATTCGAAGGTGTTTTTTGGTAGTAAAAGGTTGCAACCAGTACCTTCGAACATCAAAGGAAGCTTTAGTTGGGGTATTGTGTGACTCTCTTCACTAAGCTCAAGCTCACTCTGGTAGAATCACTTGCTCTCCAAGGAGTACAAGCGCCTAGCCATTCTTCGGGTTCTCCATTACCCCTTGCATTGAGATTTCAATAAAATAGATTAAATTCCCAAGAAATCATGTAAAGTGCATTGTTGACATCACTCCTATCTTCACTCCTACGGCATTCAATTCAGCAATTGAATGTAAACTTCCTTGTCTTTAGTTTGGTCATTTCTGTAGCCTCCACCCTATCCATCACTATACCCAAAGGTTCTTTGGTTAGATCAATCCTTGCAAGATCTACTCTACAAGGGGAATTCAAGAGCAGGACTTTGTAAGAACAATATACAAAACTATTTGTAGAACAATCAAAACAATCGCAAAGTGGTTACAAAAGTCCTTAGGATTGATCACAAAGCAAATTGCAATATAAACCACTAGGGCAAAGAAGTTAAATCTAAATGTTTCTTTATATGCTTGGTTCGCTTACGGGAGTGATCCAAGGTAAGAGAGTAAACTCTAAATAACTAGAGAATGCGCATCAAACTTGGACCAAAGATTTGGAGGCAATAATTCATCAATAAACCAAAATCTACACACATACTAAGAGCTGTAGAACCTGCTTTGACCACTTTTAGGCTCACAACTCCTGCAATATAATTTCTTGCAGCCTCAAATTAATTTCAACTACTCAAAACTATATTAAAAACAATTACTTTCAAAATTTAGTGGTCACAACAATCAACCACCATGCACATCCTTAAGATGAAATGAATTACCCATACATTGATGAGCACGAAACTGAGTCCAACTTCAATGTTTCCGAAATTCTGGAAGCTTTACCTATCGATGTTGCCAACAGAGCTTTTCGATCATGTTCAATACATCAAACAAAAATTAATCAAGTTTGGGAGCAAATGAGTGCGTTCCGCAAAGACTAACCTATAAAATGCAGAGAGGTGTGAACCTATAAAAGGCTTACACCTTCTGCAAGACTAACTTATAAAATGCGACTACGTATCTGGTTCCTGTCATATTCCTCAACACAATAAGCGTCTGCCGATGACTACCTTTGAATCACAACCCAATCGTTCCGCCCATTCTGTAATGCATATGTAATGTACAGTTTCGGTTGATAAATTCCTATACAATCCACAGTTTTTGGTTGTTAAGTTCTACGAAAATTTATGACATAAATTAAGAAGGTCAGATTCGGAAAGATTGTGATTAAATTATATAGCATAAATACTTACCGACTATTCTACTGTCTTCTGCGTTGAATGGAAATGCTTGATTTGAGAGTGCAAGAAACTGGCAGCAGGTATACAAAGTCTGCACTGTAGTTGCCGCAGCACAGATCATCCTCCCCTAATTCGCATTCGATCTTTTGCATTGTTGGAGTCGCTCAGCTTCCACTGACAAATCTTGCAGAGCAGCTTTCACTTGATTACCCATAATTGTAGACACGTATCCACCTGGCGTCACCCGTGTCCAAATCAGAACAGATGTACGTAACAACGTATTCACTGTAACGACTGGAAAACGTACATGTAGAAGTGGAAGTGTACGCACAATAACGGCAAGATACTTGAGTGCAACAGAGCCAAGACAAAGATGCCAAATGAGTTCAGTTAGTACAAATATATTAAGTGCGTGCACTGATTAGAGACGGCAAACTAAGAGCTGAAATGAGTCTTCCGTAGATGGTATCGATGGCCTATTTCACAACAATTATGTACAAAAATATTTACTTGATAATCTTGACTGAAATGAAAGTACTGTGGTGGTAACCCTAATGATACAACATATGCTTGGACACGAACGAAGTAAACAGAGGTTATGGGTCACCTAAAGGTCCTGGCGGCAATATAGACGGGAGAACTTCCTGAGTGACCATAACTTTGGAGCCCACTTGCTTTCCTTCCTGAATCCAAGGCTCGATTCCCCACTGACCATTGAATAGTTTCAAGAAACCAGGTTCCGTTCTGCAGCTCACAGCACAACAGTAGCAGCCGTCAACACAGAAAACTTGAGTCCCTAAACGTCTTGCAGAGTAAGAGATAAATAAATAAATAAACCTTCAAAGTAAATGGATGGCAACATCTGTAAGCCTTGCCCCTACAAAAAGTGACCACAATCTGAAGATCATTTCTAGCTTACATTCTCATCTAAACAAACTAAGATAGTCACAGCGACAAAGTTGCACCATGTGCCGATGTCACAGGGTTCACCACAATCAAATAAGGGCTCCTTAACGCGATAGTTCTCTTACAATTCAAACGCGATAACTCGCTTGCTTCGATCTTCCTCGACCTTCATTTTTATGTCGAAATTTCCTTTCCAAAACATAAGATTCCAATGTGCGTGTTGCGTCACCAATTTCATATCGTCCTTGTACTCCACTTCGACTTTGGACAAGGTCTTAAAGATAAGCGGATTATTTTCATGGTCGGCAAGGATGTCATAAGTGACATCAGGATCCACGGCCATGCTAATGTTCCCTTTGACCTCAAAATATCCATTCTGCCAATGCAGATAACAAGCTATGTCAGCATTGCACCAAGTTGGATACTCGTTTCAAAACTAATAACTCACGTAATGATCGGCGATAAGAAAAACAAAATTAAACATCTGCTGACAATAGAGCTGACATAACAATGTGGTGACCACTAGCTTTTTGTATGCTCTATATCAAGTCCCGACATTGCCTTCTGCTTTCAAGTCGCAACATGGAAAACACTCCACAAGATTGATGATGGCTACACCACCATTATTAAGTTCAACATTGAAATTGAAAGACAGGACTACGCAAAAAGTCATCAGAGCAAATACAGATGGAATTCTGAAGCAAATGATAAGCATCATGCACTACTCTATCAGAAGTAATTGATCGTCAACGCAGAAGGCAACAGTTATGAGAGACTCCGTTATCTGAATATAGAGAGAAAGCAGAGGGAAGAAGGTCCGCAGACCTTTTTATGAACGGAGACTTCCGCTGGTCTTGACATACTTTCGTTCCCAATCCTGTAACATTTACAAGAACTGAAACGTTTAAGAGCTTCCAAAAGTGATGAATATAGACAAGAAAAGTCGAACAGGGATACACGCAACGGAGATTTTTCTTGAAATGAAAAATAAAAGAATTTCAGGTGTTCTTGCACTGCAATTCAATTCATATTGTAACTTCAGCTTCTGAAATTGAGAGACAGACAGGGAAGATTTCGAAAGAAACAGCTTCAAGAGTTCACCAGCCTCGTAAACCCGAAACACTGCACTACAAATCTAGCAAAGGCTGACAGGTGAATATTTTTGTCGTCGAAGCATTCACGATTTCGAGACCAAATCAAATCCAGCAAACGTCAATAGTTTCCTCCTTCCCGAAAATGAAGATTACGCAACCTCTTGCAAAAAAACTGGGGTTCCAAACTCAAAGTATTCCAATCCTCATCGGCGCCTGACACAAAGAAAAAGAAAAAGATTCTACACTCTACCTCATCCGAAACGATTCAATAAAGCAAGGAAAATCCACGAAGACAACATGAAAACAATCAGTTAACCTAGATGGGGAAGGTGGACTCCTCATTTGTCCAGTGCTGGTAGCGAATTCGCCGCCATCCTGTTCCGCCTTCAAATCCAATTCGCGTTTCCGCCGCACCAGAGCCGGCGAGCGCCGATTGCTGGCGAAAGCATCGCCTGCGGCCTTGTTCCTCACCATAATAAATAACGCTTGTTCTCCACGTACGAACCCCCTATTTCTCTCCAAAACATCAACAATCTCACACCTCAACTACTAATCCCGCTCAAATTAAATGAAATCAAGTAAGCACCGACTCCAATCGCGTCCACACTCTCCGCAACAAAGCACAAAAATCCTTCCCAATCCCGAACTCGGCCACCACCGTCTCTCTCCTAACGTGGCCACCTTCTAACCAAATAAATCATAACAATCCGCATCATACAACAACGCTTGCGATCAATCTCGCTGGCGAATCTTCAATACAACACGACTACAAGCGAAAGAGGATTCCACGCAAACGCCTTCTGTCAGTTTAACGACAAAAAACAAAAGACGATCCTAGGAATCGTCGCGAAGGGGTCCAGTACTCGGGAGTCGGAATTCAGGGCGCCGTTCACACGTCTTTCACGATCGGCTCGGGACTTGGACATCGTGCGGGGTCTAGGTGGCGGGAGGTCGTTGACGTGGACCCCTCCATGTAGGCATTTTGGAATTTCATATGAAAATTCCTTTTCGGGTTTATAAGCGATGAAGACAGAATTGTACGGAACCTTGAACTTGGCTTGGCTGTGATTGCTTGGAGCAAGCTTTGGTTGGTGGCCACAGTTCTGCAATGGATTGATACGTGGTGACGGAGCCGGCCTTGCATGTAAGGACACTGCGAAAAGTGCAAAGGATGACTTCCAGACACTGTAGAAATGAAGAATGCATCTGTTGGTCCAAAAATCAAATAATTTTTGGCAAAGTATCTTGGTGGTAGGTCTCGTTCTTTTAGGGTTAACTTTTTTTTTCACTTTTTTCACAGCATCCTCAATTCAAGTTGGTGTAATAGTCCTGTATTGGCAAATCCAAGGGCTTGGTCCCAAACTTTGTGACGTAGCAACCGCAATACTTCCCGCAACTCTCCATGTAGAACTAGAGAATAAGACTCAAAATTGATTTCCCTTCTCAAATCTTGTGTTGTGTAGCGCAAGAAAAGAGGGCTACACATACCTTCTACCACATTTGTCTATTATTGTTCTTTTGACTGTAGAATCTCAATAGGAGGAAAACCAATTTGGTTGTTCCCAAACTCAGAGAAGGCTTATGCTCTTCAAAGGACAAGTAGAAGATCTTCAACAAGCTAGGAGAAACTAGATAGCTTATCCAGTGAGAGTAGGCCATATTCAGCTTGTAACAACCTAGAGGAATTAGAAGTATAGTATTGTAACTCTCCCTATTGTAGCAACTATTGCTATAGGTTAAACAAAATGGATTTGAATACTAATCAAGCTTGTCATCCAAATGGTGAAGGCCAGGCTAATGCTAGGGCACATGTAACTAATTTGTCCTTTGGCATATCTCGAACACATTCAAGGGATTCTATGTAATATAAATAGCTTTAATGTTTGTACATAATCCAAAGTAAACACAAATCATAAATCTTAGAATCTCTTATTTACTAGTTCTGAAACAACTCTAGCCTAGATCATTTTGCAACTAGAAGATAATATTTCTTACATGGTGGTCCCAAATCATTTGGAATTTACTGGATTGGTTCTCAGCTTATATTACTTTGTACACAAAAGTTCAATTTTTAACACTATAAGGACGTGGAGCGAAAAAGTGGTTGATGGATGACTTTAAAGGTTACTATAGAAATATAGAATGCACCTTTTGGTTCAAACATCAAATCTTTTTTGAGTGACTACCTCAGGCATAAGCCACTATCTTTTAAGGTTAAATGCTCCTTCACAGAAAAAAATTTGATTTAAGAGTATCACTTCTTTTTAAATAGTTCAATTTTGTCATTTTTTATCAACTTTTGGTCATTATAATCTTGAGATTTCAAAGTTATATTTTTGTCAATGTTGTACAATTAAATCTTCTTCAAAATTCAATTCTAGTTTTGCTATATTGTGTGGTGATAAAAGAATTTCAAATACGATTGTTTGCAGGGGGATTTTTTGGGGCATCTAATAATTAAGGACTCCATTGCACTTAAAATTTAGTAGGTCAAGTCTTGAAAGGTAGGAGAAAGAAATATAAAGATTTGTAGAAGCTCATGTGACCGAGGAGATGATAATGCCTCCTAAACATTCTTGCACGAATACATCATATAAGACAAATAAAAATTCTTGTGAATTCATCTAGAATAAATTATTTGCAATCTAGCTACTTTAATTTGCTTAGTTGTGCCTCTTCCATGTCCACTACAATACATAGTTATTGAAAGTTTCATCTAAAAATAGACACATGTTGCAAAGAAAATTAGTACCTAGTTCTAAATGAAGAAGTTAAATTTCTCAATTAATTTGATTTGAAATGAAAATGTCATGGATCCAAAAATCTACAGCCAAAACTCCGATTGCAACACCTACCTACAACACTCAAACCTCACAATAATGATCCGAATGGAATGCCAAATAAATACATAATGAATTCATAGCAACCTTGGTGATATCACTCAATGGGATCAACCATTCCTTTACATTACAAAATACTGCATAAGGACAAATCTCACACACAGGCATTAAGTAGCACAAAGGCTCCCTCCTTCTCTCATAACTACCTTAACCGCTAAGCCAAGCGCCTTTGCTCCCTTAACCGTCCAAGTCTAGTTGTTACGACGGATTAGGGTTTGTAACGTTATCCCCCCTTAACGTTGCGTTTCCTGACTAGGTCGTGGCGCATGAGGGTAAAGTATGTGAAAATTTGCTACCGTATCAGAGGTGTTCTGAAGGTTTGACACAGGCTCCCACAAATTTTATTCCGGACCGTACCTTTTCCACAGAACTAGATATTGCAGTTTTCTCCAGCGTCCAAAAATTCTCAAATCCAAGATTTGCTGCACCTCATATTCTAAGTTGCTGTCAGGAGTGACAATTGGTGGTGGGATTGTGTGACGTTGATCCAAGATGGTGTCCTCATAGTATCGTTCAAGCAAGGAAACGTGAAACACATCATGAATACGTAAAGTCTTTGGCAGCTTTAGCCGGTACACCACCTCCAAGAGTTGAGATACTACTGGGAAGGGCCCAAGAATTTAGATGATAACTTCTTTGATGGAGCAGTTGTGGCAATGTTGTCATGTTGCAGAAGGACTTTGTCTCCTATTTGAAAAATTGGCTACACTTTTACACTTCTATTATAAAGTCATTTAGCTTGGTTATACGCCATTTGAATCATAGTTTTTAATTCTTCGTGGACTTGTTGCAATTCAAGGACTCTGCCTTCGCCAGTTGGCACGGTGGATGAAGTCGATGTCATAAAGAGAAAGATGGGTGATATCTATACATAGCATAAAAAGGGGAGAATCCCGTCGCCGAATGAGAGGCATTATTATATGCAAATTCCGCAAAAGGAAGTAGCTCTGCCCAATCATCTTGGCATCTAGTCGTGAACATTCTTAGAAACTGTTCAAGCACCTGGTTTACCCTCTTAGTTTGACCGTCCATTTGTTGGCAATGGTTTAATGCGAAGTAGGTCCAATAATCTCCTCATAAATTTTGATACGAATACGGGTCCACAATTGGATATCACTTCATCTGGTGTTCCATGATGCTTCCAGACATGGTGTAAATATAAGGAAGCCGTTTTTTGAGAGTCAATGTTCTCAATCGTGGGAATAAAATGAACGAGCTTTGTATTCTTGTCCACCACGACCATGATGGAGTTGTATCCCCACTAATAGGTAGCTTCACAATAAAATCAGCCGAAATACATTTCCATGGTACATGAGCAGCTGAAATTGATTGCATAAGTCCATATCGTGCATGATGTGTTGGTTTAGATTGTTGGCAAATATCACAGCCGTCAACGTAGCGATGAACATACCTTTGTACAATAGGCCAATAAACACCTTGGATTCTAAAGTCTTTGCTCGCCCCTAGTGACCTGCAGCTAGAGCGTCGTGTCTGGACCGGAGAATTTGGTGCTGGAGCTCCTCATCCTCTGGTACATATACACGGTCATGAAATTAAAGGACTCCATCATTGAAGGTATATGCTAGAAGACGGCAACGAATATCACCTGAAATTTGATGCAACTCTTTATTAAAAAATGCAAGGATTGGTTGAAGCATTGGATCTTCTACAGTAGCGACCTTTACACGTTTAAGGATGCGATCATCGTTCCAAACTAGTTGGCAAGATTCCAGTGCTGCCAACCGTAAGAGAGGTCAATTTTCTTGACTTTTCCCCTCCATGAGATCAACTCTTTTAGAGACGACATTGGCTCTTCCATTCAAGGAGCCTAGCCAATGTTGGATTTCAAAGTAAATTGCAGACACAAATTGTGACCATTGAGCTTGTCGTCTATTTAATTGCTTAGTGGTTAGGAAATATTCTAAATTCTTATGGTCGAAAATTACTTGAATGTGATGCGGAGATCCCTCCAAATACACACGCTAGTCTTGAAATGCTAAAACCACATTGAGAAGTTCTTTAAACCATAGATATTGTAGTTTTATTCTACAGGGGACATCTTCGAACTTCGGTATGCTTATAACTGTCTTCCCCATATTGTAAAAGAATTGCAGTTGTTGCCATATCAGAGGCGTCGGATTCAACGACAAACAATCGCTTGAAATTAAGGTAAACTAGTATTGATGCTCAAATAAATTTGAATTGAAGATCTTTGAATGCGAGATCCACCTGAAGTGTCCATACAAAATTTTGATTCTTCCGTGTCAATGCTATAAGAAGCATAGCCACCTTCGAGTAGTCATCTATAAACTTGCGGTAGAAATTTGCAAATCCAAGGAAAGCTTGGACTTCTTTCACCAAGGTCAGAATTGGCCATTCTTGAATAGTTTAAACTTTATCAAAATACATCTCCAATCCCCCCACTGAAACTATCATTCCCAAGAGTCCAACAGGCTGATGATGAAACTCACATTTTGATTCCTTGGCATAAAGTCCATTTCCTTGTAGCCGTCGTAACACTTCTCAAACAACTTGGCGATGTTCTTTTCTTTTTTTTTGAGAATATTGTCTAAATATATAACAACTGAATATCTAAGAGATCACCAAAGATATCTTGCATATATGATTGCAACTGAGCTAGGGCATTTGTTGATCCAAAAGGCATTACCAGGTATTTGAAGAGATCGTAGCTTGTCTTGAACACCATTTTAAATTCATGGCCCAATGCCATGCAAACCAAATGATAAGTTTGTCATACATCCAACTTAGTAAATATTTTTACTCCCACCAACCGATCGGTGAGTTTCGGGATCAAAGATAGCGGATAACGATTTTTTATTGTGACTTTATTAAGATTACGGTAGTCCACGCAAACCCTAATAAAACCATCTTTTTTTCGAGCAAATACTATTGGCGCCAAAACTGGGGATTTTGACCTCCGGATCCACCCTTTTTTACAAATTTTCTTCCAAATATTTTCAAAGCTCTCCCAATTCCATAGGAGACATGGATCTCAGCCAATGTTATGTGGCTTTTGCCCTTCCTTAAATTTGATCTTCATGTCCGACAGACCATGGTTTGGTAATTCATTTGGGGCGTCCTTGCTAAAAGCCCCTCAAAAGTCATTATATTCACATGGAATTGAGGTCCTCGAAGTCTCTGGAACCCCACCCATACTAGTACATTCCAAAATTTCTAAAGTAAAAATTTCTGCCTCTCTCGCAGATAACCGAAAAGCCACGGCTGAGACAAAGGCATGTCGAGGTGCTGTTAACTTTGTTGAGGCCGGAATTGCGAACATCCCATGAGATGACCCGGTCGGCCCCCTCGTCAACACTTCTTTGTCCAATCGTGAGTGCAGAATTTTGGCGGCTTCCTGAGGTGGGTCTGACAATTCCAAGCCCAATATTTTCTCTTCTTTATCAGATCGCGACTTCATACTTTCAGCAAGTCCCTCGAATAGACCCAATTTTGATGCCTCTAGTTTATTGATGAGGCCCTCTTCTCCATTATTGATCAGATTATGGTGTGGCTTGGCCGATGGCCCCAACCTCAAATTTTGAATTTGCTGTTACTCACTCCTGTCAAAATTGGCGCTTGATTAACACCAGCCCAATTGTTGGGCTCACTGTTCATTTCCATTGCTCCAATTGGTCTTTGATGCCCAACACAATTGCAGTGACAATATGGAGAGTCAAACAAAACTTCTCGTTGCGACCAACAAATCGTGGGGTCGTGGCCGATGAGCCAGGGTGTATCCAAAATGCAAGCATATCATCTTATATTGGTGACATCTGCCAATAATATTTTTCGATGACTTCCAATGATGAGCTCCACTTGAGCCTGATGTGTGATAAGACCCAAATTAATCATTCGTCCGTCAATCACACGAACCTCTCGTGGGCTGACTTTGGGGCGTATAACCGCCTTACATTGCGCCGCAAACATAGGGTGCATAAATACATTGGTGGCTTTCAAATCTATCAAGGTGAGAGTTGGAAGAGAGTTGATCTTGGCATCTAATGCAAGATGCGCATTTCGATTGATGGTGCGCAAATAAAAGGAACCAAATATTCCTTCTTGGGCTGTTAGAAATTCCATGAGAGCACCGTCTTAGAACAATTCTCCTCTCAGTATTGGTATTGTAGTTGTTGCACTCTGAATTGTGCATGGGTACTGAACTACGCCACTTAGTCATGGGCTACACCTTTTCCCAAGACCAAGATCCCCAATTCCATTGTTGCTACAAGTGATAATGGCCAAGACGATTTGTGGGGCATTTTGCACGTACATGACCGAGCTCCCCACAACCCCATCATTGACCTTGCCATTGATATTCAAGTCTTTCAGCCGCCGTCTTGGCAAGAGCTGGAGGCCCACAAACCGCACCAAGTTCCATAGGTACCGGGCCCGAAGTGGCTGGATGCAACTAAATTTTTTCCAATGGGTCTCAAGGAGGGAAAGATGAAGTCTTCACATTGGGAGAGTCCATTGAGGATCGATGAGTTTGCCACCGACTCCAAAGTCGTTCATCGATACGGGAAGCCATCACCATCCACTCATGCAACTGGCTTGGTTGGAACTCTGCAATAGCCACCGAATCAAGAATATCATCCTTGAGCCCGCCGCAAAATTTCGCTATCAGACTGGACTTGTTCCAATCAATTTGAGCGACATACTCATTAAATGTAGAAATATACGTCGTCATGGATTCAATTTGTCGAAGCCTTGTGAGCCAATCTTCGGCGTTGCCTCGTCGATCCAGATCACCGTAAACACCAATAACCGCCTCTCTAAAAGCAACATAATCCTCCAATAACTCATGCTCTCTTCCCTTGTCAAGTGCCTACAAGAGAGGCATGGCCCAATTTTGTGTAGCACCTGCCATATATAAGAGTGCAAATGCCACTTTATTTGCATCCGATTGATACGTTTGGGGCTTTCCGCAGAACACCAATTGGAGTTGTGGAAACCAACGGTATACCTCATTGCCCTTCTTTCCCGAAAACCTCTCTAGATCTACTACTTTAGATTCTCAAACTCCATCATCAAACTGCGTATTGTACCTCCCCATCTCTTGACCGCTCATGTCATTCCCCAAGTTTGCATTCAAAGGAGACCCCGGTTGCGGTCCTACAGCCACTTGTTCCGTAATTTGCCTAACAATGTGGAGAATCGCCGCTTGAAGAACATGTTGTACTCGTTGCTGGATGATTGCCGCCCAATTTGGTCCCACTTCTTCATCAATTGGAAGACTCCCGGGCTCCTCCAATTCTTCCTGGGCCATTGCAAATCAATCAATCGTAACCACTCAGACCAACGTCCTCCGTAATCCTCACATTGTCATAGACCGCCTTGATCCTCTCATCGGATTAGCCACCATCACCGAACTGGTGTACAAACTCCATCGCTAAAGCTATTGCTATCAATTTTACCAAATAAAGCTACCAACGCCTCATTATCAAGGAGACCATTAAATCATGTTAACAAATTGGCCAAATTTGACTGACGTCACGAGTAAAGCAGTGATTGTTTGAGATGCAATCATTAGAGGAAATTTCAGGCCTCCGGAAGGCTGCTCCACGGCCCCCCAAGGTATCCTAAAATTTGTTTTTTTTTTGCAAAAAAAATTGTTTTTCCCCTATTTCCGCCTTGCTGAAACTGCAACAGCAGTGGCAAAGGAACCAAAATTTCCAAATAAAAAAATATTATTAAAATTTTAAAAAAAAAATTTAAAATTTATCTTAAAAAATTAAAATTAAATTAAAAAAATCGCGAAAGCTGATTGCTGCGGAGAGCAGTCAGCCTGCTCACCGTAGCAGTTAGCTTGGTGTAATAGACCAAGCTTTTAATAGCTTGATTTGTCAAATTCTAGTAGCCCTCCAGAGGGTTTAGTTTTTCTCTAATGATTATGTCATGGATCCAAAAATCTACAACCAAAACTCCAATTGCAAACACCTACCTACAACACTCAAACCTTACAATAATGATCCGAATGGAATGCCAGACAAATACATAATGAATTCCTAGCAACCTTGGTGATATTACTCAATGGGAATAGTCATTTCTTTACATTACAAAATATTGCATGAGGACAAATCTCATACACAGGCATTAAGTAGCACAAAGGCTCCCTCCTTCTTCCATAACTACCTTAACCGCTAAGCCAAGCACCTTTGCTCCTTTAACCGTCCAAGTCTAGTTGTTATGATGGATTAGGGTTTGTAACAAAAAACCTTAGGAAATTTATTAATCTTCAATTCAATAATTTTTGTTATTCTAATCCTTTAACCCTTGAAGTACTTGGAAACAATCTAGGTTTCTATAATTTTGAAGATGTGTTGTAATAAAACTTAGAAGAATAATTTAAAGATGGCTGTCAAACAATAATTGTAAAATATGATCCATAGATCACATTTATAAGGTTAGATCAACTATTGTACCAATCAATAAAATTTGAAGCTAAAATTTGAAAATTCCTTCTAAAATTGATTGTAGATTGGATATTTGTAATTTTTATAAGAATTTTTTTCTTTAAGTTTCAAAATATTAAGTTCCAATCATAATAATTTTTGAAGATTAATTTTTTTATTCCAGTCATAATTAAAGGATATTTTTTGAAATGAAAATATCTTTTGAGGCCAAATCCATTAGTAATCTTTGAATTATAAAATATTTGCAAAGCAATGACTTCAAGATCTATACCATTGAAATTTTAAAGAAGTACCGCAAGAATCTTTCAAAGAATTGATGGATGGAAAAATGCATTTTTGTGATGGGGATGCATTTGCGTTCATCCATTGTTCAAAATTTGAATGTATAATTCTCAAGGGGCTAAGCCTAAAGGATTCATATTCTGAAAATGACCATATTCCTATGGAAAGTATTATTAAATGGAAAAAATCTTCATATCATTAGATTGATTTGATGGCCATTTCTTTTGGTGATGCATTGATGCATATGAAATTAATTAATTGAATTTGGACAGCCAGAATTCTTCAAAACTGCTAAATATCAACATAAGAACAAATGTGGGATCTTTGTGCTTGAGGAGTTTATAAAATTCAAAGAACAATCAAAGCATGCAAATGAATAACCAAGTAAACACCGTGTTTTTTTTTGTTTATGCAAAACAACATAAAATAAAATAACCAAATAATAATATTTTAATTGGTTTGGATCAATTCATACACAAACACTGAGGCCCGATTTACACCAAATTGAAAAGTAAGGGAGGTACATTTTTGAAGGTTTTAATTAGTTGAAATTGAAAAGTCTCTAAAAAATGAATTTCTGCCTTGAAATAGGTCATAAGTCTCCAAGAAGGGCCAACAATATGGAGTGCACTTTTTTCTTATATGTCTAATTAGGCTAACTAGACTATGTATGCATGCCTAGTTAGCCTAGTTAGCCTAGTTTGGCTATCTAGCTAATTAGGCTAAGTATGTATCACAAAACCTAACAAGCTATTCAATGTTGGTAAATAATTAATGTGGAAGAAGAATTCCAATTCTTTACACATATAAGGAAGTAGAAGGTACAAAAATCAATGTGGAATATGTAATAGTGTATATAATGCATTTTTCAAACCTTGCTAAACTTTATCTATAACTCTTGATTGAAGGCTCTAAATCTCAAACAAATTTCTAGAATCAAAATTTAATAAATTTGCCTACATTTTCAGAGTTAAACATATTTCAAAGAGAGTGGATTTATCATGCATGACTAAGGTCCAATATTGTGCTCACAACAAATTCATTCTTTTTTATTTTACTTTAGAAAGATAAGCTCTTCCATATCTCACATTGATTGTTGTACCGCCTACCTTCCCACATGCATAAAGAATTCGACTTCTTTTCCCATATTATCAACATTGGGGGGTCTCTTAAGGGTATCTATCATCATCATCATACATATTTAGTTAATTAGCCTAGTTTCATGCCAAATTATACTCAAAAATATATATCTTCTATTAAATGTGAAATTGAATACTCATAGATGTCCATTATTCTTTACACCATCTAATGTTTGTTGGTAACCAAAGAGATAGGTATGATATTTAGTACAATTGTAATTCCCCACCACCACCACCACCAAAGTATCCATGGTCATATGCACTTTCCACAAAATCATCATTGAGACCTATCACCAAGATAAGGTAGGATGCTCTAAAAGTGACCATGTTCTAAAAGCAACCTCTAACCAACAGAGGTACTCATTTTGCTTTCTTCAGTGTACCAAAAGTGTGCATTTCAAGAGGTGTTCACTTTTAGTGCCCACTACATTTCAACTTCAAAAATTCATAACTAACTCCATGAAGGTCCCAAAAATATGAAACGACTTGGGTTAGATGCCAATTCTATTTTATTTCCTATGAAAATTAACTAAAAAATTGTTTCAAAGAGTTTAGCTTTCCCCAAAAATGCAATTAGCTCTTAAAAGGTCGCTTCAAGAGTAGACTACATTACTTTGCCAAAAATGATCCATTTTTTGAGCCAACATATGCATTTATTCATTTCTACAGTAATCTTGGAAGTCATCCATCCACCTGCCACTTTTTGGTTTGGCCTCAGCGTCCTCACATCTACTGTAGGGTTAAAATATCAACCACATTTTGAAACCTTTTTTTTTTTTCTTTCCAATTCTGCCATCCCTGGTTGGCTGCCAGCAGCCCATTGGCATTGGAGTTCCCTCTGACCCCTCTAGCAACAGGTGTACTCCCAGCCCAGTTTAGAAATTCAAATTCCTCTTTGCTCTCCAAAGCTACAGTTGCACAGACCCCACTGAATCCTCTCTTCTAGGAATTGCTGATCCTGTGATTCCTGTCAACCCCAAAGGTTTCTAAATCTTATCCCAGGTCATCACACCTCTGGCTTTGTTTGCCCCCAAATGCCGTCAATTCTCCTTCTTGACTCCATGGTTCTCTGGGTAGTATTCCCATTTTAAATGGGGGAACGTCAAGTTATGGAGTATTGAGAATATTTGTTGAAAGGTAAGGTTGGAATATCATAAACCGTTAAAATAAGCAATCAGTTCAGCCTATAGGATGTGGGGAATTCTTTGAGAAATTGAGCTCAATAGAGTTAATCGTAAAGCTGGTCCTATATTTGATAACCAATGTCAGAGGAAGGCTTAACTAAGAATAGTACAGAACAAACACAGCACCAAATTCCATCAGACTTGAGTTTTGGTGCTCCAAAGAGTTTTGTCCTGTGTTTTTCCCAAACTCTAGCTCTTGGTCCTGCAATGCACAAACTTTACGATTAACTCTAATGTGTGCAAAAATAAGGATGAGGAAGAATGCAAAATATAAAAAAATAAAAAATTACTTCAAGAATGAATATTTTATTCAACATCAATGTGCATTCTCATTTGGCCCCCATTCTTGTTTCATGGCTTCACCTAGAACGATTATCTTTGGAACTTGTTCCTAATCAAGTATCAGTCAATCACATGTGAGCAAATCAATAGTAAACTAAATAATATCTATTTAAGGACATCCTACTTTGCCATTAGAGGGTGGTCATTGGTATTGGTATTCCTACCTTAATCCCTAAAGTTCCTTGACTGTGTTCTCACCAAAAATGCTCCAAAACTGTCATTTCTAGAACAAGTACCAAATTTTTGGACACATGTAACCATAGGATCTTGTAGTACTCTGGTTTGGGAATGTGTGGAAAAAATTTCAAAAATTTCCGTCGTGTAGATTGGACGATATTAGTGTTTGAAGTGGCAAAAGATTTTTTTTTGTCTCTGGAAAAAATCGGGCAGCTGCACTTCACAAGGTCAGATTATTATGAAAAAAAATCTAAAATGGTTGTGCATCTTTGGATTCATTCTTCAAAGCAAGTTGGGTACTTGCTTGAAAATTTTCAGATTATTTGGAATTGTACAACATATAGGAAAAAAATAGTAAGTAGAAAGAAGTAGAGAATGGTTCAAAACATTAAATTGTTAAGAAGTTCATTATGGAATTGAAAATGCCAATCTCAATGCTTGCAATGTTGTAATAAACAATCTACATCCTGCTGTTTTGTTTTTTTTGAAAAATATTAAAAATTGAGTGAAATAAACAACTTCAAAGTTTATTTTAGAGTAGACAATCCATAACTGCTCACAAACTAAAAATCCTTGTAACATTTTACTCATTGATCAAAACGGAATGATTCAAAGCTTTCCACGTATATATAAATCTGATAAATCAATTTCAAATTTTTATTTTCGAAAAAAGTCATTTTTTTTTATCTGCCCGGACTGCCCGGTTACGAAAAAAAGTAACCATTAGATGAGATTCGAGGGTCTTGGAGGGCTTCGAGTTCCCTTGTTGTCTATTGCATTCCCAGACTGCGGGAACATAGCAGCAGCAGCTGGCTGATGTGGCACAGTGACTACCACGTCATTTTTTGAAAAAAAAAAAAAAAAAAATTTTTTGCTTAAAATGATATTTTGGTAAAAAAAAATCTTTTTTATCTTTTTGAAAAAAAAAGATTCTAACACCCCCATACCGGCGTTCACAAAATTTGGACAGATCAGGGAACGGGCTAGAAACGGCACTCCAAGACCCCCGAATATCATCTAATGCATATTAGGCCATAACTTTTGACTCGTATTTCCAAATGTCATGAAATTTGGTGCATATGAAAGATATTCCTTGTTTCCACCTTCTATAAAAATTTCAGCCCAAAATATGCAAATCTCCAATCACACATACCTACGCAGAATTTCTATGTTGCCAAAAAACGCATGTTGGTCCTTTAGGGGTTAGACCCTAAAGGACCATTGTCTGTTTGGCGGAAATTTAGAATTTTGGGCAAGGACCTACGGGTTGAATTTTTGTCCTATTTTTTTGAAACTTTTTTTGAAGATTAGAAAATTGATAAGCTTTGTGTATGTATAATTTTTTCCAATTGGTGCCTGGGAAAAAAAGTTATGCCCAAATAAGCTCAAAATAGGGAAGAGGGGGCAATAAAAAAATTTGCAAAAAATATATTTTTTTTTTTGAATTTTTATTTTATCATAGATTGTATCTTTTTCTATCTGGAAAGCTTTGATTTATTCCGTTTGGATTTTTTTTGAGAAAGTTATAGACAATCTTGTTTTGGAGGCACTTAGAGCATCTTCCTGAAAAAATAAATTGTAGGATTCATTTCTGAATGCAATTTCTACAATTTTTCAAAAAAAAAGTTCCACAAGGTTTAGTTTTTTTGCTAGAACAATCTCACCATTTGGATTAGTGCATTTTAATTCCTTATAAAAGATATTAATATTTTAGACTTTCCTTCTATCTCATACCTACTTTTCTTTAACCCCTAATGTTCCATGACTATTTTTTCACCAAAAATGCTTTAAATTTGCCATTTTTAGTACATGTACCACATTTATGAAAAAAATACTTTTTTGACACATGTAACCATAGGATCTTGTAGTATACTAACTTAAAAACATGTAGAAATAGTTTCAAAAATTTCCACAGCATGGATTGCAAGATATAAGCATTCAAATTTTCTAGAATCATTTTTTTGGCCCAAGGAAAAACAGAGCAACAACACTTCACAAGCTCACTTTTTGATGAAAAAATGTCCAAAATGATGGTGTGTGAGCTTAGCAAATTTTCAAATTTTAGTCAATTTGAAGTTGTAGTGTAAATAGAGGCAAATTGACAAGTTAAGTTCACATTGAAGATGTATAGAAGGCAATTTGACGTTGTGAATAGATTGCAAAGGAGGCAAATGGTCAAGATTGTGAAAGGGGCAAATTGTCTTGGTACCGTTTAGGTTCTTGTTGCTCTTGGGACCCGAGGCTTATAGTCTCTCAGGCTTTCATTTTTCTTCCTAGTTTCAAACTCTAATGCGTCAAGTTGTCGTGCATAATACTGAACTATTTTCTAAGCTTTAATATATATACAAATTGTCGTTGTAATTCTTTTGTATGTTACTTGTGTGTGTGTTGGTAAGTCCAATGATTGGATTTATTTGAGTGCGTGTATTTTTACAATCAAGATCTAGTGCTTGGATCCTCTGAATTGTTTGGAAAGAAACAAATTGTCTAAATATCCAATGATTGGATTTAGTTTGGCAAATTCCAAAATTGTGAATCTTGTGAGTCCAGCGATTGGACTTTCTAATTTGTGTGCGTGAAAAATTGATTGTTGCAAATTGACTGCTGGCATTGTTGGTCGTAATTGAAAAGTTAGCATTGCTATTAACTCAGTTAAGTTACTGTACTTCACTAACTAATTGTCTAAGTATCTAGCAAATTGATTGGACCAAACAAATTGAAGTGTTAGAAATTTGTATGAACCAGAGAGTGGTTATACTGTGACACGATGAGTAACAAATTGACGATTGTTGAATCATGTGTGACCAGAGTGTGGTCTGGAAATGAAGTCTGACGGAACTGTGTTAAGCAAATTGTCTGTGAGTGTGTTTGATTGCAATTTGTAGTTGTTGAATTAAGTCTACTAGTCATTGTGAAATGGACTTGTATGCTTATGTGAATGTTTGCTCGTGATGAGCGTTGTGAGATAATTTGACAACCGAGAGTAGTTTGCTACGGTGGATTAGTTGATTGAATTTGTCATAGAGTAGGAAGAAATTACAATTTGTCTGCGAGTGGATTTCCATCCTCAAATTGTTGAAGATAGAGCAAATGGCTGCTCTAGAAGACTAAGCGGCTGCTGTAAGGAAAGCAGACCAGACAAATTGACGTGAAGTTGTCAAATCTTCAGGCGGGTGGTGAACAACTTGAAGTTGGTAAGAACTTCCTCTACAATTTGCCGGACGAATTGTGCAGTTTCAGATTTGAGCTGTAACTTGGTAAGAGATTCGTGATTAGCTGCAATTGGACTTAATTAATGTTGAGCGTAACAATTGAATGTTGTGAATTCATATTATGAGAAAGACAGTTTGTAGAATATTATTTGCACGTCTTTGTGATGCAAATTGACAGTATATTAAAAGAGACAAATTGTCTGAGCATAATTGTGTAAATAATCAGAGTGATGAAAGAAGGATAACAGAAGTAGTCAAATTGTCAGGCAAAGAGATTCATCAAATTAAAAACAATTAATTTTATCAATGGTAATTGATTCAAACAACTAGTCATGTTAGTTATGATCAATTAGACTTACCTGTGATTTGAAGAACAAGTTGTAGGTTATCAGCAAATTGACAATTTGTTGGAAGATCAAGGAGTTGAATTACGGAGATTACTATGGTTGTGTGTGTTTGCTGCATGTAAATTGTTTTCTTTAGACTGTTTTGGAGATCAACTTAACAATTTAAATGTATATAAACAAATTGTCAAATTGACTTACTTTGCCTGACTGATTCATAAAAATGAGAGAGTGGTTGTGGAAATGGATACGGCGAGAGCTGGCAAATTGGCTGGGACAGTTGCACTGGGTTGAGTAACCAGTGGTAACTGGTTAATTATAGGACAATTTGCCTTATCATATACGTGCTTGTGTTACTGGCATTATAGGGTGATAGTAACTGGATGTCTTACTGACGAATTGCCTTGTGTATGTTTGTTCTACTAGTCTAGTAGTGTCTGAGGGTGTTACTAGTTGACAGCAACTAGTCAGTTAAGACAAATTGTTGCGAACTTTGAGAAAATGGTAACTCAGTCTATTGGCTAGAAAATTTGATAACTGAGCAAGTGGTAGTGAATCCTGTTTGATTGAAAGTCTGGTCTTAACAAATTGCTGAGTTTGTGCAAAAAGGAAATGAACGAGAATGCATTGCAATCATTCACCCTGCATTTAGTTAGAGACAAATTGCTAACTGAACTGGGACTGATTTGTTACTCATGATAATTTAGTGATTAGGCTGAATAAATAGTGATTGGTCAAATTGCTTGGGTAAAAGAAAATAACCAGTAATAAAAGAATCTATGTATGATGGATGAAATATATATATATATATATATTGCACTAAGTTCTAGATCATGCATGACAAATTGTTGAGCATTCCTGGACAAATTGACTAAACACCCATGGGACAGTAGAGAGGACCGAGACGGCATTTTCATGCGTCCATAGCATCATTTAAAAGACTGGCAATCAAATTATACAGCTGGGTATAAGAGTAATTATATGTTTCCCTGGTGTTTTGTGAATTGTTATAGTAAATCTCATTCCAATCTTGAAAACACGTGACCCTAGTCACAATATGTTAGACTATTTGACTATTCCCTAGATTTTGAACCCCTATACTAGTTGTCTAGGTGTTTGTAGAAGAAGCAAAACTTAGATTACATGGTGCTTCTTTGAATTTTTTTCCTAGATAGTTGGCTACATGCTTCAAAAATTACACTTCATTTGGAATTGTACAACATATAGGAAAAAAAATAGTAGAGAATGATTCAAAATACTAAATTGTCAAAAATTTAATTATGGAATTGAAAAATGCCAATCTCAATGGTTGCAATGTTTTAATAAACAATCTACATTCTATGATTTTATATTTTTCAAAAATATTGAGAATTGAGTAAGATAAAGGACTTCAAAGTGTATTTTAGAATAGAGAATCCATAACTGCCTGCAAATTAAAAATCTTCATAACTTTTAACTTATTGATCAAAATGAGATGATTCAAAGCTTTCTATATGTATAACATTCTAAAGCTTAAGGTTAAAAATGTTCAAAGTCAAAAAATCTAGTCCTCCAATGTGCTGAAAAACTTATTTTTTTCACTTTAAACACATATATTTTGCAATCATGCTGTCAAAAATTTTGAAATTTTTTTCTACACATTCTCATACTAGTTAGGTGTAAGATCCTACAGTTAGATGTGAAAAAAAAATTACTCTTTGTTATAGAAATGACAATTTTGAGTGTTTTTTGGTAGAAAAATGACTTTGGCTTCTACCTTTGGTCCTTTAGGGGTTAATTTGAGTATTCTCCAAAATTCGACACTTTTTGCTAAACTATACCTAGTTACTACTGTTCATATTGTTTTCATCTTGTTGACAAAAGAAAGAAGGCGTTTCCAAAACACCAAAGAACGTGACATTTGGATATGGTATGTAGAAGTTACAAAGGGTCAAAGTCTTTTTTGGTAGATGTTATAGAATCGTTTCTTCTGCACATGTAGATATTGATTTTGGAGATGTGCTCAGAGTGATGATGGCAATTTTAGGCCGAGTGCAATTTGAAGTGTTTATCCTGTTAATGTGGTGCTCTAGAAAGCTAGCACTGGATCTCAAAAATGGTGGAGTCAAATTGGGACGGACTGTATGATAAAATTATAGAAGATTCTTAGTTTGCGCTAGCCTTAATTTGAAGGGAAAGGACCTTGAAGGACGGACGGGTGCAATGATTATAGGATTGCGCTTATAGTTGTATGAGGAGCCTAATGCGGAGGTACAACCAAGGGTGAATGTAAAAAAAAGACTCCCTATTTTGTGCCATGTTAAATCTATTTCTCTACACCTCTCCTAGCTAATTTGGGGCCTTTGATTGCAAACATGAATTCAAAATTTGCAAAGTTTTTTCATGTGTTGCAAATAAAAAGTTTATGTATTTTCCCCAAGGATAAAACATTGGGGCAAAACAGCCTCCGCATTAGGCTAGTCATACAATTGTAAGTGCAATCTGATTATAAAGGGATTGGTATTCATTTTTCAATTGTTATTAGAAGGCAACTGGTATATAAAACCTTTCACCCCCAACTCCACCCTATTTTTTTCTTTCTTGGAAACAAAACAATAAATTAACCATACAGGTTTGAGAAGCCCAATTTGGATTGTGTAGTCTAGGTTTTTGTCTACTTCCCAAAACCTAGGACTAAGTATAGGGGTTCCAAAATTTACAGGGAATGGTCAGATAGTCTAATGTTTGCAGCTAGAAGTCACTTGTAAGTTAAATTGTTATGGGATCTACTCAATAATTTTACTTTGAAAATGAATTAGGAACACTCTTATATCCAAGGGTGAATTTGGTGGCCAGTCCGTTAAATAATGCTATGGACGCATGAGTGCTGTTCCAGTCCTGCCTAGTATTTTAGGGGTAGTTCAAGACAATTTGGCAGGTTTATAAGAGCAATTTGTCATGCATGATCTAGACTTTTAAATGCAACATTTCATAGGTATATAATATATGTAAATTCATTAATTATCATGAAGTTTTTTACCAAAACAATTTGTCAAGTCACTACTTAGCTAGCCAAATTACTAATTTAGATGAGTATCACAAAGTCCCAGTTCTCTACAACAAATTGTCCCTATACTAATGCAGGGGGAATGAGTGTGTGACGCATTACAATTTACAACAATAACAACAAGACAATTTATCAAACACACACACACATCAATCAATCACAGCATTTTCCAAATCTTTCTACTTAACAGTTCTCACTAGCCAACAAACAAGACAATTTGTCTCACATTACACTCTACTTAACACCCAGTCAGTTCATCTCACCAAATATCTATTAGACCTACAAATTTTTATTCACCCATCGATTTACAGTATACCCAATTTACACCATCAATTTGTCTGTACATCATCAACTATGAAATCTAAATACTATGGCAAATTGTCTAAGACCGCATACATATTGTAAACAATTAACTCCCCAGTAACCTTGTTCAAGACAAATGGTCTACCAGATCTCTAATTGTAATTCAAATTGAATCTCAGTGATCAAGACAATTTGTTTCTAATCTACTTACTGAATTATCAACTTATGGTTTCAACTGTGAAGAACCAAATTAAATTTGAATCTAGACAATTTAACTATCCACGCACAACACAGGACTCAATCGCACATACCAATTCAAGACAATTTGACTTCATACATCAAACACATAAAAAATATGTCAAATTGTCTCACCTGGATCTACTCATTCAGTATCCGGTTCTTTCATCTCCATTTTTTTACACTAATCAGTTTAGAACATACAACATAAATCACTGATTTAATTCATTGCTGTAATTTTAGACAACTTATCGCTAATTTCTTCTAAACCTTACAAACTAGTTCTAATTCTTTATTATAATTTACCTTTATTATTTTGACAATTTGCCTAACTCCAGTCCTATATTGAATCTCTAATACTCACCTCAAAACTATTCAACTCATAAAATAGAAGCAACTTGAACTACACAGAGACATAAATTAATTTAACAAGACAATTGGACAAAGTTACGAATTAGATTAATTCAAAAACTTATCTGGAAGTTAGTTGATCTCCTACACTGCATCCCTTTCTCGGCAAATTGTCTCGACCTGCTCACAGTCGTCGTAGCTCCAGCACTGACAAACTGGTTGGTCAATTCGTCTCCTTCAATTGATTTACGAGAAGCTCACAGACAAATTGTCACTGGATCTAAATTAAAAGCGTATAAGACAAATTGCTTATAAAAAGTATTATATTATTGAAGAAGTTCAAAGTACATGAAGACGAAACAACTTGACAAAAACTATTTGATAACCGAGAAAGTGAGAGAGAAGAAATGACAAATTGCCTGGCTATATGCAAAACTAGAGACAACTATTCAAACCCAAAATATAGAGTCAACTTGCCTTTTGCCATCCTAAACCTTTACGTGTTTCTAAATCCTTTCTAATCTGGCAATTTGTCTATATTACTACTCTATTGTGTGAACTCTTCGTCAATTTGTCTCTATTTACACTATTCACAGCAAATTGTCAAAAAGCAAAAATTTCAAGAGACTACAGATTGCAACATAGTGTTTTTGTATATTTGACATACAAGGTATATGAATTGACATGATATAAGATAACTACACCTAAATCACATGAATAAGCTTTGTGCATGATCAATATGCTTTAAAAAGTGAACAATTTTTATATATTGGAAAAAGACTATGAATCAAAATGCAAGTGATTCCATAGTTTTGGACACATTGTGAGGTAGTTACAAATTTTCAAAAGATGCGAGGTTTAGGGTGCTACAAGTATCATATTGGTGATGCCAAAATCCATAGGATGCAGATGAAGAAATGACACTAGTAGTATCATAACATGTCATAGAAAAGAGGTTAAAACAATAGAAAGCATATCCAAAATTGACCACTTGTAAGGGTGCCACCTCCACATTACTATAAATAGATTTGTACATTATTCAAAATGTCCCCAACTCCAACTTTTTTCATTCCTTCGAAATAGGGTCAACAGACTTCAAGCCCTCTTGGAGTAAAGTTTTTGCTTTATAAAAGAATGCAGATTTTGATCATTTTTAATATGTAATGTTATATTTACTCATGAAAAAATTCAAAAGCAAATATGGAGACTAGCTTATTCAAGACTCCCCCTACAATGCAAGGAGGTCAAACAAATTAGCAATACACAAGTCATTTTTTGATGATTTCTTGTAGAACAAGGAGATTTTTTATTTGAAATCCAAATGGTGAAACATTACAAAAAATTTCAGGCCTCAACAAGATTGTGAGTGCGTGATTTTTGGCACCTGTGGGGGGCAATTACGGAAAAAAAAATATATATATATTTTTTTTATTTTCTTCAAAAAATTAAAATTAAAATTTTGAAAATGATGTGGTGCTGACGTGGTCGAAATGCAAGCATGTCACATTTTCAAAAAAAAAAATTCCATAATATCACCGCGGGAAGGCCTCATATTTTTCGTAATGAATTAGAAACTAACATTTGGAATATGTGGGAAAATTTCAATAACTTTGACTTCACAAATTGCAAGATAATAGGGCTTGAAGTTAGAAGAAAATGTGTTTTTTTTCAAAACTGCCCCACCATAGATACCAAAGTTAGATTCCTCTTAGAATGTGATTAGAAAACTAAAATTTGTTTTTTGGATAAAAATTTATGCCAAGTTTTATTAGATATATATGTGCCAAATTCCAAAAGTGGATGAAGACATTTGCAAAAGATTCCCAAATTGCCCAAGTTAACAACAAAATTTAGGGCAATATAACCTTTGATTTGGGCACTTGATTGGATTAAAAATTATACTCCCACCAAAGGAATATATGTTCACACTTTAAGTCAAAATTTTGTGAACATCCAACCAAAATTGACTTCATAGAAATCTAGTATCTAAATACTCAATTATTTGTTCAAAGAACAATTGACCTTTAGGGATTAAATATTGGAATAATTTAATTGCACTTTTGGAGACACTTTCAAAAGAAGTATACTTGTCAAAAATGGGCCCACAAACATCTTTGGGCGTTTTCACCTTAATGTATTAAATCGACATTAAACTTGTCTAAACTCTCATCTTCTAATTGTACACATCTTGTATCATCAATATCATACACAATTGAGGGGGTGGATTTCCAGGATAATCATCTTGATGAATTTAGAGTTATCTGTGATACAAATTTGGCAGCATTGTGCTTCGTAGCCAATGGATACTTGCAATAATTTGCCAAAGGCAAGAAAATTTTGTACACAAACAAGCTATCTATTCCTTAAGGTAGGTTGTTTATTTTGTTTTGTTTGTTTGTTACGGTGAGATCTCCTAAACCATGCATCCTTAGTCGTGTTTTTGGTACCATCGGAAAGCCCTCAAACAAGGAGGGGTGCACAAGCTTTGTTTCATGGCATTTGGACAGGTCTACACTATAAAAGTTATTGAATTTCAAAGTTTTATGAACTAAAAAATAAGAAAATTATTTTTATTTTTATTTGAACTATGGCAATGGCACAAGGCACACTAGTCCATTCCTTAAATTCAACTTTGTTTATTTTTGTTTGTTGTGGTGGGATCTCTTGGACTATATGTCCCCCAATTGTGTTATTGGTATTGTCGAAAAGCTCTTCACGAGGAAGGGTGCTTGGGCATTGTTTTGTAGTGTATGGACCTATAGTATGAAAGTTATTGAATTTCAAAGTTTTTATAAATTAGAAAATTAGAAAATTTATTTATATTTATATTTTAGTTGTGGCAACAACACAAGGCACACTATCTATATTAACCCCTAAAACCCTAAGGCATTTTTTTTGAGCTTCTAGGAATTTGCTCTAAATTGAACAAAAAGCCAAAATTTTGATAAGTTGTATCAATTTTTTTGAATTGTAATCATATAAATTCAAACTAGACATATTAGAGATCACATAGGAAAAGAAAACACAACCATAATACTTATGGATTGAAAAATTATAATGTTTGATCACGAGGATGTTAAAATTGCAAAAGTGATTTGAAAAGTTTCAATCCTCTAATCACATGTCAAATCTAAAAAGTTGGTCACCAAAAAAATATGAGGTGAAAGGCCCTAATATGCATAACCCCAATCAATTTACAACTTCTCTAAATTTGCTCTATTTTTTTTTTTAAATGAATTTCTAATGTGATTTTTTCTTCACACTTTAGTATGTTTGAGGCTCATTTCCAAGAGCCCTCAATACTATGGAAACCAAGATTACAATGGACACCCTTGCACAAAATCTTGAATAGAAAAAACATAATCAATCATTTTTGAAATCACACTTTTGATGCAAAAAATAGATTTCAAAAAGAATTTTCAAAAAATATAAACTAGTCAAATAGCAACTTGGTTAGGTTTTGTTTAACTTCAAAGTATTGTCGACACCAAAATTTGGTGCATCAAGCATTTAGGGGTTAATATACCATAATAAGTGTAGATTCATATCATTTCAATATAAGGTGACTACACCTAAAATTGACCACTTTCTAAATCCGCTTAGTCTAGATTCTTACCTAAAATGTACTTCCACTATTCCTCAAAGTCTATGGTCGGTTTTAGGTGTATTCGTTTTCAGCAGTTTGGAAATTCGTAATTCATTCACATGGTGTTCAAAAAATGCATTCTTAGAGAATCTCCATGTGACTACCAACAAGACCCCACAATTTTTTTAATAATTATATAATAATAAAAATCAGACTGAGTTGCTTAATTTTGCAATTTTAAGAGTAGTTACCTTAGATGCATATCATCTATTATATTAATTACAGATTGTCACGACCCCTACCACAACCCAATGTCGCCCCTACCACAACCCAATGTCGCCCCTACCACAACCCAATGTCGCAAAAATGGCCACGTTTTCATTCCGCTTTTCTCATCTTGTTATTTCATTGCATTTTTTCATCACGTTTTTTCATCACACCCTTGCCGTGATTCCATTGCAATGGGCTCCGTTCTAGTTTCAATATCCAGGCAGCCTGTCCCTCAGTCTGTCCCTGAGTCCGTCCCCAACTGTTTGTCCGCGAGCCCCAGACATGACCATATCATACATGTGTGACGCTCCCAATGATGGCATGTATCTACTCATGCATGTAATAAGTTGGATATCATCACCTTAGCCAGTACAGGCACCCCTAAAAAGTCTTGGTAAAAAGTAATGGTTGTCAGGTGAAATATTTTGTAACTGAACCGTCTGGAGTAACTCGACTGCCATACAAGCATTACAGTACTGACAGGGGGGTAAGTTAATGAGTAACTTAGATTCCCCACAAAATTGTTAGGGTTTGTGTTCATGATGGCTGTTCTGTTCTTTACCATCACCAGCTTGATTGTCATCATGGGCGGTGATAATATAGAGTTGTCTTAAAAAGCCATATTTAAGGGCGGGTTTACACTAGTAGGGTCCAGGTGACCAAGAGTTTATGGGTTTAGAGTGCCCCCATTTCAGATATAACAAACTCCTAATCAAATCCAACTCGTAGCCCTTTTTTTATTGGCTTTCTGAGAAAGTGCCAGGATGGTGATAGCTTAAAATTTGGGGAAGCATTGCATTTTCACATTCATCCATCTTTCGGATCAAAAAATACTTTACAATCATATTCATGCACTTTTTCATCCAAATTTAGCAACTTCATTCACAATTTTAATAGAAATAGAGAAATTTTGGCAAAAAAAGATTACTTTTATCTAGCAAAAAAATAGACATTTACTTTGAAATGGTGCAATTTGGCCCCATGGTGCCAAAAAAAAAGGACTGGATCCAAATAGCTCATTTCAACAAATTTTGAATTAGATCCTAGTGTAAAGAATTTTTAGCTCTTAACCAATAGGATTGCTTGATTTCAGAGTTTTTTTGACTTTGTCTTGGATCCTAGTGTAAATCCGCCCTTATAACGTTAGTGAAGTCTGTGGAACTTCTTAGGATTTGGAAACTTGAATTGGAGCAGGATTTTTTTTCATTTGTTATGAAGTGTCAAAGTGTCAATATTAAATATTACTTGTGTACCCTGTGCCGTTGCCATAGTCAAAACAAAAATAAAAGTAATTTTCTAATTTTTTATATTATAAAAACTTCAAAATTCGATAACTTTTGCATCATAGGTCCAAACGCCATGAAACAAAGCCTATGCACCCTTTCTTGCCAAGGGCTGTCCAAGAGTACTAAGCAAGCAACCAAGGGACGCATGGTTTGGGAGATCTCAACATAACAAACAAAACAAACAAACAAATAAACTTAAAGGTATGGATGGCTAGTTTTGCTCCAAATTTCAACAATCATCCACATATTGGATAGAAAATATCACATTAGCATATACCACATGTCCATAATTCTATTTTCACCTATAATCTAGCAATTTCATCCAAGATTTCTTTTAATTCAAAGTTTTATGGCAAAAACCTTCATAATCTGCTACCATTTTTTAGCCATTTTTTTTCCTAGTGCAATTCGGCACTAGAAAGGCCCCCCAAACTAGAGCAACTTTTGACTTGGTGCTTGAGATTTATAGCCTTCATAGAAAAAATTGGCAACACTGAATCTTCATGAAAATGAACAAATGGATGAATTTTTGAAGAATTCTCTATAAAGTGCTACATTTGACTACTTCTGGACCATTCACTAAATTTTGGACAAAATGTTAAAATATCTCTAGATAATGACATCTAGAGATCTCCAAATGTTTGTATAGATCTTTGAATGTTTTGTATGTATCTCTCAATATTTTCCATCGATTTTCCAATACTTTGCATTATCTCTCAATGATTATCTCCTGATGTTTTTTTCTCTTGATGTTAATTCTAAATTCTACAACGTCCAAAAGTAGTTAAAATGTAGCATTAAATTTAAAAGCATTCAATATGAATTCAAATTTTGTAGAATTCTATAACAAAATTCTACCTATTGACATATGATATATTTAGTTGGAATACGTTTAACCTCTAAAAGTCCTTGGGAGGAAGAGGGATGTAAATTTTGAGTTTTTGGCATTAGTAGAATCTAGACATTAGATCTTCATTATTGCACGTTTTCTTTATCTTTCCATTTCTACATTAATTCATTCAAAACTTTGCATCAATAACTATAACCTTGTGATCACGCTTGTTGCATTGTTGTTTTCATGAAGAAATTTAAATGTATTGCATCTATTTCCTATAATAATTCCTATTTCATGGCCAATATTATCTTCATGAAATTTTGTTTGCTTATGGAGGGTCATTTTTAGTCATAACCTTTGTTATGGGGACAAGTCTGGGACCAATTTGACAAGATTACCTTACAAAGGTTTATTTGCTTATGGAGAGTCGACTTAGGAAAGTTCTATTGTATACTCTATGCATTATGATTTGCCTTTCATTGTAACTTGTGTCATGAAAAAACTTTGCGTTCTAATTCTCTCTTGAGTAGGTCATAAGCACAAAGGACAACATTAAATTACCCGTAAACCACTCACAGGAATTTCCCCGCACATTTGTGGGGAGGGTTCTAAGGCATAATGCCTGATCGTGCGGGTTTTCTTGCGTAATCGGGCATTATGCATTACTCATCCAACTTCAATTTTTCATCCTCAATTTTTCATCCTTCAGTTCGTGATTTACATCAGGCAATGGCTCCTTGTTGTTGGGCGTTTTGGGAAATAACAAGCCTCCTCGTCGGGCTCCGCCCTCCTCGTCGGCCCGTTATTTCCCAAAACACCCTCCTCCTCGGGCATTGCCCTATACCAAATCAACCAAATGGCCCCAATTACATACGAAACAAGTGTCCTAAACTACACTATTTAACTTAATTACAGGCAAACCAAAATGTCCCCAAGGGATTCTGAGGCCACTGGCGGCACATGGAGGAACGCTGGAACCGGGCAGAGCAGCCAAGTCCTCCACCAAAAGACTCCGCCCGATCCACCTCCCACCGTCCGATGCACCTCCTCAAACCCATCCGCTCCGTCGAATCGAAAAGAAACCGAAAGCTACAGTAAAAGAAAAAGACGTTCACTGATGCATTCCCAGCGGGACCCAGCCTGCCAGCGAGCTTGCGCTCCCCGCCCTTCGAAGCAGCTCTTGGGTCTTCTCTCTCCCGCAAACCTAGTTGCGGAACATCCCAGCGTGTGGGAATCTGCCATCGCCCCATTTTCCGAATCGTCGCAACTCACATTCTCCATGGGGCACTGTGCCTTCGGCTGGTCCTTGAATCACAGAAATCCGTCCACTTTTGCGAAACTTAAACCTAGATTGGTGGGACAAGGCAGGACTCCTGTGGAGTGCGACCATTTGGTCGTCGTCGGTTAGTCGCAAGCTCTTTGTCGCACCAGGTTTTAAGCTTCGGATCATAGTCAATAGAAGCCAACGCCGTCGCCGCATTTAGTATAGTGTGTCGAACTGGTTTGGTTGGAAAATGCCGGGCACAGGGGTATGATACTACTGACAACACCGCTCTTTGGGAGCTTCTCGGTGTGATTCACGCGACGCTGGGGCGAGGAGTATTTTTGGAGCATTTCGGGATGCTCACATAACAATGCTGTTGCCCGGCTTGAAGTTTTGTGTGTCGGTTACGCCGGGTGGTGCTGATCGAGTGCTGGGCGTGTGCCATCAGGGTTTGAGAGGATAACAGGGTGCAAGTGGTTTGACAGAAAAGGTTAGTGATGGTGGATGAGACACGTACTTGCGCTTGGAGAGCGCTTTTGTTGATTTTTCTAAGGTGGCGGTCTTAGCAGGCTGTTCATGCAACCATCAGTTGGTGGTTTTGACAGTGTAGGTGGTTGTTGGCGAAGCGATTTGTGCCAATGCTAGAAGAGGGATGGTGTGTGAGTGCTGCTTGAGTCAATCAATGTTGTGGTATAGTTCGATTTCGTTTTGGTGAATCTGAGGAAAGCGTAGCGTAATGCGGTGAATGGATAGCGTGCTACTGCAGTTTGAATCTGAACTAAGGTTGTCAAGGCAGCAGTCTATCAAGTTCGTTGTTGCCTTTAAAATCTGGTCTTGTGTTTGCCGCGGTGGACAGAGAACTTTCATGTTGTCGGCTTTTTTGCATGTTCAGATGAATCTTCTGTGATTCATAAGCATCTCTTTAGCGCACCGAGTTCTTGGAGGGTCCTTGAGTTCTTGAGGGCCGAGATCGCGATGATGCGCCGCCTTTTTCTTCACTAGATTTGCTGTTGTGTTGCAATCATCTTCTTGTGTTTATTTAGAGTCAGATCGAGTCACTTGCAACCCACAATTGGAGCAGGACCTCTAATGTTCAAGACCTAACCAAAGCGTGTGGTTTCAGGTGTTTCAATCTATTATTTGGTTGAGCGGATGCATACATGAATACAAAATTGGAGTACAAAAGAGGTTTACAGAATCTCAATAGGTCAGTGCGGTCATCGCACTCAGACCCTGGAGGTCTGGGAGCGTGAAGCTACGGAGTGATAAAAGTTTTGTAGATGACAATTCGAAGGGCGGTAGAGTCCTGCCTGAGTTGTGGACGATGTTTCTGTAGGTTTTACCCGTCAAGAGTGCATTTAGTTTTTGAGTCATCTCATTGATGACCGATTGGAAGTTTTACCTAGATCTGCAGCGGCCACATTTCAAGTATCTGCGGGGTAGGGAATTTCGATGCAACAGGTTCATGTTGGAGGTCAAGGCTCATCGGGATTATAACAAAGATAGGACAGGAGGTGTTCTACGCTGTAACAGGTGTCAGGAAGCTTAAGTTGTTATTAAGTTTGCCCACCGAAAATGAGAAGCTTAAGAATACCAGATGGATGTCGTGGGAGCAGTCAAGTTCATGCTCTCTGTCCAGTTGATAGCAATGTTTCGTTTTCTCAACAAACCAGTTCCGGGAAGGGAGAAAGAGTGACACCTGAAGACTCTGTACCTTCCCCCAGGTTAGTTGCTTATACTCTTTGTACTTTGTCAGCTACTAATCTTTTTCAGTGTGCCCAGGCACTCACGATGATTAGGTCATTCAAATTAGGTTGTGGTGTCAATAATTTACCGCAAAGGAATGTTCCTGTCATTTAATTCCTTTTCTGTTTGCTCCTGTGAATTGAAGATTTCTTAGCTTGTTCACGCGTTGTGTCCTATACCTTAAATTTTTTATTTGGGGTGCCACTTTTGGATGATTTGTATACTGGTCACACTCTCTCGTGCTCCTTTGTCTCTGCCTAACCAATCTCTTTATACATCTTGTCAATGTTTTAGCTTCTGGATGATATGCAGTGCTAATGATTCTTGCATTTGTGTTAATGCAGTACCTCGGTGTCAAAATTGAGTGACCCTCCTATAGAACCATACCTGAAGCCTGTAGATTATGTGAATACTTTAGCTGAGATTTACGTGCAGTTGGAGACAGCAGCTGAGGAGGACAAGGCCACATATTTTTTGGAACAATCTTGTGTGTTCCGAGGTCTTGGTGAGACCAAGCTCCTCCGACGAAGTCTTCGCTCAGCACGACAGCACGCTGTTACGGTACACGAGAAGCTCGTGTATGCAGCATGGTTGAAATATGAAAAGCGTGACGAAGAACTGAACGATGGGACTCCTAATTTTTGCAGTGGTCGGAAACTGGAGTGTCTACAGACTGTTCTTACTCCAGGGTTGGCGATGGACCTCCCTACAGATCCATGTGCCTGTCGATGCCCGCCCGGCGAGACGAGTTCTCCTGCGGGAGAGTATGTTCCCTTTAACAGCTTTGGAAATGACATAGTTTTTCATTTAAATGGAGAGCAAGTCCACTGCAATCGGCAGAAAATAGCGGACTTGTCGGTGGCCTTTTATACCATGTTAAATGGTGATTTTGTAGAAGCTCGAATATCTGACATTAGGTTCTCCGGGAATGGCATCTCAGTGACAGGGATGAGGGCTGTGGACCACTTCAGTAAAACAGGCCGGCTAGCACGACTTTCACCAGAGATGCTTCTCGAGATACTGTCATTTGCAAACAGGTTTTGCTGCGACACGCTTAAGGATGCTTGTGACCAAAATTTAGCTACCTTTGTCAGAAGTGGGGATGATGTAGTGACATTTCTTGACTATGCGTTAGAGGAAGGCGCACGAGCTTTAGTGGGAGCTTGCTTGCAGGTGTTCTTTCGTGAGCTTCCGAACTCTCTCAAAATCCTTCGACAATTTATAGATATTCTTTCTACTTCCGAAGGGCAGGATCAATTTGCAAGTGTTGGTCATTCTTCGTTTGCGTTGTACGCCTTCTTAAGTCAAATTAGTCTAGAGGAGAGTATGTGCTCTGATCGAACTGTCGCTTTATTGGAGGGGCAGAGACGCTGCGCGGTATCTAAAAGACAGAAATCCTTGGCATTCCACCAGCTAGGTTGTGTTTTGTTTGCTAGAAAACAATATAATGGGGCTCTGGGATATTTTGAGGCTGCTGTGGAGCAAGGACATGTTTACTCATGGACTGGTGTAGTTAGGATAAAAGCTCTGAAGGGGCAAAGGGCAGCTGCATATAAAGAATCTGCAGCTGTTGTTGCTAGTTACAAACCCAGTGGGTGGATGTTTCAGGAAAGGGCATTATATAGTGAGGGAGCTGAAAAGCTTGCAGATTTGATCAAAGCATCCGAGCTTGACCCAACGCTAGCATACCCATATAAGTATCGTGCTGCCGCTCTTATGGATGAGCAGAAAGTTCAAGCTGCTATTACTGAGATTAACAGGATCTTGGGATTCAAGGTGACCTCGGACTGCTTGGAGCTCCGAGCTTATTTCTGCCTTGCTCTTCAAGAATACGAAGGGGCAGTGCGGGATGTTCGGGCGTTGTTAACACTTGACCCGTCATACATGATGTATGCTGGCCGTCTGGGTGCGAACCAGTTGCTTAGGTTATTGAGTCAACATGTGGAGCAATGGTCAAAGGCCGATTGTTGGATGCAGTTATACGACAGGTGGTCTTCGGTGGATGATATTGGCTCTTTAGCTGTGGTTCATCAAATGCTAGAATCAGACCCAAGGAAGGGCTTGCTTTTTTTCCGCCAGTCCCTTCTTCTCTTGCGGTAAATTTACGTTATTTTCCCTTGTACCAATTTTGTTGCCCGAGTCTTTTTTTCCCACGTCATTGGTTACAGCTATCGTGATACTTGATTTCCACTTATTACGGTTTAAAAAATCTTGTATACTGTTCTTATTCCATATGTATGCAAGAGTCGCAGGGACCGTGAAAAGGTCATGCCTCGGTCCACCGTAGTAGCGCTTTGTATTAGAGTTATATTTCGCGTCTAATATTCTCTCATCAACCATCGTTACGAAGGGGCACTAATTCGGTTGCATTACTTCATTTTTTTTATAGAAGCAATGGTCCTTTTCTTGATTACGGATTCCAAGTGAGTGTTCATCTTTGAATTGGTTTCTGCAGCTTTCTTTCTTTCGTTAATGACTTGAGAATCTGATAGAACTTAATCCTCGACTGTTGTTCAGGTTGAATTGCCCTAAAGCAGCAATGCGCAGTCTCAGACTGGCACGGGACAATGCAGGTAGTGACCATGAACGCCTCGTTTATGAAGGCTGGATCTTATATGATACAGGTCATCGTGAAGAAGCTTTGCAGAAGGCAGAAGAATCTATTGCTCATCAGAGATCATTTGAGGCTTTTTTCTTGAAGGCGTATGCTTTAGCAGACACTAGCTTGGATCCTTCTTCGTCTGCAAAGGTCGTGGAGTTACTGGAGGAAGCCCTGAAATGTCCCTCGGATGGACTTCGCAAAGGCCAGGTCACTCTCATTACCTGTCTAGTAGTTTCATCTTGTGGAGGCTTTTGGACAGAATATGGACCTTAATGAATCACGTTTTTCCTTGGAAGTGGCAGTTTCCCTTTGTTGCTTATCACGCTTGTGGTTTTGCATCTGTAGGCACTGAACAACCTCGGCAGCGTGTACGTAGATTGTAACAAGTTCAAACTAGCCGCAGATTGCTATGTAAATGCTCTGAAAATTCGCCATACTCGGGCCCACCAAGGTTTAGCTCGTGTTCATGCATTACAAGGAGACAGAAAGAAGGCCCATGAAGAGATGACCCAACTTATTGAAAAAGCCCGAAACAATGCCTCCGCATATGAAAAGAGATCTGAGTACTGTGAACGCGATATGACAATGGCTGATCTGAGCATGGTGACTCAGTTGGACCCGCTGCGCACTTACCCCTATAGGTATCGAGCTGCAGGTTAGTTCCCTTTCTTAACCCCGAACCTTTCTTTGTAAGCTGTCGCAGGTTTATGGCTGTGGAATAGTAGATTTTCTGTTTGCTTCGTGCTTATCCTGTTGGTTCAGGATAATGTTTTTTCTGATAGTTTCTATGTTGATTGGATGCCGCAGTTTTGATGGACGGCCACAAGGAGCGAGAAGCAATAATGGAGTTGAGTAAAGCAATTGCCTTCAAGGCTGATCTGCAATTACTTCACCTTCGTGCCGCTTTTCATGAGTGCCATGAGGATTTCGAAGGAGCAAAGCGCGACTGTCGGGCAGCTCTGTCAGTTGATCCTACTCACAGTGACACTTTGGAATTGCACATGCGTGTTATGAACCGAGAAGAACTCTGAGCTATCGTCACAGCCTATCCTTAGGCTCAATCAATTATCAAGAGGACCAAATTTCTGGCCCTGTGGCTACTCACTTGGACTCTTCGAGTTGCCTGGGACCAAGTTTGGTCCTTCGTGATATGTGTGCTCTCTCCATACGTGAGCTCCTTCCAGTAAATACTACACTAGGTAGCTACTATTCATTCGAAAAGTGTGAATTATGAGAATATTGTGTCCAAATATTGTGGTCAGAGATCTATTAAAAAATGCGGTCAGAATGAGGTGTACCTGGAGAGAGCGGAAGGCCCCCTTTCCACCCAGTCAATAGTAGTTATTCACTCAGGTAATGTCTTCCATGTGCATTGGAAAGTGAGCTAGGAACAGTGTCCTAGCAAGTGCCAAAACGATTCTACAATTGTTCAAGTACATCCAAGCATATGCAGGATTGACATTCCTATGAAACGAAGATTTTCCATGTTTTTTTCTCCATCCGTCTCAGGTCACGATGCATACAACCAATCTGCGATCTTTGCGTCTGAATTTTTTTTCTTACGAAGTGAAAAGAATTTTTGTATGATTTTTGTATGCCGTGTGTGATCTCTTGTTGAGAAAGGTCGGTTTAGTTGTGCCAATGAATGTTCTGTTGCTCGTCATTTGCAAATGCAGAAGCTTTCAAATCCCACTCCATTCACTCTATCTTTCGTTTTTGACCTTCGTACTCTATTCTTTTGTTACGTGTTTGCGTATCGTCTCTCATCATTTGCAGATGCGGCAATTCACTTGTGTGTCCTGTGGCGTCTCAAACTTCACTGTCTTTTTCGTTGTTGACCTTCATACTCCTTTTGTTATGCATTTGTTACTTTGCATTCCAAGATGGTCTTTAGCAAAATCAGGTTGTTCTCTACAGTCAGAGTGACAATGGAGAGGCCGCCATATTATCATTGTGAATGTAGAGAGACCTGCCCATGATCCCCTTTTATCTTGTCCGAACATTCCTAGAACAAACTGATTTCACTGAGAAGCATGCTTGAAAGCAAAGTATCCGATGCATGACAAAAGGCAAAGAGTAAGATCATAAACGCCACAGGACACGAACTCGTGCATTCGCAAACGGTGAGAGCAAATTAGCACAGAAGAATAGAATATGAAGGTCAAAATCGAAAGGGACAAAGAAATGGAATGAGCTTTGAAAGCTCCAGCTATAGTTCAATCTACTTATCACTGTTGAAGTCTTCAACCCCGTTCAAATTCTTGAACCGAACCCTAATTCTTCCCGCCATCGACATTGGAGTTGCGTATCTGCGACTGTCAGACCATGCATTTTCATTTTCGTCATCTTTGACTACCCAGATGTTGCCTATAAGGTGTGAATACCGTCCCTACTGTAGCGATTACCGTCCCTTCAAGAAGGAGCTGGAGAAGTGTTTACTGAGTTGCTAGCAGTTTCATTGCAAAAGGAGCTTCTGCGTGATCGAGTCTGCTTCGTGTCCGTCGTTGATAAAGTCTTCGGGCAATGGCCTCGTGCAAGAAGCCGTGCACCAGTGAGGCTACTTTGCGCCCATTCCTTAGGACATTTCTTCAACATTGAACGAGTGATTCCAAGGAGCTCCAGTCGATATTTGTTGTATTGAAGCTGGAGGTTTTCTCGATCTTGCAAGATGATCGCGGCGCGTTTTCTACGAACGCAAGCTCCTTGATGCCCTGATCCGAGACAATCACAAAATTCGGGAGTTGTATGCCGCGATGGAGGCGTTGTTGAGTGAGGAGCGACGATGGAATAGACGAGGAGTCGCTCGGTCGAGGGATGTAAATACTCTTCGGTGGTCCATTTCGCAGCACCTTGTGGCGCCACTGATTGCAGGTTTTATCTTTGCCATTGTGTTCTTGCATTTTCTTTACAACGCCCAGACGGAGCCTCTGCTGGATCACGTCGCGGAAGAGCATGAGTTGTGCACTCGCGGTCAGAGCAAGCAGTGGTGTTGTGGACACCGCGGTGCCCGGAAGCTTGCGCCTGAGAACACCATGGCCGCTTTTCTTGCTGCTCTCCAGGTGTTGTCGACTGACTGAAAATAATTGCTCCTATTGTTGTACTTCGATTATTCATATTGAAATTTAGACTAACACGTTACCATGGAAGAGAATCACAACCCCGAGTCTTTTAGTAATTTTCCAATACTCCAAATAATATTCTCCGGATACTCAAGGTTGAAATCATAACTAACCTGATGTTGCCATTCGACTGCTGACATCCAACGGGTTGCTTCAAAAAACTCTTTAACTTTCACTGGTTACCATGCTAGTTTTTTGGAGAATTTATGTTCTCCTTTTAATGATAAAGTTGTGTGTTATATTTCGAATGTTACCTTCATATTTAGGTATATTTACAGTACAGAATCTGCCATTTGTGTGTCGATTCACCTTGACCGATCTCCTGTTTCTGAAGGTTTAGGTCGGGGCGAATTGCATTGAAATGGATGTGCACCGGACCAGCGATGGGAAGATAGCTGTGGTTCATGGCAGCCATTACCGGAACAAGGTTTTGCCAGCCAATGGTTATGAGAGCGAGAATGCCAGAGTTCGTGTGGAGGATACGTCGTGGGAGAGCCTCCAGAGCCTGGATGCTGGATCATGGTTTGACAAGAAATTTCTGAATGAGCGCATTCCACAACTCACATCGGTTTTGGAGACTTTTTGGGATGTGGACGTGCGTCTCATTGTGGAACTGAAGGCTGAAACATGTCCCCCTAATCTGACATTTACACAGGTATCCTGTATTTTAATGCTCATTTGTTCCTACCAGGCAAGTTTTTTACGATGGACATTAATAGAAGGAATGGCAACTTATGAACCTCATGGCTGGCTACTTCATGCGTTGTAGTTGCGGAGAGTATGGTGGACATCATGTGCGTCACTTCATGCATTCTAACCAATATGTAAGAGTGATTCTTTGGGAGGTGAGTAGAGCTTCTTAAAGCAAATTGTGTTGAGATCCAATTTTTTTATATCACTGGAATTTCATAGTGGGAGGTTGTATGCAATAATTGTGACAGTAGAGAACCCCTTTTCCATTCGAATATCAGTGGCCATCGAGATTTAGCCTAGCTAGGCTTACACCACTCGCTAATTGAAGGCCAATCAAGTGTATGAATAGATGAGTTGCTGATGGTAACCACCTCACTCAAAGAGGTAATTGGTTTCCTAAACAGAGGAAGACATTCAGATCATTTGAGAGATTGCCGTCGCTCTTGGTGAGCAGTTATTTCCGAGGCTGTAATTCTGATACTTAAGAATTCATGGTTCTGAAACGTTAGAACTATCTTCCTCTAATAGTTCAATGTGCAGGAGTTTCTCAATTCTGCACTAATTCAGATTGAGACCATGGTTATATCAGTGCCAAGGACGATGGAAGTGGGAGGAACACTATGCAGATAGTTTGAAAGCAGCTTTAATAAGAGTTCAGAAGGACCATGGAGTTGGAAGCCCAAGATTCTCGCTGCTATTCGCTTCGTTCAATCACAGCCTTGTGAACCAGCTCGCTCTTACAATGAACTCTTTGTCTTACGTCAACCCTCACGCAGCCAGGTTGACATCAGGTTGGTGACAGCATCATTATACTTCGTGGCTCTCACAATGAAAGTATAATTCATGTCGATTTCCTGTAGTATTGTGCTTTTCAGGTGCCTGCATCTGGTAAGTTCCTGTCAACCTGCAATCAATCTGCAAAGTGATGTTTATTTAGTGCTGGAATGTCCTGAACAAATGTAAGTACTATGTAACTTTCAAAATGTATCACTTTCGAAGAAACGATCTAACAACTACAACTACGACACTCCTTGCTTGGTAGTAAACACTGAGGAAATTTTCGAAGAAAATGAAGTGCCACAAGTGCATAAGTCGATAAGTAATATAGCTAGTTGCTTCTGTGAACTTCGTTTCGCTGAAGTTCAATAATGCATTGGTATTTGCAGGTCTAGGATACATCTTGGATCCTCACCTCAACTACACAGGAGATGATTTCAAGAATACAGTCACATGGTTGGCACCTCATGTCTCAAAGGTGACAGAAGTTGAACATCTGTGGCAAAGATCGCGGTGTGTTTCATCTTGGGTAACAGACTCTCGTGAGACTATTGAGGAGCAATTTAGGCTTGGAGTGCAAGCGGTGACAACCAACCTACCTTCGCTATGCCCTACTATCAAGCTGGGTAACTAATCCTGAAGGACTCATTACACGTCAGAACGCTAACTTTCAGTTGCAAAATTGCATCATCCTCAGGATATGTGCTGGTTGCACCTCTTCCGTGTAAATATTCTATCTCAACCAAATCAACCATGGAGGGACAGTGCTGTGAGGCCGAGGTATTTCGTCCTTACATATTGATGCTCGTTTGTCGAAGTTTCGTATGCAAGCTTTAATGTATGAGTCTCGGCAAAGCAGACAATGTTACATGGACAAACCTGTTTGTGTCCTTTTTTCTGTTTCTAAATGGTTGAATGTATGCATCAGCTTTTGATTTTGTGTACAGTACAGTGGAACGGATTTGGATTTTCTTTCATTTTATTTACTGTGGCTTGAACCCTGATCTGCATCGTTCATGTCCATCGTCATTTTATGGTGTCCCTGTATTAGTCATTGATTTCCTTGAGTTGGATATACCTACATATATTTGATAGAGTCCTAGCCCTGCGGATGTTTGTCCAAGATTGACTTGTCCATCTTTTAGCTGAGCTGCCTAATATTCTCTTCAGCTAGATTTCTATGGTAGAACCACCCATTCCTGACCAAGGAGCCATATCCAACTTGGAGGGTGGAGTTATTTCCAACCATGGTTGGAGCAAATTTCCAACCAAAAGCTTGGAATGTATTTGTTTCACTTTTTCAAGGTTGGGACTAATAAGGTCCTGACACATGTCCCAAAGTAGTGAGCGAGAAAGTAGGAAGTAGTGAGCAGGAAAGTAGTTCTTGAATGATTGGAATTGGAAGATTGGACATGGGTTTAGATCAACTTTTGGCTTCCAAAACTCATAGTAATTTCATTTCAAGGCTTAAAATTATCAAAAAATTTGCAATCCTCGTGATTTCTATCTTTCTACATGGCAAAAAATTTACATTGCTTTATACTATAGAACTTGCACGGAATTGCTGAAGTGGTTGACTATGGGTGGTTCTACCATACCAACAATTCTTTGTTGTGGTCATGCTTCTATTGTTGGTCTCCATTTGTCCATTCATTTGGTTTTAAATCATCACTTTTGAATGGATGAGATTTTGGGCCTCAAAGGATGTGGGAATTTGGGGTGTGACAATTGTATGTGAATGTAGTCACAAGAGAAAAAAATCCACAAGTATGATAATGTAGTCTCATGGACCACAATAGGATCTTCTAATTTTTGAATATGGTAATGGTAGAATTTTTTCCAAAGAATGTAGGCACAAGAGAAATTATGTTGATTTAAGCAATTTTAGTAATTACAACATTAGGAACCTAATGAAATGATCATTATAGATGCACTTGCATCTTGTTAGTTTTGGACACTATGTAGTAGCATTAACCCCTAAATGCCCAGGGCTTGTTTTGAACCTCCAAGAATTTGCTCTAATTTGAACAAAAGCCAACATTTTGATAAGTTGTTTCAATTTCTTTTGAATTGTAACTGTACAAATTCAAACTAGACATGTTAGAGATCACGTAGAAAAAAAAAACACAACAAAATCACTTAGGAATCAAAAGATTATGATGTTTGACCATGGGGTGTTAAAACTTTGAAAGTCTTTAATTCTCTTTTTGCAAATTACATCTAGAAAGTTGGTCACCCAAAAAACATGAGGTTAAAGGGCCTATCATGCATAACCCCAATTAATTTATGGCTTCTGAAAATCTACTCTACAATTTTTTAAATGAATTTCTAATGTGATTTTTCCTCCAAGATCTAGTGTATTTGAGGCTCATTTTCAAGAGCCCGTAACACTAGGGAAAGTCAAGATTGCAATGGGTACCCTTGCACAAAATCTTGAATAGAAAAATTGTAATCAATCATTTTCAAAATCAGATTTTGGGGTGCTAATTGTAGACTTCAAAAAGAATTTTTCAAAAATATGAACTACTAAAAATAGCAATTTGCTTAGGTTTTATTTAACTTCAAAGTATTATCGACATCAAAATTTGGTGCCTTGGACATTTAGGGGTTAATGAATCATGAATGCAATACGCATTTGAAAACTCATAGCAAAGATTTTGATATTACTATTATTTTTGTTTTTTGTTGAGAGAAAAATGATACAATTATGGTTTTTCTTGATACCCACTATGAAGTCAAATCTTTGTAGAAAAAACCATGTCTATTGTTTGTTCCATAAGCATATCCAAACTTGTTTGGTTTTACTAAATAATTCAAAATTTCATACTTACCTATATCATAATCATTTTAATTGAAGATGATCAATTGTCTTGCATTCAATAAAGGTAATTTGTGAGTTCATAGGCACTCATGAAATAATCCGTAAATTTGTAAGTGATCAAAAGTGGTCAAGTACTTCTATATGCATAGGATTCATTTACCAGACATCAAAGAAGATAATACAATTATCAATAGAGTGATTGAAGAAACCATACTTTTTCTGTTTTAAATTATATAAATACCAATTTTAGAAGCAATATTTTTTGACATAAATGGTGCATGAGCTGACATCCTACATGTCTCAGAAGTTGCATAATGATTGCCACATATTCTATGTTTAGAATAGTGTATTTAAACACAATAAGGTTTAGATTTTTAAAATGACATTTAATTGAATGATAATAATTGATGACTTATCAATCCAATGGTGAATGTCTTTCCAAATTTGTTAAATAATTTGTATTCAAAGAATCAAATATTATACCATGAATACAATTTTCAAAATATTTATATAGGCTAGTAACAATGATTCTTTTTAAAATTTATATTATAAACTACCAACTTCTAAATTGAATTTTCTATTTAGAATTTAAGGACTAAAGGATTGGGTTTTAAATGAGAATTAATTGAGAATAACAACTCCAATTTTCAATCTCTAGAGGTCAACATGTCTCCTTTATAATTCAATTTCGCCATGAAGCATATGTGTGAGGTCCTCCCGAATGATTTTCATCACTCGAATGAATGTGCGGTTTAGAGAAAATTCATCCAAAACTGTCCATCTTTTTAGAGTCCCACCTCCTTCGTGTGTGAGCTCTTGCTTCTCTCATCTGCCGCCGCTGCTTTGTCGACTAAAGATCCAGTAAGTAATGCTCTCGCCTCTCTGCACTCCTCGTTTTTGGAAATTCTAGGCGCATACTATTTTTCTCTGCACTTCAATTGTAAGGAATTTCTGTTGTTTGAGCTGCTGCAGACCTAAACAGAGTTTTTACAAGTGTTTTCGAGTTTTAGGTTTTGTGCGATGTCAATATCAGCTAGGATTACGTTTGTAGGTAGAATGATTGAATTTCTGTGTTGATTTTCTCTATTTTAGTCGCTGACATCAGTGCAAAAGTGATTTGTTGTGAATTCTTTGGTCGCATGAATTTTTTGGGGTTATCTTCTTGGATGCGTGCGTAGTCGTGCGTTGGTGAATGGTGGTCTATGGAGATGCCGCTATGGGTATGTTTTAGTGTTTTGTGGTCATCTTCTCTGTCTCGCCTATGAGATTCTTCTGTTACTTTGAGTTTGACATTTTTCAAGTCTGTATTGGTAATTGTGACTTGCGCGTGCTGAATTTTTTTGGTGTAGTTTCTTTCGAAAGTCAGAGCGCGGGTATTTAGAGACTTTGTAAACCCCGGACAGAAAATTCTCCGTTCATTTGCCGGGTGAGTTATATTCCCTAATGAGGGTTTTACCCTCCTTGTTGGGTCATTTTTTTCCAAACTTCCCGATAAGAAGGGGATTGCCCTATACGAAACTTATGATTGATATTTAGGGTTCTTTCGAAGGATAGGCTCTTTTTAGCTCATTTCGTAGAACTTTTTCTTGGCTATGGCAGTGGATCGAAGACGCGAACGAGACCGGGGCGGTGACCGCGAGAGAGAAAGAGACAGAGAAAGAGAAAGGGAGAGGGATCGCGACCGAGGAAGAGACAGGGATCGGGAATGGGAAAGGGAGAGAGATAGGGCGGGAGGGCTGGACAGAGAGAGGGACAGGGACAGAGACAGAGACAGAGACAGAGAGAAAGGTCGAATCAGATCGCGTACGAGATCCAGGTCTCCCGTCGACAGGCATCGCCGCTCACCATCCCACGATCGGGCATACCGAGTGGACGACAGACGGGATAGCAGAAGAGAGAGAGAAAGGAGCAAAGGCAGAGAGAGGAGTCGGGAAAGAGACAGAAGTCGGGAAGGAGAAAGAAGCAGAGATCGAGGTCATGGAGGAGACGAGAAAGCGTTTGATAAGAGGAGTTCCGAACGGAGGGACAAGAGGGACGGTAGCCATGGACTGGATGGCCAACGGGCTGCTATTGTGGCGGAGTATGTTGATGGAATTGCGAGTGAGACCATGACGGAGTATGCTGCTCCACCTGCGTTGGATGAAGATGAGAAGCTTATGAAGAAGTTTGGGATACCGACTGGTTTTACAACGACAAAGGTGGGCTCCTTTGATTATCATTGACCTTTATTTTTTAATGAAGTAGCCATGGGTTCTGTATGCTGGTATGAGTCAAAAATGCCTTCTAATGATCCTCACGACGACGACCTGGTCACTCATGTCATCTACTCATGGCTGACAATGCACACAAAACTTGTTCTGCTCGTTTGCGTGGTCCACTTCACAGCCACTGTGCCAGAAAGCAAATAAAACTCCTGGCAGTTGCGTCGCCTATTGACTTCTGGTGTTTTTTCAATGGATGAGCAGGGTCCATTGGAAGAGGATGCCATGAATGTTATGGTAGAATAGGACTGTGAGAGCGGTGTAGAGGTATTTTTAAAGAATCAAGTAGTGATGTAGGGTTTGGTCTCTTACTGACATTCTCTTTTCCTGGGCTATGGTTACTTGCTTCCCAGTTTTTGTGCTCATATTCTGGTCTTTGGGACAGGGCAAGTATGTTGGGGATGCTAATCACAGTGCGGTAAAGCTCACTACGAAGCGGACGCCTCGCCAGTACATGAACAGAAGAGGTAACCTTCTCTTAATTCTCCGATCTTTATGTACATAGGTGATTCTATGTTGAAACATTTTTCATAGTATATATCTGCGGCTTTGTATTGTTACTGGGGCTGTTGCTGAGTGTGCAACGTCTTATTCTTTCTTCTTGCGAGTCTGATGTCTTTAAAGATATTTAGTAAATTTTTCTTGGGTGATGTTCATTGCAGGTGGATTTAATAGGCCTTTGCCTGCGGAGTCTAATAGATGAGAATCGATTTTCATCCCAACGCGGTACTTGATACTGCCAAGAATTTTTGATGCGACCAGTCTCATTGGCACTTTGGCACAGACCTTGTTCTTAGGTAATTGGGTGGAGCTACCCAATAATTTTTCGAGCGTCGGACACCTTTCTGAAGTTCTGGAGTTGACTATGTTGGGGCTCTTACTAGACCAGGTTACTCTTTTAAATCTGATGTGTTCAGTAACCTCTTGTCCGTTATCATTGATAGCATGACCACTAGGCACTGTTTCAGATTAAAAATGATCCATTCACTACTGTAGTATACTCTTGGGCATTGTAATTTTTTGAGCATACGCCACTTCAACAGGATGTTTTGTACACTGACCTGAACCCTTGTCTTCTGGAAGAACTGATTTAGAGGGACTCAAGGATATGTCCTATTTGGATTTCGATTTGTATTTCGGTGCTGCAGTTTGTCTGGAAGCGAACCGTGCAGTTGAATACTCACAACTAATCAAATTTTAGGTAATTCTCCACTGCTATCAACTTGTTGATCGTCACTGCACTCCAAGAAATCACTAGACCGTGAAGGAGGTTCTTTTCGCTAAAAATATATATTTTTATTTGTCGCCGGAGATGCTCCTTCTTTTCAGCTGCAATCAGCACATCCTCGGCCGGGCGTGGTTCCTACCTGCTTAAGTTCATCAAATGCATGCAATATGTTGTAGTCCGCGAGAAAGTCTTCGTCTATTGCTGATGACTAGGAACCATTATGGAGGATCCCTTTTAATACTCTGTGGATTGTGAGCTTTCTTTGAGTTCTTTTAAGTGGTTTATCGGTGATTTTGTTGCGTCTTGTCCATTTTAAGGTTTTGATATTTGTCAGCGGATTTTACAAAAGACGAGCAGGGAGATGCAAGGTATCCAGCACGTTGAAAAATTAATTAATTTTCTAGAACCTGTGATTTGAAAAATCAATAGCATAGTCAATCTTATACCACCCACGATGAAGTGCTCAACATGTGACTGTCTTGTACGAAATATAGGACTGAATTCATATTTTGAACTCCAAACAGGATATATGCATGAAGTAGCAATTGATGCTCTTACAAAGTTCGTGCAATCAAAATTTCTCTACGTACGGATTCAACATTCCAGCAGCCATGTATGGCTTGGCAAATTTAATATCTCTGCTCCTCATAGTCATCAAAGACGACATCAGTAACTACATCCAGCGCTTCTTCATGTTCAAAGTACATTGGAAACTGCCGCTCCAGCAAACCACGCGCAACCTCATCTTGAAAATTTCCTGGACTAGGGGGCACCGGAACTGTGGGAATCGCTGGAGACATAACGATATAGGGCATCCACGTTGTCTGGATCTCACAATTCTGTGATGGATTCACACAGTTCGATAGAATAGAGCTAGAGTCATCTGCAGCATCCCACCCCTCTGTGATCTGCACGGAGCTGCTGCCCAACCTCCGAGCAGGCGAGAGCGGGTCCACAATGTCATTCTCCGATTCGGAAGACTGCGAAGAGGGGAGTGTGGATGCCAGCCACTTTGCTTCCGCCTTCACAAATCTCAGCTTCTCTTCATCGTTGAGTACTGCTGCTGGTGAGGGCCTTGTTAACAGAATCCCAGGTGAGTCTGGAAAGTTGAGGAGGTTTGGCTTGTCGTAGTGGTGGAAAGCTGCATCCACGACGCGGGCAGCTTCAGCTGCCGAATTGAAGTCTCCGAAGGAGTGTTTGTTCTTTTTCTTGGGTGGCTTCATCTCCGCTATCCACCGTCTGCGGTTGGGACGGTAGCGGACCCCGTGGAATCTATTCCCCTCTGAAGTTTCTTCTTCCACGGGTGGACCTGACAGTTGCAAGGAGGGATCCTCTGCTGTTCGTCGTCTTCTCCAGGACTGCGAACTCGGTTTCGGACTCAAAAGATCCACGATGTCACATTGCAGGCGCCAGACAACGTAAGGTATATCATTGGCCCCAAGTATGTGAAGGAGGGACGCAGATTCATCCCACTCGTCATATTTCACAGCAAATTGGGGAATGACGTTCGGATCTCCAGAGCCAGCTCCGTAGAAATGAGAAGAAGGATGACCATCGTAGCATGCGAGGAAGGATGATCGAAGGGAGTAGCGATGGAAGTCCGAGGACAGGGATCTGCCTTCCGCTCTTACAGCGAGTGCAGGGGACATGATCCAAGCGCAGCTTGCAGTGAGGGTTGTGGCGAAATCACTTTTAGAAAACCCGGCATGAAACAAGGGCGACGTGGTTGCCTGTCGTCGGAGACACTCCAGCACTTTGAGATCGTTGAGCTCCTCGTCTTGGTCAGCTTGCCAATCCAGAGCCTCCTGCTTCGCCACTTGCAGACCACCTCCAGCTTCAGAGAGACGCCTGGCGGTGGAAGCTGCATCTTGTATAATCGTGGCGTAGGCGCACAACCTTAGAACCTGAAAACGTCCAACCGTGTTGCCGTCTAGCTTGTCTAGATCTCTCTGCACTCGTGGCATGCAATTCTCGGCCAGATGTTTGGCGTCGATAGCGAGAGCCATGGCAGTGTGATCCAAAATCCACTACTCGCTTGCTACAGCATCCACTAACTAATTGTCAGTCACTTCCTTGCAATCCAGCATCCATGACTCTTGATGTGATGCTGGAAGAGCAATGCAATTTATGTGGTTACGTATTCAACAGCCATGGATACTGCTGCATTTTCTTCTCCGCTTGAACGTCGCCAGTCTGGGGGATTTACAGCCAAAAGCAGTCAAGTTGATAATACAGGTGTGGTTGTACACGCAAGATATTGTGCTTCCACTGTCAGACTGTCGGACTTTGTGGAATTACTCAACGATATGGATCTCTCAATGTTGCATCGGGAAGTATATTTAAGAATTTTTTCATGTGTAGGAGTGTTTTGGGGGTGGGTGGGTGGGTGGGTGGGTGGGTGGGCGGGTGGTGGATATGTGCAGACACTGTCAGGAGAACTTTAGGTACTAGAGCCGAGATCAAGTTTTATATGTGTGAACTTTCTTGGACCCGACTCCATTTCCATTCAAAGATCGGAGACCTCAGACTCAGTCTGCCAAGTCATGTTCTAAGGTAGGAGCCTGAAGCGCTCAGCTCTTGAAGCATCCTCTAACACAGAGGTACATTTTGCTACCTCAAATGTTGCACCACCAATGTACAACTACACTAAAAACTATATTTATTGTTAGCAACACTATTTACGAACCATGACACTAAATATCATTAAGCCTACTAAAGTAAGTAACATTAAATGTAGTTTCTAACACTAAATATACTCTATGGTAAATCTGAAATCCAAAAATGTTTACATTTAGTGTTAGAACATATTAAAAAAATGAGTTTGCAAAGGAAAAGATTGAAGACAGGGAAAATGATGGAAGGAGTAAGTTGGTAATTACACTAAATGTAGTCCAACACTAAATATAGTTTTTGGTGTAGTGTACATTTTAGGAGGTGAATGTGTTTAGGACCATTGCTTTTTAACTTCAAAAATTCATAACTAATTTCAAGAAGTCTAGCCTCCTTAAATTAATTGTCAACTCTAAATTGGGCACTTTGTGAACCTCCTACCTTATTCCACTTGTTAATAAGTTTGTTCAAGCATATGAAAAAATGAGTTGTTTTTTAGAAACAACATTTCTAGAAGAAGTGGGATAGATCCTTGTGTATTCAATGGTTCTCTTTTAATCCTTAAAGTCCTGAAAAGCCCAATTTGGATTGCAATATAGTATTTTTTGGATATTTAATATACAAAGTGTATAAATTAATATGTACACTAGTTTCAAAAGCATATTGCTGAGTTGGATCCAATGACACTTCTAATTTAGATCATTATTTGCACCTCTTACATGTCTCAAAAGTTACAAAATTTCTATTTATTTTGCATGTATATTCTTGTATTAGAACATACCAAGGTTTAGATATTAAAATGACTTCCAAATGAAAAATTTTAGTTGTTGAATTTATTTTCAATCCAAAGGTGTATGTCTTTCCATATTTTAGGACATACTTTGTGTTCATCTTTTTAAATTTAACTGTGGCAAAAATAACATTGTATTAATCCTATGCTTTGACCAAATATGTGCCTATTGCAAAAGTAATAATGTATTAAACCTATAAATTACTTAAATTATCCATTTTGTTGATTGTTCTCATCCTCTATATTCCATTTTATATGTCCAACTTTATCCACAATTTTTTTCAAATCCTTCTGACTTATGGTTTTGTGAAAATTGTATTTTATTGATTTTCAAAACTCTATTTTCAAAATATTCAATAGTTCAAAATGTGCAAGTATATTTCACCTCAATAATGAACTTTTTTGATTTGAAAACAAGACGTTCTAAAAATGCCCTCAGTAAGTAAGGGATATGAAATTTTAAAATGTCATCACAATTAGAGAATTACATTTCAAAATTACAGCAAAAAGACGGCCTTGTGGAAAAGCATTAGTATTGATTCTAAATCAAATTTTGAAGGAATTTCAAATTTTTGGTTTCAAATTTTATCAATAAATATCCATTAATAAAACAATAAAGTCAACTACATGGATATGATATATAAGTCTAATTTAAAGTCACCATAAAAGTTGCACTTTATAATACATCTATCAAGTTTGCAAATTTGACTAAATCAAGATCCTTTAGAAAATAACCATTCATTGAGGTTGTATTCAGCTACATTACCACAAACATTCAACAAAAAAACAATTAAATACCAACCACCAAAATAGTAATAAATATTTAGATATACACTATCTACAAGCGTCATCTAAGATGTGAGAAGAAATGAGCTCTAAAATGGTCCTATTCATCTCATGCTTGTAATAAGAGAAGATCAAAAAATAGTATCTCAATGGTGCAAATTAACTTTTGTTTGATCCCTTCTTTTTGAAGAACGGAATCTAAACCTCCATTTTAGAAAAAACAACCCAATGTGATAAGATTACATACAATTATTCCAAAAGTATATATAGGTTGAATGAAAATTCAATACAATCTAGAAATAGAAGCAAACGAGGTATCAAAGTCAAAGTAATTTTTATAACATGAAGGATAACTCCAATAACATAATAGTTTACAATATATTGAATGTAAAGGTGTCATTGAATCAATAGAAGTTAAAAAAGCTTTTGAGCTACAACTCCCTCTTGTGCCATGAGAAAATGACTAAGCTACTTTTTCAAGTTCCTACTCAATTGATTTAGATTGCTACTTATCTAATCAAAAGGTAAGTATTGCCTAAAATAGTTCTAGTATCTTGTCCTTGTAATAGATTTGGCGTGTTTGGAACCAAGTCATTTTTCATAAAGGAAGGAAAATATTGTCGTTCAAGTTTATCATTTAAAGCATTCTAAATGCATTTGGCAAACCTGCATGGCAAAATTATCACTAACTTTGATTGATGGGGAACTAGAACTTGACAATCACTAGGAACTTTGGAATAGATAGCCTCTTAGGCTACACAGGAGGGGGGGGCTTAAATCACAGTATTAAGCCCCTGTGAACCCGCGTGAACTGAATTTGAACTGCATATAGCCTCCGCTAGTGGTACAAAAATGGGGCTACAATGCTACATTGTTTACCCCTCCCCATTTTGAAATAGTGCTACAAGGAGTTGGAATATGGGCTAAAACATCCCCGCGTAGCCCCGGCTATCCGATTCAAAGTTTCCAGTAAATACTATCATTGAAAATGCATCAAAAAGCATTCAAAGTAGACACAAGGAAATTCAAAACTCAAAATTCAAAGTTCAACTGTCAAAAAATAAGGACCTAGATGCTTCTTCATCAATCATACTTTAAGAACTTAGAAGGTTAGTAATATTTTTCCATAGCATTTTTCAAACATGCAACATTTAGGAACCTATGTGAGCAACATTTTCAACAAATATGACCTGATACATGGTTCTCTTTGGACAAACATGGTTCTCTTTGGTATTATCATAGGGATTGAATTCTAGTTTAAGAAAAACCACTGGGAGAAGGAAGCATACCGTCTCACTAACAATGAAATTAAAAATTCTTGTCAACAGTGACTAAAGCCAATTAGTTGAATGAGATAAGCCAACCTTTTTTTTAGCAATATTTAGCTCAAAAGCGATGCAATTATTTGAGAGAATATTGGACAATATATTCTTCCATTTTCAGTGGATGAAATTGCTAAATTACTAGTTAGTTTAGGAAATAATCTTTTGGATAAATGATTGTACATTCATTTTAAAGAATAATTTTAGTTTCATTTTTCACATTTCATCCATTATATAGATTTAAATTACTACATCACTCCAACAAAGATTGCTTCTTGCACTACTTAAAATAAATGAAAAAAAATTCCCTAAAATAGGTCCTATTATATAAGGTAGAACAACTCATTAAGAGTGAAATTAGGAGTTTGTCTTCATGCCAATGCTGAGATTTTTAAATTTTTTTAATATAAAGACAAGTGTGAGAAATGGCAAGAGCAATTGAAATTATATTTTTTGACAAAATATAAATTTTTGAAGTGTTGTTTGTAATGGCCCAAAAGAGTCTTTAGATACCTCAAAAGTAACAAAACATTAGAGAAAAAATCAGGCCTCCGGAAGGCCGTAGCCCTCAATGGACCTTGAATCTTACATTTTATCTCGCACTTTTATTATTGTTTCCCCTATTGCTACTTACGGTATGTTGGGCTATTGGATGGTTGTCAATGTCTGCATTAGCTCAAAATCTGAGTATTGGAGGTTGAATTCATTATTAAAGATCTAATAATCTAATGCACCTTACACTCTAACCAAATTGTTAGAAAAAAAAATGTCCAAGTAGTCCAATTACTGTCTACTATCAAGAATTATTGTTAATGGCAATGTGAAAGACTTACTTCATTAACATTTGGTGTGTTTGAAAATGAGAAGAGAAGCTCTTTATACAAGTAGGATAGTAGTAAATAACACAATCTATGTAAGATATGTAAATTAAGATTACTAGAAACTCAACCGCTCATAGTTAAGTCAAAACTTATAAATTGTGCTCAAAATAGAATCCTAGACCTCATCTCAGCACAATAGAATATCTTTTTTCAAAAACTTTGAACTAAAAAAAGTTGGAGAATCAAGCTAAATTTTTTTCCCAAAAATCTGGTTGAGGTTTCAATCCTTCGATAAAAAGTTATGGACAAAATTTAGAGAGGATGTTTGAAAATGTAAAAGAATGTTCCTTCCAACCCCTCTCTGAAATTTGTTCATCACTTTTAGTTGGAGTCTCAAAACCTCAAATAAACTTTTAAAGAGAAAATTTAGCTTGATTCCCTAGTTTTTTTTAGTTCAAAGGTTTTTGAAAAAAAATATTCCACTATACTAAATTGAGGTCTTAAATTCTACTTTGAGCACAATTTCTATGTTTTGACTTAATTATGAGTGGTTGAATTTCTAGTAATCCTAATTAACATATCCATTAGAAGAGATTTGAGGGCATTAGAGGGCCGTTTTAGGCCCGTTCCCAATGCTGTCTCGATTCTGTGAACAGCCCGTACGGACTGTCAGAATTATTTAAAAAAAAAAAAAAAAAAAAAATTGCCCAAAATATCATTAAAGGCAAAAAAAAATTGTTTTTTATTTTTGTTTTTTCAAAAATGACGTGGCACTGTCTCAACCACGCTAACCAGCAGCTTTCCTGCATTCCCACGGTCTGGGAACGCAGGATAACTCGTGGGCTCTTGGATGCCTCAAATGTCTTCTAATGCTACGTGGATTGTATTACCTACTACTACCCAACTTGTATAAAGAGCTTTTCTTCTCATCTTCAAGTATATCAAATTAATTGGCTTTTGATTTGAAGCTAGTGTGCCAGATTCATAAAAGTCGATTAAACAACTTAGACTCTAAGTTGATTAATAATCTCAAATGGATCTTGGATTGATTATTAAACACTAAAATTTTTTCCATTCTGACTATATGTCATGACTACCTTTGTGAAAGTCAAACGAGATGAACCCCTAGTTTGTATGATTTTTTAAGGCTAGGCGTGACATAGAAATCCTTAAGGATGTTACTACTTGGTAGCCCTCCAAAGGTCTCATTTTTCTCTAATGAGTTTTTCCATAATGGTCATTTTACTCATCTAAAGCAATTGCAATATTTTTTAACATTGCTAAAACAAGAAGGCCTAAAAAAATCACTTCCTACAATGAATTTATATTCAAAGGGTGGGAGTTCCTATTGTAGTCACTATTCATTCCATTACCATCACTTAACCCCTAAAGGACCAAACGGCGTTTTTTGGCAACATAGCGATTTTGGGCAGCTCACTACAAATGGAAATTTTATTTTTATTCTTTGAAAATTTCACACAACATGTCCCCAAGGAGTAGCTATAAGGCCCAACAATTTTCAAAACTTTTGACTACATGGTTGAAAAGTTTTTGGATGATATGTCGTTTTCAATGGTCGGCGGGCAGCTCAAAAAAATTTTGAAAATCACTTTTAAAAAAAATAAAATATTCAAATTAGTTCTTTAGATTTATATATACATATAAAGCTTTGAATTATTCCATTTTGATTTATGAGATGAAAGTTATGAGGTGTTCCAGTTTGTGGGCAATTATGGATTCCGTACTCTAAAATAAACTTTGAGTTCTTTTATTTTACTCAATTTGAAATATTTTTTGAAAAAAATAAAAGCATAGAATGTCTATTGTTTATTGCAACATTACAATCGTTGGGATTGATATTTTTCAATTCCATAATTAAATTCTCAACAATTTTGTATTTTGAATCATTCTGTACTTCTTTCTACAACCTATTTTTTTCCTATATGTTGTACAATTCCAAATGATCTGAAATTTTTTAAGCATGTAGCCAACTTGCTTTGAAGAATGAATCCAAAGAGGAGCCACCATTTTGGACATTTTTTCATTTAAATGTGACCTTGTGAAGTGTAGCTGCCCGGTTTTTTGTAGGGCCAAAAAAAGGGTTTTTGTCAATTTAAATGCTACTATCTTGCAATCTACAAGGTGGAAAATTCTGAAATTTTTTCTACATATTCTCAAACAAGTTTACTACAAGTTCCTACGGTTACATGTGCCCCAAAATGTTTTTTTTCTAAAATTTGATACTTGTACTAGAAATGGCAGTTTGGGAGTGTTTTTGGTGAAAACATAGTCTCCGACCTTTAGGGTTTAAGAGACTGATTATAGCCCAAATCTCATTTCTTGATTTTTTTTTTGTAAATGGATCATTTCCTAGGTATTTAGAATTGGTCTTCTGTCCATAATGGGTTATCTTATCTTCACCCTAAGTGGGAAATTAAATATCAACTCGGTTCTCTAAGTAAGTAGGGAACATGTTTGACTTACAAATGCAGTTTCTATGCCAAAACTATAGAATACTATTTGCTCATTTAGCCATTTGTGATTTAAGGGTTCAGCAATTGTGATTTAGAGACCTTAGTTTTAGGAATTTGAGGTTTAGGGTTGGCGATTGTTGACCTCTATTTTTTGTGGCCTAAACTACTTATTAGCCCGTTAATTTGCATGCATGTTCTGGGTAGCGATATCGTGACCCTCTGTGTTATGCAGTAGTCAAGTGGTTGAGGTGTACGAGTATTGTGGTGAAACAGGTCAGACTCAAGAGAAGGATTTGATGCCCAAATGGTGGAATAACAAAATCCTGAAAATTGCAGCACCAAGCTTTTGCATCAAGTTTTTGTAGCAAGATGGTGGTGAGCTTCTTTTAGGGTTGCAGCATCAAAGTTGTTCTCATGAAGGAGAAGAAGCTCAATTGCATGATGGTGCTGCTACAAACTCAGAATTCTCTCTCAAGATTAAGAGCTAGTGCAAATGTTGAGATTGATAGAACTTTGAGTTGACCGAAGCACTTGGATCAGGTTGTGGTGTTTGAAGTGGCGACTCAGGCTCATATTTATAACTACAATTTTGGAACTGAGGATTCGGGGTATTGGTGGTAGAATTTCTGTGGGGAATCATGCTGGAGATCTCTTGCTTTGTCTCCCCAATTTTGTTTGATGGAGCTCGTGCATGCACTTCGTCGATCTTGTTATTGTTTTAATTCATTGGCAGCAACTTTCTTAATACCGTTTAGAATCTTATAGAAATGGTAAGTATTGCACTATCATGGATAAGTACTATATAGCAGTTTGGTTTCAGGGTGGCATGGACAATGGGTAGGGGATTGCCAATACCTTCTTCAACTGGAGGGGTACTTATGCGTGGCGCTTAGTGTGGAAAAAATATAAACAAAAATGTGCTTACCTCCCTTAAAACCTCAAAACAATGCAGAGGCTAATGGTGTACTTGGGTGAATGCAAAAAACATTTGTACTATTTTTTGTCACATCTTGCATACTGATTTGTTTTTTAAGCATAATTTTTGCGTATTGAATCCAAATGACTTAATATTTAAAGGGAAGGTGCTCATGATCACTATACACCTTGCCTAATTTTTTGGCAATTTTCAAAAATGTTTTACTAAATAAAAACAGCCTCCAATTTTATGTCACAAATTCCAATTTGGAGGTTTTTAGTACTATTTTTTACCCAAAAATTGAATTTGGAGCTGAAATTTGGATGAGATGGTCTTCTAATAGACTTCTAGCTCTTCAAGAGAGGGATTTAAAAAAAAGTTAATTTTGTGTAGTGTAGAAGTCTACAAAGTGAGCTTCTTTCTGCTTGCATTTTGAAACACATAAAACATTATTTTGGTGGGTTTTTCGGTGAATGACCATCTCCATAGAGCTGTTGCAAATGGCCAATTTTTATTTAATTTATTAAAATTATTTTACTATTTTTAACTAATTAAAGCATCAAAGTGTCTATTTTCTTGAGATTTGGCACTTTCTAGTTCTCCCACTTAGAGAATTTTTCTATGCTTTTCTTTCCCAGGGTTTCTTCATCTTAAAGGTATATACATTGGCCATATTTTTAAAAATTATTAAAAATTATTTTCTATGCTTAAAGTACTCCCGGAAAAACAGCATCAAATAGTGAAAATGCAACAAAATCGACAGGTGTTTCTTGCATTCACCCACTTGTGGGGTGCTCGCAATCAACAATTTTGAGGGTGGGAAAGAAGGGAGCTACAGAAACTGATAGTCTAAAAGTCAGGTTGCCATATTTCCGCACCTCCAATGGTGGCGGGCAAGTAGTATTCCATACATAACTTCACTAAATCAGCTCCAAAATTACAAATCCATCACCAAAATGAGGGCATCTTTTCCAACGCAACTTCAACAAATCAACCTCCATAATTGTCCGACAGCGCATGCAAAATCGAATGAGAATATCGTTAACCATAACTTCACTAAACCAAGCTACAAATTTACTGATCCTCACTGAAATGAATACATGCACCGCTACACCACAACTTCACCTCTTCACTGATCCCAGCTTCCAAGGTTACCAATCCATCATCGAAATGGGGACATCGCTAAACCATAACTGCACCAAACCAGCCTCAAAATATTACAGATGCATGCATCACCAAAATGTGAACATCGCTACACAGCATATGTAAAACTTCACTAAATCAGCTCCAAGCTCCACAATTACAGATCTAAACACCGAAGTGAGGGTATCAGTTATAACTTCACTAAACCAACCTCCAAAATTCCAGTTCCATCACCGAAATGGGGACATCGCTTTCAGACCATAACTTCTCCACAATTACCGATCCATTGCAACACCGAAATGAGGATACCGCTACACCGTAACTGCACTAAACCAGCCTCCAAAAATTACAGATGCATCACGGAAATGAGAACATCACTACACCATATAACTTCACTAACTCAGACTGCAAAATCACAGATCCATCACCAAAATGGGGACAGCCCAACACCATAACTTACCTCATTAAATCAGCTCCAACCTACAAAATTACAGATCCATCACCGCATCGCTACTCCATTGCCTCATTAAACCAAGGCACAAATTTACAGATCCATCACTGAAATGAGGATATCGCTTAACAAAACTTCACTAAACCAGTTTACAAAATTACTTATCAGCACCGAAATGAGGATACCGCTACACCGTAACTGCACTAAACCAGCTTCCAAAATTAAAGATGCATCACGGAAATGAGAACATCACTTCACCAAAACTTTGCTAACTAAGCATCCAACATCATAGATTCATCCGACACCAAAATGGGACCGCGCTGCACCATAACTTCACTGTAAATTGGTTCCAACCTTCAGAATTAATGCCACGTCCCTATACATCGATCGCTACACCGTAACAACCCTATACCAAGCTCCAATTTTACAGCTCCATCACCGAAGTGAGGATATATATCGCTAACCATCACTTCACTAAACCAGTTTCTAAAATTACCGATCCATCAGCCATATGAGTACGATGCTATATGCACCTTAACTGCACTGAATCCGCCTCCAAAATTAACCGCAGAGCCATCACTCAAATGGGGTCGCCCGCTCGCGAGCGGCACAAACCTCACTGAATTAGCTCCAACCGCGATCCAAAAGTACAGATCCCTCACTGAAATGGGGACAGGCACCGGTCTACCATAACTTCACAACTTCACCAAACCAGCTTCCCAAATCACAGATCCACCATGCAACAAAATGGAGTCATCGCTAGTTATTCCATTCATTGCTTCACTAAACCAAGCTCCAAATTTACAGATCTCTCCATTACCGGAATGCGGATCCCGCCAACCAAAACTTCACTAAACCAGCCTAGCTCCAAAATCATAGCTCCGTCACCGAAATGCGGCCATCACTAGGGTCACGATCGATCGACCCCAAAAGATCGACAGATCCCAATGCAATCTTCTGTAATTACGCCCAAACACCAAAATCGTTGTATCTCGATGAAGCCCCGGCGGTCTGTCTCAAGCTTGTCGCGCTTTTTGTCTCCTTGCTGCCACTGCCACTCCTGGCAAAGGCCGCGTTCTCCCCCAAATGCACAGTGCCATAGCCGGCGCCATAGAACGAGGAGGCCCCCTTCAGGTCCGCCCCCGACGCCATCTCGTTCATCAGCTTCACGTAGCCATCGCACAGCCGCGACAGAATTCGAAGACGCAGCGGCTTCGTCCCTTTGGGAACAACAGTTGGGCAGATTTGTTGCTGGACGATGGGTTCAACGCAACTTGGCAAACGAGCCGCCGCTAGTTCGCAGTGCTCCAACACAGGCTCCAGAGCACTGCACCGCTTCGCCCTCTGGCAGTAGGATCTTGACGACGAAGACGACGACATCTTGTTATTCGCATTACTTGGGTTATGACTCGTGTACGACTCCCCGTCTGGTGCTTGTCCTTGCGCATGCATGCTGTGGTTACAAATTTGTACTTCGGTAGAAATTGTCGGAGAAGCTTTGGTCAATCGCTAACTCCTGCAGCATCGATATACGCCGACAACTGATCGAATCACCGACAGAGTTAACGGTGTAATATTTACAGAAGCAAGCTTGCCCAAAGCAGGATGAAAAGGTGCAGACATCAATATACTGCAACAGTTTTCGAGTGCCTACACTAGAAGAAAGAGTAAATATCAAATAAGCGGGCTAGTAACTTGAGCAACAAAGCAACTTGGAGCTTTGCTTAAAGACACTAACTAGAATTCCTGGGAGCGACTTGGAGCTTTGCTCAGGGTACACTAGATAAATTCTCCGAGCACCTTGCAATTCGAGCTTTGCTCCTGAAGAGTAAACTAGATAAAATTCCTCAGAGCAGCTTGGAGCTTTGCTCAGAGCCGCAGATCGACTATACCAACTCGAATGTGAAGTACGATCGAACTAGACTAGCAAGTTCGATCATCGATCGATCTGATACAATATAGACAAGCTGTAGACGTGAAGTGCAGGAATTCGTATGGATTATATTATGTGAAGAGGAGCCATTGGCCGGGATGGAACTAGCTTATCATTGTGCTGGAGCCAGTGCATGCTTTGCTTGTAGGACAGAGATTTGACGGAGGATGGACGAGGAGAGCAAACTTTAGACCATTTCTTGCATTTGGCAGTTTGGGACTGTTGGGACTTGGGACTTGGGAGTGCTATATTCTAAAGGTAGCTAGCGCACAGATCGATGAAATGCAGCAAAACAAGGGTCCTGATGTGCTGCAACAGTCACTTAATCGGCCGTGTCATGATGTGGACGACCGACGGCGGCCGGGAGGCCGGGACCCCGAATATAATAAGGAAGTGGTTTGACAGGAATGGTACTTGGGATTCAGTTTGTGGTATGGTGGTCCCAACCAAAACGATTTTTTTCATTTTTTTATTTTTTTAAAACAAATGGAAACCCATTGCAAAACACAAAGTGATTTTTTCATGCATTTCAGTGCTTTCTTTTGCTCTTTACGAGATAGTACGCTTTCAAATGTTAGAGGTCAAGATCGAATTTTCTCGCATACACGTAAATATGAATAGAAATGAATCAAATGATTGCACAAAGAAAAATGGTATTTCCCAAGTACTAAAAGAAAGATACTCCGTATAAATGATCGAAGGGAGATTCCCATTTTGCACCTCAAGTAGTTTTTCTATTCATGAGCATGACATGTACATTTTGAAAGTCTAGGATGTACATATTTCATTACTTCCAAGATGGGTTGACAGTGCAGGGTTGGGAATCGAAAACTTAGCCACGATTGAGACACAACCACTGGTGACTGGTCCCAGCTGAATTGATACGGAGTATAATTAAAACGGTGGCAGCCGGCTCGTGATTACAGTTTACTTTTGTCTTTTTTTTCGGAATCAACATGATAACAGACTAGTGTCTGATGAACACAGCCACCAGGCGTCGACGATTCAATCTGATCCGTATATTAGGGAACGAAGTGGCAGCAGTGTGGTGGAAAACTACTCATGCATCACTGGGGGCATGCTGGTGGAGTGGCAGATTGGTTGACCTTGCCGCCACACAACAAAATAATCATATCTTGCGAAAAACAAACACGGCGGATGAAACAAAAAAAACATTAAGATTATCGCAGTTACACCCCCACCCCCCACCCCACCGAAACTCGAATCTTTCACGAAGTAACTGAAGATAGGAGGTATTCTTTGCACGTTCTATCCTATCAGCCCCACTGCAACACTGTCTCCAAGTTTGAGGCGTCCTATAAGTTTACTTACTCCTGTTGAACCCTTCCTAATCGCTGACTTCAACTAAAACTTAAGTTACACATAATCAGGCAAACAGTGCAACTACGACCTTGGGCTCAAAATTATTGGGAACTGGGTAACCAACAATTTCGGTGGCCTTTTGTGGGCCAAGGAAATACACACAGTGCTCCTCGATCCCCAAGACGGATGTATGCTTGAATTACAAATTTCTATACTGTCACAGCAGTCATGTGCATGGTGACTCCCACGTGAAAAGCTATTTTGGTAATGGCTAAAAAGTTGTTGATTGGAATCATTGGAATACTTGGAATTGGTTAACCCCATCGCTAAAGTGCGAGAGGCGGCTAAAACTGCTTGGGAGTGGGGATAAATTGCTACTTAATATGAGAATTGGAGGTACTGGTCTAGGGCTTAAATCAATTTACAAAATGAGACCTAAAATTTAGCCCACCGCCTCCAGAATTAGCGTAAGCTAACGTATCTTAAAGTGGCTAAAAACACCTCCAGCTTCAGCCGGCCAATTGTGATCCTCCATTCCTCCATTCCTCCAAATCGGAGAATATAGACCTGATTTTGTGAAAAGTATATTTCTTTCTACTTTGGGACTGTGGGTTTTTATTTTCCCCATATTCCAAAGAAATATGCTCCAAAACTGGTCAAGTTGCAATCATGGGTGGTAGCCGGCCAAATGACTGGGCTTGCTGTCCTCAGTTGAATTCTTGCAACTGTCAGTTAAGTTATCATGAGCCCCTGAACAACAGGCACCTGCAAGTCATTCTTGAGGGATCAGAATCACGTAAGAAGTCCGTCATTCCAGATGATGAAAGCAATTTAAAATTCCTAGTATGGCGGCGCTAGTCAGTCAAGGTGCTTTCTGCATACAAACGTTTTGTAATTTTTTTGAATTTTTACTACCTCTGTAAGTTTATGAAAAAGACCACTCAGCATTAGAGAAATTCTTAGCCCTCTGGAGGGTGGCTCCAGAGAAGCTCAAAGCACTCCACGATTTCATTTAACTTTGCTTAATGATTTGTTTTCCCCCTATAATCGGTCAACTGAAGTCACGATATCTGATGACTGTCAGTGGTTCGAAATCCAAGTACCAGTAGTTAAATAATTAGGGTTCAAGTTTTGTAATGCACCTTAACCCTGATTATTGCATACCTTGTTTTCTAATCAAGTAATGAATAAAAAAGCAAATGTTAAAAATAGTCCAAGGAATTCTACCATCAAAGGGTTTTTTAGTGGCATCAAAATAAAGTTAATTATTTGACAATTGGTGAGAAGGAAAGGTGAAGAGGTTATTTTTATAGAGAAATCAATTGTCCATGGTGAATCTTCAATGGGTATGGGTTATTTAGAAGAAAGGTCACTCATTGTCAAATGCAGAAATTGAGTTAAAATTATAATTTTAGACCTCATTTAGGCATAAAAGAATGAATTTTTCAAAAAACTTTGAACTAAACAGAGTTGTAAAATCAAGCTAATTTTCATCTCCAAAAATTCGTTTGAAAGGGAGATTTTCTTTGACATTTTAAAATACCTTCCCCTAATTTTATCCATAACTTTTTATTGGAGGCTCTAAACTTCAAATAGATTTTTGGAGATGAAAACTAGCTTGATAATCCAACTTTCTTTGGTTCAAAGTTTTTCGAAAAATTCATTCTACTATGCCTAAATGAGGTCTAAAATTCTAGTTTTAACACAATTATTACTTTAAATTTAACTATTAGCGGTTGAGAAACTACAAAGTCTAAATTACATATCCCACATGGATTGTTCTACCTCCTACCACCCCATGTGTACATAAGGAGCTTCTCTTTTCATCTTCAAATACCGTAAACTTTAGAAGCTAGTAGGAAATGTAAGAGGTCTCTAATTTTTTAGCAACTAGTTTGAAAATCCACTTCATATTTCTTAATTTCATCAAATTTGATTAAATTCCCAATTAATCACCATGTATGCTCACGCGGTTGAATATTAACCCCTAAAGGTCAGAGACTATGTTTTCACCAAAAACACTCAAAAACTGCCATTTCTATTACAAGTACCCAAATTTTAGAAAAAAAATATTTTTTGACACATGTAACCGTAGGATCTTGTAGTAAACTTGTTTGAGAATATGTACAAAAAATTTCAGAATTTTCCACCTTGTAGATTGCAAGATAATTAACATTTGAATTGACAAAAACCGTTTTTTGGACCTTGCAAAAAACCGGGCAGCTGCACTTCACAAGGTCACATTTAAATGAAAAAATGCCCAAAATGGTGGTTACTCCTTGGATTCATTCTTCAAAACAAGTTGGCAACATGCTCAAAAAATTTCAGATCATTTGGAATTATACAACATATAGGAAAAAAATATTAAGTAGAAAGAAGTATAGAATGATTCAAAACACAAAATTGTTAAGAATTTAATTATGGAATTGGAAAATGTCATTCCCAACGGTTGTAATGTTGCAATAAACAATATGCATCATATACTTTTATTTTTTTCAAAAAATATTAAAAATTGAGTTAAATAAAGGAACTCAAAGTTTATTTTAGAGTAGGGAATCCATAACTGCCCGCAAATTAGAACACCTCATAATTTTCATGTCATAAATCAAAATGGAATAATTCAAAGCTTAACATGTGTATATAAACCTAAAGAACCAATTTCAAATTTTTATTTTTTTTTAAAAGCAATTTTTCAGAATTTTTTTGATCTGCCCGCCGACCATTGAAAATGACATATCATCCAATAACTTTTTAACCATGTAGTCAAAAGCTTTGAAAATTGTTGGACCTTAACCCTTTAGTGACCATGGTTGATTTGGGAGGCAAGTGCAATTTTCCAAGAAAATGAATTTTGTAGACACTCTAAAGATTTAGTCTTAGATCGAATTGTACAAGGTGTTTTCATAAGGGAGATTCTTCAACCTAACAAAAAATCAAACTCATCCAACGGTCCAAATTGCTATAAATAAGGTAGGAGGTCCATAAATTAACCTTTTAAAGACTAAAGTTGAATTTTTTGAAGGTGGAACATCTTTAAATATTTTCTTAGTAAATTTTCCTCAAAAGACAAGTAGAATAGGCATCTAACCCAAGCCGTTTCATATTCTTTCAAGCTTTGTGAAATTAGTTACAAATTTTTGAAGTTCACAAGAAATGGTCATCTATGGTCACCAAAATAAATACCCTTCTAAAATGTGCAGATTTGGTACATTGAAGAAAGTGAAATGTACCTCTAAATCATGTTTGCTTCTAGAGCCTTGTTGGAGTTTGAGTTGCTTTCCTTAATTCTCAAAAATCAATGACTTGAGTGACCCTTTAGAATTTGCGCTACATAAAGACCAATGCATAAGTTTACTTTGGGCATTCATGAGATTACAAAGCAACACATATGCCTTGTCAAGACATCAAGTTACAAAAAAATCTCACAATTTGGTTGATATTTTTTTGTATTTTTGTTGAACACTTCCCACTTGAAGGTCCAGGCAATTTGAATTTACAACCTCATAGCTAATTCATCAATGCTCCAATTATCTTGAAATTGGTTTTTTTTGAAGTGCACAAAGACATTCTAATTGCGTTCCTCTTTGAGATTTTTGTGATCAAATGTATTTTGAACAATATTAGATGAAGAGTCCAAAAATCAACCAAAAAGTGGTCGACCGGTCACTAAAGGGTTAAAGCTACTCTTTGGGCATACATTGTGAGAAAAGTTATTTTACTATGCCTAAATGAGGTCTGAAATTCTACTTTTAACACAATTCTTTGTTCATGACTTAACTATGAGTGCTTGAAAAAATACAAATTCGAATTTGTTTATCCTACATGGGTTGTTCTACCTCTTACCACCCCAAATGTATATATAGAGTTGTCTTTTCACTTGAAAACACAAAACATGTTATTGATGACAAATTATTGTAATGCATTATTCATTGGATTCTTTGCCATCATCTTTTTCTACAAATATTTGTAGATTTGTATGTTTGGTCCTAAGATTAACAAAGAAAAAGAAGCAAAATATAATGTACTGCCACTATCTTGGTAGCTAAAGTTTACATTAAATATTTGAGGATGAGTTTCATGGATGAGGATTCCAGGGACGGAAAGGCAGCCTCTTTGAAGGCTACTAAATGTAATGGTCCCGTAAATCAATTCCTTAGCGGCCTTCTGGAGGGCTGAAATTTTCCCTAATGGGATTTTGTCACTTCAAATGCTAATATCTTGCAATCTACAAGACGATAATTTCTAAAAAAAATTCCACATCTTCTTAAACTAATTTACTTCAAGATCCTATAGTTATATGTGTCCAAAAATGTTTGTTTTTTCCAAAAATTGGGACTTGTACTAGAAATAGCAGTTTTGGAGCATTTTTGGTGAAAACATAGTCAAAACCTTTAGGGGTTAACAAATGAAAATCCATTGCAAAACAATCCCTCCATAATTGCACTTGTGGTGTGAAGACTTGCGCCAATTACTGTTCCAAAAAAACAAAAACTGTTGAAGCGTTGAAGGGGTCCTCAAGTTCATGGGAAATAAGTTCTGCTCGTCAGTCTCTCATTTGTCTGAATTGTTTTGTTTTAGAGACTGGCGTGGAATCTGGGAACGATAAGAGTGTCATGGTTTCGTCAGCCCAGCAAAGCATGATGCAAGCCATAGTTTACTGTGCTCTAAACTGTTGATGAGAGCATCTCCAGTGGGCCGTCAAAAGCTCAGATTGTATAATGGCGAAAAACACCCTGTGTAAACAGGGTGTAAAATTTGGAGAGTGGACTCACTTACTTGTGTGGCCAATCCATGGAACTCTATATTTGAAATTCCAAGTGTCCTAGTGTGCAAAAGTAAAAAGAATCTCATCATATATTTGATGATGTCAATGTTCAATGTGCATAACAGTGCTTACTAATGGGTCAAGGGTATCTTGCGTCCGGACCCTATTGTGAACAAAATTGTATTATATGGCTCCTCAGCCACTCCCAATTTTTGCATTAACTAAAAATTCCGTCAATTTGGAGAGTGGATCACTAGTGTACCCCATCTATGCACCTCTATATTTGACATTCCAATTAATGGGAAATGTCCTAGTGTGCAAAACTGTAAAAAGAATCTCATCATATTTTGATGATGCCAATGTACATTATCAATGGGACAAGGGCAACTTTTGCATCTAGACCCCTACTGTGAACAAAATTGTCTTATATGGCTCCTCAGCCAATCTCTATCCTTGCCTTAACTGACAATTCCTTCAAAGGAATCTAAGGAGGAACAATACCTTCCCAACATGGGAAGGACCATTGCCTAGTTATACAATGCTATATGCTATCTTGAAGATGAATAAGGTCTGTACATCCATAGTCAACACTATCCAAAATGAAACACCAACATTTGCACCAAGAATACATCAGTAAAAAAAACTAGATATCGATGGCCCAAGATGTACACAATCAAAACATGAGAGTCGATGAAAACCAAGTGTTAGTTTTTAGAACACACGTCTAGAGACAATGCTTTAAAAATTCGTGATTTATTCATTTAACCCCTCATCGCCTAAGGGGGCCAAAAGTATCCTCACATAGTTTTAAGTCCAATTCAAAGTGCTATAACTTTTGCGTTTGATGTCCAAATTTAACAAAACTTATTGGAAAATTTGCGCTCTCTCTTCTAGTTTATGTGGTAAAATTTTCAGATCAATCCAAGATGTAGTAATTTCTTGGAAGCCAATCAAAGTTCACAAGTTCAATTTGAGTTCACCAAACTACATTTGCAGGCTGCAACTTTGGGGGTTGTATCTCCCTCATCCAATGATTGTTTCAATAAAATTTATTGGGTTATGTTTCGTTCAAGTTTAGTTATTGTGATAAAATTTTCATGTCAATATATGTTGCTTTGAATGTTTGGGAGCAATTCAAAGTTCAAAATCCCGACATCTTTGGATTATAGCAAATTGCGGCGGCTTGTTTCTTCTTTGTATAGTATAGTATGTGTCCTTTTCTAAATTTTTTTTTGGAAAAGTTGCACATAATAGTCTTGTTTACGTGGCTAAAATTTCATATCAATCCAAAAACTTATGAGTGACTAAGAATCATTTTAGAAGAAGGAAGTTCAGCCTTAGATGTATTTTTTGCAACTTTTCGTGCTATTTTTTTGGCATTTGAAAGTCGTTTGCAGACACAATGAGTCAATTCAATAATATTTTCTTTCACCAATGTATTTGTATGCTTGTTTCAAATCACTTTATAGTTTAAAGTTTTTTCATTTGAATAGTTTTAGAAATCAAATTTCACCTCCAACTGTGTTTCTAGGAAAATTTTGAATACTAAAACATTATAATCTTGCAATCTACGTAGCCAAATGATTCCAAATTTGATTCACATCATCAACAACACATACACTACAAGATTATAGGATTGAGATCTCTATAATTTAGTGACATTTGATCTATAACACTTTGAAAGCAATGATGTTTTTTAAATAATGCATGCTAAAGTGCTTTGGAATCCTCTTTTAGTTAACTACTAGAAAATGGTGTCCAATTCAACAAAAAATCAGCACTTATTTGTTGAAATGGGTACAAGATTGACCAAATTAACATGTGCGTGTCAACTATGTAAATGTTGGTGACAAAACACAACATATTTCTGTTGATTTGGGTACTTTATTTCATGTTGATTTGGATACTAGAAAAAAAACAACACTTATTTTTTCATTTAGACTTACAAAATTTTCAAATAAGTTTTTGTCATTTGAATAACATTTAAATGACCACAGGTGGAATTCTACGTACAATGGAATACTGTTTTTTAACTTAATCATTCAAAATTCAGTGTTTTTAAAACTCAGCAGACTTTGATGTCTAATATGACACAGTAAAAAGCCTTTTTTCAAAAAGCTTTGAACCAATTAAAGTTGGGAAATCAAACTAAGTTTCATCTCAAAAAATCCGTTTCCAATTTCGAGCCTTTGGTCAAAAGTTATGGACAAAATTCAGAGAGGGGTTGAAATGAATACTTTCTTTGGCATTTTAAAGCACCCTCTTTGAATTTTGTCCATAACTTTTGACCAGAGACTTGAAATTGGAAACGGATTTTTGGAAATGAAACTTAGTTTGATATCCCAACTTTGTTTAGTTCAAAGTTTTTTGAAAAAAGTTGTTCTACTAAGCCAAATGGCCTCCAAAGTCTGCTGAGTTTACAATGGGAAACAACAAGTACATAAATAAAAAGACAATTTTAGTTTGTTCACATGAGTAATGGTTGGCTTGATGGTCAAGGGCCTTGCACCTCAAGCCATGAGGTGCAAGGTTCAAACCCTAGTGCCTTCACCCGCCCACTTGGTGCCACCGCATAGGTGGTTTGTCCATTTGACCAAATCAACAACCACATCAACACTTTTTTGTAGAAAATCAACACATTTTGGTCAAAATTAACCAAAAAATGAACATTTTTCTGTTGATGAACAACAAAAAATGTCAATTTGGACATCCAAATTGGCAATTTTTGGTTACAAAATGTCCAAATTGACACGTCCTAATTAACAGCAAAAATTATCACTTTTTTGTTAAATAGTTGTTAATTCGGACATGATTTTTCTATTAGTGCCGTTGCTAGTGAGATTTCAATTAAAATAATTCATGTTCAACAATATAAAATATGCTCAATTGTAATTAGTGACGGTTATAGGTACACATATTTTAATAGCATTAATTGGGCGGAGTTGCAAAACAACAACAAAAAATGCATTCTCACCATGCTCAAGACAATATTTTGATAAAACAATACATTTATTACTCATTTATCATCCAAACTGCACCAAAGTAGAATTAAAAACTAGAATATTGGAGATGTTATTAGTGCTTGAATTGAACATAATAAGATCACTTTTAAAAATCACAGTAAGTAAATACAATTCTTTTATAGCATCTCAAGCATTGATTTATATAAAATTTTGTTTCTGTTAATTAATATATAATTACACAATACTTGTTACTGCTTCTTCAATAAACAAAGATGGATGATGCAAGTTCAACACGTTCATTGCTACTTCAAAAATTGAGCAATGACTATGAGAGGCGAGATTCAATGCAAGAATACTGGATATCCCCTACATCTTGATCTTTTGACCTACTAAAATACCCCCTTGTTACATTCTTTTTTATCTGAACTCCCAAGAATAGTCTAGGATGGCAAGGGAGTTAGGGAGGGAACCAAACAAAATTCTATAGTGCCCTTTTAGCACCTGCTAGTACCTAGGGACCACTATTGCATTTATAATTATTAATAAAAAGGAATAAACTTTTCACAACATTCATAATCTACACAATAAATGGTTGAACATTTAAGGTGAAGGATCCTATTTGTGCCACTTTGTTTCCCTTATATACCACTGAGCATATGAAAATTCAAAATATACATTCCCTTCCAAAAAGTAAGGTACCACCTAGTTTTTTCTCACAAAAATAGAACAATACAAAGTGAAAACATGACCAATGTTGCCTAATGTATTGATTAGGGGTAGGCTTCTTTTACATAAATATATAGCTTTCTACATATAGAAGCACCTTGCTAGAAATATATAAAACAATCATTTAAAGCATGTAAGTTGGATTAATCAACAACTACTACTACCACCTTGTACCATCTCTATTGGCATCAGCATATGTTGTGGCATGTTTGCAACTAACTTGTTCAACATCTCCATTGGTATACTCTCTCAAGCTATATTTACAAAATTTTGCATTTGATCTTTATTTTTTGGTCAATTCATCTTTTGAACATTGTCTTTGCAACTCAATCAAAGATTTTTCATAGGATTGAGGTTTGGAGACCAAGTGAGCATCTTTAATCCAACATCTTTGATGCAAGTTTTTGACACATTGGTAGTATATGTTGGTGCACCATCCAATATAAATAGCAGATGCTTATGGTTAGCATGGTGGTAGAAGTAAAGAAATAATCCTTGCTTACACACAATGTCCACAAAGTTCATAACATTCCGCTGTCCAAAAGGAATTGAGATAAAATAGCACTTGCTGGTTATAGTGAAAGCACCTCAAGTCATGATTGACATCCTATTAGGCTTCAATGTTGATATTAAACATTGTGAATTAAATTTCTCAAAAGTTGTCTGCTATACTCAAGTTTGAAGTGATTTCTAATTGATTTCAAATGAGTCTCATCATTCCAAATAACCAACCTTCATTGTTGTATAGTCCAATTGTTATGCTTGTGCACAAGCATTTACCTCTTTTCCTTATAGCTTTGGTTCAAAACATGTTTTTTCTTTGTAATTCAGCTGCCAATCCAAGCTCATGCACCTCCTTTTGTATAGTGTTGGTGCTCACTGAAATTGGCAAGTTATCAACAAATTTGGCAAGGGACACATGACAATTCTTGACAATCTCATGTTTGAGAATACTTTGATCTTGGTCTTGCAACTTTTAAGGATGCCTAATTTTTTTGCAAATTGTACTCACTTTACTCTTGATATCTCTTCAAGACTATTGAAAGATGATTGTAAGAAACAGTTCTTGTTTTTGGCTCAAAAACATAGTTTTTGGCCATAGGACTGGCAATACTATGCAGGTTTACTAGTGTCAGTGGCGCCCTTGCAGATCTCAAACGTTGGTTCAAAGCGCTTGCAAATCCAAACCATTGATTCAATATTATGTAGACAATAATATGCTGCAAAGTACTACAAAGGCCATTAGGAGCAAAAAATAACAGAAAAAGGATTTGTGGACCTTTTTCATTTTTAGTAATTAAAAAAAAAGTTCAAAAATTCAAAAGAAAAATCCACTTTCCTAGAGAAGATTGCGCTTGCATTGCACCAAGAAATTCATATAGGAAATTTTTTCCCTCTTTGTAACCTTCATGCAAAAAAAGGTCACTTTGAATCTATGTGTGCAATGGACATGTTGCTATTTTCATAAAAACTCATTGTCAATCCTTGTAATGTTAGTAGACCTCCAACATGTCTAGTTTTTGGCTTCAAAAATAGGACTAAAACTCCCCAAAATGGCCATGGTAGACACCCAATTGAGGCAGATTAATCCCTAAAGGACCAAACACCATTTGTTTGGCAACACAGCAATTTTGGGTAGCCCACTATGAACGGTGTTTTTATTTTTTTTCTTTGAAAACTTCAGAAAACATGTGCCCAAGGAGTAGCTTTAAGGTCCAACAATTTTCACAACTTTTGACTACACGATTAAAAAGTTATTGCACAATATGTAATTTTCCGCGTTCGGCGAGCAGCCCAGGCAGCTCAAAAAACTCCTTCAAAAATCACTTTTTTGAAAAATGAAAAAATTGGAAGTGGTTCTAAGGAAACATTTAAGAGTAAAAAAATTTCAATCACTCCATTTTATTTAATGAGGTGAGAGTTATTAAGAATTCCAGTTTGTAGGTAGGTATGGAGTCTCTGGATTCCAAACAATCAATTCCTTTTACAAAATATCGACACCTTCATCTTCCACGGGAAAGCCAAGCATGTAGGCTGTGGAGACCAACGATATGAAACGAGGGTTACTTTCGGAGTCTTCCTCATGTCAAAGACCAAGAAGAAAATCTGCAAAAAAAATCCTTTGAGGCTGGAGCTTCTGCTAGCTTACCTGAAGAATCAGGTGATTGATGTCAAGCGCGTGAGAGTGGTTGCCGGCCTTCGATGTAAGCTTAATGTCGTCCATTGTCGCTCCTGAGACCATTTGGAAACCTCAGAGATTGGCAAAGGCACTTCAACCTGGTCTTCGTGAACCTCCGGGAGACTTCCTCCTATGTCATTCCATACACTCTCGAGGTGACTCCTACATGGTTGACAACCTCACATAGGACAATCAGAAGCTTCAGTTAGTGAAGCCTCAAGTATAAACCTTGAGCCCTAAACCTAACCCCTAAAAACACACAAAACAATCAACCTCACTCCGTTTCGCTCCTCCTTACCTTCTTTCCTTTTCAATTTTCAGGGCAAGATGGAAAACGTCAGCTAGGGTGCAGTATGATGTCAATGATTGATTTTCCATTAAAGCAGATGCTCAGGTTGGTTTCTCACATAATGTACTGTACTGTACATTACATCATGAACATGAAATTCGTTACTTTGGTGGAAATTCACTAAATTGACAATCAACAGAAATACATCTCCATGAAAGCTGTAGTACTCCGAAACAAATTAGTTCAAAATTGGTTTGCAGCATGTTATTTTAGATTGATTAAAGCAGCAACATTCACTAGATTGGCACATTTTCATAAACCGCTCTAGAACCTCATATCTCTACCACTTTTTAGAGCTCTGAGTGACTGAAGGTCACAAGTTTGGCACTCTGAAAAGTCCATCGTAACATTTTTTTTTTCCTGTAAACTATATGTTTTCTTGCTAAAATTCAGAAGTGCAATGATGGGGTCCTTTGGATTTCCAGCAAACATTGCTGTGGAGGTGTTTAGAAACACTACTCTAATCACTAATCAGACATAGTTGAAATAATGATCGTGGACCTGAGGTTTCAGTCGGGCGTCTGGAAACAAGCCAATTTCTTGCAATTCATCTTGGAGTTTGAAGTTTGCCAGTATGGATTATCTCGAAACATCACGCCTAAAATCCTTCTCTTTTGATGCAGATTTCAAATTTTTGAAGAAGTCATGCTTGTTAACACATTCAAGTTAAACCTGGCAGTCATGTAGGAGTTTTAGTGGTCAAATTTCAAACGGGATTTCAAAAGATTACCGTGGCACTTTTTTCGAGGCGCTGGTCACTTGAAAGTCACAAATTGTCTCAATCTTGATGCTCTGAATCCTCTGCTCTGGCCTCTGATTGCCGAAAAGGCCAAATAAACTGATGTGACCATTGCTTTCTTAAATGAGGAACAAATTAAAAAACATCAGAGTAGAGTACCGTCCGGTAAGGATTCTTAAACTCATCCAGATGGGGTGAATCGAATGAAAAACGCTTTGAATTTCGGATTGTCAAGCTTTTTCTTGGTGGTTCAATCAGGAATTCGAAATAGTATTGAATTCAAAGATAATTCCATAATGTATCAGGGAAATGAACTCATGATTGGACAAACACATCAATGCATAACATAAGATCTGGATGTGGTGTTCGTAGTAGCTTGGTATGACGGCATCACATCCAGTGTTGGATTGGAATCACTTATACAAAGCGGAGCCGGGAGTCGCAATGGGCCAGCCTAATCTTTCTAACTCAGTGTTGGTTTCCTTTACAGGGAATTCACATGATTCTCGGCGCAATGTCGCCCCAAACAGCTCACCACACAAGGTCCCAAGCACTGAGTTAAAAGAATTTTGTAACCGGTACAAAGCTTAGGGTAAAACCTCCAGCATGGAGATTTGCTTTGGGTATTATATTTCGGATTTGATATTTCAAGCTATACTACTTTGGTACTGGAACCAAACTTTGTAGAGAATTCAAGCGTTGGAACTCAAGCTTACTGGCCGAATGTGCCATCTGCCGCGACTACTGTTTTTTCCGCCTTGTTTTGAAGGCTTCACCCAACTTGTTGATCAAGCATTGCATATCAAAGCTTACATCTGATTAGCTCAAATCCGACCTGTTGCTTTTTTTATTGTAATCAAATTCAAAGTGGGTGAATTAATAACTGCAAGTAGTGGGAGCTCAAAAGCCACAGCTTTATAATACTTGATGAAATAAACTTATAAGGTTGTTACTCAACTAATGTGCCCAATATGTTCGTCGGAGTCTGACTTAGATGCTCAGTATGCATACTAATCATGTTCTTGTCCCGCATACAAACAAGTGATTAAGATTAGTGTTCTGCCACTTCAGCAAGCTTATTGGACATATTGATGCCAATGGACTTCCACAAAATTATACTTATCCACAATGGATTTGTCTCGAGTGTGAAATTTACAAAAGGTCAGTGGTCCGTGAAAGCAAGCCTCGCAGGGTATTCACCGGAGAGCATTCTGGCCGCGATCCCTCCACCACACACAGCGGGGAGTGAGCGTTGTGCTCGGTTACCCGCCTCACGCGGTGCCTCCCTCACATCTGCAGCTCCGCCCAACTCAGCAAGTAAGTCGCACAGGATTTTTTCACATGAAACCGAATCGCGGGGTGCATACAACGCACAAATTCCCTTGGAGGAGGAAAACCCAACAGACTTAGAAAATTTGTTGCGCCTCTCGGCTTCACTCTGTATAAATGAATTTTACTCCAAAACTGGATTTAATGGGGTCATAAACAGCAGCTTCTGCGTCGGTACACCAGATCCAGATCTTGTGCTCGGACGTATATTGGTGCACCTTTCACTGGCTGCCAATTTCGTAGCGATGTGCCTCACTAGTTCAAGCAATTGTGCGAAAATCTGTTAAAACTTGGATGATTGTATTGATTTCCTCCTGCAGCTGGAGTGCGAATTTTGTTTGAAAATTTCATTCAACAGCTAGTTGCATGATTGCAAATGGAATCAAATTCATGAATGGGTTTGCCACTGCGCAATCGATCTCACATGTAAAGCAATGTGCATTCTATTATTTTGGGTGAATTCATCAAAGGAAAACAACTATGCCTTGATTGTATATCATCGGAAAGGTGTAGAATTTGTTGCCCATGTGTACTTGTCCGGAATTGTCCATTTCCGTAAAATGATTTTTCAGTTCGCATGCTACTTGAGAAACAGAAATCAGATCAGAAAATCAATCCCAACTGAAGGCATTTGAATTGATAAGTGCTCATAATCAAGGATTATATTGTGACCGAGACTGTGATGCCAAGAAAACAGAGGATCTAATGTTAGAGAATGTCATATTTAAGACGCAAGGCAGTATCATGTGCTGCCTTTAGCCAAAGCAATGAAAATTTTTGCACGCTTGCACAATCCATAAACCACTACCAGGAAATCGCCCGTTCATTTCTCGAGTGGGTTTTGATCTGCAATCAAGTCATAATGCCCGATTGCACACGTAATTGGGCATTATAACTTTTTCATCCAAATTTAATCTAAACATCCTATTTTGTTAATGAAATCTAATCTCCTGACGATAGTATACGTTGGGCAATGTCCTCAAAATGGCAACAAGTTAACTCATTGACTACAAGAAAACAAACGTGAGACTGTGAGTACATTGTAGTCCTTTCGTCTGGACCATTTTATTTTTCAGAGACTTGTGTGAGTCCCAATCTAAAAACGGGGAAATGGATACGCCAGATTTCAAAAGGGGATAGAGTAAATTGAATTTGCTGTGATAGGATGTGATATCTAAGGTAGAAGTGCAGATGTTCATCCTTAGAATTTTGTGTGAAAAGGGGAAGTCTTACACAATAGTTTGAACCCCAATGAGTGTTCTTGAGTTTTTATGAGCAAATGACTCACACGATACAAAAAAGGATGGTTTCCATGGTGACCAACTCAACATTCTAGGATTCATTGTTCACCTACTCCAAAAAAGAATCCTAATTTACTAATCCTAATTGGTATGTCTAGACAGTAATTTTGAGCTTCAACAATGAACAATTGATGTATCAAAGATCCATTGATTTTCTTCCTAGACTCTGTAATCCCTATAGTTTGAGCAAAGCTTGCTTCATTCATCGTGCCTACCATTGCAACTCTCTAAATCCTAGACATCAGCCAATTGTAATTCCGTTGACAATTCAAATCATTGACGTCACCAAATTCAACCACATTGTGCATAAAAAGGAAGTTATATTACTTCCCCCGTGTGTGAAATGCATCAATTCCTCTTCCTTACAAGTGATTTGAAGCTTTTTCTTCTACAAGGGGGTTTGAAGTTCTATACATTGCATATGGGCCTAGACCAACTCTTGGCTTCCAAAACTCATAGTAATTTCACTTCAAGGCATAAAATTACCAAAAAATTTGCAATCCCCATGATTTCTATCTTTCTACGTGGCCAAAAATTTACATTGCATTATATTGCTTTAGAATATGCATAGAATTGCTTAGTGGTTGACTATAGGTGGTTTTTAGTTTACAAGTGTTATAATGTTCAACCTCATGGTATCCTTGACAATTGATGTGGGACAAGTGCAACTTTTAAAATCTACCAAGCATTAGGTGGAAACAACATTGAAATGTAAGATGTGTTGATACATGTGTTGTAAAATCTACCAACTTGGATCGCACACAATAAATTTGAAGAAAATTTATGAAGAGAGGAAAGCTCCCAAGAGAATTCTAAACTTCACTTGACTATAAGAGAGAGGGATATTTTAAGTATAGTCCTATTGGTATAGTCCTATAAGTAATGACCTTTAAAGAAGATTTTCAATAAATTTTTATTGAAAATACATATATTTTTAGTAAATTTACTAAAAAAACCTTTAAAAGTCATTATTTATAGAACTATACTTAAAACATCTTTTTTTTAGTAGTATTTTTATTGATCAAGAGCGATTGAAAGATTAATCGGCAAATTGGCAAATGTACAATTAATGTGTGAAAATAATGTGCCAAATCTCTCTGGCACATGAATTCATGTGCTGAATTGTAAAACAAAATGGAAACTAGATTTTGAAAACGTGATGGGAACTTGATTTTGTACCACTAAACAGTCCCGCTCATTGTGCAATTAAGAGCTGCAAGTTTTTTTTACAAGATTTTAAGCTTGTTACCTTTAAGTTTGAAATAAGATTTGCCAAAAGACACCTTTTTGCACTTTTTTTTTTAAAGTGAATCTTAACATGGCATTATTTTAATAATCATGCCAAGTTTCAAAGCATGCAACTATCTAAACAAAATAATACCAGTAACTTGAATGGATTCCATAATTTCCCAATTAACATACAGTTATCAAGGCTTGATGTGCAATGCATATAAATCCAATTTTTTGAAGTATCAAATCCTAAGGTCAGGCAAATCAAAATGACGCTAGTTGATTCTCACTACCAAATCTCTTAAGCACGTTGCAAGAATAACCTTCCATTTTTGTTCCACTTTGGCCATTTTCAGCCATTTTTTTGGGAGTACTATAAAAATAGGAAAACATTTAAAAAAATGTATACACCTATAAGAAGAAGGTACTCTATAAAGGAAAAGCAAAAAAAATTCTCTAAGTAGGAGAACTAGAAAAGTGCAGAATCACAAGAAAATACATACTTTGCCATTTTAATTTGTGTAAAATAGGAGAATTAATTTTAAAAAATGTACTGAATTACACTATTTGAGAAGACTTCATGGTAAAGAGATTTCACCAAAAAAATGATCCTAAAACCATCTTCAATGTTCAGAATTGCATGCGCAAGGGAGCCTTCTTTGTATGGACGTAGAGGATACAAAATAAAATGTTTTTTAATGCCCCTTGGTAGAAACATGACTTCCTACTATGGGAGTAGACCATAGAAATTTCAGCTCCAAATCATTAAATCTAGGGACTCTTACATAGTAAAAACTCCTAAAATTCAAAACCTGACATATTAGTTTAAATGTTTTTTAAATATAAAATGATTTTTGAAAATTTCTGAAAAATATGAGATATAATTAAACTCATAAGAAGAATTTCCAATAAAAATTTCAAGTTCACGCAAGTCATACTTCAAAAGTTATTGCAAAAGGAAGCTTCGCCATTGCTTTTGTGACAATGTTTCAATACCAGTCTTTCTTGCAATCACCCAAATCTAGCTTGTATAAGTACAAAAGTAGGGCTTTGAAGCCATTATAATAAATAGATTCAACTTCTAAGTGCAATTGATTAGCGCTTAATTCATTTAGAGTGGCAATACATTGAGTGCAATTAGAGTAATTTTCTTTCCTCTTGAGTGACTTGAAGATCAAGAAGCATTAAACTATATCTGCATATTTAGCTTGTCTTGCTCTAAATAATCACCAAATTGATTGAGGTTGCTTTTTACCTCTACCTCATCACTTGTTTCCATAGTGAATTCATTATATTTACACACTACTTAATTCTAGAAAGTGTTGACCAAAGTATTAAGTCTTAAGTTTTTAGAATTTAGTCAAAATAACTCAAATAAGTACTACTAGAGGTCATCTAATTGCAAGAATATCAATTGGTAGTTATTGTAATATGGAACATAGGCCATGATAGTGATACATGTTGAAAATAAAATAATGTAACAATTAATAAGAAAAGTGTCTTTTACTTTTTTTAAGACAAAATAAAAGATAATGTAGTTTTACATTAAAGTAAAAGTACAAGGCAATTGGGCATGGTGAAGACATATATAAAACCTCAAGTAAAGATGAAAAGGATCTCATCTTCTCATATCTTTTGCTCAAAAATATTGAATTTTAGATTCGTAACTCAAATTTATTCATCAAATAAATATATTTAGAATAAGAGCAGTTTAACTGAAGGTGACCTTATAGTTGGGTGGTTTATAATTTGATATTTGTTTTAATTTACAAGAGAACTTTAGAAGAATATTAGAATAGAGAGTATTCTAGTTATGGAGAAAAGTGGCACAACATTGTCTATACCACTTGACATATATGTTGACAACAAATCAGACCTTTGTTCAGATCTAATGGAGTGCCACATTTGCATGAAGCCCTCAACTGATCCAATTGCAACCTCATGTGGTCATGTCTTTTGTTGGCCATGCATCTACTTGTGGCTTCAAAACAAGCACAAACCGGCTTGTCCAATATGTAGAATGACCTTGACACCAGAGACAAGCATCCTTACTCTTTATGGATTTGGAATTAGTACAAAGCCAACCAACAATACATTGAGTGCTAATGAGGCAACGACGTCAACCAATGTCATCCCACCTCGTCCACAAAATCCCACATGGTTCATTTATCGGGACTTGGATCGGACGACGGGTGAAAGAAATATAGAACAATTGGAACAAGATAGAAATTTTGCTATGGATATGGCTAATTGGCAATTTCGTCAGCTTCGTGAATTGAAAGACCTAAAGAAAAATTTAATAAGACAAAAGAACCAAATGAAACAGAGGAACTCTAACTTGATGCAAGAAATGCAAGAGCGTACATTGCAACATTTGGAGGAGATGAACCAAAAGACTGAAGCCATAGTAAAGTTGGAATTGCAATTGGCTCGAGCAAATGACTTGTTGCCATTTGGGTGGAGTGATGGACTATGATATAAATGTATGTGTATTAGTAGCGCATGATTGTGTGATCATATAGTTGTCAGTAGCTTGGATCTTAGCTGGTCATCCATGTACCAAATGAGGCAAATTTGTCTCCTTCATATATAAAAAATAGCTAAAGGTCCAGAATGCCAATTTTGTAAAATTTGCATATTCCAAACCATTGGCACTTTCAGAATTTGCAGCTTGAAACATAATTCTATATCAATCGTGCCCTAGTTTTTAGAGGTTTGTGTACTGTTCATTTGAGGCATAATTTCGCCGCTGGCGCCAAATGGAGCCAATTTAACAAAATTGACGATGCAGATTCTTGCACAGATATTAGTTTACAGTCACTAGATGTTTCAAGTGAGAGATTAAATGTTCGGCTCTTTTTTTTTGCCGCAACTCAAAGCCTTCATCTGTGAATGCAGCAACAAGAGTATGAGTCAAGCATCTCTATTGGAAGTCGGAGAGCGGTTGGTTGAAGATAGATCAGATGGGCTCGAGCTCATTCATACTCTTTCTAACTATGAGAATATCGTGGCTCCGAGAGATGGACCGTGCGTCCTGATTTCGAAGCTTGGCAATCCATAGTCGCGCTCGACAGTTGTGTAACTTACTACACATTTGCTAACCAACAAGGCCACTTATATATAGAGAAAACAAACATTTCATGCAGTTGTACGTTCTTGGTGAATACAGAGTGAATCTGATGTTGGTACGTGATACTCCCTTGAAAACGCAAAGGTGGATATGAGGGCATCGATATCTCATGCATATAGCAGTTAGATGGGATTGTGAAATTGTAAGCTGGCGTGGAGTGCTGACCGATTATCAAGCTTGGATTGTCTATTTTGTAGTTCGGACATTAGGCCCTGAGTTTCTTTCTTACAGACATGTATGTTTAGGGTAATCAAATGCAAATCTTGAGCACTTGCTACAAATGAAAAAGTTGCAACTGCCCCTCATAGTCACTGTGTACACAGATTTGTACTTCCTGTGTTCAAATTTGGTTATTGTATATAACTTGCTTTCCATTTTGCAAGTCTGGAGGGTATGTGCTTGAATTGAGTCTTCACAAACGAGAGTGCTGTGTAATATAGAAAATGGATCAATTTATGGAATACTAGATGTTGGTTGCAAAGCAACTGCACGTGGACTAAATGCAGCTATGCGTGCAGCAACACATGAAACTTAAGTTAGTTGAGATGATGGACTCACCGTCCTAGCTAGCCTGGCTACCTGGAGAGGCATCATTAAATGTAAGATAGTATGTAATCGTCGTGCTACTCAAATAGACCTTCAATCTTAATTGCAAGAGGATTTTCTCCATGACGCACAGTAGCGTGAGTGATATTGCTCCTATCAAAATTCTGTAGGTTACACAGCATAGAAATAATATTTGAGTTGTGATTTCCTCCTTAAATTCTCAGTATTTGCAAGCGTGGGCTTTGTCCATTTTGGGGGGACTCACCATTCCTTCAAGTCCATGCTCTGGCATTGCCATGAGATGGACTCCCCTCTTGCTCCTCCAGAAGCAAGCCTACCTCGACAAAAGCATTCTACCCTCAACAGGCTCCGGCAGCAGTCCTGCTTGCCTCGGCAGTTGTAGAGTAGCAGTTGATCAAAGGCTACTCTAGTGTCCACTCTTCTTCTCACATCCCATTGATTTATTTCTCTTTGTTCCTGTCTTTGCATTTCTCTTTCTGCTTTCAATTGTTTCTCCCAGGGTGTGGATCGTTGTTGGACTGTCGCCATATCTGGAAGGAAAGAGCGCAGCGCTGCCCGGAAGAAGGCCGTCACGAAGTCCGAAGCGGGGCTTCAGTTTCCGGCTGGAAGAATGGGCTACTACTTGAAGAAGGGCCGCTATCGCAGGGCTGAGGTGAATGAGTTCAAGAGTGTTATGGGTCAAGAGCATTTCCTAGTGGCTCTTGGGCTCCCAGAGCATACCTTGATTGGAGTGGAGTGGGTGAGATATTGCAGTTCAATGAAATCATTCAAAATATGCGTTTGTTGTTTCCAGGTTTTGGAGTTGGCTGGAAATGCGAGCAAGGATAACAAGCAGCACAGGATCATCCCCGCCGCATTCAGCTAGCCATCAAGAATAACAAGGACCTCCAACAGCTGCTGTCTGGCGTGGCAATTGCTTCCATAAAGCTTACTTCTCAACATCCACAGCGTGTTGCTCCCACAAAAGAGCGCTGCTGGAACTGGAAGTGGAGACAAGCTTGAAGTCTGAGAAGAAAGCCAAGGCAACCAAGCTTCAACGGGCTCCTTTGTCTTGACCGAGTGAACTTGTTAAAACAAATGCCGGTAAATTCTCAAAATGACTAAGCTGTGAAAGATAAACTAAATTTTTGCATGGCAAAGACAACCCTTTCACTTACTCTTGAAGTTGTACAAGGCTCAAGAGTAAATTCCAGCATGAACTTTTTGGATAATATTTTGGATTTACTAGTTCAATTTATACTACTTTAGTACCGGTGCGGGAGTGATGCAAGCGTTGTTGAGGAACTGGTGCATGATTTGTAAACGTCAAAGAACCACTTGTGAATCTTCAACATCGCCATATTTCTACCGAGCTGCACACAGAGACTCCACTCAAGAAAATATCCACCATAGAACCCTAACACTAACCCAACCGATGACAACTCAAAATCCACATCCACATAAAACTTCAAAATGCATCACAACCGTGAGGAGATCAAATCCAATGTCACCATGAATTACCTCAGATTCCAAAAAACGAATTACATACCGCTAAGTAATATCCACCACAGTACATCTCCATGATCCCATCTCCTGCCAAATCTTGGCCAAGCCATGCTTGATCTGCGAATGAATGATCACCTTCTTCCGCATCACAACACGAAAATTTCTCAGCAACACGGAACTAATCCAAAGTTACCCTAAACTCGAAGAAGTGGTGTAACTGGAGATATATGGCCAAGTCCATGCCGCAAGCTACCTACCTTACCATCTCCGATCTCGTGTGCACCTACAAACGGAGCCATTGCTTGATCTGGAAATGAAGGACCTCCTTCTTCCTCATCATAACATGAAAATCTGGAACAGAATTAACCCAAAGTTAACCTAATCTCCATAAGAAATGTTGCTGGCAATATTGGACGAAGTCAATTCCCACAAGCTATTGACCATCTCCGATCTCACGTGCATCACCTACAATTGTGTTCACAGGCTTCTTGTCTTGCGTAATAACGACAGCATTGATGCTTGGAGAATTTGCCCTTCCGGAGTTTGCTCTCCAGTATGGCTGCTTGGTGAACAGTGTTGTGGCCCATTTAATGTAACCTCGTCGTCCATCATGTGCTCTGTCTACATGAGACCGTGGGGCACGTGGTTTAATTTAAATTAGTGTGACTTGTGCCGTAGCCACTAAATGGGCCACGACATTGTTCACCAAGCAACAATAGGTCCAAATGCCACAAAACAAAGCTCATACATCCCTCCTCGTCACTACAAGGGAGCAGTGTCAATTCGGACATTTTTTTGTCAATTTTTTGTCAGTTTGAACATTATTTTGTCAATTTTTTGTCAATTTGGACATTTTTTTGACAGGATTCTGTCAATTCGGACACTGTTTTCTTGTAGTGCGTAGAGAGCTTTCCAATGGTACCAAGAACATAACCATGGGATGCACAATTTTGGAGACCTCACTGTAACAAATAAACAAAACAAACAAATAGCCTAATTTAACCCTGAAAGTCCCGTTGTCCCTACGGGAGACAAAGTTGATTTTAGGTAGGCTCGTTTGGATTATTGGATTTTTGAACTATGTGGTGGGAAAATGTGAGCAAACATTGGACAATGTATTGTAAAATCTTGGGGCATAGTCACATTGCAAGATTTTTTTGGATATGCAATATGTCTTGGATTGACTTGAAAATTGATGGACATATGCCTAACATGACATTGATTATGGAAAAAAAAAATTAAATTTGAAGTCCGTAGTGTAAGAATTTTCCACAAGAGGCGATCAAAGCCATCTGAAAGGCCCCAAAAAATAAAATATGTAACTTTGAATGCAATTATCTTTCAATCCGTACGGTCAAATTGCACAAAATTTTTACCACTTTATCTCATAGAAGTTCAGTTTAAGATCCTACAGTTATACTTTGGAAAAATTCATATTATACATTTTTTCAATTAATGTATTAGAAATGACAATTTTCAATGTTCTTTGAGGTAGAAATCATAGAAAATGCCTTGGGACTTTAGAGGTTAAGGTATGGATTTCATATGATAGGTAGTTTTTTTATTTTTATTTCTCAAGCATCACAAATTGAAATTTTCAAGGAAGTTACAAAGCTCTTTATATCCATAGAGTATAGATAAATCATAGAAAATGTAGATGGTATCCCATTTAGTCATCTAAATATATATACATTCACTTATAAAGTAGAGTAGTATTCTCCAAAGATTTTGTAGAAATTTAGAGATTTTGTTCATTGTATAAGGGGAACATATTGTCAAATAGTCCTTCAAGAGAATTTGTTTTGCTTTTGAACAATAAATGGCTAAAAAAACCCATGGGCAGAGGCAAATTTTAGTTAGACTATTAGTTACTCAAAAAGCAAGTAGGTGCTCTTGAGATAAAACCTTTCATAACAAACATCACTCATTACAAAAAATATGAGGCCTCAACAAGGCTTCTAAGCTTGGCCCCCCATAGTGATATTACGGAACAAACCCTGAAAAAAAAAATTGGGAAAATGGAAATGTGACATGGGCGAAGGGCCACATTAGCGCTGACATCAGCGCCATGTTAGCATGACATCATTTTTAAAATTAAAATTTTTTTTTTTTCCGTAATGGCACCCCGCGGGTCCCAAAAATCAACACTCGCAGCCTTGTTGAGGCCTCATATTTTTGTAATGTCATACAAAAACTTGACCCTAATTAGACAATGATAACTCTCAATAGCCATTGAAAATACATTCCCATTGTAGAATCAAATTGAATATAAAAAAATTCCAAATTCTGCTAAGTAGTAAGGTTCCAACAACAAGATAGAAAAGTTTCATATTTTAAAAATCCTATAATGAATTTTATATTGTTAAGTCATTTCTCTTCAATAAGAGTTTCCTCTCCTTTTGCATCTAGTTATGATCCAATAACCAAGCTAGAGGTATTTTCAACGGTTATCTTCAATTGTTGCTCAATAATATGCTTTTGGTGTTGAAAATTTTTCAAAGATTTAAACAAAACTAAAAGGCTATATAAAATGTTTTTTAATATTTGTAATACTTCACCACTTTTTTAGCAAGTTGTTTCCAACTTTCAGTGACACATTCAAGTTCTAATGCTAATTATTTCTGAAGGTACCTTTTTTCAAACAATGAATTTTTATTCTCTTGGCACTTCACAACTTTCTTGATTGCTGCATGACTTGCCTTAATGACGAGCTTCGAGTGTTGAAAACTTCTCAAGTAACCTTTTTCATTTTCAAGTAGTATTGAAAGTTAAAAAAACTTTTATTATCATGGAATAATGAAATTTTTTTATTGAGTACCTCTTAAAGAAACCCATAGAGAGCAAGTCCACTCTAAAAGTACCTTGGGGGATCGCAAACAATCAAATAAAATCCTAAAGATACAAATTGAAGCACAATGTAGACTAGCTTCACCTGTACAAATTATCGCCCTGGAAATTGTTGAAAGTGAGTTCTTTAATCCTAAAATCATGAAAATTGGAAAACAATTATGAAATTCTATAGAAGTAGTGAAGTTTCAAATAAGGTCTCACAAATGTTACATTATAAGAAAGTTCATCAAATAAATGAAATTTTATTTATTAACCTAGCATTGTAGTGTATTTTGGGTATTGTTATTTGTCACCATATTTTATATCAAGAAGTTTTCAGGGAACATGTTATTGCCCATTTTTATTATTATATCACTTATAAAGATACAAATACTACAAAGACCTATAACTTAGCTACATGTAGAGAGTGCACTTGAGATGTTCCTACCAAGTTGATACAAATGGGCCCATTAGATGATATTTGAGACCTCCAAGAGACTGGGAAGATTTTTTTTTTTTTTTTTTTTAATTTTTTTATATGAAAAAAAGTTTCTAACAGCATTATTGTTGGTTCAAAATAGGGGAAAAGACTACGGGAACAGGCTTGAAACAGCCATTTAGAGGCCTCAAATCCCCTCTAATGGCCCTTCTTGTCTCACTTGCAATTTTAAAGCACTAAGTCCCATTACGTAGTTTACAACCCTCTAGAATTCAAGTCTCCATCTACAATACAAACTTGTTTTGCAAGGCTCTTCAAACTTTGCTATACCACATTTATTGGTCCTTTTTCTCTAAAATTCTTTTTTTGGGCTTAGAGCAAGTTTTCTTGGAATTCCAAACCTCTATAATCTTTGTAGTAGTTGAAGCTCAATCTCCAATTCAAGATCATTTTCTGAGTTCAATTTAGAGCTTTTTCATCCAAAGTTTATCTCCATTTTTGTGACATATCACAAAGAAGGCTCTTGGCCATTGGCTTTCTCTTCTATGCTATCGATAAAAATATTCATCAAGAGTAAACTTTTATAGCATTTTAAATCAACTAGATATATATCACTCAATATCATTATTAGTATACCAATAGGAGCACATTAATGGATTGTATTATAAGAGTATCTCCACTCTTGCCCTGGAGAGGGCCTCGAGCCAATGTATGTTGAGCTCGGGCAGTTTTCTGTCCCCTACTGCAAACATGCTCTCGAGCCCTGGCAGCCCACTCACTTCTCCCACTACCTGATTATTGTTAAAGAAATCTTGTTGTGTTATGTTTAGCATGCTTAATATAGTAGTACCAACAATGGCAAATAGTAAATGGAACGTAGAAGAATTTGCAAGGGCTCCATTGCTCCGACTCTTCTGCGATGTCGTGATTGGTGAAAATTCGTGAAAATTGCAAGGGCACCATTACTCCAGCTTCATCTCTTTCCCTTGAATGGGGCCTTGTGGAACCATAGCACGGCAATTTTATTGCACAGCATGCTCACAGCAAGTACGGTTGGGGGAATATCCAACATGGGCCACTTTTCTATGGGAAGGAACCCGCCATAGGTAGTTTTTAGTGCTACAAATCACGAGCAAGAGTGGAGATGCTCTAAGTCAATGTCAAATTCAGTTCATTGTGTTGGGAATATTTTATTGGTAGTTTTGTCACCTACAGGAAGCTTATTCAATTGTCAACCAATCCACATGCGACAAGTGGCATTACCAATTTCCAAAAAAATAATTCTTGCCCAATCCGACAGCCACGCATTCACCTTAGGCATAATGATGTATCAATTTGAACCAGCCATTAACCCTGTAAGGACAGGTTGGTCTCCGCAGAAATCATCTTTTTTGATACCGAGTGTGCATCATTTATTTTAAGAAAATCAAAAGCACTCATTAGAGGACAAGATACTGTAGAAGGTCTCCCCTTTTTGCATGAAATTCCAAAGATGAACAATCACACTTCTGTCCTACATGCAAAGATTCTTTGTCATTCATCGGACACTTAGGGTTAAATGAATGGGCATTATCCCCCAGTTGCAATGAATTTATCCTTTCATTTGCACCAATAAAAAAGAAAAAGAATCCCCAACAGTCTCAGATTCTAAACTAATCTAAACTAATCCCCCATAACACAGAATCTGCATATTCAATCTCGGGAATATGCATCCAGGCCAACAACCCCCTCCCCGGACCGGACCGGCATTCTCCACCCGACCCGTCATTTCTCCCTTCCATCGTCGAGGAATGCAGGATCATCGTCAGTCCCCATTCGCAGCGCATTCATCTCTTGAATCTCGCAATGCGCATGTGATTATTTGTTTTCCTCTGATTCCAGTGCGAGATTTGCCAGTGCTGGTGCGCTGACAGCTGATTTCGGCAGAAGATTTGGCGTTTTGCTTGGGTTACAGGATTGGGGGATCTGACAGAGAAAGGCTGGCGAGGGCAGTGACTTCGAAAATTGAGTCACATTTCGTAGGTACGGTTTGGTAAACAATTCTCCTACAGGCGTAGAAAATTGTACATTATTAGTAGCTTAGAGTATTTGGGCCGAGAGTATTGGAAAGGATTTCACGTGTTTGGTGAGATTGATGAGCTTGGCAGGCGATTGTGTATAGAATTCGCGTCGCTTTTTCTGTAGGATCTTTCATGTTCTTTAAGTTAGTTTAGAGTGAAATTGGCTTGCTGAATTCACGTTTAGGGTGGTGAGACGATTGTTTACAATGTATGGATTGGTGTCTGTTGGCGAGGATGCGATTTTCTTGTTTCTGAGGTTTTGTGTTTAGGTCGCATTGTTGTGGATTTGAAGGTGTTGAAGGTGAGAGTATTGTGACATTAGCGCGCCATATGATTTCAAATTGGTCGTTGTAGAGTTGAGAGAGGGAAGAGTGTAATCATGGACGATGTGCATGAAGTTGCGCCCGAGCCGGCTGTTCCGTCGGATCACGATGTGGAGGCGCCCTTACTGGGACGCTCACCGAAGATAAACCATACCCCCGATTCGGAGGACGACCTGGATCCCGAGGTGGAGGAGCAGCGGGCGAAGATGACGAACAAGTATAAGCGTACGCTCTCCAACCGCAACGACGAGCTTCGGCAGTTTCGTTCGGGTTTGTCCTGGTTAGGGCTTGATCAGTCCACCCCTATCAAAGTGATCTGGTCTCGAACGCTCTTCGTCCTCCTGGCGGTGGTGGTTCCCATTTTCAACTTCTTTTTCGTTTCGTGCGAATCTTGTGACGAAGAGCATTCGCATCCGTTCGAGAAGCTGGTCCAGACTTCCGAGAGCGTTCTCGCTTCCATCTCGTTTCTCGCTCTCTCGCATATCCTCCACAGCTATGGCTTACGCAGGACGCTTCTTCTGGACAAGATTGTGAAAGAGTCGACTGAAGTGCAGCAAGGCTATGAGGAGATGCTGCACAACGCTTTCTCGATGCTGGCTCGGATGCTGTTGCCGGCGTCTGTTGTTGCCGTGGTGTACCGAGGGTGGTGGTATTACTACGTCAGGATAGACATCCCTTACATGACCGATGTCCCGAAGATCAATATGGCTCTCTTCGTGGCTGGCGTGTTCTCATGGCTGTACAGGACGAGCGTCTTCCTCTTCATGTGCGTCCTCTTCAGACTCATGTGCAATCTGCAGGTGCTGCGTCTCAAGGGATATAACAAGCTCTTGGAGGTGACTTCGGAAGTCTCCATCATCCTCAAGGAGCACATGAAGCTGCGCAACCAGCTCACGACCATCAGTCACAGATTTCGCTTGTTCCTGATCTTTGCTCTCTTTACGATAATTTTGTGCCAGCTTTCGTCCCTGTTTCAAATCCTGTTGTCTGCGAAGGACATTAACTTCTTCCGAGCGGGGGATTTGGCGGTGTGCTCTCTGGTGCAGCTGACAGGAATGGTGCTGTGTTTACAAGGAGCAGCGAAGATTACTCACAAAGCACAACACATCGTGGCTGCTGTGAGCAAATGGCATGCTCTGGCAACTTGTAGTCCTGGCACTATTATCCAAAAAGAGTCTGTTAGTGAAGATCACAAGAGGCATGTGTATGGTCCCTCTCACCCCTTTTTGAACAATAGGTCATCTTCCGAGGATTTGGAAGCTTCCAACCGGGAGCTCACTTTTGAGAAGGAGCTTGCTCATGACTTGGAAGCGTTTCAGAAGAGGCAAGCACTGGTGACGTACTTGCAGTTTGCACGTACTGGCATATCGTTGTATGGCTTTGTGCTGGACCGCGGCTTCCTGTACATGATCTTTGGAGTTATGTTCTCTTCAACTCTCTTCATTCTCGGAAAAACCGTCTTGGCTTGACAGAAGAGGGAAGTAGTTTAGTTTAGTTTAGTTTAGCTTTTAATTTTTCGAATGCAAATGAAGAAATTTATTTGCTTTTCTGACCTCCTCTTACTACTGGGTTTATTCCTGGAGGAGGGAGGCATTGGATTGGTGTAGTTTGAGTTTGGGGAAGCACGGTTTTTTGCAGTATTTAGGCGTGTGTGCAATGCGCATACGACGTTTTGGTTGTCTGAGGGAAATGTTCAATCCGTGGCAAAGTTCTGATCATTAGTAGGCTGCAGAGTAGTTTAGGTTGCAAAATGTTGAACATTGAGTGCTTCAAAGTAAGCACTAATATTAAGAAATCGCAGAAGTGGTGGATCCTTTGTCTTAATTTCTTAATCCTCTACTTAGAGGAACGTGTGTCTCCACCTTTGGAAGCATGATTGAGATCTCACCCATGGCAGTTTTCAACGTTGAAAAGTGCCTCCCACCTCAAGGCCGGGGTGAACCGTCGGTCGTTAGGAAATTCTCAATTCATGTTTGCAATCAGAGGCCTCAAATTAGCTAGGTTAGGTAAAGAACATAGATGTAACACCTCACAAAATAAGGGGCTTTTTTTTACATACCCCCCTAAAATGGTTTGGGCAGGCCGGCCTACCTCAAGGTGTCAACTTCCAATATTAACTCCTAAAAGGACTCTTGGGAATTTGGGTTGGTACCTCCAGTCTCAATTTTCATTGTAATTTTTGAAATATTTTTAACCCCTAAAGGACGATTGTCCCTTCGGGGGACAAATGTGTTTTTGGGCAGGTACCTATAGGCTAAAATTTTTTCTTGATTTTTTAAAACTTTTTTTGGAGGTAGAAAAGCTTATTAGCTTTGTGGGAACATAATTTTTTTCACAATCGGTGCCCGGGAACAAAAGTTATGACCAAATAAGCTCAAAACAGAGGACGGGAGGCAACGCGGGTAGCAAAAAAAATTTGCATTTTTTTTTTTTCTTTAAGTTTTTTTTTCCTTCATAGATTGTATTTTTGTGTATCTAGAAAGCTTTGATTCATTTCATTTGGATTTGTTATGAGAAAGTTATGGACATTCTTGTTTTTTGGGCAGTTAGAGCATCTTTTTGAAAAAAATAACTCAAAGGATTCATTTCTTGAATGCAATTTTCCAAATTTTCCAAATTTTTTTTGCATGGTTATGTTTACTTGCTAGAACAATCTCACCATTGGCATTAGTGCATTTTAATTCCATCTACTTTAGTTTCTATTCCATTTTGAATTTTGAAAATTGATATGATATGGAAATTGATTTTATACCATGGAATTTTTCAATATAATATACACACATGGTGAACTTTTCAGATTTTTTGAAATAATTTTCTATTTGATGTGATTTTTATTCACATTTTCTTCCAAAATTCTTAAAAAAAACAATTTCCACAAAAAAATCTAAAATTTTTGTGATGTAAAGAAGACACGTAAATTCATCTCTGAAAAATAAATATAAATTTCTTCATACATATCTCGTTGCAAAATGGCAACAAATTGAGTGAGGAGCAGTAACGCTTGAAATCAATGGTCATGGGTCCGTCATTTAGGGGTTTGCAGAGAGAGCCACACAAGCACAAGAAGAAAACGGAATGCACTTAAATCACAATGCAAAGCCAAGCCATAGGCTTTCCATAAGGAAAGAGTGGCAATTGGGATTTACGACAATGAGCGGGACTTCTTGAATTTGAGGCAAGGGACCCTTCCTCGACTTTCTCACCATGTCATAACCATCTCTGATTGTGTGCATCTGTCTGCTGGACCGAGTCGCATCCACAAGCAGGATAGTTTGCCCTAAACCACACCATATTCATCCACAAAAGCAACAATTACATGAATTTTCATCTGGGGATAGAGCTAGTTACCTAGTTTGTCGTGCAAATGAACGTGGTTGTATTCAAGTTAGGGCATTGTATTTATCATAGTGTGATGAAGCGCATACATGTACATGCATCATCCATCTAGATTAGAGCCAATTGTGATTGATGATTAACCAATTTTTTTAGAGTGTGGTCATAGTGATACGAATCGACAAATCATAAGATTAATCTATTAATTCTAGATTCTTACGCAAACATTCATAACAAAAATTATCACAATTCATGCAAATAGTTGTTTTCCATATCTGAATTGATAATTTAACCGTGTGAGGATGTTGAGACTGAAAAGTGATTGATGGATGACTTTCTTGTAGAATTGAAGAATGCACCTATTGATCTAATAATAGGAGTATTTTGGTGACTATTGTGGTTATGAGGGGCTCTTTCCATCCAAAGTTGAAATTGAAAGGACAAGATCAAATCACCAACTTATTATTAACTTTATAGTTTCACCAAAAGTTTGTATATACAACATCAATTTTGTTAAATTGGTCATACTTTACAGCTTTAATTGGCGTAGTTTATGTTGCACGACCTAAAAATTGAATATATATATCCATCCTTATTTTTTGGCTTGAATTTAGAAATTTGTGAAGATATGTGTTACAAATTTTGCCTTTTACAATACCTCTTGTTTAATAAAATTGACCATATAGCCTCCAATTTTCTTGGGAAGGGATTTTAATTAAAGTGATTTCACAATTAAATTAATTTTTTGTACAAGAATCCATAGGAGTTGCTAGAATTGGTTAATATTGCTATAAGATATATTCACCTACAATTGTTACTAATTACAGTTGAGCATAGTCACTTTTATTGAACATAAATTACTTTTATGCTATCTTATTGGCAACTAAAAGAGGATTCCACTATACTTTAGCATGCATTGTTTGTACAACATGAATAAGTTATGAATTTTCAAACTACTAGAGTTTTAGATGTACCAAAATTCAACACTAGGCTATCATAAATTCTTATGTTTTGATTGTCTGCATCTTGTATAATCAATATCTATATTTTTGTGACGCTTTCTAGTCAAATATAAGTGTTGCATTTGGAGTAGTGTTGATTATGGGTATACAAATTTCCTTTGTAATTGATGAGGATTGAGTAGCAGTTGATTGTAATGCTAGAGTATAAAATGACTTGAAATTCTCTTTGAGGCATTGTTAACAAGACTAATAATTAAAAAGTTAAATCCTTCTAATGACAGAAACTATGAGTGTCTGGTTGCTTCAACTATCAATTTTAAAAGGACATTAGAGAAATTTGAGGTCATGGGAGGGGCTGCTCCAAACTGACAAACCAAGCTATTAATAAATTGGTCTGATACTCTTCAAAAAACTCTGAAGTGAGCAGTCAGCTTGGGTAATTTAATTTAATTTATTTTAAACATACAAACCATTGTATCTACAGTTTCTAACCTTTATATCTCCTTGAAGATTCTTAATTGAAGATTCTTAATTGCTTAATTGACAATGGTTTTAATTACATCAAATTAAATTCACTCAAGCCACAAAATTTGACTTAGTTGGATTTTAATTGAAACATTATAAGTGTCAAATAAGCCACTTGTTTAGTTCAATAAATCACAACTTATGGAGAGAAGTTCTTTATACTAGTAGGTGGAGAGACAATGCATGAGGGATGTATGAATTAGGAAGAAATGGAACTTGGTCGCTCATTTTGAAGTAGAATTCAAAAATAATGTAAAAACTAAAATTTTAGACCTCATTTAGGCATAGCAAAAAAAATTGAAAAAAATTTGAACTAAAAAAAGTAGGCACTACAAAAAAATGACTTCAAAGAATGACTTCAAAATAGTCATTCCGGGCACATATGATTGCAAATGACTTGAGGGCCCTGGAGTCATTTCGGACAAGGCATTTAAAATGACTGCAGATTTTATTATCACCAACGATTTGTGACTTGGATGTAAAAATGGATGAGAGATAGTTTCTTTTTAAGTGAAAAAGAAAGTGAAGTTTAAAGAAATGTTTCCTGAATTGCCATGTGGATAGGGTGTCCGATGTGGACATCTACGTCACCAGTCATTTGCAAGTCATTTTGAAGTTGTGATAGACCCATTACATATCTGAAGTGGACAGCCATTTCATAGTAATTTAGAAGTTGCGATGGAATTTTTGCGCCATTTTGATGGACTGCCACATGGCAAGTTATTTTGTAGTCATTCTGAAGTGACATGGATTTAGGATTTAGTTCACTTCTTGAGGACACAGAAGGTCATTTTCCTATCATTTTTAAGTTGCAATGATGTATGCAAAGAGGAGTGCAATGAGGAAGTAGTCATTTTGCAGTTGCATATGAGTACATTCAAAGTTCCACAACTTTACACCATATACAATACATAATAAACAATATATAGCAAATACAATACATCATATATAATATATAGCAAATACAATACATCATATATAATATACCAAATACAATACTTCATATACCATGCACCATACACCATATGTGGCATATGTGTTGCATGGCTTTCAAAGCCACTTGGTGTTTGCATATGAAGACATAAAATAGCAAGCCTTTTATACAAGTGGGGTGGTAATAAGCAAGACAAACCATGTGGGATATGTAAAACGCAGAATTGTGTTACAAGAATTATTTTTGACCTCATTTAGGCATAGTAGATTAATTCTTTTCAAAATAACTTGAACTAAGAAAAGTTGGAAAATTAATCTGACTTTCATCTCCAAAAATCCATTTTAGATTTTAAGCCGGGGATCAAAAGTTACGGACAAATTTGAGAAAGGAATTGAAAAGGATATTTTATTTGACATTTTTCAACATCCTTTCTGAATTTTGTCCATCCTCGTTACATATGGTGCACATGAAAATGTGTTATAGATGCAAGGGAAGTATGATGAAAGGTACGCATGATGTTTGGAAATTGTACAATGCATTACAATGAGTAGGGCCCTGAAGCAGTAGTAGTGTAGGTGCCGAAGCAGTCCAAGACATTTTCAACTCACTTTGTAGTCTTAGAAAGTCATTCTGCAGTGGCACAGGAGTAGCAACATTGTTGTCTGTGTAAGGGGGAAACAGGACTTAACAACTACCTCTAGCACCATCAAAATACCTATGTGTTGAGACCTCTAAAATGTCAATTTTGAATCTTATGAGCTATCCAGAAGTAGTGTAAAGACAATGGCACTAATGAACAAAAATCATTGTTGCTATATTGGTAGGAATTTAAATGAATCTTGATATTGACCCTAACTAAGAAAACAATATACATCAACAAAGCCAAACTGCCACCAAGAATGCATCATTTTAATTAAAAGTAAAAGACAAAATTCAAAAATATAAAAAAATTATAAAAAAATTAAAAGAGATAAGGAAGATATGAACGATTCAAAAAGTAATAATAGTCAAGGAAGAATTGCAAAAATGAAGAAGACAAAACAACACCTTCCAAAAAATTTAAAAGGATTTCAACAAATATAAAAAATAGAATAGGAAAAAAAATTGGATGAAAAAGCAAATGAAGGGAAAAAAAAGGTTTGAAAAGAAATTTTAAAATGGAAGAAAAAACTAACAAGAAAAAAATTGAAAATCTTAGTATAGAAAAAGAGAAAAAGCCAACAACAAAAAAAATGGAAAAATAAAAAAAAACATAAAGAAGAAGAATAAAAGAAAAAAAATTACAAGAAATAAATAAGGTTGAAAAAATGAAGAAAAAATAAGGAGGATAAAACAAATTAGAGAAAATAAAGAAGCCCCTATCGGAGCATTATGTTATGAAGCTAATACTTCTATCTACAATATTTCTGAGTGCCCCCTATTTTCTTCACTGGTCTATGCAAGATAGGAAGTAAAAGAAGAGCCTCTAGCCACGTCAGCCATCTTTCAACCTGTCTTTCCTCAAAGGCGTCTCTGGTGATCTTTCGAGACATTTTGTAGTTGCTTTATAGTAAAGCAAAGTCACAAAAAATAACTCACAGTCATTTTGTAGTTGACCAAGGTCGCTACAATATTAATTACTGTATCCACTTCACTTAGTCAACGATGTTGTGAATGGAAAATCATGGATGAAGTTGATCCCTCTTGAAGTCTTCATCGTGTTGTCGCACTCGCAACTCTAGAATGACTTGGGTGCTACAGGGGAAGCAAAATTGGTGCAATTAGAGAGCGGCTATCATTTTCTTGTCACATTGGATAGGAAGTCATTCTTCTGCAGTCATGCTTGTGCCCATTTTCTTGTAGTGAGGGGAATTATGCTACCTTTCATCTCCAAAAATCCGTTTGAAATTTTGAGCCTCCACCTAAGAGATTTATGGACAAATTTGAAAGAGAGTATTTACATTTTACAAATGTCCCAAAAAATGACCCTTCCAACTCCTCTTTCAAATGTGTCCATAACTCTTAGATGGAGGCTCAAAACTTCAAATGAATTTTTGGAAATGAAAGGTAGCATAATTCCCCCACTTTTTATAATTCAAAGTTTTTTCAAACCTATTTTTTACTATACTTGAATGAGCTCTAAAATTTTAGTTCTTACATCATTTTTGGATTCTACATCAAAATGAGAAACCAAGTTCCATTTCTTCCTAATTCATATATATCACATGCATTGTCTCCCCTACTCCTCTCCTACTAGTATAAAGAGCTTCTCTCCACATGTTGTAACACACTAAACTAAACAAGTGACTTAATTTGACTTCAATTGTTCAATTTGTCAATTAAACAAGTGAAGTCAAATTAAGTCACCAAAAAATGAAATGGCTTTTGAAGCTAGTTGCCTAAGAAAACTAGCTTCAAAAGCCACTTCATTTGGCTTAATTTTTTTGACCCTAACTTAAGTTAATTAAAAATCAGGGTTAAATTGCATTAGAGTACCTTAACCCTGATTTTTTAACTCTTTAAAATCATTTTTTGGGCCACTGCCAAGCATCCAACACCGCAAATTATGGTGGGTGGGAATAGGAGAAAAATAATTTTTTAAGGCAAAAAAATCCACTCTGCAAGATCCTTGGAGGGAGCAGCCCTCCGAAGGCCCCATTTTTTTTGTAATGAGTAGCAGAGAGGGTTGGGTTGAATTTTGGTTGCTTTTTTCACATGGGATTTTGAGTATTTTCAACCAATTCGTGGGCCATATAGATGTTGGGTTAAATTAACTTGGAAGGACGCAACCTTATCACCAAGGTAGTCAATGGAAAATATAAGTTTCATAGATGAGTAGGTGCATTCTTCATTTCTAGTTTTTTTAGAAAATTATTCATTGGACAATTTTAGTCTTTGAGGTCTTTAGTGGGTAAAGTTGGTATTGTCAATTTTGATTGTCCAAATTGTGATAATATTACTCATAGATTGGAATCCCATTGTTTGAATGATTGTATGAAAGTGTCACTCTCGTTGGTCGTTCTCCAATAAGGCCAGATGTACAAAACATGCAATTGGACAATATTCCCTAGAATAAATAGCCAAGCCTAAGCAGTCATTGATTGAATAGCTAAATTCATCTAATTGAGTTTCTTGAACTAGAACTTCTTCCTTTGTCATTCTACAATTATCCATTAAATTAAAGGATACAAAACCTGTTCGGGATGTAATCATGTTTTCTTTAGTAACCTCTCTTACCAACAACAATTTGTTTATTCCTACAATTAGTTGGGCTTATTTGCAATAGGTGTTAGCAAAACTTGGTTTTGGTATCAATGGCCATTGATTTTTAACTAGAAATGGAGTTGTCAATTATCATGTATAGTTTGCAATGATCTACTCTGAAAATATTCAAAAACAATGATAAAATTTTGATCTCAATAGAATTTCACTCTTTTATCTATAAATCTCTACGTAGTTCAATACCTATCTTTAGAATGATGGTTCTAGGTAAGTTGAAAGGTCTAATGTGAAACAAATAGTATCCTCTACATTAGTCCTTGATACCTCTTAAACTCTCAACAATATGACTATTTCTTCACTCCCTCATTCAATAGAATCCATAAATGAATGTGACCTTTAGTGTATTAAGCATAATTTGTTATCCTTGGACTCAAGGTGAGTAGGTATTGCATTGACAAAAGCTACGTATGGATGTTTGACAAAGAACTAAGACATCAATTTTGTTAAATTGGAAGGATTTCTATACTTTGACACTTTTCAGGGCACTCAACCTAAAACATATTTCTACACTAGTCATAATTTTTAGACCGTTATGCAGTTGAATGTTACAATATTTCAGATACCTCAAATTATGCAAATTTTTTGGAAATGATGATCTTACTTGAAAAACAAGGCAACACTATATTTTAGAAACACTTAGGGACTTAACTTCTCGTTGTGTAAAGTAGTCTGCCCTTAAAGCAACCATTAAAAGACGATTGCCTTTTCAGCAAAGCTAAACTCTTTGAAACAACTTTTAGTAAATTTTCCTAGGAAGAAAAATGGAATTGGCATCTAATCCAAGTTGTTTAATATTTTTTGGACTTTTGTGGAAATAGTTACAAATATTTGAAGTTGAAACGCAATGGTCTTTAAAAACAACCACCTCCTAAAAAACAACCACCTTTTGATATGTACATTGTTGGTATATTGAAGAAATCAAAATGTACCTCTAGGTCATGATTTCTTTTAGAGCACAGACGTTTTTAGAGCAGACTACCTCAATTGCTTGATGACCATCTATTATACACTAAATAGTGAAATTAGGTTACTCCACACTAATTTCTTGACATTTGACACTATATAATTATTTATTTACTTTTAGTGTACAAGAATGCACTACTTTTGAATTAGGTATTGTTATAATTGGAACTCATGGACCTCCATGTATACAAATGAAAGCATCTGTAAAAGTATTTGTTGACTTTGATGGCTTGTAAAGTATTTTCCTTGGGGTAAAGCAACCTAATTATTACCCTGTAAGGACAGGCTAGCCTTCGTGGAAATCGTCTTTTTTGGTATAGTACGCATCATCTACTTTAAGAAAATCCAAAGTACTCATTTCATGTCAAACTACTGTGCAAGGCCTCTCCTTTTTGCACGAAATTCCAAGGATGAACAACTGCACTTCTATCCTACATGCAAAGACTCTTTGTCATTCATCAAACACTTAGTGTCCGCGGCAACGCTACAGGGTTAAGGCAACCTAATTTCACTATTTTGTGAAGATGGAATGCAGCTGCAAATACATTCGCTTGTCTGTCGGTGGAGGTGGAGGTTTTTGCATTGACCCGTGTTAACAATTACCTCAATAGGCTATTAGAAAAATTCTTGTCCTTTAGAGGGCCGCTCCACAATGACCAAACCAATCTATTAATCACCTGAGAATTAGTAGGGGCACATAACCGCAGTGCATTGTTAGAGTGTGTGAATTTCGCGAAAGACATCAAGACTCCAATAATGAAGTATAGTAGAAGTCTGTTTGATATTCAACTGCATGAGCATACAAGGTGATTAATTGGGAATTTAATCAAATTCAATGTAATTAAGAAATATGAAGAGGATTTTCAAGCTATTTTAAAAAACTAGAGAACTCTTACATTTCTAATTAGCTTCTAAAGCCACTTAGTTTAAAGTGTTTGAAGATGAGAAGAGAGGCTCCTTATATACACATGAGGTGGTAGGAGGTAGAATAATCCATGTGGGATATGTAATTTAGAATTGTAGTTTCTCAACCGCTTGTAGTTAAATTTAAAGTAATAATTGTGTTAAAGTAGCTATGGTGACAAGTAAATTAAAAACATCCTCACAAAAGCCTTTAAGTACTTGAAGATAAACTCAATTCCTAATATAATCTACCTATTTGGATGATCACTGGATCTTCCTTATTGATTCCCATTGAATAAAAAACAAGGTATTTTGGGCAACCCCACAACAACATGTGTGGGAAGTACAAATGATGACAAGTGAGTTGAAAGCATCTACACACATCTCTTCTGAAGCTTGATGGAAAATCTATATGATATCCATTTGATTTAATGATCTGCCTAATATATCTTCCCTATTCATTCCCATTGAACAATAGACTAAGTGTCTTGTGCAATCCAACATTTGCTTGCGTAGGAAATGAAAATGCTAGCAAGTGACTTGAAAGCATCCTTATAATCTCTATTTGGATCTTGAAGGTAAAATCAAACTATAATCTATTGATTTAATTGACCACTAGATTGTTCCTACTAATTTACATTGAGTAGAAGATTGGGTGTTTGGTGCAAATTCAAATCAACTTTAGTAGACTAAATCTCTCTTAAATTGTTTACAATAGGTGTCATTCACAATTTAAGTTTAGAAAGCATTTGTTGGAGTCTTTGACTCGGCTTGCTCTAGGACCAATCACCATCAAGGTATTGGCCTTAAAAAACGCCACTAGGTTGAAGTAGACATAACTTAAACTACCATCTATAGTCTTCTCATTTGATGTCCTTGGATGCTATAACTTCAATGCAGCCCATTTTTAGAAAGATGGAAGTCTCTCATTGCACAAGGAGAGTCACATACTTTTCCGTATCATGCATTTGCTTAAGCGCTATGATGCTCTTATTCTACATCCTTGATTGAGCATAGTTGATCAAGATCCAACCATTCAACATTGACCTTATGTCTAGTAATGTAAAAGCATAGCCTCATTACTAGAAACATCATCCTTTGCCTCTCCTAAGGCTTAATATGTTATTTCTCATAACAAAATTCTTGTTTTATATTATCTAATCTATTGCTATAAATATCCAGACCAATACAAACAGCCAAGTGCAAATTTGAATTCTAATAGATTGAAACAACTTTGTCACACTTGTTGTGGAGTCAAAATAAATAAGCAAAGAACATAATTTCCTAAAGGTCCTTTAATGAATTATCTTAATATCTAAAGATCCATCAAGTAGCCCAATTCCAAGAATGCAAAAAAATATGTTATGATAATTGTAGACAATGATCCATAGGTTACATCACAAAATTTAATTCAATATTACAATAATCAATATTCATCATTAAATTTGGAAACCAAAAACTAAAAATCTCATTTAAATTTGATTAGAATTCTTACAAGTTTTTTTGGCTATGGATTTGAAATGCAAAATTATGAATATAGTGATTTTATATTCCTTTCAAGGTTATTTTGGATCATCGTCTATAATTTTTATTTCTTGATGGAGGTTATTTCCAAGGAGTCCTTAATCCTTATAATATGAACTTACTAAGTAAATTCTTGAAGTGAACTCACTTATATTCTTTAAATCCTTTAATATTTGTACACATACTACAATCCAAATCCTAATCTTCAACTTTTCCTTTCTATGTAATCAATTATTCTAGACTACCCCTAACCACTCCAAATCTTCTTTCCCTTCCTTCAAAATTTCTTAATTAATGTAGAATCTTCTTTTTTATGAAGTTATGTAGTCTAAAAGTCACTTGAATTGGATTTTCTGACCTCAATATGGGACCCTAAACAAACAGACTCTCCAAGTTTGCCAGCTACTTAAAGTGGTTGGAATTGTTTCCCTCTTTGTATACTTGATTTATGGAAGTCCAGGCCATTTGAGTGTTAGACAACGATTATGAGAATTTGAAAAAAACTGAATGATTAAAGATATGAAATCCTATGGTGAAAGCCATATTAAAATCTATTTTTCCATTGAAAATATGGATGTTAGGATGATTATGTGTTAGCCTGATAACCCCTAAAGAACCGAGAAGCCCACTTTTGAGAACTTGGGCAAATTAATCCTTTAGGGGTTAAATAAGACTCTATAACATTGCAATTGCAATTTTCAAAATTTGTCTTTTATATAACCATCATAAAAGATTAAAGTTTGAAGATCCAAATTATTTTATATATGAAGTCATACATTTTTTTACAAATTATAATGCATTCAAAATACTAAAAATAAATTAAAATTATTGAGATTTTTAAAGTAATAAAGAAAATATTTATAATCTATTCAATAATAAAAATAATCATGAAATACTATATCTATATTTATATCTATATTTAGAATATTTTATTATTATATTTTAACCTCTAAAGTCCCATTGTCTCTTTGGGGGACAAATCAGATTTTGGGCAGGTACCTATGGGCTCAATTTTTAATGAAACTTTTTGAAACTTTTCCATAGGATAGAAAAATTGATTAGCTTTGTGGGAATATAATTTTTATTTCAATTGGTGCCTGGGAGCAAAAGTTATACCACAAAAAGCCTCAAACTGAACTTGGCGGGCAACACAAATTTTTTGCAAAAGTCAATAAATTTTAATTTTCTTTGAAACTTTATGTTTTTGTCTACATGTGAAGCTTTGATTCATTTTATTTGGGCTAATAATGAGCAAGTTATGGACAATCTTGTTTTTCAAGCAATCTAAGCATCTTTTTGAAAAAATAACTTGTAGGATTTATTTCTAAATGCAATTTTTACAATTTTTTACAATTTTCTTTTTGAGAATGTTTTGTTTGCTTGCTAAAACAATCTCTTCACTGGGATTATTGTATTTTAATTCCATCTAAGAGCTATTAACAATTTATTTAATTTTTCAATCTTAGACCTACCTCTACTTAACAATTTTTTAAAGAATGAAAATCAAGTGAATTTTTTTTTGAATTTTTTTTTGAATTTTTTTTGTAGACTTTCAACTTACATATTAAACATTAAAAAAATTTAAATTCAATGTCTGTAGTGCAAAAAATTTCTACAAATGGCGGTCAGAGTCATCTGAAATTGCAAGTCAATGTTCAAAAAAACTTTCTTTTTCAAGTTTGAATGCTAATATCTTCCAATCTATACGGTCAAACTTCATGAAATTTTTACCACATGATCTTTGAGAAGTGAAGTACAACATCCTTTGGTTAGATTCTAAAAAAATGTTTTTTTTTGTATTCTTGGGTGAACATAGCCAAAATGGCAGTTTTTGAGTGTTTTTTGACAGAAAATGGCTTTGGGACTTTAGCGGTTAATAAAAGAATACCCATTATTTATGCAATTGCTAGAAGTAATTCAATTTTAGGTGTTTCTTACAATCATACAATAGATTGGAAATTAGATTTTGAAAATTTCCTTTCATTGGTTGATATAAAATTCACTTTACCCCTAAAAGACCAAATTGCGTTTTTTGGCAACATAGTGAATTTGAGCAGCTCACTAGAAGTGGAATTTTTATTTTTTTCTTTGAAATTTCACACAAGGTTTTTTTTTAATGCTCAACAATTTTAGAGCGGACTTCTCCATCTACTTATGAATACTTGTACAAGTTTTTCTCAAAGAGTACTGAATATTAGTATACACCATTGAAGTAATAAACTTGAATTCACGTCAACAGCTATTCTTGTGGAATATATTTTAAAGGTTCATTTGCTAGGGAAGCTTAGGTAAGGTGTATATGTGCTAAAATTGTCACCTTGTTTTGAAAGCATCCTATAATATACGGGATCACATTGCAAGTTTTAATGTTCCTACTTAAAATTTGAAAGGTCACTCTCACTTGCGGGTCATCAAATGCAACAACACCTATCCATAATCAATCCATTGTTTTTTTGTCCCACTTGCTAGAAAAAACCTCATTTGTGCACTCTACAACAATCTTTGTGTTTTAAAGAGCCTTATATAACATTGTTAATTGGCTTGTATCCCTCCTCCTCTAACAAGGGATAATTCTCTCATAGATGCCTAGGAAGAGATTACAGTTAAAATTCCAGGCATCCAGTTGGTTAATCAGTCTGATTGTGCTTGCATCATGTTGGCTCTGTATTATACAAGACAACGTCTTGATTGAGGTGGTCCAATCTTTGTATAGAGGATACTCAAAGTTAAAGAACAAGCATTTAAGGAGCTTTGTATTTTTTCTTGATTTGGTGCTTCAGGGGCTCAAACTTTAGAAGGGAGCAAAAGAGACCCCCAAGCATTGGTATATAATGTTATGTACTATTACTTCGTATTCACTTGTCTTGATTATATGACAAGCTCTTGAAAAGATGATTGCTAGTGTGGTTGATAGGATAAGAAGTCAAGCAAAAGAACCCATGTCCCTTTAGCTTCGAAGCACCAAGTACGGCACCATAAAAACCATCTTTTTTGGTTCCATGTGAATAATTTACTTAAAGAAATCTGAGAGCATTCATTTGATAGATCAAACTGTTGTCTTCAAAAGACTTCTCCTTTTTATACAAAATTCCAAGGATGAACATCTATACTTCTGACTTACATATAAGGTAAACTGAGCCTATTGCAAACAAAATTTTAATACCATATGTGTAAGTCAATTTCATAAATAACTCATGAAAATTTGGAAGATATCAAAATTTAAAAAATTATTTACACCTATTTCTAAAAATCTGAAATAATTGTTTTTGAGAAAAATTAGAAAAAGCAACACATTCACGCATGAATAGAAATAATCAATCCAAAATTAGAAGCATCCTCATAAAGTGCCAAAAACAAAACAAATCCTATTTCCTTGTCTCCTTGTCGAATTATCCCCTTTACAACGCCAAAACTACCCTGCACGTACAATAGTGAACATTCAAGTTCTGAAATGTACACCACTAATATAATTTTGCCTGCAATGGGCTCACTCCCATTTGATCCACAATGGACTCACTTACCTTACAAGGATTCTATTATACATCTGTCCGGCGCAAAGTTACATGTTAAAAGTGCATAGTTTGGAGACTTGAGCGTATTTACTTGGTCTAATCTTTGTAAACTGAAGACCAAGTTTCTCAAATAGGACTAGAGAAGTCTTGCAAACAACCATTTATTATACACTCAACAAGAGAAGCAAAATGAAAGAGGAACGTAACAGACGTAACAAATTAATGTGGGTGTGGGTGTGTGTAGGTGCTACAGAATCACGATAAGGTATCTATAATCTGTTTAACCCCTAAAATCCCAAGGCCTTTTTCTGCCACAAAAACTTTCAAATCTGCCATTTCTGGAGCAAAGAGTAAAAAATTAAAAAATTATTTTTTTTGCACATCTAATTGTAGGATCTTACACCTAACTAGTATGAGAATGTGTGGAAAAAATTTCAGAATTTTTGATCGCATAGATTGCAAGATATCTGTGTTTGAAGTGAAAAAAACAAGAATTTCAGTACATTGCGGAACTAGATTTTTTGACTTTGAACATTTTTAACTTAAATTTTTTACACTACAGAATTTTGAGCTTTAAATCTTTCTAGTGGAGAATTGAGTTGAGAGTCTAGGAAAAAAAAAGAAATTCAAAAAAACTTAATTTTCATTCTTAAAATTTTTTTAAGTAGAAATAGGTGAAGATAGAAGGAAAATTTAAAATATCAATATCTTTTAGATGGAATTAAAATGTACGAATCCCAATGGTGAGATTGTTTTAGCATGAAAACTAAACCATGTGGAACTTTTTTTTTTGAAAAATTGCAAAAACTGCTTTCCAAAATGAATCTTACAAGTTATTTTTTTCAAGAAGATACTCTAATTGCCCGAAAAACAAGATTGTCCATAACTTTCTCATAAAAAATCCAAATGAAATGAATCTTAAAGCTTTTTAAATAGACAAAAATATAATCTATAAGGAAAAAAAATTCAAATTTTTTTTTTAATTTTTTGCAAATTTTTTTTGATGCCCGCTCTCCCCTATTTTGAGCTTACTTGGGCATAACTTTTGTTCCCAGGCACCGATTGAAAAAAAAATTATATTCCCACGAAGCTTATCAATTTTTCTCTCTCCAAAAAAAGTTTCAGAAAATCACAACAAAAATTCAACCCGTAGGTACCTGCCCGAAATCCCATTTGTCCTCCGAAGGGACAATGGTCCTTTAGGGTTAACAAGACCGATAAACCTGTACAATGTCTAGAAATCCCAATCGGAAAGACGAACACGTACCAACCCAACTTCAAATGTGCCCCAATTCTACGGGGAAGAGCTAACGAACTATCAATTTCTCATTGCAAATAACACAATTAGGGCACCTAGAACGACTTGCAACAAGCAGCGCCAGTTTCTGTAAATAAACGTACATAGGACACAAGCTCATTTAAAAAAAGGAAAAAAAGAAGAAAAAGAGGGAACTGATCCAGGATATCCAAATCCAAGATAATATACCGTGGCAAGTGATGACTCCACTGGTTCAGGCGAAAGCAATCAGCAGAAGTCGCAGAAGAGATATCTTTCAAACCTAATCACTGCTCTCGAAATTCATGTGTTTAGAGTCCTGTTTGAGGTCCTACAACTGGGAACTCTGAATCTCAACAGTGTTCTCGATATTATCCATTCGCTAACACAGCACACACAAATAGAGAAGCGCAAAAAGTAAAAGGCATAAAAGTTCACATACCTCAGTAAACGTAGAGTCATTCAGTCATCCCGTGCCTAACTGATAACTCACACATGGCCAACAAACATGGCCGACATGCCGTACTAAAAATTTAATTAAGAACTTCTGGGTAAGATAAAACGAGACTCCCAACCCTAAAATAAATGATATTGAAGAAGCACCCACATTTGCATTAAATAGGAGATTATGTTACATCCTACTAAAGGCTGCCGAAGATTGCAGGATGCAGCAGCCACATCGGAGAACAAGTCGTTTTCCAGCATTGGAACTGAGGCCCCCTTCTCTCCAATGTGATACCAATGGTGATATATAGTACAAGAATGAGAGCACTTGCTCTATCATACAGAAACACATGTCCCTCTGCGCCTCCTTGATCAGCACATATCTCAAGATAATGGTCTTCACCCGACGTCCTGGCATCCATTGCATCCCCCAACCCCACCCATTTCCAGCCTTTCCCTGCCTTCCAATATCGGCCAACAATACCAACAGCCTGTCTGTGTCACATTCTTCGCCAAACAGGCAGCTCCACCAGGCGCGAGAAAAACTCTCAGGTCCAACTCAGAGCAGCACTTGCTACGATATACATTATGAAGTCCTGCCTTCAGGCAGCACCGGCTAAGTTCTATCTAGATCCCTCACTCCAGCTTCCATAGCGAAGATCACAAACGTATGTGTGACACTTCTGTGGCTCGATTGTTCTATGCACCGAAGTACCATATGAGGTCCTCATCAAGTAAATCTATGGAGGGCCCCAACGGCACAGGGGGCTCAATTCCTAAATCAAAAGAGGTGCTAAAGTTGTAATCCGATGGTAGGTCCACACCCTGATGATGGTCGAACGAATGCTCGAAACCCTTACCATCCTTCGGTAAACTAACGTTATTTTCCATACTAACGTCCGCTACATTCGAGCCCTCCCCGAAGCTTTGTCCGAACATATTCTCTTCAGCCTGCACAAGGTCTGACGACTCCATCTGTCGCTGCTGCTGCTGCTGCTGCTGCTGGTGACTCACCATACCACTTTCAGATCCTAAAAGCCCATCCGATCCGTCGAGCCCGCCGAGTCGGCCGACCCCAATGGAATTCTCCATTCCATGCATCCCACCAGGCCCATACAGACCAACAAACAAGTCGTGAAGCGGTTGGTGATCCCCGTTACCCCCTTGCATACTCTGCATCGCAGACATATTTTGCATTGGCGCAGGCAGTGCAAGAGGTGCATACCCCGTAGCCCCTTGCATGTTCACAGCCCCATGATTCCCAGCCGTTCCTCCAACTTGGAAAAGCCCTTTGCCACTTAGGCCCTGGACCTGCTGCGTATTCCTGGAGCTGAACATGTTGTTACCCCCAGCAGCAGGTGCCATAGGCCTGGACATGCACGACGACTGGTGCATGTTCCGAAGCTCTCGATCTACAAAAGCATTTCGCCAATCGCTGTGCTTGCAATTGGGATACGGGCACATGTACACCCGTTGCTCCGTGCTCTGTGCCTCTCCCGACGACCGTTTCTTCCGTCCCCCTTCCACCACATCTCCATCTTGCAATCGGAGCGACGACTTGTCGAACTCCGAATCGAGGGAATCCGTGTCCCTGTCCGCTCCCCCCTTGGCCGCAGAAAACGCAGGTCGGAAAGGCTCGTAGTCATCCGTGTCCACATCCTGGCCTTGGTCACTCCCGGAGAGTCCCGGAGGAGAATCATCAACTCCATCCACATCAAACTCATTCACGCTGTGGCCCGCCAGATTGGCGCCATTATGCCCGCCGGGAGTGCCTGAGCTTCCTCCAGCCCCGCTCTGCTGCCTCGCCATTCCTTCCTCCTGATTCAACACCGACAGCCAAGTGGCACTCTCCTTGGCAGTCATCTTATCCTGCAAGCACTTGGACTGGCGCACGAGCTTCCGAATCTTCGCAATGTCCGGCGACATGTGTTTGATCACCGCCGTGAGCACCCCGACTTTCCAAGCCTTCTTCAAGTCGTGCGGCTTCTTATACGGAGGCGCCCCTTGACCTTTCGGCAACCCTAGCTGCGGCCACCACTCCTCATCCCCGGACGGCCACCACGGGGGCGGCACGCCCTTCTCCAGAGGGTAGCGTCGCTGCGGCGGATCACAATGCTGCATGAGAGCACTCAGCAAGGACCCTAGCGTGGTGTCCTGCAGCTCCTGCAAAGTATGAGGTGTAGGGGCCGTGCTCACGTTACCTTTTGGCTTACCGGGCAGAGCATGATCCGCCTGGTACTTGGCGATCGCCGCCGGTCCGTTCCGATCAAAGCGCACCTTCTCCTTCCACCACGCGCGGATGTTATCCGAAGCTCCGCTCACCGGTTTCCCTTTCTCAGGGATAATCCCGTACACAAACCCCTGCGCCTGGCAAACCTCCATCATCTTGAGCATGTACTTCAAAATCCCGTCTTGCGCGCGGCTCATCTTCTTCCGCCGCGCCTGCTCTTGGCTCTGCTTGTGCTGCTTGGTGCCCAGGCGCTCCCCACCACTTCCCCCCCGGAGTAGTTCTCCCCCACCACCTCCAATCTCCCGCTCCTTCTGAAGCTCCTTCATGCGCTTCAACCGCATCCGGTCACGCCACATCCGCTTCTCCAGCTCCTCGACGTCCATCTCCTCGTCGCTCATCTCCTCCTCCTGCATGCTCATCAACCCTTCTCCGTCGTCGTTCTCCGCCATGAAATCCCCCATCTCCATGGCGCCCCCGTACTCCATCTCCTCACGCTCAAGTTCCATCGCCATCGCCCAAAAAAAAAAAAAAAAAACTCTCGATGAACCTTTCTCACCTCACAATGAATCCCCACAACCAGACCTCACTCTCCAACATCGCCACCTCCATATCCACTTAGGGTTTGCAGGGGCCATCACGAGACCATAGCCATGGCGCTCTGAAGCTCCACCACAGCTCCCTGTTGTCCCAAGCATCTGCTGCTGCAAAATGACTCGCCACACCCAAGCGCCCGCCACCCAAGCCCTGCTCGCTCGCGCTGCTCGCCACAGGATCAGGGAACTCCGCGTTCTGATGTTCTCGAAGTCCCCCTGTTGGAGAACGTGGTTCCCGGTTCCGTGGGAACCGGAGCCAGTGTCAGGTAGGTGGGCGACGGTGGTGGGGGACGCCAGCAGCCAAGTGGGCGGGGTGGGAGGGTTCAGTTCAGCTGGCCCGCAAGTGGCTCTCGCTTTTCATTGGCTCCTTACTTTTTCACCTTTTGGACCTTTCTATTGATCTCCCTTTTCTCATTTTTTTAATACTCTTTGTGAATTTCTTATTGTTATTTGGGAAACAACTGGGCACTATTTTAATTGGTCCGGGGTGCATTTGAGTTTTGCCCGGCGACCTTTTTCGAAAGTGTGGGACACTTACTTTAGTCTTTGAGTTTGGGACATGGGAATGTGCTCGCATGTCGGAAGGACAAGCAGTGGGAACTTGGGATTTTTCGTTTTGGAAAAATAAGAAGGAAACATTTTGTTCTTTCGGTTTGATTTGATGCAATAGAACTAGTGTACCTTGTGCCGTTGCCACAGTCGAAATAATTTTCTAATTTTGAAATTCATAAAAAATTTGAAATTCATAAAATTTTTGAAATTCAATAACTTCATACCATATGTCCAAATGTCACGAAACAAATCCCCTGCACCCCTCTTCGTTGAGAGCTTTCTGATAGTACTAAATAGACGACTAGGGAACACAAGGTTCAAGAGATCTCAACAAAACAAACATAACAAACAAAACAATTTCTTTTTAAGAATGGATTTCTATTGCACACCAAATACTTTTAGTTAAATGTCACAAAATCTTAATAGACCATTGTGAAATCTATTTTGAAGAAAATAAATTTGAAAATTCATCAAAGATGATTTGTCTATTTTCAATAACTAATCCCTTAAAGACTAGAAGTAATCAATATAGATTTCAAACATTGTGAAGATGTTTTATAAAATGCAATTTAGAAGAGAAAGTCAGGGATGACTTTCGCACAGAAGTTGTGTAGTATGATCCTTAAACCATATCTAAGCAGCTAGCTCTAGATTGCTACTCTAACAATGTTTTTCAATAAAATGAGAAACCAAACTTTAGAAATTCCTTCTTAAATATATTATAGATTGAAAATTTGTAATTTCCACACAATGTTTTTTTTGGATTTATAAATTATAAATTTTGATTATTGTGATCCATTAAGATTTTGTTTTTATTTCTTTATTCAAGTTGTTTTTTCAAAGGGTATAATTCTGAACTGAAAACGTTAGATTTTGACGCCAAATATACTAATATCCTTTAAACCATAGAAAATTTACAAAGAAAAGTTGTAAAAATTTATATTGTATATGTTTAAAGAAACTAAGACACAAATCTACAAATATCTATATAGATGAAAAATCAAAGATTTTATGCTCTTAGGACATATTTGTATTCACACATTGGTTGAAATTTGAAATTCTGGTTCTTTTAGGGTTAGTCCACGAAGGACTAGATGATAGACCAAATCATCAAAAAAGTAAAGATGATATTACAAACTGCAATTTAAAAGAATCAATTATTTATAGTAACATTGAAACAAAAATTGTGAATTGTGAACCATAATCACATCCATACAATTGGATCTACCATTGCATTAACCAATATATATCAATGGACTTTGAACCAAAAGTTCAAAATCCTTTCTAAAATTAATTTAAAATGAAATGTTAGTACTTCCAGAAGATTTTAGTCCTTTAAGTTTAAAATGCTAAGTTCTAATTATGGTGATTCCTAAAAATCAATTATTATACTTAATTTACACAATCATTTTGAATTTTGACGGATTATTTTGTGAATTGGAAAAGTTGGTTTTGAGGTGAATCACACTTGCAAGCTTTAAACTATAAAGTATTTGCACTTTTTTATTTATACAAACATAAAAGAACTAACACAACAATCTATAGATGTTTGGATGGGTGGAAAAAACATGATTTTGCATGTATGCTAAGATACAAGAGCATTCATTTATTGTTCAAATTCAAAGACCTAATTTGTAAAGTTTAAGTTTGTATATAGACAGATAGAGCTATGAATTGATAAGTCTCGTGTAATAAGAATGCAAAATTTCAACATATGTATTCAAAGTACTAAATTTTTCTATATTTAGGGATATTATTTTAAAAGCAAGAAAAAACTAGATCCTTTTGTTGTTATTTTATAAAATATTGTATACATATATAAGAATCCATCAATGTTTTTTATTGAGGGCCTCTTTTATGCATTCAACATTTCTTGATTCATCATAAACTTCCTAGAAAGTATGTATGTGGATGGAAATGGCTTTGAAGAGAATGAATGCTATTAAAAAGTAGCACTCGACAATAAGAAATTGTATTGAGCTAAAGAAACTAAAAATTGGATTATTATTGTTTTATTAAATAAACTTTTACATCTTAAATATTTAAGTTTCAAGCTTTATTTTGAATTACTATTGTTTAATTATGTTGAAATGTAGATGTAAGAGTCTTTCTGTGCAAATTTGATTTTGTGCCAAATTTCATATTTTGAATATTCGTCAATATTTATATAATTCTTTTATACTATTATGACAATTGTTTTATTGTGATTCCTCCAAAATATCTAGGAAATTGATTCATTGTGAACATTCAATCTTCTTTCTATTAATATTTTATTCAAATTTTTTTTAAAGTTTGCATAAAAAATAATATTTCTACCAATTTATGATAGGAATAGGAATGTGGATTTGGATTCCATATGGATTTTCAAGTAGAGATAGGCCGCACAAGAATCTAGAAATAAGATCTCTATTTTGGAAGTATTCTTTTTTTTTCAATCTTGAGATCGCAACTGATTTGAACCTGGTACAAGAATCATGAAGTATCAACTGAATATGCTAGTCACATTGCATACATTGCATAGAGAATAGAGAAACATTGCTTTCTATGTGGATTCTATGTGGATTCTATGTGGATTTCCAAGTAGAATAAATTATGGCCTTACAAGGATTCCAAAAATAGGATCTCCATTTTGAAAGTATCTCTTTTTCCCAATCCACATAGAAAAAATTGGAACTGATTCAGACCTTGTATATGCAAGACTCATGAATTATCAATTGAATATGCTAGTCACATTGTAGAGGAATAGAAAAACATTGCTTTCTATGTGGACTCCATGTAGATTTTCAAGTAGAATAAACTACGGCCTCATAAAAACTAGAAATAGAATCTTGATTTTGAATGTATTTCTTTTTCCCAATCTAGAGCTTAGAACTGATTTAGACCTTGTACAAGAATCATGAAGTACCAATTGAATATGCTAGTCACATCGCAGAAGAATAGGGAAGCATTTCTTTCTAACATCTTGGTTGTATTCCATCCGAATCTTGGAAATATCCTTTGCTTTCCATCTCCAGATGTTTTGAATTAGATCTTTGTTCAAAAATCATGAAGTATCCACAAATCGTACTATTACACAAAATCAAACAAAAAATATTTTTCAACGATTTCTTTGTATGCACTCCTTTTGATTTACGTCACTCCTGCTATATATAATCTTTGAAAACATTCATGATCCACCTACTAGGTGCCATTATAGTGAATAGGCTCATTAGATGCCCCTTCTAATTAGATTTTCTAATCAAACAAAAAAATACATGATGGAAAAATTGGTTGCCCAATGTAGATATGTAATACAAGCTCAAAAATATTTTTTATTCATCATTTCATTGATTACATATACTAGTGTAAAACATCCCAAAAAATAGTGTAAGGCAATGCAATCTAATAGAGGAAGTCATATTAGGAATTCTTAGTGATGTTCTCTAAACTACACACTATAAATCTTTGCAAATGAGTACCCTACAAGATTGCAAGAAGGTGCTTTAAAGTATGTATCAATTGTGACCACCTTTGGTTCAGAAAAGTTGGATGTGACCAATTATTGAATTTGATGAGCCAGTAAAAGAACAATTTGGTGAGTGTATTTGGAACTCAACAAGTTGAAAGAATATATAATTGAGAAATTGGGCAAATAGAAAACTCCAATGAGTTTGATTAACCCCTAAAAGACCAAGGCCTTTTTTTGGCCCAAAAACGCCTGCCAAAAAATACCCAATATTGCCATTTTTATAGTAAAGAGTAAAAAAAATTGAAAAATGCTTTTTTTTCAAGCTTAATTGCAGGATCTTACACCTAACTAGTATGAGAATATGTGGAAAAACTTTCAAGATTTTTGACTGTACAAATTGCAAGACATTTGTGCTTAAAGTAAAAAAAGTAGTTTTTCGGCACATTGCGGGTCTAGATTATTTGACTTTGAACCTTATTAACTTTAATTTTTTGCACTACAAAGTTTTGAGCTTTAAATATTTATAGTAAAGAATTGAGTTGAGAGGCTCGGGGAAAAGAAAATTTGAAAAAATTTAATTTTAATACTTCAAAAAATTATTAAGTAGAAGTAGGTCCAAGATAGAAGGAAAATCTAAATTATTAATATCTCTAAAATGGAATTAAAATGCATAAATTCCAATGGTGAGATTATTCTAGCAAGAAAACTAAACCATATGGAATTTTATTTTTTTAAATTGCAAAAATTGCATTAAAAAATGAATCCTACAAGTTAATTTTTCAAGAAGATGCTCTAATTGCCCCAATAACAAGATTGCCCATAACTTTATTATAATAAATCCAAATGGAGTGAATAAAAGCTTTCTAAGTAAAAAAAAAAATTAACCTATGAGACTAAAAAAAATTTTAATTCAAATTTTTGGATTTTTTTTTGTTGCCCCTTCCTTCCCCTCCTTCCAAGTTCTGAGCTGTTTGAGGTATAACTTTTTTTCTTGGGCACCAATTGAAAAAAAGTCATAGTCCCACAAAGCTAATCACTTTTTCTTTTGTCAGGATTCAGCCCGGGAAACCGGCTCTTGTCGATGCTCCTCTTTGGATCCGGATCTGCAAGTCCCACCGCACCGCGTCATGAATCCACAGGTCGATTGCTCTCCCGACTTGTCCCCTTTCCCTATACCTACAATCACAGAACCCCAGCTACTGTAGCCCAACATACGCCATCAACACCCAACCTGATGTCACTCAAGAATTACGACGGAATTACTTGGGAATCAATATCGAAAGCAGTGTGTGGAATTAACAGAATGTGATGTGGGGAACAATACCTTCCCCACTAGGCTTTATAGTGGAAAACTCCGTAATCGCTCCTCTGCAATAACCATTGTCAAGCCACCCGTGAAGTCCAGATGTTATGACATGGTCATAACAATACCTCCCTTGTAAGGTTCCAATTTTGATATTCGCCGTTGGTGAAGGTGTATACTGCAGTGCTGAGAGAGAGTGAAGTTGACTTGGGCCGGGTGTCTGAGGATAACGCTGGTGGAGTCGCTTGACTATAAGTGGCGCATTACGCAAATTGATTGCCGGTTCCTAGGAGTTCTGATCAGGGCCGTATCCTTCCTAGGATATTAGATAATACAATTTCTTCCAGCGTCCAGTGAAACGGGAGTCTAAGATGTCGTGGACCTCCCATTCAATATCCCCTTCTGGGGTTACAATCGGTAGTGGCTGTTTTTGTCGTTGCCCCAAAATGGTACCAGGTCAGTATCTCTCCAAAAGAGACACATGGAACACGTCATGAATCTTAAGCGTCTATGGGAGTTTCAATCGGAACACCAGGTTCGAGATTCTTGTAGTGATTGGAAACGGCCCTAAGAACTTGGGGCCCAACTTTTTTGAAGGTGCTGTAGTAGTTATGAATTCGTGGCGGAGCATGACCTTGTCACCCACTTGAAAATTTGGTTGCATTTGAACACCTTGATTGTAGCTTCTTTTGGCTTGCTCTCCAGCGATTTTTATCAATATTTTAATTTCTTCGTGAACCTCGTTTGTGACGAATCCTATTCTCTGCTGCGGGTACCGTTGAAGTGGTCGGTGTGATGAATGACAGCCCTGGGTGGTAGCCTTGGGTGGTAGCCATAGGTAGCATAAAAAGGGGAGAACCTTGTTGCAGAATGAATGGCATTGTTATACGCAAACTCAACTAAAGGAAGTAAATCTGATCAATCGGTTTGTCGTTGTGAAGTAAACATCTGTAGAATCTGCTCAAGGACTTGATTAACCCTTTCCGTTTGGCCATCGGATTGAGGATGAAACACGTTTGTTGGGGAAGGTTGGATACCTATAAGTTCATGCAACCGTCTCATAAATTTGGATACAAAAACTAAACCACAGTCCGATATGATCTCCTCAGGAGTTCCATGAAGCTTCCAAATGTTATGGAGGTACAAAGTAGCTGCCCCATTTGAATTGATCGATTCCTTTGTGGGAATGAAATGGGCTAACTTGGTATTCTTGTCAACTACAACTAGAATTGAGTCATAGCTTGCACTAGTAGGTAATTTAACAATGAAGTCCGTTGCTACCCGTTTCCAAGGCAAATGGGCTACTGGAATAGGCTGGAGTAATCCGTATGGGCTGTTACGCGTAGATTTGGATCTCTGGCACAGGTCGTAGTTGTCTACATAACGATAAATATAACGCCATAGTGTTGACCAATAAAAATTCCTCATAACGAGGTCAAGAGTCTTTGCCCCCCTTGGGTGGCCAGCAGCTGGGGCATCATGACGAGCTCTTAAATTTGTCGACGTAATTCTTTGTTGTCAATAACAACTATCTTATCTCAAAAATACAGGATGCCATTAGTCAGTCGATATTCTTTGAATTTTTTACGAACATGTGCTGGGGCTCTTTTTGGACCATGCATAAAATATGATAAAAGTGGCTCAAGGGTTGGATCTTCTTGACTAGCCGACTTGATGTGTTCTAAAACTTTTGTGTCATTCCAAACTAGATCTGATGATTGTAGCGCTGCTAAGCGAAGTAAAGGAGTAGAGGGTATTTTTGGGTTGTCATTCATTTTTGTCCCCCTTGAAAGCATATCTGCCCTCCCATTTAATGCACCCGGCCGATGCTGAATAGTGAAATCAAATGCTGAGAGTATCTGAGACCATGGAGCTTGCCTGTGATTGAGTTGTTTTGTTATTAAAAAATGCTCTAAGTTTTTGTGATCTGAGATTACCCTTATTTGATGTGGCGGTCCTTCTTGGTACACCTGCCAGTCTCAAAAAGCCAATACAATAGCTAGCAATTCTTTATCATAAATGTCATAATTCTTTTTGGCCATCAACATTTTTGAACTTCGGTAGGCACATGGGTGTAAATGCCCGTCTTGTCCTCGTTGAGAGAGAATTTCCCTCGTTGCAATATTTGAGGCATCTGTTTCCACTATAAAAGGTTGCTCAAAATTTGGATGAACTAATACTGGTGCTTTAAGGAAATGAGACCGTAACTCATCAAAAGATTCTTGTGTTTGAAGTGTCCATAGAAATTGTTGATTCTTCCGAGTTAGTGCCGTAAGCGGAAGCGCTATTTTTGAATAATCACAAATGAACCGCCTATAAAAATTCACATACCCTAAAAAAGCCAAGACTTCTTTAATTGTATTTGGAGTAGGCCACTCCCGGATGGCTTGTACTTTATTTTGACACATTGCCAAACCCTTCTCTGAAACCATCATGCCCAAAAATTCCACGGAGCTTTGATGAAATTCACATTTTGATGCTTTGGCATAGAGACCATTTTGTTGTAACCTTTAGAGAACCTCTTGTACCAATAAGTGGTGTTCTTGTAAATTTTTTGAATAGATTAGGATACCGTCTAAATAAATGACAATAGAAATATCTAGAAGATCATTAAAAATATTTGCATTAGAGCTTGGAATTGGGCCGAGGCATTGGTTAACCCAAACGGCATTACCAGATACTCAAACAATCCATAGCGAGTTTTAAAAGCCGTTTTAAATTCATGGCCCAGGGCCATTCGCACCCAATGGTAAGCTTGACGCACATCTAATTTTGTAAAAATTTTAGCCCCTACCAACCTATTCGTAAGCTCAGGAATTAAAGGTAATGGATATCGGTTTTTATTGTGACTTGATTTAAATTGCGGTAGTTGATACATACTCGGATGGAACCTTCCTTTTTCCGGGCGAATATAATTGGGGCTGATATTGGGGTCTTGGATTGTCTAATCCATCCTTTTTTCAAGTTCTCCTCAAGATATTTTCTAAGCTCTTCCAATTCAATTGGAGACATTGGCCGCAATCCCATATTTTGAGGCTCTTGTCCTTCCTTAAATTTGATTTTCATATCTGCTATTCCATGGTCCGGGAGTTCATTTGAAGCCTTTTCACTGAACACTTCACGCAGATCCTGGTATTCAGCAGGAATCTGTCCACTCTCTTCCAAAGTTAATTTTGATATCTCAAGGGCATAAACTTCAGCTTCTTTAGCTGAGAGCCAAAACGCAGCGGCCGATACCAGTGCATGCCTTGGGGCGATCCTGGCTAGTTGCCGCTTCTTTACTATATTGTTGGCTCGAATGGGCTCCATCTAGATTGATGCTCGCTGAGCAATCCTCCTACGGCACGCCCTCCTGGTGTGATTGACCCTTGCGTGACCCGCCTCTGCATGGCTGCCTCCGACCTTCAGGGCTAATGACCCATTCACCCCTTGCTCCTCCAGTTTTCCTCGATCCGGCGGGTTGCAGCTCGCAGTCTACCCCTGCACAGCTGGCAGCTGCGGCAGGCACGGGACCTCCTGCTTCTTGGAAAACGTAGTTGAGGTGCGCAATTGGCAATTTTGTTGACAAAAATTGGAATCAAAACTGACTTCCTTCCTTGCCCACCAGATGCTTGGATCATAGCGCACCAACCATAGGGTTCCCAAAATACATGAATACCTACTTGTATTAGTAAAGTCGGCTACCAGTAGATCTCAATGATCTCCCACTTCCAATATGAAGGTAGCCTCGTGAGTTATGAGTCATGAGTGAATCACCCGGCCATCTATCACACGAACTTCCCGCGGGAGATCCTTGAGTCTAATTTAGCCCTATATTGTTGGGCAAAATTGGGGTGTATGAATAGCCCGGTAGCCCCAGAATCCACCAAGACGGTAGCATTGGTAGAATTGATTTGAGCCTCAATGTCAAATGCGCCCCTGGGTCGATGGTGGCACGTAGGCATAAAGATGCTACAGCTTCATTATTGGATCTCACCGATTGCTCACAATCCGTTATCATTTCCCATCGCGGAGTTGCAACAGATGCGGTCTAGGACACGCCCGGGTACCAAATTAATTCATTTAGTCCCGGGCTTTGTCTTTTCCCGATCTGCTAGCCCCCCACTCCTCCTCTTCTAGAACCGCCAATGATAACGGCTTAGAAGTGTTGGTTGGGCACCTTGCTCGAATGTGCCCAAGTAACCCGCAATCCCAACACCTACCTTGCCATTGATATTCAAGGCGTTCATTGGCCGTCTTTACCTATGCAGTGGAGACATGGACCGCATCCAATTCCATAGGAATGGGTCCCGTTGCCCCGGAGGGTGTTGGAAATCTGCCAACATGTTCTTGGTTATTAGCATGATTGAAGGGCCGTCGATTTTGACGTTGTAACCATAATCGGTCATCAATCCTGGAAGCCATTGCCATCCATTCTTGGAGTCCCCGTGGTTGAGTCTCCGCTGTGGCTATGGAGTCAAGAATTTTGTCCTTGAGCCCTCCTCGGAAGTGTGCTACTAAGCTTGATTCATTCCAATAAACTTGGGCCGCACTTTCATTAAATGTGGAGATATAGGTAGCCACTGACCCTGTTTGTTTAATTTTCCCAAGACGGTCCTCTGCATTACTCCGCCGATCCATATCGCCGTAAACTGATATCACTGCCTTTCTAAACACATCATAATTGCTTTATAATTCATGTGGCCGTCCTTCATCTAAGGCTTGCAAAATCGGCATTGCCCAATTTTGTGCGGCCCCAGCCATGTAGGAAAGTGCAAATGCTATCTTATCCTCCTCAAAGCAATAGCCTTGTGGATTACCCCAAAATACCAGGCGGAGTTGCACGAACCACTTATAAACCTCTCCACCTTTCTTTCCTAAAAATTTATCAGGCTTCGCCACCCTGGACTCCCTACCATCAAAATCCTTGTCATGGTATCTCTCGGTACGGGTAAAATTTAAACCAGCCATCCGCATGCCTAAAGGGAACGACGCCCTCTCTGGAAGCGCCGCGGCCTGTCCTGAGATTTGTTGCATGATGTGCGGGAGCGCTGCCTCAAGCACCAATTGAACCTGTTGCTGGATAAATGGAGCCCACTCTGGTCCTATACCTTTGGGTATTGGGATTCTCTTCTCCGCGGCCAACCTTTCCTGGTCCATAATGACCTCGCCCTACAATTCTTGCCTAGTCTTGCTCAAACCTTCAATCGGGCCTGCACCTACCACTGCCATCCCTCGAGAATCCCACCAATTATCGAGTCACACACCTCGTCACCTTCCTAGTTACGGAACCAGCAAACCTCATTGGCGGAGCATGGACAATCTGCGACGTCACATTTTGTCAGGATTTAGCCCGGGAAACCGGCTCTTGTCGACGCTCCTCCCTGGATCCGAATTTGCAGGTCCCACCGCACCGCGTTATGAATCCGTAGGTTGATTGCTCTCTTGACTTGTCCCATTTCCTTGTACCTGCGATCACAGAACCCTAGCTACCGTAGCCCAACATACACCATCAATACCTAACCTGATGTCACTCAAGAATTACGACGGAATTACTCGGGAATCGATATTGAAAGCAGTGTGTGGAATTAACAGAATGTGATGTGGGGAACAACGCCTTCCCCACTAGGCTTTAGTGGAAAACTCCGTAACCGCTCCTCCACAGTAACCGTTGTCAAGCCACCCGTGAAGTCCAGATGTTATAACATGGTCATAAGCCATAACATCTATCTTCAAAAAAAATTTAGAAAAATCAGGACAAATCTTCGATCGTAGGTACCTACCCAAAATTCCTGTTGGTTCTCCAAAGGGACAATGGTCCTTTAGGAGTTAACATGATGATGCGGTTTTCTAAAATTTGGATACATATCACAATTTAGCAAGTTGGGAAAGAGAATATTCCCTATTCAACTATGGTTCTTTCTAACAAAACTATTTAGTATAAGATAGACATATCCATATATCTATAGGTATCCCGTCCTACACTCAATTCCATCCTCATCTACCAATGGAGTATAGTCATTCTAAAGAAAACCTGCACCACTAGTGCATGAGGGAGGAGTTTTTGAAGAATGGTAATCGGTATGTCTATCTTAGTAATTGCCATTGTAGGTTAACTCTAAAAAGGAGAGACCTATCATCAAGGTACTTTGCCAAAAATGATCTAATATTTGGACCAATAGGTGCATTCTACATTTCTACAAGTGATTTGGTCACTTTTGGATGTCAATGTCTTTATAGAATTAACCTTGTAACGACATAATGGCCAAGAAGTGTCCAATGGAAGACCGACAATCCTTCTATATAAGACACAAGTACAAATGTTAGTCCTTGGAATTTTGTGTGAAAAGACGAGGTCTTGCACAATCGTTTGACTTCCAACGAGTTCTCTTGATTGTTTTTTAACCTTTAATAGATACGGTAGTTACTGTGGAAATCATCCCTTTTGCTACAGTGTGAATCGTCTCCTTAACTCCTAAAAGCCTAAAAAGCTTAGACAAAACACAAAAAAATTATATTATAAAATATAAATTTTGTAACTTTTTGAAGTTTGCGTTAACAAAGATAATGTGAAGTACAAAAAGTAGAAAGTATCCGTACAATTGAAATTGTAAAACTATTTTTAGATTCTCTTCAAATGAATTTTAAAGATATAGCTTCAAAAATTCACCAAAAACATAATTTCTATTTTCAGCATTGAATTTTTTTAATTGGTCAAAATTGTGGTTTCTATTGATTTGTGATTAAATGCATAAGATCTAGTAATGAGAACACCAACACTTTCTCTGAACAATAAGTTTTTCAACATTAGGCATATTCTAAGCATTTTGTGCTACTTCTCTTATAATTTTTTGTTTGACCATAGCAATCTTAGTTTTGAATATAAATATTGAAAAACAACCCAATCTTTTCTTTTCTTTCTTAATAAAAATTGGAATTTTTTTTTGCCCAATAAACTTTGCCCAAAGTTGGGCAATGACCAAGAAATGATCATTTGAACACTTAGGGGTTAAAATAAATCCCAAACTTTTGTAGAAGACCTCTCCTTTTTGTACAAAATTCCGAGGATAAATAGTTGCACTTTTGTCCTACATAGAAGAATTTTCTGTCCACCATTGGACAAAAAAACGTCTGCCATGTTATTTATAAGTTTAACCCTTAATCTCTAAAGTTCCATGACTATGTTCTCACCGAAAACACTTGAAAACTACCATTTTTAGTACAAGTATCCAATTCTTGAAAAAATTCATTTTTTGACAAATAAAACCATAGGATCTTGTCGTAGGGTGACTTGAAAACATGTGGTTAAAATTTTAGGAATTTCCACCGCGCGGATTGCAAGATATAAGCATTCAAATTCACTAAAACCATTTTTTTGGCCTTGCAAAAAACAGGGCAGTAGCACTTCACAAGCTCACTTTTTGATGATAAAAATTCCAAAATGATGGTACTTCTTTAAATACTTTTTCTAGACAAGTTGGCTACATGCTTGAAAATTTTCACTTCATTTGGAATTGTAACATATAGAAAAAAAAATAGTAAATAGATAGTAGTAGGGAATCATTCCAAATACAAAATTGTCAAGAATTTAATTATGGAATTGAAATATGCTAATCCCAATGGTGCAAATGTTGTAATAAATAATCTACATCCTAGGATTTTTTTTTTTTTCAAAAAATATTGAAAAATTGAGTAAGATAAAGGACTTCAAAGTTTATGTTAGAGTAGAAAATCCATGGCTGCCCGCAAACTTAAAATCTTCATAACTTTTGACTCATTGATCAAAATGGGATGATTCAAAGTTTTTTACCTATATATAACTTTAGAAAACCACTTTCAAATATTTGTTTTCAAAAAGAGTGATTTTCTTGATCTGCCCGAATTGCCCTAGTTACGACAAAAAGTAATATATTAGGCCATAAATTTTGACTCGTATTTCCAAATGTCATGAAATTTGGTGCATATGAAAGATATTCCTAGCCTCCACCTTTTATTAAAATTTCAGCCAAAATTATGGAAATCTCTAGTCGTATGTACCTATCCAAAAATTCTATATGGCCAAAAAATGCATATTGCTCATTTAGGGATTAAACGTCGACACGGAATTTGGTTGTAAAAAGGGGAGATCTTTTATAGAAGTTTGACTTCCAATGAATTCTTTTACATTTTTTTTAAACGAATGATTCACATGGTAATGAAAAGGGATGATTTCCTGGATGATACATTCATCCTGTTCGTCCTTTAAGAGTTAAGCAAATGATTTACACGATATCCAAAAGGATGATTTCCAAGGTGACCAGCTAGGGTTACTCCTTACTAGTAAGATACTCCGTCATTCAATATAAAACGCCCTTCTCACCAAGTGGATGGGTGCCCAATGAAAAAGAAAATCCTTTAATCATCCCGAAATAGACGGAGCCTCTTCGTCGGGACTCGGGACCAGCTTCGCGCGAACCAACCTCCCACTAACCTGCAACGACGTCAGGGTCTCGTTCACACTGTAGTACGTCGATACTCAAACTGAGCTCAGATCGTCGGAAACTGAACTCACTGAAATCGTCTCTCTATCGATCAATTCCTCGCCGTCGCCGACGGATCGAACAAATTCAAAATGGCGACGATCTTCCGATTGATTTTCTTCGTCGAGAGCTGTGAATTTCCAAGTTCTGTGATCTGCAAGGGGCACCCGATTGAATCGATACCAATTTCGCAATGAATGGGCATTAATCGATCGAGTCTGCTGCGTCATCGTTTGCGCTCCATTTAATTGAATCGGAGCTAGTACGGCGCTCAACGTTACGTTTCGATCGAGGATCATCGATGTTGTGTGCGTAGTTGCAGGGGGAATCGCATTGCAAACCTTAACGGTCAGCAAACTCGCGAAGTGAACTTTCAAATTAAACCAGATTCTTTAAGAATGCTAGTTAGATTTTCTTGCGACCAATTAACGGATCGAGTGGCCGTTGAAAGTGCATGCATGCAACGAGTTTCGTCGCTACTGCGATACCTCTCAAACGCGATTCGCTGCGTTTTGAAACATTTCAAATCTCTTGACAAAACCGCAGAAGAGACTAATTGAATGAGTTATGTGTTGTTGCTTGTGAATTCCTCCGGCTACGTCCCGGCTCTCCTCGATCTGATTCACTCCGATGCGCCACGATTCACTCCGATTAGAATCTGCTTTACAGTCGCTCATCCGATCGCCTTTTCCCCGATTCCGGCCTCCTTCTCATATATTCTTGTGCTACAATCGCTTTGGTTTGAATTGATCAAAAATCTGTAGAGTTCTCAATGATTCAGAAGTTTGGCCTGAGACTCTGTAGGAAAGGCTCATTGAGCAAAGCCCAATCGAGTGAATCGACTCATGCATTGGCGGCACAAGACCTCGAATTTCCTTGAGATCAGGTTTGTCGTGCATGCCAAACTGAAGAATTTCAGAAAACTTTGTCGGCTTCCAAAACATTTTGCATCTCTGGGCACCTAGCTTTTTGGATCGTTTCGTGCGTTTCGAAACGTGGGTTGCATGCGATTTGGATGCAAAGTTCAGTGCTCCCTGGGGGTGGAAGATCGTGGCGGCACAAGACCTCAAATTTCCTTGAGACCAGGTTTGTCGAGTCGAAGAATTTCAGGAAAATTTGTCGGCTTCCAAAACATTTTGAATCTTTTGGCACATGCATTTTTGAATCGTTTCGTGCGTTTCGAAACATGGGTTGCGATTTAATTAATTGGATGCAAATTAAAGTTCATTGTTCCCAGGGCGGGTGGAATTAAGATCGGTTCAGTTGTGGAGCTAGCTGCGCGCTGGAATTTTTCGGAGAGATTTGCGCCATTCAGTTCCAGTCTGTGAATTAATTAATTGCATCGGCAGCCTGCCTGCCTGCTTCCTTGGCCTGGACCACACGCCAGTTGAGGGCAGAACTGGTTCTTCCGTCCCTGGCTTCTTGGCTCTAGCTGTACTGCTGTACTTTGCCTCTTCATTTTGGTAGAGGATCTCCCTGTTCATGCCTTCAAAGGTGGGGCATATGCCACCACTATTCATGCCTTTGTTCCTCACAAAGTGTGAAAGAGATCTTACTTGGGAATCCTATTCCCTCGGAAATCAGGGATGTGGTTGGAAGGCATGATCGGAGAGAAAAGAGCAAAACAAAAGATTGTTTAAGAATCGGTGGACATTGAGAGACTGTTCATTCTTGATCCTATGACAAAGTCCTACTAGGGGCACACGCGAGTGACTCGGGAAGACAGGAACTACATATCCAGATTAGAGGGTAGCCTCTATGGTATTAACCTAGTATTTTGAAATTTGATTAACCCGTATATGCCGATGAAGACGTTTTGTGTCCAATGGATGACAAGAGAATCCTTTAGATAGTAGGATAGGAGTGCAACTATTCATCTTCGGAATTTTGTTGTGAAAAGGGGAGGTCTTTTACAGGAGTTTGACTTTTAATGGGTGCTTTGTAATTTTTTAACCAAATGATTTACACAGTAACTAAAGGGATGATTTCCATGGTCACTAGTCTATCCTTTAAGGATTAACAGCTGTTACATTAGATTGTAAACTTTGATTGAAGGAAAGCAGTTTTAGAAGAGCGTTGACAAAATGTCACAAAAAACCCATCAAAAACATTGTTTAAAAAAGGATGTTTGAGAGGGTGTCAAAAAAAATGGTAACCCTAAAATTATTTTCATGTTTAGAGGCCCAAAATTGCTTCAAAATACTTATCCTCAAAGCAAGGTCAAAATCTTCATAAATATTTAGTTTTTAACAAATTCAAGTATAGGATTCTTTGGTTAACCCCTAAAGTTCCTTAACTATGTTTTCACCAAAAATGCTCCGAAACTACCATTTCTAGTACAAGTGTAATTTTAGAAAAAAAACATTTTTGGACACATGTAACCACAGGATCTTGTGGTACATTGGTTTGAGAAGATGTGGAAAAATTTCAAAGATGTCCATCATGTGGATTGCAAGATATTAACATTTGAAATGATGAATTTTTTTTTTTTGGCCTTGCAAAAAACTGGACAATTGCACTTCACAAGGTCACATTTGTATGTCAAAATGTCCAAAATGGTGGTGCTTCTTTGGATTCATTCTTTATAGCAAGTTAGCTACATGTTTGAAAATTTTCAGATCATTTAGAATTGTACAACATATAGGAAAAAAATAGTAAGTAGAAAGAAGTAGAAAATGATTCAAGTACCAAATTGTTAAAAATTTAGTTATGGAATTGAAAAATGTCAATCCCAATGGTTGTAATGTTGTAGTAAACAATCTAATCTTATGATTTTATTTTTTTCAAAAAATATTGAAAATCGAGTTAAATAAAGGACTTTGAAGTTTATTTTAGGGTCGAGACTCCAGAGCTGTCCGCAAACTAAAACTCCTCATAACTTTCATCTCATTGATAAAAATGGAATGATTCAAAGACTTCCACATATATAGAAATCTACAGAACTAATTTCAAATTTTTATTTCTGAAAAAAGTGATTTTTTCTAAGTTGCTCAGATTGTCTGAATTGAGAAACAAACAACATTTTGCATCATAGCTTTTCTCTTGTATAATATTCAAATAAAATGAAATTTAGTATTTATGGAAGACATGACTATAAGAAGCCCGTTTTTTTTTATCTCTGCCCAAAAACATGCGATGTCCAAGGCCTAACATACTATGTCCACTGAGACATCAAGACGTTAAAGAAGAGGATTGCAGTTTAGGATAAATTTCCAAGGACGTTCCAGATGACTGCGGAAAATATGAATGGAACCAATTGGTGTTCCCAAGGACATCAAGATTTTCGATGACAGTTTTAAGGACTCACTGATGTCCAACAAGGTGTCCGCAAAAACATGGATGGCCATGTCAGCTTTGGGGGAAAATTTCAAGAAGGGTAATTTTTTGAAAATTACTTTTTCCTTGGATAAAAGTCTGACCAAGGTTAAAAAAAGGGAATGGGCAGCCTCTAGGCAGCTTTTGGAGAAAATAAGATGATGTGGCATGCCACATGTAAATTAGTTGACGTGGCATAAAATTATGCTGATGTGACATGCCACGTCAGCATAGCGGGGCTATCTCTTTGTGTTTTCTACACTTATTTTGGAGATGTCTAAGTAGACGTAGAGATGTCACTGGAGACATCTTATAAAATGTTGAGATGTTTTCTTGGACATTTTTGTAGACTTCTAGGTGTTTTAGGAAATATAGTCACAATCGGTATAACATCTATGGAGACATCATTAGAGCGGCCTTTGAGACATACAAAAAACATCCTATTGGACATCTATATGTTGCTCTACCAAAAATTAAATCCAATGTTTTCAATGTCCCATATAGTTTGTCTTCCTCTCTACCACTCCACTTGTATAAAGAGCCCATCTTTGCATTTTTTACACTTGTATTGGAGATGTCTAAGTAGATGTAGAGATGTCACTAAAGACATCTTATAAAATGTTGAGATGTTTTCTTGTATGTTTTTGTAGGCTTCTAGATGTTTTAAGAAACATAGTCACAGTTGGTATAACATCTATAGAGACGTCATCATAGCGACCTTTGAGAGTTGAGACATGTAAAAAACATCCTACTGGACGTCTGTGTGCTGCTCCACCAAAATTTAAATCCAGTGTTTTCAATGTCCCATATAGTTTGTCTTCACCTTTATCACTCCACTTATATAAAGAGTCCATCTTCTCCCCTCCATAAACTCACATCAAGTGGCTTTTGAAAATATGTGACATAATTGCCAATTATGATTTATTTTGTACGGCATATTATGTATGGTATATGATGTATGATGTACTGTATATGACATGTTATATTGGACATTATGACATGCGTGAGGGACATCAAATGAGACATGTGAAACTGTCTATATTAACATCATGTTGAATAATCCATTCCATTCCATGAATGATTAATGTGACATCATTTTGTTCTCCTAGATCATACCAAACATTGCCAGAGGTATTCATGATGAAAAGTAGATGTTTACATTGATGTCACAAGAAATTTAGACGTCTAGAGTGATGTTTAAAAATACGTCTATGAAAACATCTAGACGTCTGAGTTGATGTCTCAGAAAACTTATAGATGTCTGTGTTGACATCTTCAAAGATAATAAGAAAATTCTCAGACAACAAAAAAATATGCTGACGTAGCATTCCACATCATCCTTGCTGGATGCTACATCACTTTTCCCGCCGCTACGTCACGTGCCACCTCATGGCCAAAAATGGATGAAAAAGTTTCCTATGTGGCTGCCCGTGCACATGTGGTGCTTAAGCGGCAACTACATGGTGGCCTTTGAGGACCCCGTTGACCCATTTTTTTTGGACATCCGGTCCCCCAACATGTTGATGTCCGACGTCAAATCTAATGTCAAACCCAAGTCTTGAGCAACATGATTTTTTGGACGTCCACGTAGACATTTCAAGACACCAGTCGCGACATCAGCACGCAAAATCCAAGGATATAAAAAAACACGGGTTTCTTATAGTGCATTCTTCTTCCGCACCTTGTAAAAATTTCAGTGTAAATAAGTCAAATCTTTGCTCACATCTACTTGCCCAAAAAAGTTATGTTGCCAAAAACACAAGGTTGGTGAGCTGGTGCTTTAGAGGTTAACTTGTTAAGTACATTGTTCTAAAATTTTCAAGTGAATATCTCCACTATTTGCAAACTTGATGTGCCTTAACTTTGAAATGTAGGCTTTTTCTAGCTCTTCCAAAAGGTGAAGTTTTGTCTTTCAACATTTTTAGAATAAAACTCTTACGTCCTATAATTTGTGCATTTTAGTCAATAAGTTGGAAAATAGGTTGAGAACATATATAAAAAAATTTAACCAAAAAACTTTTATATTCATTTAAAAAAAAATCATAAAGTCAAAGGTGTTATTGAAAGATCAAACTAATATGATAATAGCTTTTGGAAGAATTTATTAATCTCTATGGTGAGAATGTTCTAGTAAACAATTAATATCCTTTATTATAATTTTAATTTGAAAATTTTCAAAATTGAGAACAAAAGACAATTACATATGTTTTTTCTACCTTCATTGACTGCAAAATAAAACTCCTGATAACTTTTACTTCATTATTCGGAATTCAATGGTTCAAACGTTTTAGAATAGGTATCAATCTATGCAATCCCTAAAAAATAATGAATATTTTTAATACTTTTTGCTACTCATTTTGACATTGAAATTGAAAAAATCCTTCTAACTTTTGCAATGTTTATTGGAATCATGATACGAAACAAAGCTTCACATGTAGACAACTAGACATGCATCTAGATTATAATGAGTAGCGTCCATTCTAAAAAGTTTCATGCAAAAATTCCAAATTATGAAGTCAATAGAGCCTGCCTAAGTTCTTAAAGTGCTCAAAGTGGGCTTCTTGGTCTTGCTTAGGGGTTAATAAAGTGTTGAAAATGATTGTCATTTTTTGTACTGAAATAGGTGTTTTGCCTTTGATAATTCATGATATACACTTCAAAGGTCTAATAAATACAAAACAACTTGGATTCAACTTAGTTTCTTCTTGCTTTTCAAAGAAAATTTATTAAATAACATTAACCTCTAAATGACCAAGACCTTTTTTGAGCTTCTTGGAATTTGCTCTAAATTGAATAGAAAGCCAATATTTTGATAAATTTTATCAATTTTTTAAATTAAGATCCATGCAAATTCAAACCTAGACGTATTAGAGATCCCATGAAAAAAGAAAATACAACAATATTACTTATGGATTGAAAGATTATAATGTTTGATGATGTGGGTGTTAAAATTGTGAAAGTGATTTGAAGTCTTTTAGTCTTCTTTAGTAATCTAAATTGAGGTCACAGTAAAAATATGACATTAAAGGGCATAAGATGCATAACGCCAATCAATTTATGGAGTCTCAAAATCTACTCTATAATTTTTTTAAATGAATTTTTAATGTCATTTGTTTTCCCAAGATCTACCTTAATATTTTGAGGCTCATTTTGAAGAGCCCTTGATACTAGAAAATCAAAATTTGCAATGGATACCCTTACACAAAATCTTAAATAGAAAAATCATAATCATTAATTTTTCAAAATTAGATTTTTGATGCTAAAAGTAGAGTTCCAAAAGAATTTTTTTAAATATAAATGACCAGAAATAATAATTTGATAAGATTTTATTTAACTTCAAAGTTTTTTTGACACTAGAGATAGTGCCTTGGGCATTTAGGGATCAAAGCAGGAGATAAATTGTATAAAAATGTTTTTTTTGATGCTTCTTCTACATTAAAGAAAATTTGGGGCCTAAAGAAGGTCATTGGACTTTCTACAAGAGTGCAAATATTGCAAAAAGTAAAAAGAATTTAAATATAAAAAAATAGGTACCATGTGGTGCCCCACTAAATTGGCGACTTTCATTTTTTTTCTATATTTTGTTATTTTCCTCTATTTGCACTATTGCTAAAAGTCAAACAACCCTATAGAGGCCCCAAATTTTTTCAAATGGAATTTTTTAAAACTGAAGCATTGGAAGCCTAGATTTGACACTATTGTGCAAAAACTCATGAAACTACAACCACTAAGTTTGGATATAATAGGGTAGAGCTATGAATTGATAAATATGGTATAATAGAAATGCAATTATTAACATATATGTTCAAAGTACTAAATTTTTCTATATTTTGTGATTTTATTTAAAATAAAAAAACTTAGATCTTTTGTTGTTATTTTTATAAAAATATTGTATATATAACTATGTAAGAATCCATCAATATTCTTTATAGACTCCTCTTATATTCAATATTATCTGATCCATCATAAACTTCCTAAAAAACTTGAAAGTGCTTGAAAAATGGCTTTCAAGAGAATGAATGCTATTAAGATGTAGCACTTGACAATAAGGAATTGTGTTGAGAAAAAATAACCAAAAATTGAATTATTACTATTTTATAAAACAAATAAATAAAACCTTGACATCGTAAATATTTAAGTTTAAAGTTTTGTTCTGAGGTACTATTGTTTAATTATGCTGTATTTTAGATGTAAAAGTCTTTCTTTGCAAATTTGATTTTGCACCAAATTTCATATTTTGAGTATTTTTTATATTTATATAATTAAGTTTTACTATAATGGCAATTGTTTTGATGTAATTCTTCTAAAACATCTAGAGAATTGATTCATTGTAGAACATCCAATCCACTCTCTATTGATATTTTACTCAATTTTTCTTAAAAGTTTGTTTAATGAATATTATCCCTACAAGTTTATGATAGGAATGGGAGTATGGATTTGGACTCTATTTGGATTTTCAAGTAGAATAAATTATGGCCTTACAAGAATCTAGAAATTGGATCTCTATCTTTAAAGTATACCTTTCCCAATCTTGAGATTGGAATTGATTCAGGACCTATACAAGAATCAAGAAATAGGATCTCTATTTTAAAAGTATCGCTTTTCCAATCTTGAGATTGGAACTTCAAGATTCAAACCTTGTATAAGAATCATGAACTATCAACTAAATATGCTAGTCACATCATAAGAGAATAAAGAAACATTGCTTTCCAACATCTTGGTTGTACTCCATCTTCATCTTAGAAATATCTTTTGCTTTCCATCTCCTTTTGATTTGAATTAGATCTTTAATTAGAATCAAGAATGCACAACCGTACTAGTCACATTGCAAAAAAATAGATTAAAATTGTTTTTCAAATTTTTTATTTGCATATACTCTATTTGTTTTACGTCACTCCTGCAGTATTGTAATACAATCTTGTGGAAGCATTCATGATCTACCTAGTAGGTGCCATTACAGTGATAAAATTCATTAGATTGCCCTTCTAATTAATTTGTTCAATCTAACAAAAAAAATACAGGATAGAAAAATAGGTTGCCCAATGTAGGTATGTAAAACAAATTTATATTTATATTTATTCATCATTTTATTCATTACATATATTAGTGTGAAGCATCTCTAAAAATAACTACACACTTGTAATAAATTAACTACACACTACAAATCCTTGCAAAACAAGCACCTTATGAGATTGTAAGAAGGTATAATCAAGTATGTGTCAATTGTCACCACATCTAGTTCCAAAAATTTGGGTGTGACTAGTTATTGACTCCTCAATGAGCCAATAAAGGAACAATTTGGTGAGCATATTTAGAATTCAACAAATTTGAAGAACATATAATAGTGGATATTTTAAATGAGTTTGATTAACTGGATGATGCTATTTTCTAAAATCTAGAGACATATTACGTTTTAGCAAGTTGTGCAAGGGGAGTACTCAAATATGGTTCCCCCTAATGAGCCTATTTAGTGTAAGATAGACATATCCATATATCTGTAGATATCCCATTAAAGGAGATTCGGGCCTCTAAGAGACTGTGAGTCCCAGACTGTACAAACTCTACAAGAACGCTGGGATGCTGCCAAATGGCTAGTTTGACGTGGCCAAGCGACTGCCATGTCAAATTTTTTCATTTTTCATTTTTTTTTCATTTTTTTAGTATTCTTTAATATATATATATATATATATATATATATATATATATATATATATATATATATATATATATATATATATATATATATATATATTTTTTATTTTATTTTATTTTATTTTATTTTATTTTTATTTAATAATTTTTTTTTCTGACAGCAGTGCGCTGTTTCCAACATCAGGAACAACCCTGAAACGGTCTTCCGGAGGCTCAGATCTCCTCTAATGCATTGTACATCCATTTCCCTCTTCATCTACCAAAGGAGTATAGCCATTCTAGAGAAAACGTGCACTTGACTAGTACATGAGAGAAGAATTTTTGAAGGATGGGAATGGATATGTCTACCTTAGTGGTTGCCATTGCAAAAAAACGTTCAAAAGACGAGACCTATCATCAAGGTACTTTGCCAAAAATGATCTAATATTAAAACTAGTAGGTGCATTCTATATATCTAGAAGTAATTTGGCCACTTTTAGGCCTTAATGTCTTTATAGGGTTAACCTTATAACGACATGATGGCCTTAAAGTGTCTTATAGATGAGCAAAAATCCTTCTGTATGAAATACAAATACAAATGTTAATCCTTGGAATTTTGTATGAAAAGAGGAAGTCTTGCATAATAGTTTGACCTTCAACGTGTTCTCTTGGTTTTTTTTAAACCTTAAAGGACAGGTTGGTGACTGTAGAAATCATCCCTTTTGTTACAATGTGAAACATCTCCTTAAAAAATCCAATAATACCTATTGGAAGTTAAACTATTGTAGAAGACCTCTTGTTTTCACCCAAAATTTCAAAGATAAATAGTTGCACTTATGTCCTACATAAAAGGATTCTCTATCATCCATCAGACAAAAAACATCCACCACGTTGTCATTGAAAGCCTGGATTTGACACTTTTGTGCAAAAAACTCATGAAACTAGTTACAACCACTATTTTTTGGGTAGTGATTGTAGCAGAAACAAAATTTTTTCATGTAAAGTCGTGAGTAGGGTGTGGCAAAGTAGGATGAGGAGGTTTTAGATCCTAGACTAACAACTAACATGGCTATGCTAACTGAGGTAAGGTAGCCGCATCCATAACCATCACTGTATATATAACCATCACCTCTAAAATTTTAGAAAATATATGGAAGTGAATAGATGTGATTACAATAATGTACTGCATTTGAACATTTGATTCTAGTGTTGGCATTAGGTGCATTTGCACTTGGATCTTTAAAAATTCACAACTTATTCACACAATATCCAAATAATACATTTGAAAGTGCAGAGGCATTAATTTTCTCTTGCTAATAGGATCTCATCATTTGCTAAATGTTTATTAATAATAATCATGTTCAAAACCCTTAATTTGACGGTTATAAGTGTTGCTACCTTATGGTGGGGTTGCTAGAGAGAGTCATGATAGCAAGGAGTTCATCAACAAGTTCAATGACATGCTACTCTCTGTTAGAGTTACGTTAGTGACATAGTATGTAAACAACCCGGCTCAATCTTGAAATTGTCCCCCCAAAAGGACTAAAAAATCGTCTCTTTTTACTCAAGATTTGATGAATAAGCAGTAAAGATTGTCCCTAGTTTTAACAACGGCATGAGAAGAAGGTTCAACTAAGAATAGTACAAAAGAAACACAACACCAAACTTCATCAACCTCCAATTTGGTGCTCTAAGTAGTTTCATCGTATGTTTTTCTCAAACTCCGACTCTTGGTCCTACATTACATACACTTAAATACAATTAAATACAATTAACTCTAGTATATTGAAACTATCAACACACTATATATTGATGTAAATAGATTAGTGGATGGATGATTTTGAAATCACAGTTAGATGAATTGTGGATGTATGTTGATTCAATATCAACAATGACACATTAGAGAAATTCTCAGCCCTCTAGAGGGCCGCTCCAGAGCAGCTGAAAGTACCCCCCAATTACATTTAACTTTACCTAATGATTTGTTTTTCCCCTGTAATCGATCAACTGTAGTCACGATGTCCAATGACTGTCAGTGGTTCGAAATCCAAGTACCAGTAGTTAAATAATCAGGGTTCAAGTATTGTGATGCACTTTAACCCTAATTATTGCATATCTTGTTTTTTAACCAAGTTATGAATAAAAAGCAAATGTCAAAATAGTCCAAGGACATCTACCATCAAGGTTTTTTTTAGTGGCATCATAATAGACTTAATTCATTTACAATTGGTGCAAAGGAAGGATAAAGAGGTTATTTTATAGAGAAATCAATTGTCCATGGTGAATCTTCAAAGGGTATAGGTTATCTAAAAGAGAGATCACTCATTGTCAAATGCAGGAATTGTGTTAAAACTAGAATTTTAGACCTCATTTAGGCATAGTAGAATGAATTTTTTCAAAAAACTATAAACCAAAGAAAGTTGGATTATCAAGCTAGTTTTCATTTCCAAAAATCCGTTTGAGGTTTCAAGCATCCAGTAAAAAGTTATAAACAAAACTCTAAAAGGGGTTGAAAATGAGATTTTCTTTAACATTTTAAAATACCTTCTCGTAATTTTATCCAGAACTTTTTATTGGAGGCTCTAAAGCTCAAACGGATTTTTGGAGATGAAAACTAGCTTGATTCTCCAATTTTGTTTAGTTCAAAGTTTTTTGAAAAAATTCATTCTACTATGCCTAAATGAGGTATGAAATTCTAGTTTTAACATTATTCCTACTTTAAATTTAACTATGAGCGGTTGAGAAACTACAAATTCTAAATTACATATCCCACATGGATTGTTCTACCTCCTATCACCCCATGTGTACATAAGGAGCTTCTCTTCTCATCTTCAAACACCTTAAACTAAGTGGCTTTAGAAGCTAGTTGGAAATGTAAGAGTTCTCTAATTTTTTAGAGACTAGTTTGAAAATCCACTTCATTTTGCTTAATTTCATTGAATTTGATTAAATTCCCAATTAATCATCTTGTATGTTCACCCTCATTATTGGAATCCTGACGTCTTTTGCAAAATTCACACACTCTAATAATGCACTGCGGCTATATGCCCCTACTAATTCTCAGGCGATTAATAGATTGGTTTGGTCATTGTGGAGCGACCCTCCGGAGGGCTGAGAATTTTTCTAATGAAATGTGTGGAATATAAAAATAAAGTTGAATAATAGATTGTTGCCTGCCTTGAACCGATATTTTGTTAAAATGGCGGTATTCCATTGAACTTGGCACTTTCACGTTTGGACTGTGCGGTCTAAAAGATTGAAATCTATACTTGTCCTAGAAATAAATGGAAAAATTGCGTACATAGAATACCGCCATTTCAATGAAATTTTCCATCTTGTGAAAACAAAGGTTCTTTTCTTGAATCTTTTAAATGCATATGCACAAAATGTAGCTCTTTCAGACAAAGAGTTGTACATCAACTTCTTATTAATGCAATTCCTAAGTGCCTCATGGGCGAGTTTTAGTACATATGGGCAATTTCATTAAAATGGCGATATTTTTTTAAAATGGCGTGAAAACAATTAAGAACGGCTATCCTAAATGTATACCTATCCTAGATGATTCAATGCGGCCATTTTGAAATCTTTACCTGTCCTAAATGTTGAAAATGGCACACCGTCAAAGTGGCACTTGGAATACCGCCATTTTAATGAAATTGCCCATACATATATTATATATTACATTTTGGTTCATTTAGCTTTGTTGAATGTTCAACTTTGATTGTTTTTGGACCTACCTATGAGTGCCATAGTAGCGGCCTCCGGTTGCTACGTTTGATGATTCAGAGCATCGCCAACGCAGGGCGCCAAGTGAAGCTGACCCAGTGACTTGGCAAGTCAGGCCAAGAATTTTTCCCCACCGCATCCACACTGACTCACAAGTGCATGCGGTAGGGAAAAATGCCCGGCCACTTTAAGTTTTCAAGAAGGGACGGGCAAATGGGGAAGCCCTGGCGCGCCTCGCTGTGGGGTTTGACTCCAATTTTTACCCTGACTTTGAGGTACTGACGCCCTCAGCTGCCACTCAAATGTCATTAAAAGAATTTAACTGCCACAAAATTCCCTTCATTTGTATGAAAAATAAAGGAAAAAAATACTTTTGACATCAAGAAAGATTCTCTTATTTGTGTATCCAAATTGGAATGAGAGCATTTTCAACTTTTGTTGAGTTTCAAGTGAGAAGAATAGCTCACTATATACACATATGGTGAATTTTGTTAAAATGGCGGCATTCCATTACAATGGCACGTTATTTCAGTTCAGAACGGCCATTCTGAAATCTACACCAGTGGTACATTCTGAAATCTACGCCTTTCTTAGATATCTAAAATCTATACCAATCCTAGATTTTTTAGAACAGTTGGTCTAAAATCTATACGATTCCTAGATGTTTGAAATCTACAACAATCTTAGATGTCTTGAATCTATACCAGTTCTAGATGTTTAGAGCGGATGGTCTGAAAAAATGACAGAAGGAATATGGCAGAAGGAAACTATGGCACTAGGAATACCGCCATTTTAATGAAATTTGCCATACATGGGATAGTAGGAGGTAGAACAAACAATGTGGGATAAGTAAATTAAATGTAGTAGGAGCTCCACCACTCATAGTTTATTCAAAAGTAAGAATTGTGTTAAAAGTGGAATTTTAGACCTCGTTTAGGCATAGTAGAATTATTTTTTTCAAAAAACTTTGAACTAACAAAAGCTGTTGAATCAAGATAAATTTCATCTCCAAAAATCCGTTTGAGATTTCAAGTCTCTCATCAAAAGTTATGGATAAATTTCTACTATGCATTTCTACAAATGTAAAAAAAATTCCCTTCTAATCCTCTTTTGAAATTTGTTCATAACTTTTGATTGGAGTCTTGAAATCACAAACGGAATTGGAGGTGAAATCTATCTTGATTTAACAACTTTTGTTAGTTCAAAATTTTTTGAAAAAAATAATTCTACTATGCCTAAATGAGGTATAAAATTCCACTTTTAACACAATTCTTACTTTTGAATAAACTATGAGTAATGGAGCTCCTAGTACATCTAATTTACTTATCCCACATTGTTTGTTCTACCTCCTACCACTCCATGTGTATATAGTGAGCTTCTCTATTAACTCAAAAATACAAACCAAGTTGGAAATGGCTTTGGAACAATGTGGTCTAGTTCTCAATGAAGTAACTAAACACAAATTTTGAGTTTCATTTTAAAAACCATCAAAATCTTTTGAATTACATATCTGTCACCATTACATGTTTGGTGCCCTTGTTTGGCGCGTCAGACGTAGGGCAGAGGAGGAGTGATAAAGCCCCACTCTTCAAATCCACACGCCAAGGCTGCACCTCCCTTGCGCGTCAGGCGTGGGGATGCCCTCATAGCTGTAAAAATTTCAAAATCAATTCTCTTAAGGTAAGTTCAGACTTGGGCTTTCCGTGCAGTCCTAGTGGCAGTGTCAGCTCGTACAGTTCACGTGCACCATCGCTCCTTAGAAAAAACCGACTTACATGGAAGCCGCCTTGCTGGAGGCACATAAAAACGCGTACGGTATTTAGGCAATACTATCGTTCTACTTTACAAATTACTACAAGAGAAGTATTAACCTTTGCATAACAAGAAATCCGAGGTTGCGGTACATTTCGGAAAGCAAAAAACGATGTTACTACTGATACAGATCCTAGCTAGCGCTCCATGATCAAAGAATGCCGTCCCTAATATCTCTTTATCTGCAGGAAGTTCGACTGTCAGGATTTCCGTGAAAATGAACATACATTGCAAATACAAGTCCTAAACTACGAATCGATAGCACGTTCCCCAACGTTTCTGCAGAATTTTTGAACTTCCCTGATCTACATTGTCCTGATCGAAAACATACTAGACCTGCACACCACGCAAACACACTTCGATGCCTGTACGAGATTAATTCGTACAACTTTTCGTTGTACACATCTACCTCAATTGAAAAAGAATCCCAGCTTCCGCAGGTAATCTCTTCCTGGCTAGCTTCACCGGAACCGAAGTCATCATCCACCTCCTGCAGGTCGTGGTCGCGGCGGTTCACGTATCGCAAGAGTTGCACCTGCACTAGATCTACAAAGCAAGTCAATCCAAGCGACCTCCCAAGGATCGTGGGCCGAACTGACTTCGATCATACTGAAATCGATCACGGTCTTGATAGGTGCCAAGCGTGCTCAAACTATACCAGTCTGCAGGAGTTGGATACTATTGATGGGCGAGATCTCATGAACCCGACGCCACGAAATGGCAGTGGTCTTTAAACCACGTTATGAAAGGAAAAATCAGGCTTGTTCTCCGATGTTTACGAGACGGTCCCATTTACAAAATCAAGTGGAATCAAGTCAATTATCTCATCCCGGATAACTGGCATATTGCGAACTATCGCTCGAGCTGGTCGCAACATGATGAAATACTGGGATCAATCGCCAGCTGAACTGCATTAGAGAAAATTTCAAGCCTCTAGAGGGCTGCTCCACAGTCCTCCCAAGAACCTTGAAATAGTGTTTTTCGGGGCTGAATATTTGTTTTTTGCCCTATTTCTGCGCAGCAATTTCTGCTGTGATAGTGGCGCAGGAACCCAAATTCGCGAGTAAAAAATTAATTATACATATATATTTTGAATCCTAAATTTATTTTTTTTTAAATTAAAAAAAAAGAAATATGAAAGTTGATTGTTTTGGCGAACCTTCGACCAAGTTGATTGCTCAATTGGGGCCATTTTGAGATTGACAAGCCAAGCTTGAAATTGCTTGGCTTGTCAATCTGGAGCAACCCTCCAGAGGGTTACTTTTTTCTCTAATGGGCAAGGCAGAATTGTCATATCGGACAGAATCGGACGAATCGGACGGAATCGAACAGAATCAGGGTTGACTGGCTGCAAACTTTGGAGGCCAATAACTTTTGAAAAAATGATTCAAATTGGACATATGAGATGTTTTTTGGCATCTACTGTTTTTGTAGATGCCAAAAAACATCTCATATGTCCAATTTGGATCATTTTTGCAAAAGTTATTAGCCTCCAAAGTTTGCAGCCAGTCAACCCTGATTCCGTCCGATTCGTCCAATTCTGTCCGATATGACAACTCTAGGGCAAAGTTAAAATGATTGTTCAAGTGCTTTCCCAAGGAGTTTTATGATGGCGTCAAGGAGTGGTTTGGTAGCAGACCTCAAATGAATCCGTGGGATTTGCTATCTAAAGAGGATGGTAATTATCATGATAGAAAAACCATGATAGAAAAAGAGGGTGATTGCTAGAAATATTTGTACTATTTGTTGCATTTTTTTATTTTTGGAGAATAATAGTATATCAATATTATGACTACATTTGAGTGAATTTTTGGTTGAGTTTTAAATTTGGACCATCCGTTATTTCCTTGATTTTATGCGGCTTAGGCACAAATTTCCTTTGCATAAATCCACACAATTGAATGAAATTCACTTTTCATCCTTCCTCATTTACAGCAAATATTTGGTGGATATTGATGAGTACTTTATAGTTCTTTGAATTGCACTCTAGTACTATTTTAGGGAATTTATACAAAAACAGTATATCCCAATTGAATTTTTTAATGAGGCTATTATTTTTAAAAAAAATTGTGGTCATGGTTGTGACTTCTTTTAGGAAGGCATATGGCAAAGAAAAGTCAAATTTGCAGTCCTTCATAAGCCATTAGAATCTTCAAATTTGCAATGGTATTTTTTGAAACTCTTTGATAAGAAAAGGTGAAGGAATTATGAGATGAAGCTATAAAAATTTTAGATTTTAACTTCAAAAAAGGTATTCAAAAATATTACCCCCCCCACCCCACCCCACCCCCACCCCACCCCACCCCCACCCCTTCAATGCCACTAGTGATAAACTTTTGGAAGTACTATTTCACAATCATTCTATTTATGAAAATTACCAAAACAATATGGTAGAACCATATTTTCTTTGTGTGACCTTGATAAAATGACAATTCAAGTAGAACCTCAAGTGGTATATACACAAAACTCAATTATCATGCAATGTGTGACACAAAATAGTACAAGTGTTTCTCGCAGTTACCTAAAAGTGTGACACCAAAGCCCTTTGCAAAGTGTCTTAATCCCAATCAAACTACCAAAAGAATCCGTTCACATTACCTCAACATAATGTCAATGTAGGAGAATTTCGCGGTTGTGGCATATTTTGATTGGTTAAAGAAAGGTAGATTAAGACTAATAATGCTCAATGCTTGCCTTGTGCAAATTTTCAACAAGGTGGGTATAAAGTAGAAATGTCATTGGTCCAGCGGTGAGAGAAATTTAAGAGAAATCTCTGCTACTACCAACCAGTATTAACTTAGTGAATGTGGATCCACCTATCATAATTTAAATGTAGGAGACTTTCACCGTTGTGGCATGGTTTGATTGGTTAAGCAATCAAAGAAGTCAAACGGCTCAACTCTCCTACATTGACATTATGTCTGGTAATTGCAAAGTAGACCAAGTCATCAAAAATAATAGCAGGTTACTATCAACCTCGCTGCCCGCAGCTAGGTAGGTCCGAACCAGTGATTATTTAGTCCATAGAGCCTCTTCTTCTGCACGCCCAGCAAGTCCTACAGGCTAGTCTGCCTCCAGGCGTGACCCCTCATATTCGTAGTAGCAATAGTGACTTTGAATTTGAACATTCTCCGAAGAAGGCCCGGCCGGTAACTCAACTGTGCGCCGCAATCTGGATACAACGTCATCGTTGAAGTCACGAAAGCCAACGGCGAAGTGACGGCCACCTAGATGCGACCATCACAGCAGCATGCAACAAGGGAACCAGAGAGGAACTTAATCGAAGTGCAGCTCAAGCTCTTCAATGAACAGATGGTGTACCAACGCGAAAGGACAGAAGATTGTAACAAATCGCGAACGCAAATGCACGCTAGCTTGAATATTTTGAAATAGGTCGAGCTAGGTGCTACCTCGTTCGATCAACTCTTCTCTGTGCTAAGAAGGGGCCTAACTGTGACGAAAGAGCTCGACACTCCGGCAATGCCACGTACAAGCTGCACACCCCAGTGACACTACAAAGACTAGGACCGATTTCACTTACAGAAGCAGTGGACAGTCGTCCTCCACTTGGCACTCCTGATTCTCCTCCTGATGCTCCCTATTGTATTCTCCTTCACATGACATGTACCTCATGATTTGGCTATGAATTTAAAAAGAGTATCCTCTCTGGTAGCTGGTATAACTTCTTAGTCTATTTGTGCACTGGAACTTGTGGATGTGTGTGAGCTCTCACAACGTGGCCAACTACTGCAATTCCTCCAGATTGGATCCTTTTATTTCTTCTGTACTCTGCCATGAGTTATCCTAGTCCAAGCATCAAAAAAAATTCTAGATGCACTAAAAGCTGAGTAATGCACATGCTTAGAAGTTAGAACCCTGTAGAAGCAGTAGAACCAAACTCATGCACTTCTGAAGTACTGGAAGCAATGGAATTTGTTACATTTAACACCAGATATTTTATCCACGCAATTAAACTGACAAATCAAATGCATGGGCACGCGCGTACAATTTGGAGATGTCGATCTCATCTCATGCTTGGTAACGATGCTATTGTGCAAGGTAAACACCGAGTCGATCCCTCTTCTTCTAGCCACTATCAGCACTCCCCATTGCAATGTCTCGACCACCAATGTCAACTTCTGCCTCCTGCGCTGGAGCGTCTTCTTCAAGCACCTCCCCTTCCAGTCCTTCGCGTTGAAGCACCTGCAGGAGGTGCTCTACTTCCTTGTGCGACTGCTGAAGTAGCACATTGTGTAGGATAGCGCAACACGTAATATCGTCAAGTAAAAAGGGAACACATAGATCGGATTTCACTAGAAGCTCGCAGAAACTCTACTTGAGGATGCCGAGAGCGTTTTCTACAACACATCTGCCTCTCGATCCGCAGCTTTCTATTATAGAGCTGCTCAACCACGGTGAGATGACCCGTGTAATTTCCAACGCTATATATATATATATATATATATATATATAAATATCCAGACGCCCTGAAATTCTCAAAACTGCAGTCAGAAATTGAAAAGGAATTTGACTGCACAGCTGTTTCGGGCCTATACAAGACGGTGGTCAAAAGAATTGCAGCTGATTTCCGTTGCAGATTTTTTTTACCAAGATTTGTTATAGAGCGTGACTCCCCCTATTGTAGTGCCATTCGTATTCTGCATTCATATTTGGACATCCAGGCTTGAGAGCATTTGTTTGCTAGTAATAGTTTCCATCTAAATTGGGTTCAATCAAACCCTGAAATGCTTGAAGACAATTATCTTGGTGATTGTGTCAGTATTACCAAGATGCTAGAATACTCATTCAATGTTTTCAATTGCGTTTTTGCTAACAACTCATGCATGGAGAGAAGAATCTGACTATCACCACCCCGGTCTCACCAACATCGATCTACGTCAATGTGGTTAAATTGGTGGTATAATTTCACTACTTTTGGCTCCTTTCAAGATGGGGTTTGGAAACATAAATGTAGACCCGTTCGAATTTACGGAGCTTTGTGTAGATGTATGTAACGACTTGTGGCACCGGAATCATGCCAATTTACTGAAATCGACGATGGTAAGACTGTAAGAGAATGTAAACATTATAAGAGGTGAATGAAAGCATCAGTTTTCTCTTCCATCTTCATAAAGAAATTTGATGTCTTCATCTATGAATCTATAATGAACTGAGTAGGATTCTTTGTGAAAGGGCTTGAGAAGTGGCTCATGTTTGTAGAAGTGTTAGTCGCAAGAGTGACAACGCGTCTCACCACAAAAGGTAGGGTGCTCTAAAAGGACCCTGCTCTAAAAGCAACCACTAACATAGAGGTATGTTTTGCTTTCTTCAATGTATCGGCAACAATGTACATTTCAGGAGGTGGTCGCTTTTTGTAACTAATTCCACAAAAGTCCAAAAAATATGAAATGACTTCGGTTCAATGTTCCCGCAAAAAATTTACTGAATATTGTTTCAAGGAATTCAGCTTCTCCCAAATGCAATGAGCTCTTAAAAGGTCGCTTTTTAAGAGCAGACTACCTTACTGTAGTGGCTGAACATCAAAAGTAGGTAGGCCGGGGCGTCAAAAGCAGTGAGCATGATTGTGTCAAAGCTTGTGAGCTTGGTCACATAATACTAAATTTCACAAATTTTCACCTTGTCACTGGTGACGGGCTAGTGACGCCATTGCTCCCAAAGTGTAGACAATAATGCTTGCTTTTCCTTCAGGAGACGTTCCTTCAGGTTCTATCCAGAAGGGATTGAGGGAGTTATAATTGTCATATTCGTACTCAGCCTGTTCTTTCTGGGGTCCTGAATATGTTCAAGAAAGCAATTGAATTTTCGTTGTCATGCTGCGTTGAACCTCTTTTGGCACTGTAGTCACTGTTGTACCTGCCACAGTTGCTACAGTTCCTTTCAACATCTCCTACTGCATTAGAGAAATTCTCAGCCCTCTGGAGGGTCGCTCCAGAGCAGCTGAAAGCATTCCACAATTACATTTAACTTTGCTTAATGATTTGTTTTTCCCCTATAGACAATCACCTGAAGTCACAATGTCCGATGATTGTCAGTGGTTCAAACTTCAAATACCAGAAGTTAAATAATCAGGGTTCAAGTGTTGTAATGCACCTTAACCCTAATTATTGCATATCTTGTTTTCTAATCAAGTTATGAATAAAAAAGCAAATGTCAAAAATAGTCCAAGGACATCTACCATCAAAGGTTTTTTTAGTGGTATCATAATAGACTTAATTCATTGATAATTGGTGAGAAGGAAGGGTGAAGAGGTTATTTTTATAGAGAAATCAATTGTCCATGGTGAATCCTCAAAGGGTATGGGTTATTTAGAAGAGAGATCACTCATTGTCAACTGCAGGAATTGTGTTAAAACTAGAATTTTAGACTTCATTTAGGCATAGTAGAGTGAATTTTTTCAAAAAACTTTGAACTGAACAAAGTTGGAAATTCAAGCTAATTTTCATCTCCAAAAATCCGTTTGAGGTTTTAAGCATCCAGTAAAAAGTTATAAACAAAACTCTAAAAGGGTTTGAAAATAAGATTTTCTTTAACATTTTAAAATACCTTCTCGTAATTTTATCCAAAACTTTTTATTGGAGACTCTAAACCTCAAACGGATTTTTGGAGATGAAAACTAGCTTGATAATCCAACTTTCTTTGGTTCAAAGGTTTTTGAAAAATTTCATTCTATTATGTCTAAATGAGGTCTGAAATTCTAGTTTTACACAAGTTGTAGTAGGATTTGTGAGGATGCTTTGAAGTCACTTGTCAACATTTGTGCATCCAATGCAACTGTGCAAGTTGATGCCTTTATTGCATTAAAAAGCTTCACTTTTATTTAATAATAATCAAATAAAGAAGATCCAAACGGTCATCCAAATGGATAGACTATGATATGATTTTACTTTTAAGATCCAAATGAGGTTTGTGACAATGGTTTCAAACAATTTTTCAGCATTTCTATTTCTAAAATGAGCAATTGTGAATTTGTACTAGATACCTAGCTTGTCCACAATGAAATGAGAATCAATAGGAAAGATCTTGTTGTTATCCAGATCAATATATTATAATTTATGATTTTACTTTGAAGCTCCAAGAGGGATTTGAAATTATGCTTTTCAATTATTTGCTAATATTTGCACTTCTATGTAAACAATGGTGGGATTGCAAAGAAAACTTTTCTTCTATTGAATAACATGCAAGATCCAATGGTCATCCAAATTGATTGAATACTATATAGTTTTATTTTCAGTCCTTGAGCATTTAATAGTTGAATTTACGCACTAATGGTGATGTTAATATGATTTTAGTAATCATAGAGGCATCCAATGACACAATCTATATGCAAGTCATAGTACTTACAAAAAACAAATTCTACTATGACTGTGTCATAGATGAAATCCAACAAAAAATAAAACATTGTCAAATTTTTGAAATGTAATAACAAGTTTTTGTTTTCAATTTGGGTCGTTGCAAGAAAGAGTGTCCATTTTTGTTCCACTTTGGTTGTTTTCAAATTGGTACTCTAGTACTTATGAGCTTTTGCAGATAAATTTTAAAAAATAAAATAACATAATTTAATTTGTACAATACTAAAAATAGCATATCACCAAAATTTTAGATCTAAAAGAAATCTAGGTCAAAAGTTATTCACAAAAAAGAGTGAATTGAAATTTTAAAGAAAATATATACTTTGACATTTTATTTGTAAAAAATAGGAAAAACAATTTTCAAAGAAACCAAAAATAAAACATTTGGGAAGACTTCATGATGATGAAATTTGACCAAAAAATTGATCTTGACACCATCTCTAATGTTTAGAATTGCGCACGTAAAGGAGTCCTTTTTGCATGGACGTAGACAACACAAAATAAGAAATTTTTAAATTCCCATTGGTAGAAGCATGAGTTCCTACTAGGCAAATAGACCATATAAATTTTGGCTCTAAATCGTTAAATTTGGAGACTTCATTTTACTCAAACCCCCCAAAATTTTAAACATGACGTATTAATTTAATTTTTTTTCAAATGCAAATTGATTTTTAAAAAGTTCAAAAAAATATGAGATGACTACCTTCAAGACAGACACCTCTAATAAAAATTTCAACTTCATGCAAGTTATGCTTCAAAAATTATCACAGAAGAAAGCTTCCGCACACCCTTTGTGACAATGTTCCAATACCACTCTTTCTTGCAATTATATGTGCAAAGTGTTAGAAATTTTCATGAAAATAGGCCTCATAGATTGAAAAACTATAATATTTAAAATTTAAAGATCAAAGTTTTTTTGGTTACATTTATGCATACTTTATTAAATTTTTCCATTGGATGTAAACTAATTTACAAGGGCTATAAGTTGAGAAATTGTATTAAAATAAATTCAAGATAATTGAATTAGATATGCAGGTCCAAAATTTGAAAAGAAGCTCTCAAGTATGCAATGCTCATTTTTGAAAGTGACACTCAATGAACACGTAATAATAAATTATCGATGACTAGAACTAAATTGCAATTAACTTTGCTATAGAATTAGAAAATATAAATTCCAACAGCCATAAATCCATAATGTTATAGAAAATATATTTTATAAAATATCATTAAATTATCATTAAAAACGTTTTATAAAATATGATTAAAAATATTAGCAAATGGAGTTTACAAATATGTATGTTATTTTGCTAAGAGATACATATTTATTCACAATTTTAAAACCTTCATATATTTCATCTCACTAGTGAAAATAGAATGAGTTAAAGCCTTATATACAGATATAGATTCAATAAAAGAGAGTCATGAAAAATAAAAATAAAACAACTATATTTTGCTATTCGATTTAGAACTACAAACGAGAAATCTTGTAACTTTTGTCTCATATGTAAGGATTCCCTTAAATTTTGCCACCCACTAGATGTTGATTCATCAAACCTCCAAGAAAATATTCACTTTAGAAAATAGCCACCTACCCACTTTGGATCTTTTTAAATTCTAGAAGTTATATTTATTGCTTTTAAGATAGATAAGGTCATTAGGGGTGCAAGTTTGTGTATACCTACTTTAGGCTAAATTACTCTTGTGGTGTACATTTTATACTATGTATGTATATGACAAGAAGATATTTGTCAACAATAAGCAAATTTGTCATTAGACTTGGCTTTTGTAAAGAAGATTTTGTCTTAGAAAACAAAATCCAAAGACAGTCATTTAGCAACAAGGTTCTTGGTGGAGAAGATACAGTCAATTAATCCATATTTTGTGACTAAGGTCACTTAGTCTTTGTAAGGTATTTGGTGCCAATTATCTCTTAATGATCAAACATTCTTAAATTTCTTTGACATGTAGGAGTTCCAAACCAAATGCAATTGCACAATAGATGCAGTCAATGTCCTATATTAGTGCCTACAGTAAATGTCCTAATTGAATTGTTTCTAGGCCTGTAGGCACTAATATAGAACATTGACTGCATCTATTAGTGTCTACAGGCCTAGAAACAATTCGGTTAGATTTTTTCAGTTCATCAATGCAATGTATGATACTTTTAAATGAATATAATCAAAATGCCAATTTTTTATTTTTTTTACTACTTTATGTATTTTTACTACTTAATATATTAATATTTTATTTATTTCTAAACTTGAATTTTGGTCAACTTTGCACAATACTAGCTGTAATTATTTTATAATCTAATTGCAAATTTAATATGCTAAAAGAAATCTATAAACTATGGATATTTGAATTGTATTGCAAATTCCCTCATTATAGTATTATTGAATTTTCTAAAGAAGAAGATGCTTAATCTTTAAATGCCAAAGCGGACGTTTTACGAGGAATCTCTTGTGTAGGACAGAAATGCAACTATTCCTCTTTTGAGTTTTGTTGTGAAAAGGGAAGGTCTTCCACTGAGCACTTTTGTTTTTTTCAAAGTAGATGATGTCATATAGTGCCAAAAGGGATGATTTCCACAGTCACCAACCCGGCGTTCAAGGGTTAATCCACAAATCATTCTTTGCAACGTATTTTGGCCATTTCTTGCTATTTACTCTTGATGTGAATTTCAACCATAAAAACGATATTTTTTTAATTTGAGTCTGACTAATTAAGAAAATCATATCAAGTATCATTTCTAATCCAACTGGAAATTTTGAAAAATTGAAAAATTGAAATAATTTATAGCAATATGAACTTTAGGCCTATAATCATGGTTTGTTGATTTTTTAATTTTAAAACGATATGGTAACTTTGCTTTATACCATGATGTCATACACTATAAAATACATCTGTGGTGAAAATTTCAAAGATTCCTAGTATATTTTGTATTTGATATGAGTTTTATTTGTTTATTTCTTAAATAATTCACAGTAATTTCAGATTTTCTTCAAACCAAATTTGAAACTTTTATGACTTGCAGAGTTGCAGTAAACATATGAGTTCATTTTTGAAAAATAAATATAAAATTTTTCATTCATATCTTTTTGCAAAATGGTAGTAAATAGAGTGATGGACAATGAGGCTTGAAATCCGTGGTCATAGGTCTATCCTTCCAAAATTACCTTAGCACCTTAATAATTTTCCAAAAATCATTTGAAATTTTATGACTTGCAATAGATGTGGCATATGAATTCAATTCTTGAAAAACAAACATAAAATTTTTCATTCATATCTACTTGCAAAATGGCAGTAAACAAAATGATGGACAGTGAGGCTTAAAATCCGTAGTCATAGGTCTATCTTTCAAAGTTACTTTAGCAACTTATCAATTTTACAAAATTAATTTGAAAATTTTATGACTTGCAATAGACATATGAATTCATCTCTGAAAAATAAACATAAATTTTTTTGTTCATATCTATTTGCAATATGGCAGTAAGGTAGTTGCAAGAAACACCTACCAGTTTTGGCTCAAAACGGCCTCAGTACTGGAGTACTGTGACTTTTTAGAATAAAATTTTATAAAATAAAATAAAATATGGATAATTTGTAAAGCATTCAAAATAGTATGAATGTGAAAATTTAGACCAAGAAAATTTATCTCTAAAAGTTATGTACATTCAAAGAGTATTGAAAAATACAAAAAAATACACACTTTGGGATTTGATTTTTTTTAAATAGTAAAAAAATTCAAAAAATTCAAAAAAAAATTATATTTTCTAACTTGAAGGTGCTTTTCCTCAATAACTTGCAACTTTGAGGGACAAATAATTGTACTCTCTACATGTGCACAAAGGTGGTGCATTTTGAGCACATGTGGAAGATAGACACTTTATTATTTTTAGAAAATCTCTTTGTAGGCTTGTGTAACTTTAGTAGAATTCTTTGTATTTCAATTTTCACTTTCAAATTTGCATTTTTGAGTTGGAAATAGTACTAAAAAACCTCAAAGTGGCCAAGGTAGACATCCTGTTGGGAACAGTTTAAAAATAATAAATTAATTTTTAAAAATTGAAAAAGAATACACAATATTAAAACTACTACATGTACCTTCCTTTCAAATTTCATGAGAAACAAATCTAAGATGCAAAAATTATGAGCAAAAAGCCACTCGTCCAAGATCAAAGGGACACCCAAAAGGACAAGTGTTTCTTGTAACGACTCGTAATAGAATGATGGATAGTGAGGCTTCAAAATTCTTGTGCAAAAATCATATCCCAAGAAAACAAATTGAAAATATGTACCACAAGGCTTCATTGCTTTCTACACTACTAGTAAAGTTTTCAAAGACCCATTTTGGAGGCGGAAGATTTTAGCAGTGGGAATTTTTACATAGATAGTAAAACTCAAAAAGCATTAGATTTATGTTGGAAATCAATTTTCATTGACTCTTTGGCTATTCATTTATAATTCTATTTAAAAAATAGAAAAAATTCCAAAATATTGACCAAAAATTTTGAAAATAAATTTGCAAACACATACTGTACTGATTTTTTAAGTTTAGAATGATATGATACAAAAATATGCACCATGATGTTCTACACTATAATATAAATCAATATAGAGGTTTTCAAATTTTTTGAGCATATATTGCATTTGATATGAATTGTTTCACTTTTTATTTAGAAGTTCTTTAGGAGAAAATTGAACCCCAAAAGAAATAGCTTAGTTTCTAATGCAAAAATTTGGGTGGAAAGAGCCTTCTCAACTCACTAGTTGGGCCAAAAATTGCATGATGAATACAAAAATTTGTCATCATTATCCAATTCATCTTCATGATTTTATAAATTTGGGTGGGAAGAGTCTTTTCAACTTACTAATTGGGCCAAGAAATTGCATATTGAACTCAAAAAATTTATCATCATTACCCAATCCATCTCCACGATTTCCTAAATCTCATGATGGTTCCATCATGGAGGATGGAACACACGCCATGTGGTGGTTGCAATGAGGATATGGCCACCTTCATATTCATTCCATTAGTATTAAAATTAGTAAGAAAACTCAAAGCCTCTTTGTGGTTCAAATTCCTCCTAATGACCATGGCTTGTTGATTTTTTTAATTTTAAAGATGTCATACACTATAAAATACATTTATGGTAAAAAAAAAATTAGATTTTACTAGTATCTTTTGTATTTGATATGAATTTTCTTCATTTTTTTCTTCAAAATTCGCAATGAATTCAGATTTTCCAAAAATGAATTTGAAAATTTTATGACTTGCAATAGACATATGAATTCATCTCTGAAAATAAATATAAAATATTTCATTCAAATCTACTTGCAAAATCATGGCACAGTAAACAAAGTGATGGGCAGCTGAGGCTTGAAATCCATGGTCATGGGTCTGTCCTTCCAGGGTTACCTAATTAGCACCTTAACGATTTCCCAAGAATGAATTTGAAAATCTTATAACTTGCAATAGACATATGAATTCATCTTGAAAAAATAAATAAATATAATTTTTTTCATTCACATCTACTTCCCAAATGGCAGTAAACAGAGTGATGGACAGTGAGGCTTGAAATCCGTGGTCATGGGTCTGTCTTCCTCTGTCTGGTGTTTTTCAGGAGTGGATAGTCAGTTGCGTCAGCTGCCGGTTGCCTGCGGCCTGTTGCTTCTTCTGTCAATACTGCAACTAATTGACCCTTGAATGACCTGATTCACTGGCGGAGAGCACAGTGAGTGCAGAGGGGCAAACGGGATGCCCTGCTGTTCTGTTCAGGAAAAATTTGTCGCTCTTTGTGAACAATATAATGTACGTGACCGCCAGTACGCACTGGGAGATCGGGAGGGCGATACCGGGGGGGTAGAATGTTCAACATGTAACTTCACCCCCCCTAGAATTTCTGTTTTAAGAAATTCTAGGGGGGGTGAAGTTACATGTTGAATGTTCTACCCCCCGGGTATCGCCCTCCCGATCTCCCTGTGACGTACGTCAGTCTGATCTAGCTAGCTCATGGAAATGGTAACCAGATCGAGTGCTCAACAGAAATCTGCAGAACCTAAAATCTCTTCCAGATGCTAGCTAGCTCTGCCCATGAGATTTGACTGATACGAAACACCTGTTGACCTTGCCGGGCAGCAGCCAGCACCGGCCGGAGCTGAATTGCAGCTAGGTTTCTTAGATCTAGACAAAATTAGCTAGCTAGAGATGTCCTGGATCAAAATTTTGGAAGAATTTGGGAGCAAGGAAGAAGTTAGTTGTTGCCCCTGACATGCACTCATAATCGCTGCACTTCCAGAGAAACAACAACGGCTGAGACAATGACAATGAGCTTGCAATATATTCGATGGACTCCGCAAAACAAGTGATCGAGAAAGATGGTTTTGGGCTGTTGAGCCGGTGACTGACTGACTACGTACTGCAGCAGCCTAGGGATGAGGATTCAAAACTCCAGCAGGGAAGATGTGATCGAACCCGGTCGATTCCACGTACTTCACCATCCTGGCCTACTACCCAATATTTTTTCTTCGTTCAATTGAAATCCAAATCCAAAGCTTTCACCACGAAGTGGCGCTAATGTACAGTATGTTCAAACAGCAGACTGTGCCCAGCCTCAATTCTACGTGAGTCGACTGAGGCACGACGTACTCCCGTTCCATCGAATGCTCTCGGGGGCACCCACAAAACTTCTGAATTTCCCAACAAACAACACTCAGTGAGGGAAAACTTGTCTACGGTCTTTCTAATTAATACATGCAGGGCATCACACACCTTCTTCTCTCCATTCTCAAACTTGAGAGAGTGAGAACGTGGTACTCTCTCCTTGACTTGCAGAGGGCCCATTCTCTGAAGATTGAGAAGTTTTTTTTATCACTTCTCCTTTGGAGATGAAGAATGGGTGTGAAGATTGAGAAGTCGTGGAAAAGATTAACAAGTTGAGTCCATTCTCTTTCTTCACACATGAAAAGGGGAGTCACACCTTCTTCATGGAGATGGGCTCCTCTTTTCATTCCACAACTTCTCATTCTTCATAGAGGTTTTGTTCTCAGAGAAGGTATGATATACACATGCATCCCAAACTTGACTGTGAGCCGTGGACAAATTTGGATGAATGAAAATTCAACTCTCTCTGCACATGATGACATTTCCCTTTCTGTCCATCCATCCAAAATGTGGATGGTCAAGCATTTAGGCAGGTTCATGTGAGATTTGGTGCCTTCAGGGAAGTACTGCCCTCCCTCGTTACCTGCTGACTGACTTGCAGTCATTTACAGTAGTCTTTACACAAGACCAAGATTTTCTCAGTGTAAGACTGAAGTTTGAATTGGTTGCAGTGCCAGTCTCAGTTTCACTGCCAGGAGGCCCCAAACCCATGCCATGTTGCATGGCACTGGGGGAATGCATGCCGGTCTTTGTGCAGTGTGCAACCTTCTTTACGCATGACAGAGAAACACAGAACCAACAATTTGATGTGCTTAAAAAACTACTCTTGTTTAACCCTGCTGGAAGGACGCTACAGATGGACTTAAAAGGTGCCAAGCACGCATCTCAACAATTCTATGGGCTTCTCAAATTAGTAGTGCATAAAAACTCTGCCGGAAGGATGCTGCGGATTTAAAAGGTACCATGGATGTCAACAATTCTATGGGCTTCTCAAATTAGTAGTGTATAAAAACTCTGCTGGAAGGATGCCAAGGACTTAAAAGGTGCCATGCATGCATGTCAACAATTCTATAGGCTTCTAAAATTAGGAGTGTATTAAAACTCTGGCGAAGGATGCAGCGAATTAAAAAGGTACCATGGATGTCAACAATTCTATGGGCTTCTCAAATTAACCCCTAAAGGACCAACATGCATTTTTTAGCCTTATAGAAATTTTGGGCAAGTACATGTGACTAGAGATATCCATATTTGAGGCTGAAATTTTAATAGAAGGTGGGGGCAAGGAATATCTTCATGTGTACCAAGTTTCATGACATTTTGAAATACGAGTCAAAAGTTGTGACCTATTATGTTACTTTTTTTGTAATTGGGCAGTTTGGGCAGATCAGAAAAAATCATTTTTTCCAAATTTTTTTTTTTGAATTTGGTTCTCTACATTTATATATACTTAAAAAGCTTTGAGTCATTCCATTTCAATCATTGAGTCAAAAGTTATGAGGGTTTTTGAATTGCGGGCAGTTATGGATTCTCTACAGGGTTGTCACATCGGGAGTTCCAAGGTCACAGGACGTCCCGGACGGACGGGCAAACCGAATCAGACGGATGGACGAGCGGACGGTCTGAGCTGGTTTGCACAGAAATCGAAACCATGGAGCTGGGCGACTGGGCGGGGACTTAAAGGATTGGGCGGGGACTTAAAGACGAGGCGTGGACTTAAGGGATTGGGCGGGGACTTAAAGGTGGGACATAAAGATAGGGCAGGGACTCAACCCCTAAAGGATCGAGGCCCTTTTCCTGCCAAAAAACACTCAAAATTGCCATTTCTATAGCAAAAAATAAAAAAATTTGAAAAATGTTTTTTTCCCACATCTAACTATAGGATCTTATACCTAACTAGTATGAGAGTGTGTGGAAAAAATTTCAGAATTTTTGACCGCATAGATTGCAAGATATTTGCGTTTAAAGTGAAAAAAACAAATTTTTCAGCACATTGGGGGACTAGATTTTTTGACTTTGAACATTTTTAACTTTATTTTTTTGCACTACAGAGATTTGAGCTTTTAATTTTTATACTGGAGAATTGAGTTAAGAATCTAGCCAAAAAAAAAAAAGTTTAAAAAAACTTAATTTTCATTACTAAAAAAATTATTAAGTAGAAGTAGGTACGAGATAGAAGGAAAATCTAAAATATTCATATATTTTAGATGGGATTAAAATGCACTAATCCCAATGGTGATATTGTTCTCGCAAGTATCCTAAACCATGCAAAAATAAAAAATTTGAAAAATTTGAAAAATTGCATTCAGAAATGAGTCCTACAAGTTATTTTTTTCAAAAAGATGCTCTAACTGCCCGAAAAACAAGAATGTCCATAACTTTCTCATAGAAAATCCAAATGAAATGAATCAAAGCTTTCTAGATAGACAAAATCATAATCTAAGAGAAAAAAAATACTTTAAGAAAAAAAAATTGCAAATTCTAAATTGCAAATTTTTTTTGCTGCCCGCCGTCCCCTGTTTTGAGCTTATTTGGTCATAACTTTTGTTTTCGAGCACCGATTGTGAAAAAAATTCTATTCCCAAGAAGATAATCAGCTTTTCTACCTCCAAAAAAAGTTTAGGAAAATCAGAAGAAAATTTCAGCCCATAGGTACTTGCCCAAAAACGCATTTGTCCCCCGAAGGGACAATGGTCCTTTAGGGGTTAAAGATAAAGTCAACTATATGTTGACTACATTGGACGGGTAGAACCTCAACCGGACGTCCCGGACGGACGGGCAGGCGGTCGACTTGTTCGGTGTGATAACCCTGATTCTCTACTCTAAAGAAATAAAATCCTAGAATGTAGATTGATTATTACAACATTACAACCGTTGGGCTTGACATTTTTAGATTCCATGATTCAATTTTTAACAATTTAGTATTATAAATCATTTTCTACTTCTTTTTACTTACTATTTTTTTCCTATATGTTATACAATTCCAAATGATGTGAAATTTTTCAAGCATATAGACATTTTGTTTAGGAAACTGAATTCAAAGAAGCATCACCTTTATCGGCATTTTTTCATAGAAAAGTGAGCTTGCAAAGTACAGCTACCCGATTTTTTGCAGGATTAAAAAATGGTTTTCAAGCCTTTGAATGCTTATATCTTATGATCCACAAGGTGGATTCTTTTGAAATTTTTACCACATGTTTTCAAAATATCATACTACAAGATTCTACGGTTCTATGTGTCAAAAATTGTTTTTTTCCAAAAATTTGGTAGTTGTATTAGAAATGGCAGTTTTGGAGTGTTTTTGGTGATTACATAGTCATGAAACTTTAGGGGTTAAGATTGTATTAAACTCTGGCTGAAGGATGTTGTGATTTAAAAGGTACCATGGATGTCAACAATTCTATGGGTTTCTCAAATTAGTTGTGTATAAAAACTCTGCCAAAAGGGTGCTATAGATTTAACCCCTAAAAAGCCATTGTTCCTTCGGGGGACGAATTGAATTTTGGGCAAGTACCTATGTGCTGAATTTTTGTTGTGATTTTTCAAATTTCTTTATAAAAATAGAAAAAATGCTAAGCTTCATGGGAGTATAATTTCTTTCTTCAATTGGTGCCCGAGAAAAAAAGTTATGTCCAAATAAGCTCAAAACAGGGGACGAAGGGCAACAAAAAAATATTTGCAATTTTTTTTTTCTATTTTATTTTTCTTATAGATTATATTTTTGTCTATCTAGAAAGCTTTGATTCATTTCATTTGGATTTTTTATGAGAAAGGTATGGACAATCTTGTTTTGGGGGCACTTAGAGCATCTTCCTGGAAAAATTCAACTTGTAGGATTCATTTTTGAATGCAATTTTAACAATTTCTTAAAAAAAATATTTCCACAAGTTTTAATTATTTTGCTAGAAAAATCTCACCATTGGAATTTGTGCTTTTTAATTCCATATAAAAGATATTAATATTTTTGATTTTCCTCCTATCTCATTCCTACTTCTACTTAACAATTTTTTTAGTAATGAAAATTAAATTTTCTTGGCTTTTTTTTCCCCTAGATTCTCAACTCAATAGTTTACTATAAAGATGTAAAGCTCAAAACTCTGTAGTGCAAAAATTTAAGTTAAAAATGTTCAAAGTCATAGAATCTAGTCCCACAATGTGCTGAAAACTTGTTTTTTTTCACTTTAACCCCTAAAAGACCAAACACTGTTTTTTGGCAACATAGCGATTTTGGGCAGCTCACTACAAACAAAGTTTTTAGTTTTATTCTTTGAAAATTTCACAAAACATGTGCCCAAGGAGTAGCTTTAAGGTCCAACAATTTTCATAACTTTTGACCACACGGTTAAAAAGTTATAACACAATATGTAATTTTCCACGTTCGGCGGGCAGCCCGGGTAGCTCAAAAAATTCCTTCAAAAATCACTTTTCTGAAAAATGAAAAAGTTGGAAGTGGTTCTAAAGAAACATTTAAGAGTGGAAAAATATGAATCACTCCATTTTGTTTGATGAGGTGAGAGTTATTAAGAATTCCAGTTTGTGGGTAGGTATGGAGTCTCTGGATTCCAAATCTATCCACAAATTGGAATTTTTAATAACTCTCACCTCATTAAACAAAATGGAGTGATTCAAACTTGTTCCCCCTTAAATGTTTCTTCAGAACCACTTCCAACTTTTTCATTTTTCAAAAAAGTGATTTTTGAAGGAATTTTTTGAGCTACCCGGGCTGCCCGCCAAATGCGGAAAATATATATCATGCAATAACTTTTTAACCGTGTGGTCAAAATTTATGAAAATTGTTGGACCTTAAAGCTACTCCTTGGGCACATGTTTTTTGAAATTTTCAAAGAGAGAAATTAAGAACTCCATTCGTAGTGAGATGCCCAAAATCACTATGTTGCCAAAAAATAATATTTGGTCCTTTAGGGGTTAATGTATCGATAGTATTGTAGGTGGAGAGCGGATTTGCCAAAAAATAATACAAAAAAATGAAGTTAACCTTTTTTGGAAAATTAATGCTACAAGAACTAGAATCTAGGAAATTAAAGTCAAGGTAGTGTTGAAAACTTAATATCTTTAGTTCAATATTAATCCTTCATTTTACCATCTAAAATTCTAGGAAATCTTAGAGACAAAAATGGAGATGCTTTATTGACATTTTGTAGGATCAAAGAGTGGAAAGATTGTTTTTGTAGCAAAATCCGTTGTCTTTATCAATCTCCAAAGAGCATGGGATAATTGAAGATGAGAGTTTGAACATTCATAGTATGGTGGGAGGTTCATAAACCATGCCTTTAAGAGCTAATTGCATTTTGGAGGAAGCTAAACTTCTTGAACTATCTTTAAAGAAATTTCCATAGAAAGAAAAATTTAATTGGCATCTAATCCAAGTTGTTTTCAATTTATTGAATGTTTGTAGAATTAGTTACAAATTTTTGAAGATGAAGAGCAATGGTCATGAAAAGCTTCTACCTCCTGAAATGTTCATTATTGATACATTGATGGTGCATTGAAGAAAGAAAAAATATACCTTTCCATTACAAGACACTTTTAGAGCCTAGTCAATTTTAGAAAATTTACCTTAATTGTGTATAAGGCAGAACTTCAGACCTCCTTTAAGCATAATAAAAGCATTTTTTTCAATAATCTTTGAACTCAACATATGTATAAAATCTTGTTTGTAATGTAGAGCCTTCATTAAATAGTTATGGATAAAGATCAAAGGGGGGGCTTAGAAAAGACATGTTCTTCAACATTTTAAAACCTCTTCTTCAAATTTTGTTCATAACTTTTGATTGGAGGCTCTAAATCACAAAATGTTTTTTGCATTTGAAATTTAGATTGATTTCATATATTTCTTTAATTCAAAGATTTTAGAAAAAAGTTATTTTAATATGCCTAAATGAGGTTTGACATTTTGCATTTAACATATTCATGCTTTTGACTTGATTATAAGTGGTTAAGCTCTTACTAAGTCTAATTTACATATCCCACATGGATTGTTGTACCTCCTACCACTCCACTTGAATAAAGAGCTTCTCTTTTCACTTCTTTACAAACATCAATCCATAAGGGTGATGTGGACCTAAGGGGTTCACTGGTTGACTTTCTTGGTAATTGTAGAAGCAAAGGATTCCTATTGGTCTAATGATCAAAGTATTTTGGTGACTACCTTGGTCATGGGCGGTTGTGTCCTTTTAGAGTTAAGCGATGTGAGAGTGACATGGTTAGGGTGAGAAGATGAATTCATTGTAAGCTGATTTTTGGAAAGCTATAACTATTATGAAATTGAAATGGATGTTGAATCCCTTTTTACACTTTTATTAATTTTCTCAAGCGGCCAACGTTAGACCTGCCAAGGTGCCGATGGTAACAGAGAAAGTCATCACACATTGTCCTTGGTGTCCTTCTAGGGTTAAGATTAATTTTCTTAAACAATGGTGATGTGGGCTATGAACTAAAAATTGGTTTTTTGTATTATTCAGAGTTGATCTTTCCTTTATGGGTACTTTCAATGTTTCCCTAGGCTTGTCAATAATGCCTTTGGGATGTGGCCGGGCTAGACTTCATCTGGTCTTGTGGGAATTTTTACCCTAAGAAAAAAAGTAAGAATTTTTTTATGAACCCTCAAAGGATCGAGTTGTTTTTTGCATCAAAAGCCACTCAAAACTACCATAACTATTACAAAGAGCAAAAAATCTTTCAAAATTGTTTTGTTTTGCATATCTACTTGTAGGATTTTGCATTAGACTAGTGTAAAGATTTGTCAAAGAAGTTTCAGAAATTATGATTGTGTAAATTACAATATATTTGCATTTAACCCCTAAAGGACCAAGGTAATTTTCCTATCAAAAACCACTCAAAATTGTCATTTCTATTGCAAAGAGAACAGAACTTAAAATTTTTTTTTTTGCATATCCAATCATAAGATCTTATACTTGACTAGTATATGAATACATGGAAGAAATTTTAGAAACTTTGACCATGTAGATTGTAAGATATATGCATTTAAAGTGAAGAAAACAAGTTTTTTTGCACCTTGCTTGACTAGATTTTTTGGCTTTGAATCTTTTTAGTTCAAATTTTTTGCAATATTGATTTTGATTTTGTATTTATTTATGTTAAGTAGTTACGTTCAAAATCTACAAAAAAAACTTAGGAAAGAAAGCACTTAATTTTCACTCATTAAAAAATTGTTAAATAGTGGTGGGTTCAAAACTGAAGAAAAAACTAAATTGTTAATATCTTTAGATAGAATTGAATCACAATAATCCCAATGGTGAGATTTTTCTAGCAAGAAAATCTAACCCAATCTACTAATTTTTTTTGAAAAATTCAAAAATTGCATTGAAAAACAAATTCTACAAGTTATTTTTTCAAGAAGATGCTTAGATTGCCCAAAAACTAAGATTGTCCATAACTTTCTCATTATTAGTCCAAATTGAATGAGATAAAGCTTCACATGTAGATAAAAATATTATATTTGAAAAAGAAAACTCTCAAAAAATTATTTTGACTTTTTGTGATTTTTTTGTGCTGCCCGCCAAACTCCATTTTTCCATATTGTACCATAACTTTTGCTTACAGGCATCAATTAAAACAAGAATTATATATTTACAATGCTCTAGCAAAAACACACAACCTCAAAAAATTCCAAAAAATATCACTAAAAATGGAGACAGTAGGAACCTATCCGCATCCAAATTGTCCCCCAAGAGAACAAATTTGGTCCTTTAGGGATTAAAATGAACAAAATAGAAGGGTTTTGTACCTTACAAGACTAAATGATTAGAATTTAAATCTTTTTAACTTAAAATTTTGCATTGTATATGTTGATTTTATATTTTTTTATATTAGAGACTTAAATTGGGAGTCTTGAAAAATTATTCAAAAAATGTTGACTTGATTTTATTTTTTAATGAATATTTAAATAGAAGTAAATACAAGATTTAAAGAAAAATAAAGTATTAATAGCTCAAAGGTGGAACTGAAATATATTAATCTCAAAGGTACAAGATAGAAGGAAAAAGTAAATTGTTAGTAGTTCTAAGATGGAAATGGAATGTACTAATCCCAATAGTGAAATTGTTCTACCAAAAAAACTAAACCTTGCGGAACTTCTTTTTTTTGAAAAATTGTAAAAATTGAGTTCAAAAAATAAACCGATACATGATTTTATCTTTGATTGCCCTCAAAAACAATACTCCATAACTTTCACATCACTAATCCAAATAGAATGAATCAAATCTCTCCATATAGACAAAAATGTAATCTATGAAGAACACAAATTATTATTATTTTTCAAATCTTGTTTTTTTGATGCATGACAAATTTGATTTTGCTTATAAGGTGGCAAAACTTTTGCTATTGGACAGTGATTGAATTACAAACTATATTCCTCCAAAGCTAATGTAGTTGAAAAATCATGCCAATAATTGAAATTATAGGAATTTACCTGAATTTTCATTTATCTTCCAATGGGACAATGGTCCTTTAGGGTTTAAAAGAAAAAAACTCTAGTTGTATCAAATGCTACTTTGTGCCACTTTGTAGCCACTATTAATCGATAGAGTACAATTGAAAAATTGAAGTGTACACTATTGGTATGTAGTGGGCACAAATAGGATAGTTTCTAAATTGTAGTACAAACAGGATCTCGTACCTTAATCTTGAAAGGATGAAATCTGTCACCAAGGTACTTTGCCAAAAATGATTTCATTTATGAATCAATTGGTGTATTCTTCATTTTTATAGTAATCTTGCAAGTCATCCTTCGGCCACTTTATTAGCCTCAATGTTTTTTGAGGGTTAATGGCAAATGATAAGTTTTTAAACCTTTGAATTCATACTTGGAAGCAAAGACCCCAACTTATCTAGGAGGAGTTATAAAATACAAAATTGATCACTTCATAGTAAAGGATGAATTTTTTACATTTATTTGCCATGTAAAAAATTTTGAGTTTCTATTTGGAAACTTCAAGATTAGATGAATTCTAGACTTAATCTTAGTCTATGAAAAGGGTATGGGAGGAGTGGGACTATACAAATGCTAAATAGAGGACAAGATTTTTATTGTGGACTTTGCGCTCATTTGAAAAGTACACACATTAAATCAAGATGGTATAGATTAAATTGATCTTATATTATTCAACAAAAGTAGGGACATCCAAAAGCATCAGGTGCCTTACACCCTTAACCCGTGAAGGACCATTGTCCATTCGGCGGACATTTGGGATTTTGGACAAGTACTTACAGACTAAATTTTTGTCTTGATTTTTTGAATTTTTTTTAAAGATAGAAATACTAATAAGCTTTGTGGGAATATAATTATTTATTCAATCGGTGTGTAGGAACTAAAGTTATGCCCAAATAAGCTCAAAACAGGGGAGAGGGGGCAACAAAAAAAAATTGCAAAAAATTAATTTTTTTTTTGGATTTTTCCCTCCATAGATTATATTTTTTCTATCTGGAAAGCTTTGATTCATTCCGTTTGGATTTGTTATGAGAAAATTATGGACAATCTTATTTTTTCGGGCACTAAGAGCATTTTCTTGAAAAAAATAACTTACAGGATTCATTTCTGAATGCAATTTTTACAATTTTTCACCAAAAAAATTCCGCATGGTTTAGTTTTTTTGCTAGAACAATCTCGCCGTTGGGATTAGTGCATTTTAATTCTATCTAAATGATATTGATATTTTAACTTTTCCTTCTATCTTGTACCTACTTCTACTTAGCAATTTTTTTGATAATGAAAACTAATTTTTTTTGAAATTTTTTTTGTTAGACTCTCAACTCAATGCTCCACTACAAAGATTTAAAGCTCAAAACTTTGTAGTGCAAAAACTTAAAGTAAAAAATATTCAAAGTAAAAAAATCTAGTTCCACAATGTCCTAAAAAACTTTTTTTACTTTAAATGCAGATATCTTGCAATCTGTGGGGTCAAAAATTTTGAAATTTTTTCCTCACATTGTTATACTAGTTAGGTATAAGATCCTACAATTAGATGTGAAAAAAAAAAAATTCAAATTTTTTCACTCTTTGCTATAGAAATGGCAGTTTTGAGTGTTTTTTAGTAGAAAAATGGTCTTGGTCCTATAGGGGTTAATCAGTTAAGGAACAAACATTTGAATTTTTGAACAACAAACAAATAAATATACATTTTTGACACACAAAATTCATTTTTTCATCCATCAACTATTTAATGGTATAGATTCTTTAATATTTGTTCAATACAGAAAAACTTTTGTTTGCAAATATTCTAAAATTTAAATATATATGTAGGTTTGACCTTTGCTTTGACCTCAAAAAGTAACTACTTCAATTTAAACATGATCCATAAAAAATAATTTGAATATATGAAAAAATATATATATTTAAAAATTCTTTTCAACTCAGTTTTGAAGGATCATTTGTTGAATTGAAAAAGTTTGTCAAAGCTACTATTCAAAAAATTTATTTAAACTTTTTCTAATGCAGAAAATACAAATACAAGTTTTGATTTAAAATCTAAGATTAAAAATCTTTAGAGAGGATTTGGGGGCTTTGGAGGGCCGTTTCAGGCCCATCCTCCAATGTGGCCAAATTTTGTGAACAGCGATACGGGCGGTTAGTTTTTTTTTCAAATATCATTTTCTATAAAAATAAAAAATAAAAAATGACTTGGTAGTCACTATGCCTTGTCAGCCAGCTGCTGCAGCTATGTTTCCGCAGTTTGGGAACACAAGGGAACTTGCAGCCCTCCAAGGCCCCCGAATCCCCTCTAATGGATGCATTCAATGAAGACAAAGAAAATGATACCGAGGATATTCACATGTAGTTGAATACTGGAGGAGTTTTTATGAAGATTCTTTGAACCTAAATCCCTAGGGTTGGAACTCTCGTTTAACCCCTCACCGCCCACACTCAGACACTCTGTCGTAGATGCTTCTAAGGCGAGTAGAACAAAACAGACGGATGCGGAATACAGAATTGAAATCGGAAGAAGTCAACCATGTCGATGGAAAGTGAGCTTCCTGCGGTGTACAAAACACCATGCTAATCTAGAATCGGCGGATCAGATTTCTCAGCAGGAAGGTCCGATTGAACCCCCAAAAGCAGAAAATGTGGATTCAACTCTGCTTTTCGAGTGTTTTGGTAGCTGTAGCAAGCAAAGTACTTATCCAACAAACACCAAAATTGGTATGCATAATGGCTAACACCTCATGAGTAACTTGCCAAAATTGCACAACAAAACAAACAGAACCCAGATCGTAAGGCCAATTGTTTGGAAGTCAGAAAAGGTGCATGCTCCTCTTGGTGACCGGTTAATGCGGTCCTTTGACCTGCCGCTGCGATTCCAATGACGGTTTCCTGCGATTGCAAAGTGCAGATTGCAATCGAAGTGCCAGACAAACAAGGGACAAATTTTCCAAAAAGCAACATCAGTGCCGCTCAAAGTTTACAAAATTGTGCCAAAAGGTCTCATGAGCATAGGAAATGCCACTGCAAGCCATATTCTACCAAAGATCTGTAATCTACCTAACAATTCTACAGTTTGACCTCCACCAAACAGCTCCAGACAAGGTACGCCAGCAGGGAAAGCAACAAAAGCCTCTAAAGACTACCAAAGAAGACAATTCTAACTCATCCGAAGCCCACAACTCTGAACGAAGCAATTAAATCAAAATTGACGCGGATCAATGGATCTGCAAGACAAAGGAGCAAAGAAGCTGATGGTAACTGTTTCTACGCATGAAAACGGCAAACGCAGTGCATGCGCCCTACGCTTCTTGATCCCGGTGATGCATGACAAGTCCGCAACAACCAGTCTACACAAGACAACAAGAAGCAAACTATGAGTTCACTGGGAAAGCCGTAGGGCCCATTTCTTCTGCCCGTGAAGCTTTGCAAAACAAGGTTTGTTGCAGCATGCAAGCCACTGGTAGGCCTTACACAGACAGTGTTGCTTCTTCTTACAAACCCGGCATTGTTTACGCAAACCATCTGGGTGCTTGACGGTGAAGTGGATGGCCGTTGGGTGCATGTTTTGTAGGCTGCACGTCCTTGGAATTGTCATAGCCGGTTCTATGAGAGACTTGGCTATGTCAAGGTAGAATTGGAGCCTCCCTCCGAAGCACTTCTCACCACAACGCATCTTATCATCCCTGTACAGAATCCAAGCGTTTTGAAGCGATGAGTCCAGCGTGAAAAAAAAGAGCTTATGCCACCACTTCCTACTATGAAACTGAACCGTGTAATCCCTCCGCATCTAGTCAACCAAGTCTACACCCCTCATGTGCATTTGGTATTTTGCTTGTGTGGCGTGGTTGAAAGCTCTTCCCGCACACCTTGTAACCAACGCAACGCTGTAGCCTTGCCTGTAGGATTAGCACTTGTGCTAAGGAAAGAAACCGGCTTTGAGTCATACCAGGTGGTTGCCGCCATCTTCTAAGACTTATGCATCCGCCAAAAGAGGGTAGTCCTCGGATGGTCGCCACGCTTCATTCTCATCAGACAAGATGGAAATCCCACACGCCCACCCTTCACAATGCCAGTGGCAAAGATCCCTCGTTCAAGCAAGCCATGGAACAATTGCGATGAAGTAAAAAAGTTATCACAAACCACTGTATGTAACTTGTGACCCAAGCCGGTGGTCAGAGCATGAACGACCTTCTCCCCTTGGTCTAATTCCGCTTCTCCTCCATTCTTCCTAAGGTATGGAATGACATTGTAAATGTACCTGCTTGGATTCAAAATGGCCGCCCAACACTTGATGCCATACTTTGTAGGTTTAGCAGGGATATATTGACGAATCGGAGAGAAGTGGCCTCGATAAGCTATCATCACCTCATTGCATGTGATGAACTTTTTGCAATTGAACAATTCCTTCAATCGAGTGACAAAGTGTTCTAGCACCCATCAAACCTTGCCAATCTTGTCATACTCTATGGCGTCCTTATCTTGACACAGCGTCAAATTGTCCACGCAATGGAGGCACCGAAAGAGGCACTCAAAGCAATCTCGACTCATGACCTTGGGAATCACTCAACCCTTCCAAAACGGATCTTTGTTCTAATAATGGCGTACAAAAGGATACAACTTAGAGCCCATGAGAATGACAGCTCCTAAGAATGCTTGCAACTCAGCAGCGATTGTGTCTCTCCATTTTCGGCTGCCATTGAAGCCTGCCGGTCGACCTCTTCTCCTTGGATCCCTCTGGTTTGTGCACTGCTGGCGGACATAGGAGTTGGTTTGCTTCACCAATTTGACTACCGTTGCCTCATCCCACCATAGATCAAAGAAAAAACGTGATGGCTGCTTGCTCCTTTGAAAACGTTGCATTTGGACCAGGGTGAGGGCCTTGGAAGCTGGCAGTGTTGCCTTCGAGAACGGTAGTGTCCTGTGTCGCAACAAAGGGCAAGCAATTTCCCAGTTATACTCCCAAAAATCACTCTAAAGCATAACAAAGTGACTCTAAAGATCAAACCCGCGAGTTCCTGTGAAGTATCTAACCTTATTTAGTATCTAAGATCCGTCAGTACCCCTATCTCACTTTCCGGTCCTAGTTTTAAAACTGGAAACACAACAACACCAAAAACTACAACCAGATCTTTCTTTCCCTTTTTGGTCCGCCTAACTTATTTGATCCGGTCTGGTCTACTCACATACCCTCTCACTCTTATCCGGTCTAGTTTTGCCTATGTTTCATCATCAGAGGGTTCGAGAGTGGCAGGCCCGCCACTCCTTCCGTGACTTATAGTGGCTGAAGATCGACTTTCCTATTCCCCTATCTCCTATACTACTCCGGATCTGGTTTGGTCCTTTACAGCAATCCAGAGAACTCTCCAGATCACAACACTAGCAGAAAAACAGGGATATATAACCACCCATTGAATGACTAATTGTCCGCCGTGACTGAATAGTGATTGCAGGGACCAAAATTTGGCTTGAAGCTTATACACGCTGGGTGCAAAGTCATTATGTAGTCATTTTGCAAGCGGGTGGATGGCAGCTGGATGAAATGTGGCCCCGAAAGGAGGCAATGAACATGTTTTGTTCAAGACTCCGAAATGGAAAGATCTGATGGTTTTGAATCAGTCATTTGTTAGAATCAAAGCTCGGGCTTTCATTGATGAATGACTCTCAAATGACTCCACTTTCCCTCAGGCAATTTAGAGCGTGTAATTGAATTTTTTTTGGGGGGGGGTAATTATAATTGAGGAATTGAGACTTTGATTCATCTCCGGACATGGGTGCAGTCATTCCTTTTATGACTGCGCCGGTTCCAAGTAGTTCTTTACTAGTCATTAGTGTAGAACTATGTGACTACTGAATCATTGTTGTATAGTCATTCACGAGTCATTTCGTCAGAACAAAGGCACTTGAAGATCATGGATCAAATGGACAATTGAAATGGACAGATCAGATGGATGGATCAGATGGACAAATCAGATTGCTTCTTTTTTGAATGGCTTAGATGGATGAGTGAAAACTTGCATCTTGGCAAAAAAATGGACAGTTGAAATTGAATCTCAACAATAAATGGACGTTTTAGATTTTAGGGTAGCCGTCAAATATTAGGTCAGCCGCCACATTTGCATCTTGGCAAAAAATGGACAGCTGAGATTGAATCTCAATAACAAATGGACGGTTTAGATTTTAGGGTAGCCGCCACATTTTAGGTCAGCCGCCACCACCTCTTCTCCTTCTTTCTTCTTTATAAATATCTTCTCATTCTCTCCTCTTGCTTTGGCTCTAGTTTTCCTAAGTGATGGGTAAGTTCACACTCTTCTTTTTGTTGTGTTGTTTTCTTACGTTGTTGTTTTCTTGTGTTGTTATGTTATTGTTTTGTTCTAGTTCTTGTTCTATTGTTTTGTAGTATTGTTGTTTTGTTTTGTTGCTATTTAGTTTGTTGTTATTGTGCTGTTTAGCTTGGTTGATCTGCTGTTCTGCCGTGTTGTTGCTATTCTACCATTTTGTTGCTGTCAGGCCATTTTGTTGTTGTTCTGTAGTTTTGTTGCTCTCCTGCAGTTTTGTTCCTATTTTGTAGTTTTGTAGGAAAGTTGTTGTGCTGTATTTCTCATTTGTTGGTTGTCTCAATACAGTGACCAAAACTCCAGAAGCATCAGATATTACTGGGTGATTTTGCGTATATAGAAAAAACCTTGGAATGATTGTAAATTGACATCTGCAGTCATTCTTTAAAACCACTGAAGCACGAAATTGACTGAAAGAGCACTACAAAATGACTAACTTCCAACTCCGTTTGCAATACCCACAAACAAAATAACCCTGCCTAAACGCTCTTTGTATAAGAAATGACTACGGCATGACTCTTTTATAACTAAACAAAACATTTACATTTTCTCAAAAATTGTGCTCCAAATCCTAACCCACTACCAATCATACGCTGACATGCAATGCTCAGTGGTTCCCACAAAACTTTCAAAATGACTTTCAAATGAATTCTCAAAGTCTGAAAAGTGACTTCAAAATGCCTTCCTTTATCCAGGTATATGACTAATGCATGACTCCATAGTGTTGGCCAAGTCATGCAAGGCAGTCGCGATGCAGTCATTCCGCGAGTCACTGAACTGCACATTAGCACTCCCGAAACCCCTTTTCTTGACATGGCATAATCCCCCAATTGTCCAGGTCCTAAAACACATCAGATTTTCAAGGGGATGAACTTTTTTTAGAAGTCATGGATGTCTTTCTAACACCAGAGTCCACAATGACTCAAAAGTCCTAAATAACTCGTCCACAATGACTTCAGCCTTCAAATGGCCCATTCAGTCATTTAGCAGTCAATCCTGTCCTGAATAACTTAAATTGAGTCATTTTGCCTAGTTATTTACAGCCCTTTTTCTAGTGGTGCAGGCCACACAAAGACCCTCCGTATGACCCTCTCATACTACAATGACCTTGACGTTAAGTTCCCTCTATATAAAGTTAGGTGGTTACAAGTGTATTCGTCCGTTCCAACATCAACTAAAGTTCTTCCGTTTACCAACTAAGACAACGAGATCTCTCAGGAGATCGGACACTCAACTGAATTTCCCACCCCAAGAGTTCTAGCGTGACTAAGGAATCCCTCCCTATCCACCTAGCCTAACAACGGCTTTCTCACCCAGAAACCTAAACCTTAGTAGTGCTGAGGAATTGAAATCCACTCCCAACTTTTTTATTACCCACTCACTTGCATATAAGATCAAAACAAGAACACCAAGGGGAGAAATCACTCCCAAAACAATCTACACCTTCCTAACTCCTCGCCATACAATCCTGCCACACTTGGGAGAAATACACAACAAGAAGCCAACAGAAAGTACAAGCAAAATTTAGGCGAAAAGACTCATAACGCCCTAGCAGGAACTAGCTTTATATACAATCAATTTACAAAGGCAAAAAGGCCACATAAATCCACACGGAACTTCCGATCTAATCCTAACCTGCCAAACCGGATCAGCATCCGGTCCGGTCCATCCTATCTCTAACAAAAATAATTCCTACCTACTGTACAACTCCCTGACTCAGTGTAGGACTTTTGGGTTCCGGTGGCAAACTCTCAAAGACATCCTGCAAATTTTGGCGCCGCTCCCCAACTGCAGGATCCAAAAGATCCGACCCTGGCGATGAATCCAGATGAATTGTCGTGTCAGGTGCAGGTGCAGGTCCTCGTTCACTCTTCTTCGACTGGGGGGTTCGATCCTTACCATCCCTCCGATCAGCCCCACTCAAAAATGACTCCGAAAGCGAGATATCCGAAAGATGGATATCTTTAGAGTACATTGATCCAGTTAGCTTTTGGCTGCTCACCTCCATCTGGTTCACTGCCTCTCGTGCCTCCACCATTGCCTTTTCCACCTACTCGGAAAAGTCGGTCAGGATACGAATCATCTGGGTACCGGATAGTTTCTATTCTCTCATCAAATAGTTTCACCTTGGCGATAGAGGATCCGAGTTCTCCAAAAGTGGCCTTCACCGTTTCCGCTACCTTCCACGTTACTTCCGCCATCTCCCAAACAGCGGCCTTATCTTCCTTGAAGGCAAACATCTCTGCCTTCAACGTGTCGACTTCCTCCTGAAGTTGACAAATCTTTGCCTCTTGCTTCTTGTGTTCAAGTGGATTGGTGATGCATAACACCACCTTCTCCGGTAGCTCACTGTCTACTGGCGCATCCACCAGATCTCCAATACCGGAGAGGGTCCTTCTCTTGACCTCCCAATCCGCTTGTATTTTGCAGAGAGTGCCGATCAATTGATTGAACGGATCATTTGAATTCGATTCCTCCGGTTCCATCTTCTCTACTTCCGGTCCCTTATCCAGAGAAGACCTCCCTCCAAGAGGTGTTCCTCTTTTGCGAGGAGGTGTCGTCTTCAGTCGCTTGCTCTGCCTGAGGCGCTCCTCCTCATCTTCTTCTTTCGTCTCTAATTCGGATCCGAATCCCTCCTCGAGTTCCTCATCTGTCTCCGACTCCCCGTACTTCAGGAGAGTTTCCTGAGTCCTCCATACCTTCTCCTCTGATTTAGTAAGGAGTTAGTTGCGCTAGTAGAGGTGAAAGATGTAGAGACACAAGGGAGTGGCTCTACTTCTTCCAACTCTAGAAACGAGCTGGACACTAGATCGTAAAAGATTTGGGCCCAGTCCACTTTCCGTTCCCCGCTCAAAGATCCAAAAATAGTGTTGCCGAGGGTTATTGTTACCCTCGTTGGCTTCTCTGGGTGGAAGATCAGAATCAGGAATTGGAGAAGGTGGCAATGTCGATTGTTTTTGCAATCTTCAACCGCGTAGCCATCTTTCGGGTTCACTGCTCTCCGAAACTTTCCGTGGTATAATTTGTCCTTTCGGCTTGCCATCACTAAACCACTACACCGGAAGTTGTAGGCCTCTCTCCACCTCTCTTCTGTCCAATGGGTCGGACGCCTCCGGACAGTATTGTCGAACTGATTCAACAATTTCTCCAGTATCTCTCTCACCACCTGTTCTTCTCTAAGTCCCCGGGGTTTATCCATCAACCCTAAACAACCCATCATGTTGAGGTCCTCCATGAGCTTGGTCTGCTCCGCTTTCTTGAAAGGGATGATCAAAACCACCTTCCAAAGCTTAACCTCGGTTGTGGAGGAACTGGACACTCCCGGTCTATCCTTGCAAAGCCGAGGCATAGACACAGACTGGACTAGCCGGACCCTTTCCGACCCTATACCTCACCCTCTCCTAGCCGCATGTCCAGTTCTTCACTTTCTCTTGTTTGATCTCAACCGGAAAACAACAACCTTGCAGGCGTGGAAATCTAACCCTACAGCACACACAATCTCAAGCTCTAATGTACGCCCTCCACGCTCACACTTAAGACACACACACTACAGCTTTGGCGTAAAAGTCAGCGGAAAAGCGCTCAATGTCAGTTCCAAAAATCGAGGAAAGTAAAGAAGTGAAATGGAGAAGACCAGCATTTATATAGTCTCAGGACCCCAACTGGTCATCATGACCTCTTCCGGTCCGGTCCTTAGTAATCCGGTTCAACCCTAATCCGATCCTAGATGAATTTCGGATATTATTCCGCTTTTGAGTACAAATATTCTGACCCGATTAGACCCAATTGACTCCTTACTACATGAGCTTTGTTTATCTCTAGTCTTCTTTTGCCTTTTAGTCAAATCCAGATCCTAATTACTAGTTTCCGTTCCAACTTCTAGGTAAGCAAGAAAAAACCAAAAATTCTAGTTGCGACATCTTGTGTCCACTCACTGTCTGTATACATAGCTCTAGTCCTTTCTAGAGCTTCTCTATGATCTTCGTCAAGGTACTAGAATTCCTGATAAGTTAGAAGGTCCAAATCTAACTCGTCTCATAATGGATCATTATTAGCACTATGAATTTCCCAATCAGAATTATTGTCAGCAAAAGAATTACCTGCAAAGTTGAGGTATTCCGCCATCCACGATGCATCCATTGAATCCGATGTCCATCCATCATAATGGTGAAGCCTCTCGTACTGGGAGCATTTGATAGCTGTTCCCGCACTCCTTCCTGCTCTCGATGGGGTCACTTGCATTATAGTGTCTGCATCATGTTCAATGTCTTCTAGGGACACTGATTCACCAACTATGGAAGTCAATCCCATTGGATTGGGTAGAACTGTGGTAGTTCCTTCATGGATTGGTGATGGAGGTTGACAATTGAGAGCTGGTGTTCCTCCAATGGCAGGCAAATGTGGCCACAATTGCCAGTTAAGACAAAGGCAATTGGTCACTTTTACAAGATGATATCCTATGCCTCCACCAAACTGCACTCCAAATAATTGGAAATCTCCTTCCCATAGTGCCATTACTGGCTCTCCAGAGAATGTGTCAAATCCTCCCCATTGTTGCGGATCATATCCCATGCATTCCAATTGTATCCACACAGCCTTTTGCAATATTGTGCCTTAACGGTTATTTGGTCCATTCTGTGGACAAAGGAGAGTGTGCATTGGAATGGGAATGGCAACGTCTCCCCACACCGGTGTCTCTTCCAGTGTTGCATTCCCATTGCCAGTGTGTAGCAAGTTCAAATTCTGAATAACTGGATTCTCCACCGTTGTGAAGTCGGTTACCCACTCTTGAACCCGTGCCACCCTATCAAATGCCCCCTGCAAGCTGCGTAGTTGACCATGAGTAACTGGCACTGCACTTGCGTTGGATGACGCTCTTGCTAGATTCGCCAATGGCAAATTGGAGGTGCGCTAGAGAGGTAGCCTAAACGCGCCGGGCGCCGGCTGCAAGATCTTGAGCTGATGGAGCCCTATTGAAACCTTCAAAATCTTGTGATGCTCTAGGGCTGCGAGCAACTCTAGGATAGCGGTGTCGTGTTGAGAGGAGCACGCTTTGGGAATACGCAAAGTATCTGGCTGCAACTGAAACTAGCTAGTCAATGACTTCAAATAATCTTCAAGTCTTCTAGTCTTCAATCTTCTCTTCGTTCTTCGGCCTTCAAACTCCTCCCCGTTGGCCTATCCTGTGTTGGCTCTAAACGGGTTAGGATTCGGTCAGATAGGTAATAAGAACCACGGCCCTCGAACGGATAAAACGGGATGGCATAACACGAGATGCCGTCCGGATGATGGGCTCTTAAACTTCAAACTCCCGGTGACCAGCTCTAACTAGGCTTTAGCTTTCACCGTGAGAACAAACAGATTCGACCATGTGGGTGATTAAATCCCACCGTCTCCACAAACACAAAACGAGGCTAAGCATTGGTTTAACCTAAGCTGCCCGCAACAACAAAAGTTTACAATAAAAGACAAGCGCACAAGCCACAACACACAAAATCTTCACTCCAACTTCAATTTCAAAGTTAAACTTTGAATGAACGCCACCAATGCTCCACAACTCCAAATAGAATGAGTGATAGCTCTTTGTAAAGCTAATACAATTTTCTATACTTTCACCAAATTTCAATTCATTCAAATACTCTCTCCAATATCTATGATTGCCCAAAGTTTTGGCCTCTAAAAGTGAGGGCAACAGACCCTCCTTCACTTCAACACTCACAACTCACTCATAAATGTTCCAAATACAACAAATGATAGCTATTTGAAAAGTTAACAAAATTCTCTACAACTTCTCAAAATTTCATTGCAAAATAAAAATCTGTCCATCTTCTATGGTTGGTCAAAGTCTCAGCCCCTTCAATTGGGAGGCAGCAGACCTTCCTCCACTCAAACTAGCACAAATCTCCACTCACAACTTCAATTCAAGCAAGAAAAGACCTCTTCCAATCACAACATCACAATACACAACTCCTTCAATTTTCATTGAAAAAAAACCCCTTCTCAAAACATAACACAACAACAACCTCCAAACAAACTGATCCCCCCCTAACTCACAACGAGAGAGAAGATGAAAAAAAATCACCTTTTTCCCACCTTAACGCCACTTTAACTTCACTCTATCTTTCTATCTTTTATTTTTCCACTCAATCTCCATCTTATCTTATCTCTAACTTCACTCTATCCACTCTATCTACAGAATAAAGAACTAAAATCTACATATATCTAGTAGAGGTAAAAAAAAAACTAGAACCCCAATTTCTTGAGATTCAGAAAAAAACCCTCTAGTTCGACATAGTATAATCTAAATAAAACACAAAGAAGAATATCGAATGAGATGAAGCCACCTCAAATGATGTCAACTTCTTTATAATGCAACAAATATTAAAATCTATCTAAATCATATATATATACATGTCGCAGCACATGGCAAGCAATTTCCCAGTTATACTACCAAAAACCACTTTAAAGTATAACAAAGTGACTCTAAAGATCGAATCCGCGAGATTCTGTGAAGTAGATAGCCTTATTTAGTCTCTATGCTAAGTCAGTACCTATATTTCCTCTTCCGATTCAAACACAAGAACCGGAAACACAACAACATCAAGAACTATAATCAGACCCTCTTCTCCTTCTCCGATCCGGGCCACTTTCCGATCTGGTCTGATCAACTCACATCCACTCTTACTACCATCCGGTTTAGTTTTACCTTTGTTTTACCATCAAAGGGTTTGCCCCTTGTTTTTTACAGTGGCAGGCCCGCCGCTCCTTCCGTGAATTATAGTGGCTGAAGACCCACTTTGTCCTTCTCCAATTCTCTACACTAACCCGGACCCGATTTGATCCTTTACAGCAACCCAAAAAACTCTCCGGATCACCGGTCACAGAAGGACCCCCCGTACGATCCTTCCATACTACAACGACCTTAGCGCCACGTTCCGTCTGTGCGAAGCCAGGCGGCTGCAAGTGAACCCGTCCGTTCCAACATCCACTAAAGTTCTTCCGTTTGCCCACTGAGGCAGCGAGATCTCTCAGGAGATCGAACACTCAACCGGATTTCCCACCCAAGAGTTCTAGCACGACTAAGGAATCCCTCCCTATCCGCCTAGCCTAACAACGGTTGTCTCGCCCGGAATCCTAAACTTTAGAGTTGCTGAGGAACTGGAATCCACTCCCAACACTTTCGCAACCCGCTCACCTGCACATAAGATCAAAACAAGGACGCCAAAGGGAGAAATCACCCCCACACTAGCATGCGCCTTCCTAACTCCTCACTACACAACCCTGCCGCACACGGGAGAGACACAAAATAAGAGGCCAAGAGAAGACGTACGCGAAAATGAGGTGAAAAAACTCCCAACTCCCAAACAGGGGCTGACTTATATACAACTTGATTACAAAGCAAAAAGGCCCCTAGAAATCTGTGCTGGACATCCAGGTCCGATCCTAACCGGCCAGACCGGATAAACATCCGATCCGGTCCTAACTATCTTACAAATACTTTACATTTCTAACTAACTTCCTACCCTACTCTCCAATTCCCCCGCCCAGCGTAGGACTTCTAGGTTCCTCGGGCAGTTGGTTGAAGACGTCCGCCAAGTTCCGGCTCTGCTCCCCGGCAATTGGATCCGGAAGATCTGACCCGGGCGATGAATCTAACTGAATTGGTTGCCCCGGCCCAGGTCTCCGGTTACTCTTCTTTGACTTGGGTGTCTGATCCTTGCGCTCCCCCGGATTTGATCCTCCCGCTGCAAACGAATCCGGCAGCGAAATATCCGAGAGGTGGATTTCCCGGGAAAACAAGGATCCGTTCAACTTCCGACTGCTGACGTCCATCCGGTCGACCGCCTCTCGTGCTGCCACTAAGGATGCTTCCACCCAATCGGTGAAGTCGGTGAGGATCCGAACTATCCGGGAACCGGATACCTTCTTCTCCTCGTGCACCCCTTTGTCAAATAATGCCACCTTAACTGCGGTGGATCCGGACTCTCCAAGAGTGTCCTTCACCGACTCAGCCACCTTCCGGGTTGCCTCCGCCATCTCCCGGACTGCTGCCTTGTCTTCCCTGAGGGTTACCATGTCAGCCCTCAGAGCGTCGACTTCCTCCTGAAGCCGACGGATCTCTGCCTCCTGCTTCCGGTTCTCATCCGGATCGGCCAGGAATTGCCCCACCTTACCAGGCAATTCACTATCAACCGGTGCACCCACCAGCTCCCCAATAGTGGTGAGAGCCCTCCGCTTGATCTCCCAATCCACTCGTATCCCACCCAGGACAACCGTCAACTGGCTGAACGGGTCGGTCTGATCCTCGAGATCCGGCATCTCTACCTCCGGTCCCTGTTCTGGTGTGGACCGGGGGTTCAAGGGGGTTCCTCTCCTCCGAGGAGGCGTCGTCTTCTGTCGCTTCCTCTGCCGGGACGGCTCCTCTTCTTCTTCCTCTTCTGTCTCAGGTTCGGATCCGGTTTGCTCCTCCATTTCGTCATCCGAACCCGACTCTCCGTACTTCAGGATAGACTCCTGAACGCTCCACGTCTTCCCCTCCATTTGAGTGAGGAGTTGGTTCCGCTGGTAGAGGTGGAAAAGGTAGGGACTCAAAGGAGTGGCCCTACTCTTTCTGATCCTCGTCACCAGCTAGGACACAAGATCGGAAAAGATCCAGGCCCAGTTCACCTTCCGTTCCCCGCTCAAAGAACCAAAAATGGTGTTGCCGAGGGTCATTGTCACCCTCGTCGGCTTCTCCGGGTGGACGATCAGAACCAGGAACTGGAGGAGGTTACGATGCCGGTCGCTCTTATAGTCTGCGACCGCGTATCCGTCCTTGTTGCTCGGCTCCCCATGAAACTTATCATGGATAAACTCGTCCTTCCGTCCGGCCATACCAGAACCTTCCATCCAGAAGTTGTAAACTTCCCTCCACCTTTCTTCTTCCCATTCGATCGGGCGGCCCCGGAGAGTATTGTCGAACTTGTTCGACACCTTACACTTGATCTCCCTAACCATCCGCTCCTCCCAAAAACCCCAGGGTTTATCCATCAGGACTAGGCACCCCATGGCATTGAGGTCCTCCATGAGCTCAGTCCAGGCCGGTTCCTCCATAGGAATGACCGGAACTATCTTCCGGAGCTTGACGTCGGAGGAGGAAATGGGCGCGCCCGGTCTAGTCTTACGCAGCTGAGGCATGGACACTAGACGACCGCTGGACCCGTACCGATCGTTACCTCACTCTCTCCTAGCCGCACGTCCCATTCCTCACTTCCTCTCGTCCGATCTCAACCGGAAAGTACACACAAAACCTGCAACCCACACGTTCTTTACTCTTTCTACACTCTCAGACCTGCCCAACCGGAAGCACACATACATGCAACGGCTCTGGCGCGGACGGAGGCGTAAAAGCGCTCAAGGTCAGCTCCAGAGCTCGAGGGGAGTAAAGGAGTGAAAATGAGGACGACCAGCCTTTATATAGTCTCAGGACCCCTAGCAGGTCATCATGACCTTTTCCGGTCCGGTTCTCTATCAATCCGGTCCAACCCTAATCCGATCTGAGGTGAAATCCGGATGTGATTCCGCTCCTGAATACTAACATTCTGACCGGATCAAATACAGTTTTCTCCTTACTGGATTAGCGTTGCCTATCCCTAGTTTCCTTCTGCCCTTCTAACCGGATACGGATCCTAATTACCTGTTTCCATTCCATTATTTAGACAATCAGAAGAAAACCAAAAATTCCGGTTGCGACAATACATAATCGACATAATGTCTGCATTTGCAACACGACAACGTTCGATGCAAGCAACTGGGAACTTATGGATCGTCTTGGCATTGCTCGCCACAACACCGATGGAAGGGGAGACACTGCTGCCGAATTCATTGCACAACCTTGACGGGGGATTTAATTCCTAGCCCGCTTTAGGGATTCAGCAAGGACCAATGCTGCCCAGAGCAAGCAGGGTGGGCCATGGCCACCGACAAGGAGGCCAGACCAGTGGGCGAGGTCACAGCGGACCAACAGTGGCGACTACAGTTGCAATGAGAAGTGATGGAGTGTAGTTGAGCGTCAAAGGGATCCACAACAACAACGGTTCTACGCAATTGCAACCTATGCGTGGCTGCGATAGAGGCAGGGCATATGTGGATGGCAGCTAAAGGGTGAATGTGAAGGAGCCAAGGGGCTAGACTGCGCCACCAGTTGCTCCCAATTCCAGAATACCGCCAAGATTGAGACACAAATCTGCTTCACAAGCACGTCAAGTGAATTCACAGCAGTCGCATGGCCAACCGGCCCGCTGTCGTGTTGCAAATGCAAACATTATGTAGATTATGTATATATATATGATTTAGATAGATTTTAATATTTGTTGCATTATAAAGAAGTTGACATCATTTGAGGTGGCTTCATCTCATTCGATATTCTTCTTTGTGTTTTATTTAGATTATACTATGTCGAACTAGAGGGTTTTTTTCTGAGTCTCAAGAAATTGGGGTTCTAGTTTTTTTTTTACCTCTACTAGATATATGTAGATTTTAGTTCTTTATTCTGTAGATAGAGTGGATAGAGTGAAGTTAGAGATAAGATAAGATGGAGATTGAGTGGAAAAATAAAAGATAGAAAGATAGAGTGAAGTTAAAGTGGCGTTAAGGTGGGAAAAAGGTGATTTTTTTTTCATCTTCTCTCTTGTTGTGAGTTAGGGGGGGATCAGTTTGTTTGGAGGTTGTTGTTGTGTTATGTTTTGAGAAGGGGTTTTTTTTCAATGAAAATTGAAGGAGTTGTGTATTGTGATGTTGTGATTGGAAGAGGTCTTTTCTTGCTTGAATTGAAGTTGTGAGTGGAGATTTGTGCTAGTTTGAGTGGAGGAAGGTCTGCTGCCTCCCAATTGAAGGGGCTGAGACTTTGACCAACCATAGAAGATGGACAGATTTTTATTTTGCAATGAAATTTTGAGAAGTTGTAGAGAATTTTGTTAACTTTTCAAATAGCTATCATTTGTTGTATTTGGAACATTTATGAGTGAGTTGTGAGTGTTGAAGTGAAGGAGGGTCTGTTGCCCTCACTTTTAGAGGCCAAAACTTTGGGCAATCATAGATATTGGAGAGAGTATTTGAATGAATTGAAATTTGGTGAAAGTATAGAAAATTGTATTAGCTTTACAAAGAGCTATCACTCATTCTATTTGGAGTTGTGGAGCATTGGTGGCGTTCATTCAAAGTTTAACTTTGAAATTGAAGTTGGAGTGAAGATTTTGTGTGTTGTGGCTTGTGCGCTTGTCTTTTATTGTAAACTTTTGTTGTTGCGGGCAGCTTAGGTTAAACCAATGCTTAGCCTCGTTTTGTGTTTGTGGAGACGGTGGGATTTAATCACCCACATGGTCGAATCTGTTTGTTCTCACGGTGAAAGCTAAAGCCTAGTTAGAGCTGGTCACCGGGAGTTTGAAGTTTAAGAGCCCATCATCCGGACGGCATCTCGTGTTATGCCATCCCGTTTTATCCGTTCGAGGGCCGTGGTTCTTATTACCTATCTGACCGAATCCTAACCCGTTTAGAGCCAACACAGGATAGGCCAACGGGGAGGAGTTTGAAGGCCGAAGAACGAAGAGAAGATTGAAGACTAGAAGACTTGAAGATTATCTGAAGTCATTGACTAGCTAGTTTCAGTTGCAGCCAGATACTTTGCGTATTCCCAAAGCACGCTCCTCTCAACACGACAACGTGCCCGCTCCGCAGCTTTCAATCGCATCCGGGCTTTCATTGGAGAGTCTAGATTTGGGCCAAAGCTTTGTGCATATGAATGTGTACAAAGCAGCTGGAATTCCGTTGGGATCTCCTTCAGGCCTCCTCTGCTTCCAACCTAGGGCGCGTGCAATATGGGTGTAATACAAGTGAAGCCAATTGCAATTGGAAGGGTAACTTGTACACAGTAGAGAGCTGAGTTGCTCAAGCTCAAATAAGTGCCACTCATAGAGACAATTGACCACTAATAAAGCCACAATAGCGCTACCACTCTCTCGAATTGCCCATTCGTAAACATCGTGTTGGATTTTGTATACTTCATCAATTGTGGCCAATCCGTTATGCAAGGCGCTTGCCATCGCTGTGTCCCGCCGCACTTTGCCACGACGCTCATGAGCAGAGGAAGTGGGCTGTGCATAAACTCTGTTGGAACAGACCTTCACAGCCCCAACCTCACAAAAATGATGGCTAAACTGCATCCCTCCACTCACTTCTCTCAAACTTCCCTTGCGAGGACAAGTACAAACTTGAACCCTAGACCACGCGACGTGCAGGCTAGTCGTCCTTGACATCGCTCCACCAATCCGCACAGAAAGTGCGAAAGCTACTACACAAGCAAAGCTTTCTATGGAGTACCATGCTGCCGCCCCTATGCGGCAGCATCCAATACCAACGGTCCAAGACCAGTAGTGACCGGTCAATTTTGGGAAACTGCCATGTCCAATTTTAGCCATGCTCCGAATCAATTTGTTGCTACGGTCAAATTGTACACACTAATCCCGCGCAAATGCAAAACCCTCGTCCCAGACAACATCCTCAATGCAATTGGAACCACTATGCAGAATTTATTTGCCCAGTGACACGTGGGGACAGTCTGGCGAATTTTGCATGGACACTTTTGGGCCACTTGGGCGGTGAGGGGTTAAAGGTTAACCCTTAAAGGACATTTCACATGTATGTAGTAATGTATATTAGAAATTTAATCTCAAATTTTTATAACTAAAAACACCAAATTGAATTTTATACGATTTAAAAAAATATTCACAAAAATCATAGTAATTACAAGAATGCTTAGAATACTATGAAATTTTAAAGAAAAATAGAAATAATAGTGATAAACATCATGGTGTAACTGATGTACACCTTAAGCTCACACCAAGAAAAATTTGATAGGAAAAGTTCAAAAGTGGTGTACATTAGTGTCACAAAGTAAATTGTAATTTTTGTAACAATTTTGAAAAAAATTGAAATGGAATAAAAAAGTAGATTACTGGAGTAAAATGTTTTTAATTAAGCTTTAAGACATTTACAATTAGAATCTCGTGAAAATTTAGATTTTAACTTTCAAAATGCACTAAAGGCTTCCAATGTCTTATAAAAGTTAACCCCTAATGACCCAAGGGAGGTGTACTTTCAAAATAAGCCAAAATTGCCAAGAATTTAAGCAATTTTTTTTCTCATAATTTCTTCAAATAAAATAGACTAAATCCATAGGATCTTGATTGTTTACATTGAAAGTGCGCAGCTCAAAAAAATTCAGATTATATGACTGCACAATTTAGGAGATATTTAAGTTTGAAGTATTATGTTGGTCAATGGAAATATAAGGTAGCATACTTTGAAGGAGCATATCTTTGTGGAAAAAATTCAAAATGATGCCATTTCTATACTTGGTGAAAGATAAGAGAGTTAAAAACGCCCATGTAAAATTTCACATTATTCTAAAACATTTTTCAATTCATAGTGAAACTTGCAATGTATAGTGACTATTGAAATGAGAGTAGTGTTTGTAAGAAACATAAGAATAGGACACTTATCTTTTTCTTGACCTCCTTAGACCTGCCCTTTTTGAGGTAAGCAAGGATCACATATGTTGGTTGACTTTTTTAATTCATGCCCAAACTGAACCAAAATAACACTAGCAAAATATTCAGTTGTTTACTTGTTTTGGTCGCGTTGATCTGGTTAAATTTTCACAGGAACCTGTTGAAATCAACAGATTTCTGTCAAAATTTGACCGCATCAACGCGACCACAACAACTAAACAACTGAATTTTCTATTAGTGTAAATGAATTGTTAACTTCTAAGAACTCCAACATCTAGCACTAGAAGGAAATGAGGAGTTTTGCAACTACACTATGCAACTAGTTTTTAGTTGCATAGGACATTTGTGCCTGGTTTGCAGTTGGTGATAATTTAAAGACTTCTCGAGAGACTTGTAGTTGCTGTAGAAACTATCTCATAAGCAACTATTTGCGATTTGTAGATTTTAGAATATTAATCTCATTGATTTGTACATTTCAAAATTTCAGAATTACCATTTTTCTGGATTTAGAATTTCAAATCTACCATTTTTTTTAGATTTTAAAATTTTGTATCTACCTTTCTTCTAGATTTTAGAATTTCAAATCTATATTTTTTCTAGATTTCAAAATTCCAAATCTACCTTATTTTTAGATTTCAAAACTTCAAATATTGGTATTTAATAGATTTCATTGGTTTTTGAAACCTTACAATTTTATAGATTTTAAAATTTTCTTGCATTTTAAATAACTCTTTATTTCTATAGATTATAGAAATCTACAAATGATAGAAATCAATACTTTGTAGAAATCTACAAATCAAAAAAATCTTAGAATTAAATCAAAAAAATTAATTGCATAAGACTACAACAACTTACAAGTCTTATATGTTCAACCTAATGGTAGTCTTTACAATTGATATGGAACAACTGATATAAAACAAATGGGAATGAACTTTGGAAGCAATCTGGAGGGTTCACTTAGAAAAATTTATTTGGAATGGTGCGATGAAAGATATAGTGGATTTAATTCTTTGAAACTAAAAATTTGAAATTTTTTGGAGATAATATAGGGTGTTAAAAAAGAAAGAGATTGAATTTAAGTCGCCCGTCTTGACGGGCAAGCAGGCGGGCGATTTGTCCAGTGTGATAACCCTGAACTAAAATAGGGTCCCCAATAATATGTTCAATTTTTTTTTTTGATCTAATATACCCTTGGTATAAATGGGTCTAGGAGACCCGATGAACTATAATCAGTCTGTACTATATAGTCCAGTTATGTAAAATTTAGGTGTGGGGATCCAATGTTGGGATGAATTTTGGTTTCAAGGTCCAAATGAAGATCTAGATGATGAGGTCCAGATGAGAATTTTGGTTTCAAGCTCCAAGTCGTATTTTGTATTTTGAGTATCTTGACAATTCATATTATGTAGAATATGCTATAAATAGCCTACATGAAGCTCGGATTCAACAAAAATTAAGTCATTTTTATTATTTAATGGCCACGTGTTGTTTGCTGAATGGTGTGAGATGATGTGGCCCCTTGAGAATGTTGGATATCACTAGTAGAAAAATATAGTGCCCAAATTAACAAAACTCAACACAAAAGTGTTGATTATTTTTGTTGATTTGGACATGTTGATTTGGGTACTTTTGAACACAAAACTGTTGATTTTTTAACAAAAAACTGTTGATTTTTTAACAAAAAAGTGTTGAATTTTAACAAAAAAGTGTTCATTTTCTGACGAAAAAGTGTTGATTTTTTTGTTAATTTGGACATTTTTATAAAAAAAAATTCAAAAAATTCAAAAAATGGACCTCTAAGGTGCTGCCATGTGGCAGGCAACCCAACTACCACATGGCAACCTATCCAACTGCCACGTGGCAATGGCTACTTTGGAAGTGAGGCCATTGGGGTTTGATCCCTGGACCTCATGGTTGGGGCCAAGGCTTTTGCCACTACACCAACCACACATGATGCTTGACTATTAGGAGAGTAGAAATTCACTTAACTAGTTTTGTCGTGTTTTTTTCAATTCTTTTTTAAAGTCAGCAGACTTTAGGGGCAATTTAGACCCAGTATTAGAACTGTTTTGGAAAAACTTAGAACTAAGAAAAGTTGAGAAATCAAGTCTTCTTTCACCTCCATTAATCCGTTTTACATTTGAATCCTCCAATAAAAAGTTATGGACAAAAATCAGAGAGGGGTGCAAAAAAATATTTTTTTTTAATTTTCAAACATCCTCTCTGATTTTTGTCCATAACTTTTTATTGAAGGCTTCAAATGTAAAACGGATTGTTGGGGGTGAAAGAAGACTTGATTTATCAACTTTTCTTAGTTCTAAGCTTTTCCAAAAAAGTTCTTTTACTGGGTTAAAATTGCCCCTAAAGTCTGCTGACTTTTAAAAAATCCGATTTGTGATGACTTAATTTTAAAATAAATGTACATTGTAAAATTAAGGCTTCTAAAGAAGCAAAAGTAATAAAAATTTACTTATATTTTCATTTGGAGTTGAGGCATATAATTTTATTTATTTTGTTCTTTATTTTTTTTCCATTAAAAGTTAGTAGACTTTGGTGGCGATTTTGTCCTAGTAGGTAAACTTCTTAAAAAAACTTTGAACTAAAGAAAGTTGGAAAATGAAGCTATCTTTCAACTCTAAATTCTTTTTTGAGATTTAGATCTTTGAATCAAAAGTTATGGACAAAAATCAAAGAAGGTGTTTAAAAATGTAAAAAGGAATGTCCATTTCTACCCCTCTCTGATTTTTGTCCATAACTTTTGATTGGAACATCTAATTCTCAAGAGGATTGTTGGAGGTGAAAAACAGATCAATTTGACAACTTTCATTAGTCCAAAGTTCTTTGAAAAAATGAATTTTACTAGGTGAAAATTGCCTCTAAAGTTTGCTGACTTTAGTAAACAACAAATTATGTAGTTATTTTATTCTTAAATCTACATTGTATATTGAAGGTTTTTAACAATTGTTAAAAATCCTAAATTTTTTCAAAGATTCTAAAAGATTCCAAAAAAATTAACAAAATTTTGTTGATGTAGTAATTGCACTATTTAAATCAACAAAAAAATTAGACTATTTTGTTAATTTGGGCACAATTAACAAAAATTTGTGAAAGTACAGTGCCAAAATTAACAAAAGTTTTTGTTAATTTTTAATACAATTAACAAAAAATTGATGTTGTGGTCAATAATGGAAATATAGTACTCAAATCAACAAAAAAATGTTGATGTTTTGTTAATTTGGGCACTGCTTTTCTACTAGTGTATAAGTTCAATCAGTGAAAAATCAAACCTACACGCATACTTGTCACTATTTGACGATATTGTGTACTAATGAAAATAATTTCATTATAATGAAGGCAGGGTGTGAAAAAATGGCTTCTTTTTTGAATTCAAAGTAAGTGTAGGGTACTAAAAAATATGGAATATTAAAAAATTAGGTAATGATAGGATCTATCTAATTGGTCCCCTCTATCAAAATACCCCCCCTAAAAATACCCCTTGTTCGCACGTGATATATCCCCCCCCCCAAATAGTGAACCCCCCAAGGGAAGCAACTAGGAAACAACTAGAAAACTACTAGAAAACAACTAAAAAACAACTAGTGTACAACCTAAAAGCAACTAAGAAACGACTAGCTTCACTACTAGAAAATTCAATTTTTTTGTTGATTTGGTACATTGATTTGGTTCACTTTTCTATTGATTTCTTCCAAATCAACAAACCACTCTACAAACCAACAAAAAAGTGAACAACCCCTAAAGTTCTATGACTATGTTTTCACCAAAAACACTCCAAAACTGCCATTTTTAGTACAAGTACCAAATTTTTGAAAAAAAAACTTTTTTGAGACATGTGATCGTAGGATCTTATAGTAAACTAGTTTTAGAAGATGTGGAAAAAATTTCAAAATTTTCTACCGTGCGGATTGGAAAATATTAGCATTTGAATTGGCAAAAATCCTTTTTTTATCCTTGCAAAAAACAAGGCAGCTGCACTTCACAAGGTCATATTTGTATGAAAAAATGTCCAAAATGGTGGTGCATCTTTGAATTCTTTTTCCTAAACAAGTTGGCTACATGCCTAAAAAGTTTCAAATCATTTGATATTGTAAAACATATACAAAAAAAATAGTAAGTAGAAAGAAGTAGAGAATGATCCAAAATACTAAACTGTTAAGAATTTAATTATGGAATTGAAAAATATCAATCCCAATGGTTCTAATGTTTTAATAAACAACCTAAATCCTATGATTTTTTTCTTTTCAAAAAATATTAAAAATTGAGTTAAATAAACAACTTCAAAGTTTATTTCAGAGTAGAGAATCTATAACTGCCCGCAAACTAAAAACCCTCATAACTTTTGATTCACTGGTCAAAATGGAATGATTCAAAGCTCTTTACGTATATATAACTCTAGAAAACCAATTTCAAATTTTTATTTTTGAAAAAAGTGACTTTTTTTTATCTGCCCGGACTGCCCAGCTACAAAAAAAAGTAACATATTTGACCATAACTTTTGACTCTTATTTCCAAATGTCTTGAAATTTAGTGCATATAAAAGATACTCCTTGCACCCATCTTCCAATAAAATTTCAGTTTAAAATATGAAAATCTCTAGTCACACGTACCTACCCAAAATTTTTATGTTGCCCAAAATTGCATACTGGTCCTTTAGGGGATAAAATCTATGCAACAAAATCAACAGAAAAGCTAAATTTTCTAGTAGTGTAGAAAATGATTAAGAAAGAACTTATATATGACTAGAAAGCGACTAGTAAAGAACTTTGGTCATTTCACAATTGCAATATTTTTCTAGTTGTTTTCTAGTCATTTTTTGCAACTATAGATTGTCACGACTACGTCGTTCCAAGGGACAAGGTCCCATGATGAAGGGGAAGCAAAGCTTACTAGTAGAAGACAAGACGGTTATCTATGGTTAGTCGATCAAAGCTTGAACTTAAGCTCGGTGAGGGAGCAATGTCCTTCACTTGACATACGTTAATATAAGAAGGATTTCTAGTGATGAGTGCTTCGTTTCAATGTCTCTTCGTGTTAAGTCTATGCTTGTCTTTTAATGGAAGAACGTGTTATTGTGTGATGACATATCATGATTGACCGCGCCTATATTATCATTCTTTCTTAGTTTAGGTTATATTGAGGAAGATATGAATTCGGGATGGTTGAATTGGAAAGTAGCAATCGGATTTGAAATCCGTTCGGAAGCATTAGCAGAATACTTGTTTTGGAATCCGAGTCCTAACATTATGTCAAGTCTTTGACTGCCCCTGCTTCCATGGAGGAAGGAGTTTGGTTGAACATGACTGACAATGGTAGACCAATCAATTTGAGGAAGTGGTTGCAATTTGTGGAGACAATTGTTTGGGCTTAAGTTATGTCTCAAGAGAGGTCCAACGAGGAGGTGGCACAGCCTGTGCTAGAAGGATTTGGGTCAAAATGGGTGAATTTCATCCAACAACAGGTGCAAGTCGTCTTTGAAACTGCCATTCCTCATATTGTCCAACAAATTTCGGAGCGTGCGGTAAGCCGACTTGATCACATATCTACATCTAATCCTACGTGATCAAGGTCGGAAGGACGTGATGGTGAAGACTTCGAGGGACGAGACTCTAAAGTTGCAACACCGGATAATTTTTTTGGAAAGAAAGGCGGGGAGGTGTACAAATGGTTCGCCCAACTTCGTTTAGTGTTCCGAGGTAAGCCACGAGCATATCGATGTGATGAAGATAAAGTTGCATATGCTTTGTCCTATATGAGCGATGCAGCGCAGAATTGGGCGATGCCAATTCTTCAAGCATTGGACGAAGGACAACCTCACAAATTATTGGTGGATTATAATGCATTTCGAGAAGCAGTTATTGCCGTGTATGGAGAAATTGATCGTAAGGGCACAACAGAGGATCGGCTCGGAAAAATTCGACAAACGGGATCGGTTGCGGCTTATATTTCCACGTTTAACGAATATGCCACACAAGTTGATTGGAGCGAGCCAAGTTTGGTAGCAAGATTTTGTGGAGGATTAAAAGAAGAAATTCTTGATTCTATAGCTATTGCAGAAAATCAACCTCGCCAATTGCAAGAGTGGATGTCCATGGCCTCCCGGATCGATGAGCGCTTATGGTCGTGGCGACAGAATCGAGGTACGCCGTTCCCCATTTCGCACTCAAAAGATCAATCAAGTCGAGTTCAACCCAATTTAGGGAATTCTGGCCCAGTACCAATGGAGATTGATGCCACTTCTACATCGACGGCCCTAGCAAAGACTGCAGCTGATCGTATGGAATACCAGAAACAAGGGAGGTGTTGGGGTTGCGGTTTGCAAGGGCATGTGCGGGCTAAGTGCCCCACCAATCCTTCCAAATCCTACTCCCTTGCCGTTATTGGGGAAGAAGAAGGAGGATCAACCGGGCCGGGAAAAGGCCGAGCCCGGGACTGAAGTCTTTTATTCGGTACCCGGGTACACATCAGACGGCGGCAAGCACAATCTTGAAAGGAGATTTGGTCGATGAATCTACACTTCAACAATTACAACAATCCGATGAGATTGTATTGCCACACTATTCACGTGCCACTACGGAGCCGGGAGCACATTTGACTATGGATGCTCGTGTCAATTCGATTCCGACAACAACTTTACTTGATTCGGGCGCTACTGGCATCTTTATGCATCAAGATTTTGCTCAAAATTGTGGAGCACAAATACAATCTAAGAAGACTCCACGAGAAGTTCGAGTTATAGACCGGAGGGTAATTAACTCTGGACTCATCACCCATGAGGCAACGTTTGAATTGGAAGTGGGAAGTCACCGAGAAATGCTTGTGGCAGATCTCACAAACACGGGTCACTATCATTGTATTTTGGGGATGCCTTGGCTTACTCGTCATGACCCCACCATTCGTTGGTCGCAACATCAGGTGATTTTCGACTCAGATTATTGTCGAAATCATTGCATTAAAGAAAATTTAGAAAAAAAGAACAATATTGTCCATGTACCGGGCCCTGCAGGCCGGCAGCCTGTGCCGGCGCAGAGGCTGCGCCAGGCCGTTTGGAAAACACAAACGCTGAAAAGAAGTTCTTGCAAAATAAAAAACAGCCATTTTCAAAAACAAATGCTTCTACTTGGGAAAAGGCAGGTGGAGTCAACGCAAGCATTAAAGATCAAAAAATTTGACAAGTGAGTCAAAAGCCAACATGATCATTAGCTATTCCAAGACATTCTTTTGTATCGGCCCCGGCATTTCATCTCTCAGCGAAGGAAGCTGATTTATTTATTTTTGAGGTGTCCGAATTGGAAAATAATAATATTACGGGGGAATTAGATTCCCAAATCCCAAAAGAATACTAAAACTTACAAGAGGTGTTTAGTGAAGAAGCCTCTAATGACTTGCCCAATCACAGTGGATCGGATATGAAGGTGGAGTTCAAAGAGGGACAGGAGCCCCGTAACACAGGATTGCGGCCTATGTCCCCCGTGGAACTCGAGGAACTCCGACGACACCTTGAAGAAAATCTAGGCAAAGGGTGGATTCGCCGATCCAAGTCTCCAGTTTCGGCCCCTATTGTATTTGCACGTAAAAAAGACGGATCCATCCGTATTTGTGTGGACTATCGGAACTTAAACAAAGTCACGATAAGGAATTGGTACCCTCTTCCGCTAATCCCTGACTTAACTAATCGGTTGGCTGGAGCCAAATTTTTTACAAAGCTTGATATAAGACAAGCTTATCATCGAGTGAGAATGGCAAAAGGCCATGAATTTAAAACAGCGTTTAAAACTCGTTATGGATTATTTGAGTACTTGGTCATGCCATTCGGGTTAACCAATGCCCTTGCTCAATTCCAAGCCCACATGCAAGCTATTTTTTATGACCTATTAGATATTTCCGTTGTAATTTATTTGGATGATATTCTCATATTCTCAAAAACATTAGAAGAACACAGGGCAATTGTGCGAGAAGTACTTCAACGGTTGTTGCATCATCATTTTTACGCTAAAATTTCCAAGTGCCAGTTTCATCAAAGTCGCGTGGAATTCTTGAGCATGATGGTTTCGGAAAAAGGATTGGAAATGTGTAATGACAAGGTGCAAGCCATCCAGGAATGGCCCATTCCAAAATCCGTGAAAGAGGTTCAATCTTTCCTTGGGTTTGCTAATTTTTACCAGCGCTTCATCCATGATTATTCTAGAATTACTATGCCTCTTACTTCATTAACACGAAAAGATCAACGGTTTGAATGGTCCTCTTCAACAGATGAAGCATTTAAAGAGTTAAGATCTCGGTTTACTAAGGCCCCGATATTGATTCACCCTAATTTTCAACTCCCTTTTGTCGTCAAAACAGATGCCTCAGATAGTGCTACAGGAGCTATTTTATCACAACGTGCAGAGGATGGGCATCTACACCCATGTGCCTATCGGAGCTCCAAAATGCAACCGGCAGAGAAGAACTATGACATATATGACAAAGAATTGCTTAGTATTGTACTTGCTTTTCAAGAATGGCGAGTCTAGCTAGAAGGTTCACCACACATAATTCGAGTGATTTCAAACCATAAAAATTTGGAACACTTCCTAACAACGAAACAATTAAACCGACGACAAGCACGGTGGTCCGAGCAACTCTCGGCATTCAACTTCGAAATCCATCATCGGCCGGGGGTACTAAATGGCCATGCTAATATGCTTTCAAGACGTCCCGATATATTAGTAGAGTCATCGAAAGAACCCAAGCCCCTACTAAAATTAGCAACAATGGAGGCCTGAGATCTCATTTGGACTGATGCTAAAATCATTCAACACATAAAACGGGCTATGAGAGAGGATATCTCACTTAAGCCAATATTGGCATTCTTTATAAATGACCCCGACCGAGCTCCAGTGAATATTCGTCGACAGTTTCAAGATTACAAGATTAAAGACGGATTACTCTATTTTCGGGATGCAATTTATGTACCAGATGATGATGAGATACAACGACAAATACTACGCTCCCGACATGATGCACCTACGGCAGGACATCAAGGTAGAGCAAAAACTGTGGATTTGGTGTCAAGAACTTTTTATTGGCCAACATTTCGAAAATATGTGCATCGGTACGTTGATGGGTGTGATTTGTGCCAACGCTCGAAGCCCACTCATCATGCCCGGCATGGATTATTGCAACCCATTCCAGCGGCGGAGGCACCATGGAAACGGGTCACCGCCGATTTCATTGTCAAATTGCCTAATAGCAATGGATCCGACTTCATTTTGGTTGTTGTGGACAAAAACACAAAATTGGCACATTTTATTCCGACTACTGAAACAGTCGACTCTTTAGCAACTGCCAATCTATACCTTCACCACGTGTGGAAACATCATGGCATTCCAGAAGAAATCATATCCGACCGTAGGCCAGTATTCATTTCCAAATGTATGAAACGATTACACGAACTCCTTCGCATCCAACCGGCTTTGACAACGGCTTTCCACCCACAGTCTGATGGTCAGACAGAGAGGGTGAATCAAGTGCTGGAGCAATTTCTTCGCATGTTCAGAACCCGACGACAAGATGACTGGTCAGACCTCCTCCCAATAGCCGAATTCGCTTATAACAATGCAATTCATTCAACAACAGGTCTTTCGCAGTTTTATGCCACTTATGGGTACCACCCAGCATTATCCATTAGTACACCAACAACCTCAAGTGTTTCGGCAGCAGAAGACAGGATTCGACTTTTAAAAGAAATACATGATGAGGTGAAGACTATGATCCAAATAGCGGGTGACCAAGCCAAGCTCAACTATGATCGACGAGTACAGCTACAACCATCATTTGTAGTAGGAGACAAGGTTTTACTTCGACACAATAACATCTCTACAACTGCGCCCACGAAAAAATTAGAAGCCAAGTTTTTGGGGCCTTTCCCCATTATTGCTAAACTCTCTGACTTGGTTTATCGACTTCGACTACCAAAGGCTCTTCGTATACACAATGTGTTTCATGTATCACTTTTAGAGAGATATTGACCTGATACCATCTCAGGTCGACGACAAAAACCACCACCACCCATTGTGACCCCAGACGGTGACATGGAGTGGGAAGTGAATAGAAATTTGGATTCCTGACGGGTAGGAAGATGGAGAAAACTCCAATACTTGGTAGCTTGGGAGGGATACGGACCCGAAGAAAATTCCTGGGAACCGGCTGCAAATTTGCACAATGCTCCTGATGTGGTAGCTAATTTCCACAAGCGTTACCCACAAGCAGCCAAACCAAACGACTCAACGACACATCACCTACATGCCTTAAAAGAGGGGGATAATGTCACGACTACGTCGTTCCAAAGGACAAGGTCCCATGATGAAGGGGAAGCGGAGCTTACTAGTAGAAGACAAGATGGTTATCTGCGGTTAGTCGATCAAAGCTTGAACTTAAGCTCGGTGAGGGAGCAATGTCCTTCACTTGACATATGTTAATATAAGAAGGATTTCTAGTGATGAGTGCTTCGTTTCAATGTCTCTTCGTGTTAAGTCTATGCTTGTCTTTTAATGGAAGAACGTGTTATTGTGTGATGACATATCATGATTGACCGCGCCTATATTATCATTCTTTCTTAGTTTAGGTTATATTGAGGAAGATATGAATTCGGGATGGTTGAATTGGAAAGTAGCAATCGGATTTGAAATCTGTTCGGAAGCATTAGCAGAATACTTGTTTTGGAATCCGAGTCCTAACATAGATTGACTTCTTTGCAACTAAAACAATGTATCAATGCTGTAAAACAACAACATAAAACAACTAAGTAAGATGTGGTGCTAATAGAGAAGATTATAGTCGCAAGATAGTTGTACAAGACACTAGTTGCATAGTAGCCGGTTGTGCCGGACACGTTTTTCTTCTAATGTAAGTTTTTTCTCATTTTGCTTGGATGAAAGTCATTCTAATTTGTAGAGATACTTTATTAAGTTGTTATCCTATTTAAAGATTGAATTTGGTGTTACTAGAATATATGTTTTTCAAAAATTACAAATGTGGAAGTATGTCAAAAGGTTGACAGGGTTTTTCTTTTGCACAGTAGTAGTACAATATGCAGTAAATGGAAGATGGTCCCTCCAAATTTAATTCATTGACATTGTGCCACAATATTGGAGTTTGGCACCATGGTGCAAGGAAAAATAAAACTGGTGGTTGATCAAGCCAAAATTCCATTGATTCTAGTTCAAAACTTAATTTGCAAAAATAAAGCCATAGTTTTTAAGAGTACAAAAATTTCAAAAATTCACCATATCAAGAAAACCTCCTTTCAAGTCCATTCCAACAAATTTTATTCAAAGAATTGTAATATTTTGCTTGTAATTGAGTTTAGAAGGAATTTTTGAAATTTCCCGTCCAAAATTTATAGAAAAATATTGGTGATGACTGGTGAACCTAACCAGAAGGATGGAATCTAAAATTCGAAATCTACAACTTTTATTTGTATATCATTTCCAAAATATTCTTTCAAATATTACTTTTTGATGGAGGGTTTTCAAAATGCAAATTCTAGAGAAGACTTTGACATTTAGGGATTAAACTACATTACACCACTTAACTTTTAAAAATTCCACAAGGGGAAGTTTAACCTATAAAGGACTAGTATGCTATTTTTTGCAATATAGCAATTTGGACAAGTACTTGTAACTAGAAATCTGCATACTTTAGGTTGAAACTTTAATAGAAGCTTGGTGTAGACGAGGAATATCTTTTATGTGCACTAAATTTCATAACATTTGGAAATAAGAATAAAAATTATGGCCTAGGATGTTCTTTGTTTTTCAACTTGGGCAGGCCAGGCAGATAAAAATAATCACTTTTTAAAAACAAAAAATTGAAATTGAAATTGGTTTTCTAAATTTATATATACGTAGATAGCTTTGAATCATTTTATTTTGATCAATGAGTAAAAAGTTATAAGGAGTTTTAGTTTGCAGGTAGTTATGGATTCTTTACTCTAAAATAAACTTTGAAGTTATTTATTTAACTCAATTTTCAATATTTTTGGAAAAAAATAAAAACATAGGATGTAGATTGTTTATTACAACATTACAACCATTAGGACTGACATTTTTCAATTCCATAATTAAATTCTTAACAATTTAGTATTTTGAATAATTATCTACTTCTTTCTACTTGTTATTTTTTCCTATATATTGTACAGTTCCAAATGATTTGAGATTTTTTAAACATGTAGCCAACTGGTTTAGGAAAAAAACCCCAAAGAAAAACACCATTTTGAACATTTTTTCATAGAAAAGTGAGCTTGTGAAGTGCAGCTGCCCTGTTTTTTGCAAGGCCAAAAAATGATTTCAGTAAATTTGAATGCATATATCTTACAATCCACGTGGTAGAAAGTTTTTCCACACGTTCTCAAGTCAGCATATTACAACAACCTATAGACACATGTGCCAAAAAAGTTTTTTTTCAAAATTTTGGTACTTGTACTAGAAATGGTAGTTTTTGAGCATTTTGAGGAAAAATATAATCAAGGAACTTAATCCATAAGATACCAAGCAGTTTTCGGCTCCAAAACCACTGAAAACTACCAATTCTGTTGTGATCACTCCTTAAATCAAAAAAAACTTTTTTTTAGAATCTAACTATAGGATCTTGTACTTCATTTGTCTCAGATCATGTGGTAAAATTTTCATGAAGTTTGACCTTATGGATGGAAGGTACTAGCATTTGAAGTTGGATAAAGAAGTTTTTTTGAACTGTAGCTTGCAATTTCAAATGACTTTGACGGCCATTTGTGAATTTTTTTTGCACTACACATCATAATGTTAAATTTTTTTATGTTGAACATTTGAGTTGAGAGCTGGGGAAAAAACTTAAAAAGGTCAAAACTTGATTTTACATATAAAAAAATTGTCAAGTCGAAGTAGGTCCAAAATTGAACGAAACACTAAATCGTTAATAGCTCTTCGGTGGAATTAAAACAATAATTCCAATGGTGGGATTCTTTTTGCAAACAAACTTAACCTTTTAAAAAGAAAATGAATTTTTTTGAAAATTGCATTCAAAAATGAATTCTATAAGTTGTGTTTTTTGAAGATGCTTTGATTGCTCAAAAAACAAGATCGTCCATAACTTTCTCATTCTGAGTCCAATTAGAATGAATCAAAGCTTCAAATGTAGACAAAAACATGATCTTTGAGAAAAAAAAAACTTAATTCAATTTTTAAAATTTTTTTTTTTGCTCAGAGAACTATTTTTTTGGCTTCGGGTGGCATAACTTGCTCTTGGGCACCGATTGAAAAAAAATTGTGTTTTTAGAAAGCTAATGTGATTTTTTATCTCCCAAAAAAGTTTCAAAAAATTGGATCAAAATTTCAAGTTGCATGAGCTTGCCCTAAATCCCAAGTTCCCTTGAGGGAACTTTGGTCCTTTAGAGGTTAAGGATTAACTCAAAATTTGATGAAACTACCGCCATTGGATTTATTGCCATTGGATTTAGAACGCAGTATATTTTCTAGTGATGATTTTTATTTTATTTTAAACTCAAAATTTGATAGCGGGCAGCTCAAAGAAGAAGGGCAGCGACCAAAAAATGATTGAGCTCTAGAGTTTTCCCCATGGTGAAAAATTTGGAGTGGGACCAATCTTGCATTAAATCCTAGGGTGCACACTATAGACCGGGTGCACTTATGCCCAGGCCGTATTCTCGGTACGGCTGACGAATGAATGGCAGTAGAATCCTAAAATCTATTTGCGCCACTAATAAATCAAACTGAACGAAATCATTTTGTTTGAAAAAGAGCAAGATCCCCGGTGGTGGAAGGAAAGATGGCGGGTCAAATTGGGGCCGGGTGACGTAGGGTGGATCTATGGGGCTCCCACTCTTAACCCGGCCCGTCATATCCGCGTTTTCTTCTTCTTCGTCGTCGTCCTGCCGGTCCTGCCCAGGAAGGAGCCTCCGCCCTCGGTCCGCCCTCGGTCCGCCCTCGGTCCGCCCAGCTATGGCCCCACCGCCCCAGTTGTTGTTGCGTTTTCTGCGGGCCCCAGAAGCCTTTTCTCCGGGCGAGCTTGACCCCTTCCAGTTCTCATTCCTTCGTGGTGGCTCTTAGATATACACAAGGAATCTCCCGGACGGACCAAATCCGGCTCAATACTGTTCACTGGGGAGGTTTTGCACACCAGGGCTGGGTTGGTTCGTTGTTTTTGCTTGTTGTTGGCTGTTGTGACGGAGAGGATTGCTTCTCGGCTCCCGGAAGTGACGTGCCTCGCAGGTCGATCTGATGAACCCCGACGCGAGGGCTCCCCTTTTGAAATTGCTCGCGGACCTGTTCCTCTGGAGCATTGCGCATCCGGGGTAATAACCAATTTGGGAGGGATGCTGTTTGTGGTGTTTTAAGGGGGTTTGGAAGTATGAGGAATTCGGGGGCCGCCGGGGTGTGTGTTTTGCTTCTGGAGGTGACGAGGAGCGGTACGACTTGAAGCGGCAAACGGTGTATGTAGTAGTGCTGTGGAGGCGAGGGTTTGGTGTCTGGGAGAGGGAGAGAGAGAGAGAGAGAACGGGTGGTGGAGTACGAGCGGAGATGGTTACTTTGTTGATGCGCTCGCCGGAGCTTCCCGTTGGTGAGAAGTTGTCAATGGCGAATGTCGAGCACGAGCAGGAGAAGGCGGGGAGCCAGAAAGCTTCAACTGAGGTGCGGAGTAGGTCAAGAAAGGGGCGGAATGCGCAGAAGAAGCAACCGCAGCGCGGGTTGGGAGTGGCGCAGCTGGAGAAGCTGCGGTTGCAGGAGCAGAGCAAGCTGGAAGCGGCCTGTTTCGCCTCGTTGCAAGGCCTGCCTCCCGCGTTCGGGTTCGCGGATCAGAGTGGAGGGGGGATCTGCTTCCAGCCAATGAAGAGTATCACGATGTCTCATCACCCGAGCGCGCTCTCGTTTTGCAATGATCGCGCGGAGAACGTGTCGCATTACCTCGCCGGAGATTCTCGTCACTTCGGAAAGGATGGAGACATGTTCCGGACCATCATTTCGTTGGCTAATAGTGACCACTCCACCGCGGGCTCATTTGCGCGACATGGACAAGAAGGCGTGGCGCTCATGCTCCCTCGCAGTCGGGAAAGCATGGAGCATTCGTATGGAACCACTTCGATGCGGACGGGTCCTAGCTTGGCCTCATGGCCTGGAAGCCAAGGCCAAGGCTCTTGTGGAACTTATGCGGAGGAGTCTTCTTGTGGCAAGCAACTTCGGGTGGCTTGTCGAGGCTCCCCTCCGAGTCCCACGGCGAAGTCCTTATTCTCCAATGCGTTATCAGCTGGAGGCCACCTAGTTGATAGTCTCGCATCGAACGTGGAGCAGGTGGAACAGCAGCGCCTGTCAGAGGCGGACAGAGAGTCCGTCCACAAGTTCCAAGTTCCCTGCAATGGAGTTGGGGATGCTGCCGGGGTGGGGGATAACAAGCTCCTCCCAGCAGTTGGAAAGTATGGGGCAGGGTCGCTCTTTACTTCGAACGGTACACAGTGTTTTGAATCCTCTTCAGGTCCTGCCAAATTGCGCCACCTCTCACAAGATCGAACTGAATTACAACCAGTGGTACTCACTCATCCTATCTCCATGCAAAATTATACCAGATCTGCGAGTTTATTGCCTCATATTGCTATGTTGTAGAGAACGATTTCAGCCATGGGCGTAGAATCGTCTGGAAATAATAGTGAGGCATCCAGTATGAATAGCAGGCATTCCATTTTCAGTATGGAAAATTTCCAACGCGAGGTTCCAGGACTGGAATTTGAGTTGTGACCCGTTTTGCGTGTACATTGCAGGTTGGCTTGGCGAAAAATTTCGGCAGACCAAAGGAGCTCTCTTCTTTCCAAAGCTTTTCAAGCAATAATACATGGCTTGCTACCGAGAAGGTTGCTACCATGCTAATTCAGCTTGCTTGAGGCTATCTTGACCTGCGCATATGTTCATGTATTGTTTGTGAGCATTCAAGTGAAGTTAGATATACTTAACCTGGCAACCTCAGGTGGACGGCTGAGAATGGTCGAATACTAAGCGCAGTGTCAGGGATTTGATAAGCCACTTTTTTAAAAGTTTGTGCTCTGCACCGTCCACCATAATATGTTCTCTAATGGTTACTGGTTTGGGTGATGAACACAGATATGCGGGCAGAAGCGACCATGGAACGACCTCGAGGTGAATACTAGAAAATGTATGCACTCCGAGAGTTTTGATCTGAACGCGACTGCTGGTGAGGTTGAGGTCGCGCACGATGCCGGTGTAGCCCACGGTCTTGAGAGCCCAGTGGGAGTACATGATGCACCTGGATTATCTCGGTAGAGTCCTTGACCATGAAATTCTGATTCTTTTAGCTCTAGATTAGTGACAATTCATTTCAGGAACCTCTGCAGTTATGAGTTGTGGTTCACTGGTTTGTGAGTCTTTCTGCGGGTGCAACTTGTTCGTCTACGAAGCGATACTCCTATTTCGGCTTGAAGTTTGTGAATCATGGTATCTATCCCAAGTGAGTAGATAAGTCTAGTTCGTGTCTTTTAGGGGCTTGTTTTTGGACACCTTGTTTCATTGTAATAATTGCTGGTTATCACGATTGTTTACCATACTTTGTCTACACACTGCAGGAATGGCCTTGGTTACGCCTTACCCCTTCTCAAGGACAAAGTATGTGCTTCCTGGCAAGAAACTGAAGTCCAGAACTTAAGTACAACCACGGATGTTGGCTTCCATTTTGGGGATTCCTTCTTGAAAGTTAGTTGTCCACCACAATCCCGGATTAAGGATTGTTGCTCGAGCGTGTGTTCACCCTGCGGGTCGCCTGTTACCAGACGGAGATGCTTGTCAAGTCCTGAATGTCATGCTCCAGTAGGAGTCGAACATGCGACATCTGGTGACTTCCTCACTCTAGGGATTTCTAGCCGTTCCTATCCCACCAGTCCGCAATATGAAGTGAACAGCAAAGAATCAATGAGCCCTGACATGGTCTATCAAGCTAAGCGGGTGATCAATTCTGAAGCAGAAGTTGATAACTCGCTTCAACTTCAGATGTCGAATCGTCACCAGGTAAAGTTCGTCGTTTTGATTTTGTACATATCGCGATTGACAGTTCCTAGCAGTGGTCCAAAGCTATTTGGTAAGATCTTATGGGATAAAAGACTCGTTTGTATGCATTGTAAATTTACTAATATTTGGCATCTAGAAGACTATTAATATGGAAATGGGTTGATTTAGCAATTGAGTTGTTGCTCACTCTCGCTATGCGTTCATTGCAGGAGAGTGCTCCCTCTGTCACGGGTGGTGTTTATTCCCCTTCCTGCACGGACAACAGTTTCTTCAGTGCTGTGGGCCTCAGCTGCAGATTCACCTCCACGTCCTCGAGTAACGTGACCGAGGACTGCCCTAAACAAATTGGAAGTGACGAGAGGCGAGAGTTCTTGGATTTAAGGCTGAAGCTGACACTGTAGCTTTCTTCGTAGATCGTTGAAAGCCAAGTGATGGACATGTTCGATAGTTCTCGTTTTCTTTGAGTGACATTTCTTGAACAATTTAGGGCTTTGGGACAGTTGTAAATCTAAGCAGGCATCTCACTGGAAGTACAGTACCATGCACAGTAGGGATAAGGACTATATTGCTTCATCTTTTTGTACAGAAGGATGTTCCCAACTTCGTCACTGCTCAAGTAGTAGTATCATAGGATATGTAAACAATATCATATCAGTTACAGCAACAAACATGCAAAACCTTTTTTTTAATTTTCAAGTTCCAACTATAATTTTGTGTGAATGCAGAGAATAGCTTTCTTTGATATCTTGTTGAGAATGTCTTTTGAAGCTCGGTGACAGTACTTCAAGCTGTTGATTAACATGAGGTATATGCCGTTATGAGTTCATGGAATGTGAGTAGATTATTTCGTTTACCTTTCTATCCTCAACCAATCTCTGGTGTAAGTGCAGTTTATGTGGGTAACTTAATTAAGTGTAGCAATGATGTCTTTGGGAGAATCCCAATTCTGACAAGAAGCTCAACAAGACAGTTCTACTGCCAGCCGCCTTCAACAGTGAGATTCGATCAGTTGGAATGTCCGAACAGACAGCGTCTGCTACCACTGGCAATTGTACTTACCTCCAAGGCGAAGTACGGTATTGGGATTGAATGAGCTCTGTCTAATCTCAATAATATAACCTTGCAACTGCAACAGTACTCTTTAGGACCTACTCTTTAGGGCCTACCAACCTGCAGTCTAATCTGAAGGAGATGATAATTTTGCTACTGAATACGTACTTAGGTAGACAAGCCTAGTACCTCCCTGATTTAGAATCTGAATATCATGGGGCCAATTTCAAGAGGGGCACATATTTTTCAGAAGCGTGGGCCACTTGGGTCATGGATCAAACCCAAATGGAATTAATATTTTCCAATTAAAATTAGAAATTTCTATGAATGTCTAAAATAGTCTGCTCTGAATTTGCAAAACTGCCCGTAGATTAGAGTCATAAACATCCCGTAAATAACCTGTAACTGCCTTTCCATGTATCTAATGGCATTTGACCCCTAAAGGACCATTGTCCCTTCGGGGGACAAATGGGATTTCGGGCAGGTACCTACGGGCTAAATTTTTGTCGTGATTTTCTGAAACTTTTTTTGAAGATAGAAAAACTGATAAGCTTCATGGGAATATTATTTTTTTTTAATCAGTGCCCGGGAACAAAAGTTATGCCCACATAAGCTCAAAACAAGGGAGAGGGGGCAACAAAAAAAATTTGCAAAAAATTAATTTTTCTTTTTAAATTTTTTTTCCTTATAGATTATATTTTTGCCTATTTGGGAAGCTTTGATTCATCTCATATGGATTTTTTATAAGAAAGTTATGGACAATCTTGTTTTTCGGGCAATTAGAGCATCTTCTTGAAAGAAATAACTTGTAGGATTCATTTTGAAATGCAATTTTTGCAATTTTTCGAAAAAAAAAGTTCCACATAGTTTAGTTTTCTTGCAAGAACGATCTCACCATTGGGATTAGTGCATTTTATTTCCATCTAAAAGCTATTAATATTTTAGATTTTCCTTCTATCTTGTACTATCTTCTACTTAACAATTTTTTTACAAATGAAAACTAAGTTTTTTTGAGTTTCTTTTTTTTTCCTAGACTCTCAACTCAATTCTACTCTATAAAGATTTAAAGCTCAAAACTTTGTAGTGCAAAAAAATTAAGTTAAAAATGTTCAAAGTCAAAAAATCTAATCCCGCAATGTCCTGAAAATCTTGTTTTTTTCACTTCAAACGCAAATATCTTGCAATGTGTGCCATCAAAAATTCTGAAATTTTTTCTACACATTGTCATACTAGTTAGATATATGATCCTACGGTTGGATGTGCAAAAAAAATGATTTTCAAATTTTTTTACTCTTTGCTCTAGAAACGGCAGTTTTGAGAGTTTTTTGGCAGAAAAAAGGCCTTGGTCCTTTAGGGGTTAAGTACTCACCAAAAAAGGATTGACACCTTACCCCATTTTGGCATTGATGCATTGATTTTGTTAGAATTTTGAATGGATTTGAATATTTTTTTAGACAAATTTGGATATTTTTTAGATAAAATTGGGGCCAAAAGTAGTGGTCAAAATTGGGTAGTGAACGGAATTGGGCTATGAAAGGAATTGGGTTGGTCTACTATAATTGAATTGGGTCGGCTTCCATGTGGAATTGGGGTGGTGAAGTTCACCAATCAATAATAGAATGCAGGGACTCTAGAGAAACTAGACTCTCTATTCTACCATTAATCCATGGGCTTCATTGGCCCCGACTCCACAAAGAAGTTGGCCTAAATTCTTTAGGGCCTAAGGTAGGAATCCCATTGTTGACAATTTGTGCATTGTGCATAGATATATAATGTAAGAATCCCACAGTAGACCATTTTTCAACTGCTAGTGGATACAAGTATTGAGTTCATAATGATTTTTTTTGCAAAAGAACAATAAATCAAGGTTTGGTAATTTGGTCAATTCATATTTGAAGGAAAAATGCCATATTATAGGCGGTCAAAGCAAGACCATATAGCTTTCCATTGTAAATCCTAGAAAGGACTATTCTTGTCCTTTTGGATTTTAATGGGGCTCTCTTACTTTCCTATAAGGTTCTAGTGGAAATCTAAAAGCATCCCTTTGTATGGGCCTTTTGCCATTTATAGAAGCCCCATGAGTGTATTCACTGAATTCATTAAATACATTAGAGAAAATATCAGCCTTTTGGAAGGCTGCTCCGGATTGACATGCCAAGCTATTCTCAAACTTGGCTTGTCAATTTGAAAAAGTCCCCAGGTGAACAGTCAACCAAGCTAACTGCTAGCCTAAACAGTTAGATTTCGCACATTTATTTTGTTTTTGTTTTTTGTTTTTAAATATTTTTTTTAAGATTTAAAAAAAAAATTAATAAATTTTTAATGCGTAAAATTGGGTAAGAAGAACCTAGTTTGAGTACCCAGAATAGTGGCAATACATTATGGTATGTTCCATTTTCTTTTGTTAATTTTAGGACCAAACATACAAATCAACAAAAATTTGTAGAAAAAGATGTTGGCAAAGAATCCAATGAGTAATGCATTACAATTATTTGCCATTAATAATATATTTTGGGTTTTCAAGTCTAAATAACAACTCTATATATACACCTGGGGTGGTAGGAGGTAGAACAACCCATGTGAAATAAATAAATTAGAATATGTAATTTCTCAAGCGCTCATAGTTAAGTCAAAAACAAAGAATTGTGTTAAAGGTAGAACTTTAGACCTTATTTTAGACATAGTACATTAACTTTTCTCAAAAAAATTTGAACTAAAAAAAGTTAGTGAATAAAAATCTATTTCACTTCCAAAAATCTGTTTGGCATTTTGAATATCAAATAGAGAGTTCCATCATCCAAGGTTTTGTGGTCAAGAAGATGTGACTTCATCTCCCTGTAAGTTGTAGGATTTAATTTTTACCTTTGTAGGATTAATTGATTTTGTTAATCAAGCCATCCTCATCTCTTGATACCTGCTATTATCCCTTGCCAATCCAACATTCTTTATTGAAAGATTGACTATTTCTTTCTCTCTACATGGCCTAAAACATGGTGCACACATCAATTTATCTCTACATTGTAGCTCTCTTCTAATTTGTCTGATCATTGTGGTAATATCTTTGAGTCAAATTTGTTCATGGAGCATCTTGCTTGTTGGCATCCCAAAATGTTGTTAATACCCAAGTGGCACCTCTACTTTTCCCTCTTTGTTTTTTGACCCTTAAATACCCAAGGCCTTTTTTTCATCAAATTTCACTCAAAATGTCATTGCAAAGTCAAAAAACTCTCGAATAGTAAAAATAAAAAATCCCATATCTAACCATAGGATCTATTACTAGACTAGTATAAAAATGTGTGGAATAAATATTTAAAAACTTTGACTACATAGATTGCAAGATATTTGCATTTTTTTCAACCTTACTTGACCAGATTTAAAGGCTTTGAATCTTCTTAGCTTATCATTTTTGCACCACCTATATCGAGTTAAAAAAATGATACTAAAGAATTGAATTGAAAGTCTATGAGAAAAAAAATTCAAATACACACTCTAAATTTTCATTCTTTAAAAGATTATTTAGTGGAAATAGGTAAAAGATAGGTCTAAGATGGAATTGAAACACAATAATCCTAACAATGAAATTGTTTCAGGAAGCAAACTAAGCCCTTTCAAACTTTTCCTTGAAAAATTGTGAAAACTATATTAAAAAGTAAATCCTATAAATTAATTTTTCAAAAAGATGCTTAGATTGCCTAAAAAACAAGATAATCCATAACTTTCTCATCTCTAGTCCAAATAGGATGAATAAAATCTTTACATATAGACAAAAATGTTCTCTATGAAAATCAAAATTTCAAAAATTATATTTTGACTTTTTGTAATTTTTTTGTGTTGCTTCCTAAACTCCATTTTCTACTTAAGATGACATAACTTTTCCTCCTAAGCACTCATTGAAATAAAAATCCTATTCCCAGACAATTCATTTGTTTTCCTATGTTCAAAAAAAATTTTAACAAATTACAATGAAAAGGGAGACTGTAGGAGCCTATCCAAGGTCCATTTTGTGCCCCATGGGGACAATGGGACTTTTATTAGGGGTTATTGTCTTTTTTAAAGAAAGAAAGACATTAACCCCTAAAGTTTCATGACTATGTAATCACCAAAAACGCTCCAAAACTGCCATTTCTTATACAACTACTAAATTTTTTGGAAAAAAACAATTTTTGACACATGCAACCATAGGATCTTGTAGTATGATATTTTGAAAACATGTGGTAAAAATTTCAGAAATTCCACCGTGTGGATCATAAGATATAAGCATTCAAAGTCTTGAAAACCATTTTTTCAATTCTGCGAAAAATCGGGCAGTTGTACTTTGCAAGCTCACTTTTCAATGAAAAGATGCCGATAAAGGTGGTTCTTCATTGAATTCAGTTTCCTAAGCAAGTTGTCTATATGCTTGAAAAATTTCACATCATTTGGAATTGTACAACATATAGGAAAAAAATAGTAAGTAGAAAGAAGTAGAAAATGATTCAGAATACTAAATTGTTCAAAATTTAATCATGGAATCTAAAAATGCCAAGCCCAACGGTTGTAATGTTGTAATAATCAATCTACATCCTAGGATTTTATTTTTTTCCAAAAATATTGAAAATTGAGTTAAGTAAACGACTTTAAAGTTTTTTTTAGAGTAGAGAATCCATAACTGCCCGCAATTCAAAAACCCTCATAACTTTTGACTCATTGATTGAAATGGAATGACTCAAAGCTTTTTAAGTACATATAAATGTAGAGAACCAATTTAAAAAAAAAAAATTCCGAAAAAAATGATTTTTTCTTATCTGCCCAAACTGTCCAGTTACGAAAAAAACAAACATATTAGGTCACAACTTTTGACTCGTATTTTGAAATGTCATGAAACTTGGTACATATGAAGATATGCCTTGGCCCCACCTTCTATTAAAATTTCAGCCTCAAATATGGATATCTCTAGTTACACGTACTTGCCCAAAATTTCTATACGGGCAAAAAATGCATGTTGGTCCTTTAGGGGTTAATAATGTCGTTGGTAACATATGAAGCTCTATGCATTAGAGCATCACTATTGTAGGGTGGTGAAATCTCTACGAGAAAGTGGCGGTGGCGGACTTAGTAACCTATGTGTGTCCAGTGAGTAGGGAACCTCCTAGCATGACCTGGCCTACAAGGCTTGATTCAGAGGTCAATTATTCATTCCAATACAGAAGTTTCAATGCTATTGAGTACCAACACTTGTAACAAGCCACAATGACCTATGACAAGTGACGAGCACCAACAACAATGACTTGAAATTGAATGCAAAGTGCTCAAAAATCGGTTAGCTCCAGGCTCTTCTTAATCCCTAAAAGCCCATTGTTCTTTGGGGGACAAATGGGATTTTGGGCAGGTACTTATAGGCTGAATTTTGTTGGGATTTTTTAAAACTTTTTTTTGAAGATAGAAAATTTGCTAAGCTTTGTGGAAATGTAATTTATTTTTCAATCGGTGCCCGGAAGAAAAAGTTATGCCCAAATAAGCTCAAAACAAGGGACAGGGGTAGCAAAAAAAAATTTGCAGCCATTTTTTTTGGTTTTAAACAAAAAAAAATTCTTATAGATTATATTTTTGTCTATTTGGAAAGCTTTTATTCATTTCATTTGGATTTTGTATGAGAAAGTTATGGACAATCTTGTTTTTTGAGCACTTAGAGCATCTTCTTGAAAAAAAGAACTTGTAGGATTCATTTTTGAATGCAATTTTAACAATCTAATAAAAAAAGAAGTTCCACAAGGTTTAGTTTTCTTGCTAGAACAATCTCACCTTTGGGATTAGTGCTTTTTAACTCCATATAAAAGATATTAAAATTTTAGATTTTCCTTCTTATCTCATACCTACTTCTATTTAACAATTTTTTCGGGTAGGTACCTATGGGCTGAATTGTTGGAATGAAAGTAAGTTTTTTTGGATTTTTTTTCCCCTAGATTCTCAACTTGGTTTTCTACTATAAAGATATAAAGCCCAAAACTTTGTAGTGCAAAAAATTTAAGTTAAAAATGTTCAAAGTCATAAAATCTAGTCCCACAATGTGCTGAAAATTTTGTTTTTTTTACTTTAAACGCAGATATCTTGCAATCTATGTGGTCAAAAATTCTGAAATTTTTTCCACACATTCTCATACTAGTTAGATGTAAGATCCTACGGTTAGATTTGCAAAAAAAATAATTTTCAAATTTTTTTACTCTTTGCTGTAGAAATGACAGTTTTGAATGTTTTTTGGCAGAAAAAGGGCCTCGGTCCTTTAGGGGTTAAAATTCCCCCCTGCCTAGCGGCCTCCTTCCATGTGAGTCGGGCGCCAGTGGACCTCAGGGATGATCGGTGGGATGGGAGGCCCAATTTCTCTGCACTACAGATCCCACTGATCATTGACGAAGTCCACCAGCCCCAGTCTCACATGGATGGAGGCCCTAAGCCCTGCTGCAGTACACCGGCAAAAATTGACTGTGCTTGATGCTTCAAAACCTGCACCCAACACCTCAGTTTTTTTGGGCTCCTAGTCCTGGCCCTTGCATTGGTGTCCCAATGGGGTTTAGGAAACAGGGGGTGGAGATGCTCTTTGAGAGGGTCAGCGTTCTTTGTTTTTTGTTTTTGTTTTTTTGTTTTGAAACAAATGAAATGAAATTCCATTGCAAGGGGATAACATACATGAGGGTTGGCGTGTTGACTAGCTAGTCCATGACCATGCCAGCACCATGCCCTGTAAAGTTCTGAATTCCTAACCATACAGTTAACGTTTCCTCCACCCAACTCATCCTCTTGGGGTTCCTTCCATCCTGCCGGTGCTACTGAGTAAGTTACTCCTCCATTGAATCTGTCATGGCATTCTGTTGGGCCCAAGTGTGGTGCCTTTGCCATCCTTTTCCTCTTGCAGTGACTGTGTCAGCCAGCTCTCCATTCTTCTGTTCCATGACTTTCATGTGGACACCCATGCCGGCCCCGTCCGTCCAGCGTTTGCTCAGATGCTCATGGATGGATCCAGCATCTGCCCAACAGCCAAAAGCAGCAGCAGCAGCAGCAGGCGGTTGAGCAGTATCAGTTTTGGGGGATTGAAGCTCCCCCCCCCAAAAAAAAATAAAAAATAAAAAATTTAAATTTACAGTAAGATGAGTTTTTGTTCCAGTGCTGGATTTGATCCCAAACACACATTCGAGTGGGCAGCCGACACTCAGTTCAGAAGGTGACTGCTGAAGCCCAACTGAACTGAAGTTAATCAGTGTTGAATGCCCCCTGCCCCCTGCCCGCCTTCGGGTGTTTCTTCCCCTTTTTTCGCTCACTTCCACCCCTGGCCCATTCAGTGTTGAACTCCTGGTTTTTTCACAACGTAAACCACTCCTGGTTCCCGTCCCGTTCAATCGGCGGGAAGCTTCTGTGCCATAATCCCCAATTACGTGGGCAAAATTGTGTAATTGGGGATTACGGATTTTTCATCCGGCTCATTGTTTCATCCAATTTTATCTCCTCTTTCAGTTGTGATTTACGTCGGTCAATACCCTTATCGTCGGGCATTGCACCAAATAATCGACCCTCCTCATCGGGCTCGCCCCTCCTCGTCGGCCGATTATTTGGCACAATGCCCTCCTCTGCGGGCATTGCCCTATACTGAACTGCTTTGTGAACTCTTACTTTGTCCAGACTCCAAGAACAGACAGATGCAACTCATGGGAGTGAGGCAGGGAGACTTTTTTTTTTTAATGTTTAACGGTGTGATTTGATTCGTTGTTTGTTGAAAGGCAAGTTTGTGAAGGGGCAAGTTTTGTTTCCATGTTTTGGAATATGACAGGCGGGTGCTGTAGTTTTAGTTGGAATACTACATTACTCACTGCCTTAGTACCAACAAAGGGATGGACCAATGGAGTGGACAAAGTTTACGTTTGCTTGACTCGTATGTGATCTGAGATTTTAACTCCATTCTTGAATTTCATGATGGTCAATTATCACAAGTCTCCTTACTAGGAACAGGAGTCAAGTACTGGGAATGTTACCAGTAATGCAGAGAAGTGGCAATTGCTTGGTACATATCTTCTTACAGAGTTTTTCTAGGTGTGTCTTGTTTAGTGTAGTTAATTCTTTACGAGAAGAAATATCTTTTAAATCAGGGCTCACGAGAATTAGTGTTGAAGTAGTGTGTCCCAAGTGTCCAAAGCTTGTTACTCCAAAACATTTCAGTTCACAAGGATTTCAAAAATTGGACATAAAATGTGAACATGCACATTCTGGCTCTCTTATTCTATTTGAGAGAAATATGGAATATCAGTTTGTCCACAAATGTTGTATTGACATGTATTCCAAATACAATCTAGTAGTGATATTGTTTCACTTTTTTTTATGTGATATTGCTTGAATGAAAGAACAAGAAAATGTTGAATAACATTGAATGTGACATTGTTTCAATAATGGAACAAGTGAAATTTGAATAAAATTGTTCAATAGCTCATTTACAATGTTGAAACATTACAAACTGATATAATACCAACAAAACATTTGAATAGTAACTGTTATGTAATGTTGATATATTTTGTAATGTTTTAACATTGTTATAGTATTGCACCCTACTAATGTTTCCATACCTCCAAGCACAAAATTGACTCAACTTTAGATCCATGGTAGCAGAACTTTGAGATGACTTGTCCAATGTCTAATTTTGAATTTTCTTGTCCCTTCTCCAGATAGTTTCCAATGCAATTCCAATGAAAAAAATTTCAAGTTCTAATAATTTAGCATTTAAAAGTTAGCTATACCAATATTGGGCCATATACTGGATTGATAAGCATTGCGGATGGTTTTATTCAATTGGGGGGGGGGCGTGATGTTCGTATGTGTTTTTTGCTTTTTTGTTTTTTGACACAAATGATGTTCGTATGTAGTTAAGTTGGGACCGACAATCAATACGTGCTTTATTGGTTTAGAGAGTATTGGATTGGGTAGGTTCTACGGTACTGTACAGTGAAAGATTGCTTTTGGCACTGCGTACAATAAATGAAAAAAACAAACCCTGCCTCCCAGTCAGTCAGCTCCAGTAACTTAACTTGACTGCAGTTAAGTTAGTAGTACAATTGCAATACTCCCCATGACCCAGATGTCTGTCTGTCTGTCTGTGGCTCTGAGTGTAACAAACTCTCTGCCAGCTTTTTTGATGGCAGGCATATCTTACTGCCATACAATAGAATCCATCAGCCTATGCACAGAGTTGACAAGGGCTGGAAAGAACCCGGAGGTCGGTTAAGTTCAGTTAGGGCCTGATTGCATGCTGGATCGGACCGGACCTCCAACCTGGCCCGGGGAGGTTCGCATGGCGAAATTGGGGATCCGATCTCCGATGTGGAGCTCTGGTCCCGACTTTTCTCAACCCACCTTCATTAAGGTAAACCAGCCCATTGTGGTCAAAATTAGGAGTCTACCCTCATGTCGTTGCTGAAAATTTTCAAATGTTTTTCCACACGAAGACAAGTGTGAGAGAGAGTGAGGACATTTGAAATTACATTTTTTGGACCAAGTATGAATTAGTTCTGAATTTCTGAAGTGATATGTCCAAAAGAGTCAGTAGACTACCCCATAACCAACAAAAAGTGTATCCAATATGCTCTTCTTAATCACCTAAAGTGGACACAATAATTTCTAATGTAGAAGGCCATAAAAAGTCACTTCCTACAATGATTTACACTGAAAAAGCAGGTGTTCCTAATGAGGTCACTAATCACTCCATTGGTGTCAGGTTAGACATTGATTGTGGCCAAAAAAACTGTCATGGGATCATTAGGTGTCCACTATGGGTCATCTGACCACAATGGGCTTGTCTACCTTATAGGACTTGCAAGCATGTTCTCTTCCTTCATCAAACCGACTTACTATTTTTCTATAGGTATCCTCCACTTGTCTTGTTGTCTCACCTCATTCATTGGTTGCCACATAATTCCAAACATTAATAAAAAAGTGGATTTTTTGTTAAGAGCTCCGGTGCACATCGGGAAGCATCCACCCGACCTGGAGCATTGCCCCTAGTTTGGCGCCCGGAGCTCCACCTCCAGTCGGGTACCTGCATGTGAACAGGCCTTTAGAGCATCCTTTGTCTGCACTTTATGAAGATCTAGCAACGGACAAGGCATGCATGGATCCAAAAAAACTAGCCCCAATGCTAAGAGCAATCCCACAGGAGTTTGCTAAAGGCACTCAACACGGGCAATGAGCGGTCCGTGGCTTGGAAATTGGCCCACGACATGGACGCCAAGTGAAAAAATATACTCAGCCGCGGCCAAAAAATAATGAAGGCACACGCAAATGGACACTCTTAGGTGCAGCTTGCCAAGCTATATAAAAATCCTTTTGACCCCACCTTTTGAAAGTTTCTCTTCAAAAGTTGAATAGATTCTCTTCATAATAATAATATAAGAACTATAAGTGGATATTTCACCACTTGGCGAGTCTTTCCGTGGGGCCATGACTCTTCAATTAACCCCTAAAGTTCTATGACTACATTTTCACCGAAAACACTCAAAAATTGCCATTTTTAGTACAAATATCAAATTTTTGAAAAAAAAAAATTTTGACACATATAACCGTAGGATCTTATAGTAAACTAGTTTTAGAAGATGTGGAAAAAATTTCAGAATTTTCCGCCATGCGGATTGGAAGATATTAGCATTTGAATTGGCAAAATTCCTTTTTTTGTTCCTGCAAAAAACAGGGCAGCTGCACTTCACAAGGTCACATTTGTATGAAAAAATGTCTAAAATGGTGGTGCTTCTTTAAATTATTTTTCCTAAACAAGTTGGCTACATGCTTAGAATTTTTCAAATAATTTGGAATTGTACAACATACACAAAAAAAGTAGTAAGTAGAAAAAAGTAGAGAATGATCCAAAATACTAAATTGTTAAGAATTTAATTATGGAATTGAAAAATATAAATCCCAATGGTTCTAATGTTTTAATAAACAACCTAAATCCTACTATTTTTTTTTTTCAAAAAATATTAAAAATTGAGTTAAATAAACAACTTCAAAGTTTATTTCAGAGTAAAGAATCTGTAATTGCTCGCAAACTAAAAAACCTCATAACTGTTTACTCATTTGTTGAAATGGAATGATTTAAAGCTTCCCACGTATATATCACTCTAGAAAACCAATTTTTAATTTTAATTTTTGAAAAAAGTGATTTTTTTAGACTTGCCCAAACTGCCCGCTCAGTGAAAAAAATAACATATTAGGCCATAACTTTTGACTCCTATTTTGAAATGTCATGAAACTTAGTGCACATGAAAGATTTCCCTCGTCCCCACCTTGTATGAAAATTTCAGCTTAAAATATGAAAATCTCTAGTCCCAGGTACCTGCCCAAAATCGCTATGTTGCTAAAAATAGCAAGCTGGTCCTTTAGGGGTTAATATGGCCACTCGCCAAACGATGAAGTTTGCCCATTTGGCACCCCTTTTATATGAGCCAACGGTGGAGTTGCCCTAAGTTAACAGCACCTCCCAGCCATGTAATCTTTGTGGGCAAGGCATTTCCTGACTTTGGCAAGGCATTTTTTAGTGCCCTCCAATTGAATTAGCAAAACCTCTAACAATGTAATGATACCAAACCAAGCCAAGGAGGGAGCAAAAGAAAAACAAGGTCAACTGAAAATAATTGTTATCATGATGAGAACTATTGCCTACTCTTGTGGAAGCCCCATTTGACAAGGTTCTACAAAGCTCCCATATTGTGTGTACATTGAAGAGATCCACCTTCCATTATACATTTTAACCTCTAAAGTTCCATGACTAAATTTTCACCAAAAACGCTCTAAAACTACCATATGTAGTAGAAGTACCAAATTTTGGGAAAAAACATTTTTTGGATACATGTAACTGTAGGATCTTGTAGTACATTGACTTGAAAACATGTGGTAAAAATTTCAAACGTTTCCACCGAGTAGATTGAAAGACATGAGTGTTTGAAATCACAAAAATCCTTTTTTGGGCCAATCAAAAAACTCGGGCAGCTGCACTTCACAAGCTCGCTTTTTCTATGAAAAAATGGTCCAAAATGGTGGTTCTTCTTTAAATTCATTTTCCTAGGCAAGTTGGCTATATGCTTGAAATTTTTTGCATCTTTTGGAACTGCACAACATATAGGAAAAAAATAGTAAGTAGAAAGAAGTAGACAATGATTCAAAATACTAAATTGTTAAGAATTTAGTTATGAAATTGGAGAATGCCAATCCAAATGGTTGTAATGTTGTTATAAACAATATACATCTTATAATTCTATTTTTTTCCCAAATGATTGAAAATTGAATAAAATAAGGGACTTCAAAGTTTGTTTTAGAGTAGAAAAATCCATAGTTGCCCACATACAAAAATTCCTCATAACTTTCATCTCGTTGATCAAATTGGAATGATTCAACACTTTTACATATATATAACTCTTAAAAACCAATTTCAAATTCTTATTTTGAAAAAAGTGGTTTTTTTTGTCTTGCCTGGATTGCCTGGTTGGTTGATAAAAATAACATATTAGGCCATCACTTTTTATATTTCCAAATGTCATGAAAGTTTGTTCACATGAAAGATATTCCTCATCCACAACTTCTATTAACTCCTAAAGGACCGTTGTCCCTTCGGGGGACAAATTTGTTTTTAGGCAAGTACCTACGAGTTGAAATTTTGTCGTGAATTTTTGAAACTTTGCTTGAAGATAGAAAAACTGATCAGCTTTGTGAGAATATAATTTTTTTTTCACAATTAGTGCCCGGGAAAAAAAGTTATGACCAAATAAGCTCAAAACAGGGGACAGCAGACAGCCTGGGCAGTTTAAAAAAAATGGACAAAAATTTGAATTTTTTTTTTATATTTTTTTTCTCATAGATTATATTTTTGTCTATTTGAAAAGCTTTGATTCATTTCATTTGGATTTGTTATAAAAAAGTTATGGACATTCTTGATTTGGGGCAATTAGAGCATCTTCTTGAAAAAAATAACTTCTAGGATGCATTTCTGAATGAAATTTTTCAAATTTTTCATTTTTTTTTTTTTTGCATGGTTTATATTATTTGCAGGAACAATCTCACCATTGTAATTAGTGAATTTTAATTCCATCTAAAATATATGAATATTTTAGATTTTCCTTCTATCTCGTATCTACTTCTACTTAACAATTTTTTAAAGAATGATAATTAAGTTTTTTTGAATTTTTTTTTTCCTAGACTCTCAACTCAATTTTCCACTACAAATATTTAAAGTTCAAAACTTTGTAGAGCAAAAATTTTAAGTTAAAAATGTTCAAAGTCAAAAAATCTAGTCCCGCAATGTGCTGAAAAACTTGTTTTTTTTTCACTTTAAACGCAGATATCTTGCAATCTATGCAGTCAAAAATTCTGAAATTTTTTCCACACACTCTCATACTAATTAGGTGTAAGATCCTACAGTTAAATGTGAAAAAAAAAGTTCAATTTTTTTTTACTTTTTGCCATAGAAATGGCATTTTTGAGTGTTTTTTGGTAGAAAAAGAGCCTCAGTCCTGTAGGGGTAAAAGTTTAGGCCTAAAACATGCAAATCTCTAGTCACATGTACCTGCCCAAAATTTCTATGTTGCCAAAAATGCATGTTGGTCTTTCAGGGGTTAAAAACACTACAAGAGAATGGGGTGTTTTAAGTGAATTTTAAAGTATAGTCTTGGACATAAGGTTTTAAGTAATGACCTTTAAGGCAATTTTCAGCAAAATTTTACTAGAGATACATGTGTTTCTAGTAAAATTTTGTTGAAAATTGCCTTAAAGGTCATTAGTTAAAATCTTATGTCTAGGACTATATTTAAAACTCACTTAAAACATCCTATTTTCTTGTAGTGAAAAAAGGGCCTCAAAGGAGGCACTGCACTTCCTCTTGAAATTGCCATATTTTATATGTGGATTGAGGATGCTCTTACAAGGGCTCTACGGTTGTGGTTATCTAACATGGATATATGTAACATTGCACCCTGCCTAAAATTGCCATCATCACCATGTGTATATCTCCAAAATCAATATGTACGTATCTTGAAGAAATGATTTTAGAACGTTTATCCAAAACAACTTTTGTCCTTTATAATTTTTGCATACGCTATCTAAATGCCATGTTCTTTTTATTTATGAACCTCCTTTCAGTTGTCAACATGAAAATATAAAAATTTGACTAATTTAATAATAGTAACTAGGCACAATAGCAAAAAGTGGCAATTTTGGAGGTACTCACATTGTGTGCTTTCTTTAGATTGTGTGCTTTCAAAGGAAATTGCAAACCATTTGCAGAACCAACACCTACTAATTCTTGTCTAAAATATAATAAGTAGCTTCTATTTATGAGAGACTAGGGTTGATTTTGGAGTGCACTTAGTTTCAACACCTTAGAATTTTATTTTTTATTTTTTATAGTTTCCCAAAATAGCATGTTGAGAAAATTTGAAAACCCCTTTACTCTTAACAAGATTGGAGGAGATTGCAATTGGTTTCTAAAACCAACACCTACAAATTCTTGCCTATAATATGTTGTACATCTTTTATCCATGAGAGACTAGTGTTGATTCTAGGTACATCTAGGTTCAACACTACAAAAGTTCATAGTTTATATAGTCTATATCGTGTCCAAAAATGCATACCATAAAAACCTAGAATTTCCTTCTGACTCTCAATAAGACTCTATGAATACTCAACAATTGAAAACATGCTCAAATTCTTATTTGGATGATTATAGACATAATTATCTTACATTTATAAACATAAACTGCTTTGTGTTTGGTAGAGGGGAAACACTTTTTTTTGTAAAGAAATTTAGGATAGCAAGTTATTGTGATACTCATTAATAAAAGTGGTCACTTTTGTCTAGAATATGGATAAAAAGAATTTGGATGTCTTGTGTAAAATGAATATGAAGAATAAGGATGAAAATTTAAAATTCTATTTAAAAATATGTATGTATCTAACATTAATGGTATAGTAGTTAACAACCAAACATAGTAAGAAATTATCTTGTTAAAAAATGAATCTGTTGTATTGCTCCTATTTCAACCAACAAAACAAGGCTAAATCTTGGGTGAGACTTATTTGGTAAGTTAATATATTTCATTTTATTATATGATAAAATTGTATATCTTTTCAATACTACAAATATATTTTCATAATATAATGTCAATAGCTGACAAACAATGAACGATATGCACATAGAATCACAATATTTGTAAAGAAAACTATTTTCTTAAAATTAAACTCTTGAAGACTTGAACTACTTAGTACACCATTATGAACCTTTGGATTTACAAAGTTTGGTTTAGGTTATATCTAGACAAGATTTATCACCAAGGAACTCTTCCAAAAATAATTTGATTTATAAACCAATAGGTGGATTCTTCATTTTTTAAAAGCCATCAATTCAGTTTCAGAGTTAAGTTATTAGAAATTTGGTGATTTCTATCATACAATGTGTCCTTATATATTTCAAAAGTTTAAGACAAAAGTTTAAATTTTTTGGTCGATTTATGTTTTTTTCAATGACTACCTTTCAGTTGGAACTTGTTTAGTTGATTTTTTGAATGACCTTTGGGATGTTTGTATTGAGATTTATACATGGTCCACTTTGCAACCATGGGAGGCCTTTGAAGTCTTGCCTGTAATTGAAGCCATGACCAAAATAATGGAATGAAGCCTATACAAAAATGGTGGAATGAAGCCAAGACAAAAATGAAAAATGAAGCCATGACAACAAAACATGGTGGAATGAAGCCAAGACAAAAATAATAGAATTTTATAGTCACAAGACTCAAATTGAAGCCCATAGTATTTTTTCACTTCAAGGAATTTAAAATATTTGAAGTGAACTAACAAAAGCTTTTGCATGAGCTCAATTAATTTACAAAATAAAGTCAACAATTTTGGAATTTTAAATAAATAATGATGAGAGTTGAAACTTTTTAAGCCAATCAATGGATTTTAGCTATTGGTCAACAAACACCTCCAAAGTTCCTTCTAAAGTTCACCATGACAAGTTTATAGTTACCAAGATTTCCATGTCAATTAAAGTACAAACTTAACCCTCAAAAGACAATTTCATTACCACTTTTCAAACTTCATTTGCAAGTACCTATGAATATAAATTTTTGTATATATTTTTATGGATGTACTCACATGTCTTATATTAGTTGTAAGAATTTCCTCAATTTTTTGTGAAAATTTTAAACTATTGGAAAATTTTGAATAAAAAGTGCAACATATCATATCAAATGCAATTGATGCTCAAAACATCTGAAAATTTCTCCATAGGTTTATATTGTTGTATAGTGCATTCTAGTGCAAAATTTTTATAGTGTCATTCTAAAATTAGAAAACCAACACTCCATGGATGTAGACTTGAAGTTTAAATTGCTATAAATTTTAGTGATGACTTTAAGGGTGGGATTGGTTTAGCAATTTTTTTGGATGGACCTTTGGATTTCTTGTATTTATAAATATATGGTGACCTATTTATTTTGTGACTATGGGGTCCAGTTGAAGTCACAACTTAAAAAATGGTAGAATGAAGTCAAAGTAAAAACAATAGAATTTTGAAGTCACATGACTAAAATTAAAGCCCGTAGTAAATTCAATGTCTTTTTCAATTGAGGAGTTGAAAAGTTTTTTGAGGGAACCAATGGAACCTTTGAGGTCCAATTAATTTCCAAAGCAAAAGCCAAAAGAATTTGGAATTCAAAAAGAAAAAAATGAGAGTTAAAAGATGCACTTGGCAACCTGTACTTTAGAAAGAATTCCTCCTAAAGTTTTGAACCCACTCGCTCAACACTATGTGCGATACTTTGCAGGTGAAAATTCAACACACTCTAGGTTTGTAATCTGGCTTGGAGAGACACCATTTTGGTTTGTAATCTCACCTACTACAACCGGTGTAGTGAGGATCATCAAAACAACGAGCAACATTTTTTGCTCTAGTAGGTTCCATCGCCCTAAGTGGTATATGACTCTCAGCCTCCCTTGGCCCCTAGGTTAGACCGTCTGCTTGAGCCAAGATTGATGTTTTTTTTACTTGATGCAATGGTCACCGTCTCTTTGAAAAGAAAACAAAAAACACAATGTGTTTGCAAATTTATTTTCAAAATTCTTGGTCAATATTTTGGCATTGTTTCTTTATTTCAAGTAGAATTAGAAATGAATAGCCAAGAGTCAATGAAAATTGATATCCAATATAAATCTAATGCTTTTCAAGTTTCAATATCTATGTGAAAATTTCCAATGCTAAAATCGTCCAATCCAAGATGGGTCTTTGAAAACTTTACTAGTAGTGTAGAAAGCAACAAAGCCCTATGGTATATATATTTTCAATTTTTTTTCTTGGCATATGATTTTTGCACAAGAATAAAAACATATCCATTTTTAAATAAATTTTTGAACTATAAAACTTAGCTGATAGTGAAGAGTTTAAAAACCTTTTTTGAAAATCAAGCATCATGATCAAGAAATTAATGAGGCTTTTTAGTTTGAAGTTTAAGAAAATATACTTCAGCAAGTAAACAAACTGATCTTATAGTTGGATCTTCCAAAATTGGGAAAATTGCATTGTATTAGAAAGGTTGATTTGGGCCAATTTTTGGTCAAAACACATCAATGTTTTCATATATTATTTTTGTCTTGTTAATGACTTGTTAAATGACTACTCATTACATGCCACTCCATTATAAGAATTTCGAGCATTTAGTCTACTTCTAGATTTTACATAAGGTTCTAATATCTAAGATATTGGTTGAAATGGATCACCACCATATAGTGTATTTTGGCAACTTCAACTTCTTATTGTTCATCTCAATTTTGACCATCAAATTATTGCATTTGAATTTGAAATAATGCAATAATTGAAGTTGATAGTCTAGTTTCTACTCCAATTTGAATGACTAAATTTTTTTCAAAATTTAATTTTTCAAATATATAAAGATTCAAAAAAAAATTTATTTTATGATCTAAAATAAAATGCACATATGAAATTTTTAGATTTTTAAACACATTCTATATTTGATAAGAGTTTTCTTCACATTTTTTTCATAAATGATTGTACCATTATACTATACTGCAAGTAAATGTAAAAGTTTCTATAACAAAACCAATATATATGGCAAATCTGCTATTGAAGCATTGCAACCAAATATAGTCTTTATCGACATAGTCATGATCAAAACATTGTTTTTTTTAATTGTAGATCAACAGTAAAGCCTTGCACGACCTCCTACAAAAGGTGTACATTTAAATAGAGCTAGACGCAGTGGCTAACATGACTTGAAATCTGGCAACAAATCGCTAGAAAAATAAGATTTGTCATGGCAACTGTTGCAAATGCTATGGAGATGAATTGCTTTCTTCCATCACCAAAAAAACAACTTAGTCTAATCTATGCCTTTTTAGTCCAGTTATCCATATCAAAACCAAGCAAATAATGTGCTTGCTAACTAACTAAAATGTCATAGTTGGTAGCATTTATAACAATACATTGCATAGATAAGTGAGAATAAACAAGTCCTATCTCTATATGAAAAATTTGATGCACAAGTGCTTTGCTATAACCTGTTGCACATTTTGGACCCTTTATTGAGTCTACTATAGCGAATGCATAAGGCTCTAAGTTTGTTGTTGTCAGACCAAGACTCTCAGCAAGCATCTTGCCAATTGTAATTAGTTGAGCACATGAATCCATTATAATTCCTAGTGGTGTAGCACAAATACTATGACTTTTAGTGTGTGAAACAACAAATAGGGAATTGTGACTCACTAAACATACAACTTCAGGTCTAACTCTGATAATTTTGAGCAAATCTTACAAAAATACTTCCAAAATAGATTGCTTCTGCTGCCAAAGGTCGTATAAGGAGATGGGTATGGTAAAGGATGAATATCAATGTACTTATTAAAAGCAACAATAGCCTCAATTGCAAGTTTAGCTCACTATGTAATTAACCCCTCAAAGTCTTTTGCTAGAGGCATGTCAACAACAAGCTTGGGAAATTCGAAGGGATGGCAAATCCATCTTATCATCCAACATTCTCTCATTCAAATGGAAAACTCCAACAAATTTAAAGCCTAGTGCCATCAATTTTAAACTAAAAAAGATTGAAATCTATAAAACCTTCTAAGCCATGGATTATGTAATGTCCTTAGAGATAGAATTACCACCACTCGAAGACAAAGGGCTTTAGGCCTTAATTGGAGTAGAAACGTCTGCTAGGCCAAACAATAAAGGCAATTGTATGGGACCAATCTAGTATGCTAGACCACTATAGCAAGCTCATAAAGTTTCATTGCCATCACCACTAAAAGAAGCCATAGACTTCCCTAATGTTTGAGCACAAGTAGCAACAAAAACTACCATTTTTCTAAAAGCTCCAATCTTATATACATTAGATGTGGATGTACTAGTATTGGCTCTAGAAATTGTCTTTGGCTTAGAGATTTGGACAGGAGAAGCAAAAGTCTTGAATTTTTGCTCAAGCTCTGAAACTTTAGCCTCAAGAATCTTCCTCCTTATGCCAACTAATATATAACTTGCAGGGTGCAATTCTGGATGAAGTATAGAGCATTGTTTGTTATCATGGTTGGTTTTACCACAACAAGTGCTCATATTTGGCCTTTGCTTCAACCTTCAGCTCATTCTTCACATCTTCTTTTTTTATAGACCACTAAGACTGAAGTAAATCTTCTGGGAACTCTAGGCACTATGAGTGTTTCATCTCCACCCTTGAGATAAACTGGGCACAACCATGTTCTATGTTGTTCGCTCAAAATTCTACAATTTGGGTGCCTAAATGTCATCCAATTGGCCTTCCAAGAAACAAACAAGCATTTCCAAATAAAAAATCCTAAATGTTCCAAATTTCAACTAAAATTGATAAAAATTGCAAGGGTTTTAAGATTTTTGGGCCAATCTAGGCCAAAATTCTAGGCCTCTAAAGTGAAATTGCTACCTTCAAACTTTGCATTTGAACTACTTTAAACCTAAAGTTCTTTCCAATGTTTAGAGATCCAAAATTACTTCAAAATACTAGTCTCCAAAGCAAGGCTAGAATCTTCATCTATGTGTATTTTTTAACAAATCCAACTACAGGACCTTTTAGTTAATTTGTTAGAGTACACCTTCATAAAATTTCAAAATAAAAACCTTAGCAATTGCAAAATCATAATGCTTGAATTTCAAAAAGTAGTTTAAACTCTTTCCAAATGGTTAAATTTCATCTTTCAAATTTTTTATCCAAAAATGTGTAGATCCTCGAACTTGAAACTCTTTATAATATGATGAAGAAATAAGTCAATTGGAAATCCATATAAAAAATTTCCACAAAAAAATTTCATATTCATACTTAAAAAAATAGTATGTAGAAAAAAGCAAAGAATAATTTAAAATACGAAATTGTTGAAAATTTAGTTATGGAATTGAAAAATGCCATTCCAATGGTTGTAATGTTGTGATAAACAATCTACATCCTATGATTTGATTTGTTCCAGAAATATTGAATATTGATGTAAATAAAGGACTTTAAAGTTTATTTTTGAGTAGAGATTTTTTAATTGCTTGCAAACTAAACTTCATGATTTTCTACTCACTAATTAAAATGTAATGGTTCAAATATTTCCATGTATATATAAATCTAGAAAACCAGTTCCAAATTTTTTATCTTTTAAAAAATGATTTTTTTTAGTTGACTACGCTCCTTCAGCTATAAAAGAAACAACATTTCATACGATAAATTTTTAATCATATAGTCAAAAGTTATAAAAATTATTGTGCCTCAAAGCTACTCTTCAACCATGTGTTGTGTGAAAATTTCCAAGAGAAAAATAAAAATTCTGTTTGTAAAATGGATGACCGAAAAATGCTATATTGCCAAAATGCTGCTACCTTGGTCCTTTACAATTTAAGCTATAGGAGTATTAAATGTCTTTTTCAGAACGATAAGACACTTTGTAATTGAACCTTTATAGCAAAAGTTATAAGTGGATGAAGTTTCAACTCTAATTTCCTTTATAAAACTTCATGTAGTGTTTCCTATTAACCAATGATTTAAAATTGACTTTTATTTTTGGAGTTTGGTTCAAAATACACCTAGATTTGAGGTTCCTTTTTTACTCTAATTGGATGATTTTTGGTACTTCTCATCCAAAATTATCCCTCTTGACTACCAAACTTCATCCTATTCTATCTTCTTTGTGGGTTTTTTTTCTAATCTTTTAAATGTAAGATAGTTCTTGAAACCTTTAAAAGTTTTCCATTGGATTTGCATTCAAGTTTGTGTTTTGTTGAACTTTAAAGGGTTTAATTTGAGAATCTAATCTCTAATTAACCAATGATCTCTACAAAAAGAAAAAAGAAATGGTGAAGTTAAATACATAATTCGAAGTCTGTTTCTACCATAACACTGATCTCCAACGCCCATATCATGTATCATATGACCTGCCTTATTCTATTTTTATTTTATTTTATTGTTTTGCATATTGCTTAATTAGTACTAGAGTAATTTTTACAACAAGATATATTGATCAATCTATACCTATTCTAGTACTTCTTTATTTTATTTCCTATTTTTTCTTCGATTTTTCTAAACTATTTAATTTAATTTAATTTTTTTTGCTATTTTGACTTTAAGTGTAAACTAATGGCTTTTAATCCAGCCAGCCATATCTTCTTTTTTTTGAATCTTTTTAAAATAAAAGTCAAACTTTGATTAGGGTCAGATCTGTCTCCTAACTACAATCTCAAGCCTTGATCTATAACCTTGAGCTCTATCCTTCACTTCCTTCATATAGCATTACTTCTCTCTAACTAGTTTTCCAACCATTACATGTATTTTGTTCTAAATCTCTAAACACCTTGTGTGTTGTATTTCTAAGCTTCCAACCTCCAAGTGGATTGTCTTAGATGTGAGTTGAGTTTTGATGGTATGCTAATGGAATAAGGTAGTGTGCTCTAAAATGGACCATGTTCTAAAATGAACCTCTATCTAGGAACGGGTGACAGGTTGCTTGAAATATCTATTGCTGTCTATGATGAGTTAGCTTGAATCCCTAAGGCAGTGTGCTCTTAAATGGACCAAAATTCATGTTGTTATCAAATAATGAAATTTATGAATCTTAAAAATTTCCAATTGGAAAAAAAATTGCACTTGATAAGCTTCATTTCATAGTTGGACTCAAATTAAGAAAATATTACTTTTTAAGGCTCAAGAGTAAATAGCAAGAAATGGGAAAAATACACTAAAGGGTGATCCGTGGATTGAGCATCTTCTTCTTTAGAAAAGTCAACAATGAGGGAATTTGCAATAATATTCCCTAAAAATATACCCAAGCAACTGTCAATGTATTCAAGCAATTTTTTTCTGAAACAAAAAATGGATAAAGAAACGTCCTTCTACGGTTGAAAAATCTAATCACACTGGAAGCCCATAGTCAACACTTCTATTCCCGTTGTAAACCTTCGCCTTCCAGCTCGAGGAGCGCAGTGCCGGAGTGTCACTCTTCAAAATGGTCAAACCCAAGGACACAGAGAGGCCGAGCAAGTTTGTTGCACTAGAACAGAAGTCAAGCAGATAGATCTTCCTCATCCAAAAACTTCCGTAAGCAACCAGCAATGCTGCCGGGTATCACAGAAACTCTCTTCAAGTGCAAGGAGATGCAAGGTATCGGATGCCCCGCGAAGTCGACTACCAATCCAGGATCTGAACAGAACGGTGTGGTTTGTCCATCAAATGTGCCACAGGGTCCGTATTTCTGCTTGATCGTGATAAAGCTAAGAGACGACACACGTTGTGGAACGCTGTCTGCTCGTGGAGATGATCCCTCCACTTGAACTGGATACTCGCTGGGGCCGTCGAACCAGATCTGTGCACAATGCAAAACAAACACCGTAACTTACAATATGCAGTATTTCACATCTTACGCGGAGAAATCAGACAAAAGGGGAATCTCTTTTGAAATGGGACCTTGGAACAGGAACCAAGGTGGGGCTCTGAGCGTTACTGAGTCCATTTCATTCGCCAATCCAGAAGAAATTGGACCATTTCGAGTACAGCAAACCCAAATTAGAAATGGTTGGCTACATTACATGCCCAGTGTAGCTGGATTGCATCCACTTGATTTTATTAGTTTGCAAATCCCTAGAATTCTAGAGTGGCCTCCATTGCGCATTTCCAGAGCAGTCATGTGGAATCCTGTGTGGAAGAGCAAAGATGAGTTTGCAGGGTGAAGGGAGTGCTCACCCAGTGAGTTCTCACTCCATGTCCTCCTACAGTTCTTTGATCAAATTCCAGGTCCTCTCCAACAAAGAAAGAAAATCCTCGCAGATCAAGTTTCTTTATGTCGCTGAAATGAACTTGGAAACCCTAACAGCATGCAATGGATCACTCCTCCACTGAAACCCCCTAAAGTTTGTTCCCCCATGCGGATGAATGGCGAGTGTACCTCAGGGGTCCTGCTCCTGTGAAATCCAGCCGCCAATCCTCCAGTGAGTACGAGAAATTGTCGATACAAAACTTTAGGGACTGGTTTATTTTACGCAACCTCATGGAGCTGGATCTAGAGTACGCCGCAATTGAACATAGGCACACTGAAGGAATCGTGTGACAAGTAGTTCATGGACGAATTGCAATTGGTATTGAATTGTAACTAATTAAACACATACTCCCTCCACTCTCAAGGAGTGACATGCAGCATCAGTTGGCTCTAGTGAATCTCCCAAGAGGCCATACCCCATCGATCGACGGCAAATACTTGCTTTCATGAACTTCTGCATTGCCAATAGAGAGAAAGTGGAATCAAACTCAAAGTCAGCTTCTAGAGGGAATAACATTGGCTGGGAGTATAGATAGTCATATTACATACCAGTCAGTAGTTGGAGGCCGTTCAGATACCTCAACACTCGACACACGTCCGCAAATGCAGGTCGCTCCCGAGGATCCGCATCCCAACACGCACAAACCAGAAGGCGTGGCCGCCAAGGAAAATGGGGCTATCAGCTTCGAGCACAGATCAGCTACTGGACATCCCTGAAAGGCTCCTCTCCTGACAAGATTTCGAAACACACAATTCCAAAGGTGTAAAAATCAGCTTTCATTGGAAAGGCATCATCCAGATTATCATCCTCGATGTTGCTCCCGGATATCTCAGGTGCCATCCATTTCCTCGTACCTACATTGTGCGTCAAATAATCGGGCCGTGTGTCCAGTGAGAGTTGACGCACAATGTAGGTACGAGGAAATGCGTGAGCACCCGTTTCAACTCTGGCGTCAATTGCATCGGCGTAGCTGGCTCCGAACGACTCTGAGCTCCATCGATCCAATCCGACAGAGGAAGTTGGTCCGATGGGCCCTAATTCCGGAGAGCATGCCGAACGTAGGTCAGAAGAACGTGGTGCTGGCGTCTGCAGCACTTGATATCCACACCCAGTGAGGTATACCTTGAACCAGATTTCTCTGCAGGAAAAGCAAGTGAACAGATTAGTGCTCCAAAAAGAAGGCCCTAAAACGAGACAGAGTTTGGGAATTCGACAAGATTGTCGAGTGGATACAGCAAAGTGGGCAAAAGAAATGCTTACCTCGGCCTTTCGAGCGTTATTGCCCACCACTCGAGGAAGTACCGGCATCCGCAGGGGCTCTACGCAGCAAATCTCGAACCCAATCCATAGCGAGGTCCAAAGTATACGCAACAGCACCGAACACGAAAATTTAAAACAATCGCCGTCCACACATGCCTCACTCGCACGAACAACGTCATCTCCAAACACCAAGCTTGCGCTCCATCGCCACTCCAAACAATTTAACAACCCAACGCCATGCGCAAGTAACGCATGAACCCTAACAAGCTACTGGGAACTTTGGAAGAGATAGCCGGGTAGTTCAGCCCCTATTTTAGCCCCTTTAGCACTAATAAGGGAGGGCTAAACAATTTAACCCCATTTTTGTGCCACTAACTGAGGCTATATTTCCTATTCGTTAAATCTTGTTTCCCTAAGATCATTTAGGATGAATTTTAGACCTTTCTGGATGAATGTTGTTTAATAATCGATCAAAATTCATTACATATTTGGATGAATACTTTGACAAAGTGGATGAAAGCTTGTACAATGGATGGAATTCTACATAATAAAGTGGATGAAAATGAGCAACTAAATGGATGAAGACAATACTTTAATACTACAAAATTTATTAAAGCAGTGCAATTAATAGTACACATAAAATGAGGTCTGTCTATAATAGCACAAAGAGCATATCATAAATATATATATATATATATATATATATATATATATATATATATATATATATATATATATATATACACACACTAGTGTGGCCTAAGCCGTTGCCACAGTCAAAATCATAGTGAAAATAATTTTCTAAATTTTTTGATTCATAATAAAAACTTTGAAATTCAATATCTTTCACTTGTCATTTCAAACGCCACAAAACAAAGCCCATCCACCCCTCCTCGCCAAGAGTGTTCCAACGGGCTTTCCAATAATACCAAGCACGCGACCAAAATCAAAGTAAAAGTAATTTTCTAATTTTTTGATCCATAAATACTTTGAAATTCAATAACTTCCGCATTGTAGGTCCAAACGCCACAAAACCAAGCCCATGCACCCCTCCTTGCCGAGAGCTTTCCGACGGTATCAAGCACACCACCGGAGGATGCACAGTCTGAGAGATCTCAACATAACAAAACGTAACAAAACAAAACAAATTAAAATAAAACAAAACATGTGCATAAGAAAGGGAGAACTTGAAACATGTGCACAAGAAAGGGAGAAGAAGAGGTGTATATGTCCACTCCATCGCAAGAGGCACAAGCAAGCTAATGTGTTCCTATAAGACCATCGCCACCTTTGGGCAGGAAATAGATTTGGCTAGAGTATTGGAGAATATAGTCTTTGTGTTCTCCCCCACAATGGTCTTGTAAAACAAGTGGTTGATATGCTATAGTTCCGGTTCCATTCGCGTCTTCATCGTGCTTGGATCCCATGCTTTGATGATTGTATTCAAGAGTGACGAACTTTGAATTAAGCAAAGTGATTATATACAAAGTACCACTAAGGTTAACCCTAAACCTAATGTGTGTTAAAGGTGGTGGCTGGATGAATGTGCAGGGATGACATTGGGGTCACATCCAATAAACAAGATATATAACATTGCATTAGGAGAATTTGAACCCTCTAAGGGGTTGCTTCCCAGTGTAAAGAATTTGATGAGAAAGAGTTACTCATGCTCTAATTAAAGTAACTATTGAAGTAACTATGGAGTGATGAGTATCTGTATGACATTAATGTGTCTCGAAATTTTGGCTTGGATACAAGAGATATGACGTCTGTCTTTGCTGAGGTCAACTTGTCCCTATTTCAAAGCTGGATTTTGCTTCTTCTTTGGCGTAAAGCTGGGCTCTTTTATCAGGCTTGAACAGTGCCTTTTTCCTCAGGTATGAAACGTGGCTCCTTCTTCACATTTTCAGTTGAAGCTTGACTCTTTTGAAGCTTGGCTCCTTTGAAGGAACTTGAATTAGATACAAAAAGGCACTTGATCCGCGAGAGAGCACTTGAATCGCTTGAGGGTCTTTAAGTCGCAAACTGCTAATAGGTACTCAGAACTGGCAAGTCAAAGTTACCCGTTCCTATGTGGTGGCATTGATGCTAGCGTGGACATTAATCTTATTTTCTTCTTTTTCAAACTTAGGTATACAAATAGTAAAACCACTCACAGCCCCTTAGAGGGTTCAAAGTCTTTCTAATGCTTGTCTTCATTGCATTGTTGTGTATTATTCTGCAAAAGTAGGCCAAAGTGGTTGCTCCACATGTTGGCTATGATATGGGTCACTATCTAAAAATCAAGTACCTCCAACCACTTACTACTATTGTTGATAGGAGAACTTTGTAAAGAACTACCAAATTGCAATCCCAATCGAATCCACCAAAGGTAGCTTGGCAAGTTCCATTTGCTTGCCTAAAGGTGGCAATGCTCTAACGTAACTACCATGCCCTATTTAAGAAGGATGCATTCAAAACACCTCTATCTAAAGCTAAGATGTTTGCTTTTCAAAGGTTGTCATTGCAATTAATTTACTCTTAAAAGGGACAATAGTAGTGCAATACATAGAAAGTCTTTGCCTTGTTTCTTCAAAACCAGATTATACCTTGTCTATCCAAAATCTGAATCTGAATAAGAATAGCTAAAATAACATACATAATGAATTTTACCTATGTTTTTTTTTTTTTGAAGATGGTAACTTTAATAGGTGCCCTCTCATATAAATAACCCTTGGGCTCGGCTTAAATGACAAGAATTTGTTTTTTCCACAACAAGGCAATAGATTTGATTTGCTTGAGATAGTTGTTTTGTCAATATAAAGCATTTGTGCATGAGGGTTGGAGCTTGTACTTCCCTTTTATGAAGTCAATAGATGGAGTGGTTTGTTTTGTACTCCCTCCATACCAAATGATCTTCATGTTGGCCTTAATTTTCCGTCCCAAAATGATCTTGAAGTGACAAGGAGGAAGGGCTTTCGACACGGATGGCTTTTTTTGAGAGAGGAGTAGAAAATTAGAGGACCACTCACAGTGTACATTGTTTGCGTGTATCAATGTATGTCAGAAAGAGTAATCAATTAACAATTTTGCTATGCCATGCCATTGGCCAAGAGAGAATAAAAACTTTGCTCGATTGATTTGTTTTGTCCATTATTAATCATGTTCACAATTAGCAACTTTTCCATTCCATGCCATGCCATGCCACTTGCTGGGAGCAAATAACAAATGTATTTAATTGATCTATTTCGTCCATTCTTAATCATGTTCACGCCTTAGTCATTATTCTCTTCCACTATCTCCAGAGCCTTGAACAAAATTTCTAGACCTCTTCTTTGGATGTTTTTGTAATGTGGCTCCAATGTGGACAACATCAGCGCGAGAATGATAATAATATTATATAGACGTGTAGAAACTCACAAAATGATTGGCTAGTAGTGCTCCTAAGAAATGCCCCTAAAATCTAATTTTTTAGTACTCCAAAATCACACTTTCAAAACTAATCTTAAACTCAAAATTGCAAGGCAATAGGAGTGCATTGAATGCTATGTATAGCTCAGAAAAATTTCAAAAATGTTATTTTTAACCTTAATTTAAAACATTTTGTCTAACAACAAGAAATATTATTTTGGGATGGAGGGAGTATAAAAAATTAAGGACTCTCTTTCAATTGAGGATTGGTTTATATTAATTCCAATTCCATGCAACACTTTATATTCCAAAATATATTTCATCACTTATGTAAGTAAAGTGATACATGCATTAGAAGAAATTTCAGGCCTCCGGAGGGTTGTTCCACGGCCCTCCGAGGTACCCTGAAATTTGTTTTTTTTTGCTAAAAAACTCGTTTTTCGCCTATTTTTGCCCTGTTGAAACTGCAGCACTAATGACGTAGGAACCAAAAATTCCAAATAAAAAATTATTAAAAAAAAAAAAAAAATCGCGAAAGCTGACTGCTCATCGCAGTAGTTAGCTTGGTGTGATAGACCAAGCTTTTAATAGCTTGGTTTGTCACATTCTAGCAGCCCTCTAAAGGGTTCAATTTTTTCTCTAATGGTATAATGGTTAGCATTAGTCATATATTACATATCTAATAGATGAGTAGAAATTCTAACTATATTTGAATGTTTTCAAATTTTGAATTTGCAAACACATTTTAATTGAACTTCTACAAGCATACATTCTAAAGTTCAAAATCTAAGTTGAATACTAGTATAAGCCGTAACAATCCTTAAAAGAGTCACTATTCCACATTATGGCCTAATTCACTATATCTTGGCCTCAAGAGGTAGTTGAACTTCTACAAGCATACATTTTAAAGTTCGAAATCTAAGTTGGATAACGGTATACGCTATAACAATTCTTAAAAGAGTCACCATTCCACATCATGGCCTCAAGAGGTGTCATCTAGACTCAACTTAGAATAAACCTTGGTTGAAAAAACTTCTAGGCCATTTTTTTTTTTCTTTTTTAGATTATCAAAAGTGATCACATTGCGATGTAATGGCAACAACAAGGATTCATCAACATGCAAGGTTTCATCGAGGAGTTAAGGTGAATCAGTCTAAAACCACCAACCACCTATTTCTGCTAGAGTACTTTTGACCCCAATTCCACCACCAAACTCATCCAAGTCCATTATCTTTTTTGACAAAATCAGAACATTAATGCCACAAAAGATAATGTGTCAATCTTTCATTGGTCAATACTTAAATGCTAACAGATACATGGATGGTGGTTTTGGCTTGTTGATAGGACATTATAAATCCACTTATAGGTAATTTTGTAATTTTGAGACAGCCCATTTCAATAATTCACAGAAATTACAATTTTCATCAAAAAATCATAGTTCCACTTGGATTTGATTTGTGAAACAAGCGCACACCTCCGAAAAATATGTGCCCCTCTTGGCTTTGGTCCTATGATATTCAGATTGTAATCAATTTATTGGAATCTTTTGAATCTTTCAAAATCTTTTGGATTCTTTTGGAATTTTTTGAAAATCTATTAGAATCTACTAGAATCTCTTTAAAATCTACTAGAATCTTTCAAATCTGTTGGAATTTTTCCAAAATCTATTAAAATCTATTAGAATCCTTTTAGAATCATTTATAATCTTTTGAAATCTTTCAGAATATTTTGAAATCATTTGCAATCTTCTATAGAGCATAAATCTAGATTTTGAATTTTAATCAAATTTTAACAAATAGAATTTGATTTTGAATTTGATTCAAATTCCAATGAAATGCAATAATTACAATTCTAATCTAAAATTTGATCAAAGTTTTAATCAAATTCAAATCTAATTCAAGTTTGGTTCAAACGCAATTTCTATTTCAAATAACTTAAATGAAAATTCAGATTTTGATTCAATTCAAGTCAATTGAAATTTGATTGAAAGTCAAATTCTAATACAAGTTTCATTCTATTTTTTACAGATAACAATTTGATTAGTGTTCAAATTTACAATTTGATTTGAATTCTTAGTTTTGAATTAAAGAAGTTGAAAATTTGAACTATTCACACTTCTAATTTAACATTGAACTTTGCAAGCCCTATATTGTTGAAGCCATTTTTCTACCAAAAAACATTCAAAATTTCTATTTTTTTTGCATTCATCCAAGAAAATAGGAAGGATATATTTTTTTGACCAAACCATAAGATCTTGTACTTCACTTGTCTTAGACTCTTAGATCATATGCTAAACTAAATTTTATGAAGTTTGAGTGTGCAAATTGGAAGCTAAGACATACATTAGCATTCAAATCAGTTAGAAAGAATTTTTTTTTCTAATGCTAGCTTGCTATTTCAAACGACTTTGATTGTCATTTGTGGAATTTTTTTGCACTAAGGACTTTGAGATAAACAAAATTTGTACTGAAGAATTGAATTTAAACTCTCTAGAAAAAAGTTGAAAAAGACAGCACTTCATTTTCAGTCTTTAAAAAATTGTCAAAGATAAGTACATTCAAGATTGTAAAAAACTAGACTATTTATAGCTTTGGGATGGAATTAAAATACAATAATCCAAATAGTGAGATTATTCTAGCAAACAGATTTAACCTTTTAAAAATGAATTTTTTTAGGAAATTACACTAAAAAAGAATCCTTTAGGCTATTTAATCATCAAGATGCTTAGATGGCACAAAAATTAAGGTTCATCACATTTTTCTAATTACAAGTGAAAATAGAGCAAATCAAAACTTCACATTTATAAAAAAACATAATATTTGAGGAAAAAAATTTGGTTCCTTCAGGGGACAATGGTAAATTAATTAGGGTTCAAATATGACCTTTAAATTTTGAATTATTCAAAATGTGACTTTTCAACTATTCAAACTTCTAAATTTGATCTATTTGAACTTGTAAATTTGAACTATTCAAAAATGGAACTAGTACATTATAAGTTTTGGTTGAACCCCCTTTAGGAAAATGTTTGATAGGTTTTCAAAACATGTTATAAAAAATTGGAAATTTTACCACTAAAACTAGACATCAATATCTACTTTTTCCAACAAATTTCATAGAAAAAGGACTTATCATGAAGGAGATATGAGCCTCCAAAGTCTGCTGAATTTGCAAAATAGACTCAAAATATGAATAAATACAACTAACTAACTTTGGCCAAACCCCCTTCAGGAAAATGCTTGTGAGATTTTCAAAACATGTTATAAAAAATTAAAAATTTTACCACTAAACTAAACTTCAAAATCTAATCTTTTTAACAAGTTTCATGGAAAAAAGACTTACTATGAAAGAAATATGAGCCTCCAAAGTCTGCTGAATTTGCAAAATAGAGACAAAAAATGAATAAATACAACTAAATTCCCTTCTCTTAACAAGGGACTTCAACCATGGTGCAATAGTTGGAGTCCTTGGTTGTTAGCCAAGAGGTTTAAAGTTCAAACCTTGCCTTCAACCTCCTAAAGTTACCTTGCCTACGTGGTAAGTTGAGATTTTTTTTATCTACTGCCCGGAATTTTCGGACAGCAAATGAAATTAAAAAAACAACAAATTAGTTAATTTAAAAATTAATTAATTTTTTAATTTTTTAATTAATTTAGATAATTAATTTTTAAGGGGGGCTTTGTCCAAATCAACATTAATCTATGCTAAAAAATGTTTGAACCAAGCTGTCCTAATCAACTCTTCCTATCAACAGAACTATGCAAAATCTATATTGAAATGGACATGGATTTTTCTAATAGTGTCTGTCTTTCTTGTCTTGTCTTGTTTTGTCTTGTTTTGTCTTGTTTTGTTTTGTCAACATTGAAAATTGTTATCCATCACAATGAGCTCGATGACCAGTTCAATCACGGAACAAGCGCACGAAACCGATACGAAGATGTATATTAGCTGACAAGCACTAATAGAAAACGTAGGAATTTTGACAAAATTTTGTTGGTTCAATCTATCAAGGTTTTTTTCTATATTTTGGATAGAATTATCTTTTCATCCACATATTTGGATGAGTTTCATTTATATGGGTGATTGCAAGAAAGACCGGTACTGAAACATTGTCACAAAAGCAGTGTCGAAGCTTCCTTTTGCAATAACTTTTGAAGCATGACTTGCATGAACTTGAAATTTTTATGGGAGATTCTTCTTATGAGTTTAATGATATCTCATATTTTTCATGAATTTTCAAAAATAATTTTATATTTAAATATAATATAAATTAAAATGTCACATTTTGAATTTTAGGGTTTTTTACTACGTAAGGAGTCCCCAAATTTAATGATATGGAGCTGAAACTTCTATGGTATATTCCCATAGTAGGAAGTCATGTTTCTACCAAGGGGAATTAAAAAATATTTTATTTTATATCCTCTATGTCCATGCAAAGAGGGCTCCCTTGCGCGCGCAATTCTGAGTATTGAAGATGGTTTCAACATTATCTTTTTGGTGAAATCTCATTATCATGAAGTCTTCACAAATGGCATATCTTGGTTTTTTTTTAAATTATTTTCTCTATTTTTTACAAATTAAAACATCAAAGTATGTATTTTCTTCAAAATTTCAGCTCATCTTTTTTGTGAATAACTTTTGACCTAGATTTTTTTTAGATCTAAAATTTTAGTGATATGTTTATTTTAGTGTCATACTAATTATCTATATTTTATTTTATTTTTAAAAATTTGTATGCAAAAAGCTCATAGTATTGGGAGTACTAGTCAAAATGGAACAAAAATGGAAGGTCATTCTTGCAATGACCCATATTTGGCATTTTCATCCAAAATTTAAAAAAGGATTGGAGCAATTTGGCAATATCGTCCAATTCTTCTTCAATTTCCTATAGGCTTGATGCAGTCCATTTTCTTTTGAGGCATTTGGGCCTCATAAGGCCCAAAAAAAAACACTGGTTTCTACAAACCAAACCAAATTTCTTCAAAAAATAGATGGCAAAATTAGAAAAATGGCACTTTTGTAATTAGCTACCTTAACCAAGCTATGAAGGTTGCATAATTTTTAATTTTTAAATCCTATTTAGCTACAATAATTAGATGGATTTTTTTATTTTATTTTTTACAGATGGCATCATTTGTTTCATTTCATTAGTGAATCTCAAATTCAAAAAATATCATCTTTAAGGCTTAAATTCACATCAAAATATAGAGCAACAAGTGGCCAAAATACACTACAAAGGTGATCCTAGCTTGGATTAAGCATCTTCTTCTTTTGAAAAGTGAATAATACAATGTTGAGGGAATATCCAATACTATTCATTTCAAATGCACTCAAGCAACTCCCCCCAAATTCAATGAAAAATTGTTTTATTTTCCACCCTACAGTCCCTCCTGAAATCATCTGAGGACACAAAACATCTTCAAGTGTCATTTGAAGGTTAAAATAACTACACCTAAAATTGCACAAGAAGTAATTCATAATGGATCCTATTATTATATTGGAATTTTTTTGTGGAGTCTAGTTGGAAGTCAAAAGGGGATTCTAGATTCCTTTAGTGCATTTTTTTAGACACTGTGGAAATAACCTACAAATTTTCAAAGTGCTGTAAATAGGATTTAGGGTAACCAATTACAAACTCTCATAAATAGTTGAAATTATCTAGACTGGAATTTGAAAAAGCGATTGAAATTGGGCGTAAGGTAGGAGGCTCATAAATTGACTATCTAAGGAATGATGAATCTCTGTAGGAAAATCTGTAGAGTGTAACAAATTTCACATATTTTTAGTAGAAAGAGAAAAGAGAAACATTTCATTGACAATATAAATTGTAATTTTCTCACTTAGAATGAATTAACTATGAATTTTCAAAGTGACAAGTGCATAGGTAGCTATTGGTGCTCATAGACTGAACCAATCTTCAATCAAAATCAACCTTTGAATGGAGCACTTCAAACTTAGGATGCTTTACAGTTTTGACTCGCAGAGAATGACCCACATCATACTTTCATTTATTTTAGCCTTACATGAATGTATATTTTACTCAAAGGGGTTTCAAAACACAATTAAAAAGCAAAAAGTGCACAAACTTTGATCCATTTTTGAACTTCTCTACACGATTTTTGACAGTTGTACAAGGCAATTCTAATTGCACGATTTATGATAGTTCTACAAGCGAGACATTAACCCCTCATCGCCTAAGGCCCGTTTTGAGTTCCAAAACATCATTGCCTTTGAAGCCTTATAGATTTAAATGTCACTAAGTTATAGAGATCTTAACTGTACAATCTTGTAGTGTATGTGTTGCAGATGGCGTGTATCAAATTTGGAGTCATTTGACTGCATAGATTGCAAGATTATAATGTTTTAGTGTTGAAAAAAGATGCTGAAATTTTCCTAAAAATAAATTTGGAGGTGAAATTTGATTTCTAAACCTACTCAAATGAAAAAACTTGAAACTATAAAGTGATTCAAAACTAGCATACAAACACATTGGTGAAAGAAACTATCATTAAATTGACTCATTGTGTTTGCAAAATGGCTTGCAAATGTCAAAAAAATAGCAAGAAAAGTTGCAAAAAACACATCTAAGCCTGAACCTCCTTCTGCTAAAATGCTTCTCAGTCACTCCTTACTTCTTGGATTGATATAAAATTTTAACCACAAGAACTAGACTAGTATGTGCAACTTTTTTTTTAAAAATTATTGGAAATGGACACTGTATGAAGAAGATTCAAGCCACCAAAGTTCATTGTAATCCAAAAAATTTGGGATTTTGAACTACGAACTGCTCCCATTTATTCAAAACAACTTGGATTGACATGAAAATTTTACCACAATAAGAAGACTTCAAGGGGAGTATAACCCAACAAATTTTTTAAAAAAAAACATTGGATGAAGGAGATATAAGTCCCCGAAGTTTCAGCCTTCAAATGCAATTTGCTGAACTCAAATTGAACCCGTGAACTTCGATTGGCTTTCAAGAAATCAATACATCTTGGATTGATCTGAAAATTCTACTACATAAACTAGATGAAAGAGCACAACTTTTCCAACAAATTTTATTGACTTTGGACATCAGATGCAAAAGTTACAGCACTCTGAATTGGACTTGAAATTGTGTGAGGACACTTTTCGTCCCTTAGGCGATGAGGGGTTAAACACCCCCCTACGAGCTATTTTCGGGTCCAGGTGGCAGGTAGGTTAGGTGGATCTGCGTCCACAACTCCAAAGCAGGATCTGCCCAGGGTAGGAGGCTGCCCGGCGGGAAGAGGCGAGGTTCTGTGTACGCGACGGGGTGGCATTCTCCCATTTCCAACTCCCATTTCTCATTGAATCATGCTCCCAAGTCTTGAGTTCTCTCCCCGCCTGGCTCTTGAGAGTGGAGAGAAGGAAATACTGGAAGGAGATTCGGTGAACTCAAGCTCTTACAAGTGTACCCAAGAGTGGTTGAGTAAGTTAACAACTGAATGGCTTGTATTTCTTTCAAGAAAGACGACATTACCTACAACTTGCTACCAAAAACTTAATAATGCCTTAATCCTTGCGGAGATGCTCTAGTTGGAAGATTTATCCAAATACTTGCTTGAATCAGCAACTCTCAAGTTGTCATTGCCACCACAACTCAGAATGATATGAATATCAAACAACAATATGCTGCAAGAGAATAATCACAGGACCCGCATGTTCAAATTGTTACATAGAAGTAGTCATCTGGTGTTTGAGGTTTTCCTGAGAACATGATAGAGTTTGACCATGACATTGATTGTTGAACAGGAGCCTGTCCATATCGAGCCTGCTCACCACTTTTCACTCACTTCTGGTGACACTTGCTGAGATTTTATTCTTGCAAGGAATGTACAGATTTCGAGGCAATTCAGCACGATGTGCAAATCCTGCTTCATAATATTCTGCCTAGCATACCCTGCCCTGGAGCAGGATCAGCTTCACGAGCTTACTCTTTTGTACCAGGATAGTCAATTTTTAAAGTAATTCTGTACCGCAGCAGAGAGGATCCCAACAAGCCAAGGAACAGACCCTTCACTTGGATACAATATGCAAAAGATAGATGTTTACAAAGTTAAAGCAGTACATGATCTGAAGACCAGCAGGAGATTAAGTTCAAACACGAACACTCTAATGTTTTACGTACCACATAAAAACCGATCAGAAGCTGATACTCTCAAAAACCAAAATGGTCAGATTTGCCAGCATTCTCGTTAGCACGGCAAGAGAGGATTCAATGTTAAGTTGTAGGTAATGTCCTCTTCCTTGAAAGAAATACAAGCCATTCAGTTGTTAACTTACTCAACCACTCTTGGGTACACTTGTAAGAGCTTGAGTTCACCGAATCTCCTTCCAGTATTTCCTTCTCTCCACTCTCAAGAGCCAGGCGGGGAGAGAACTCAAGACTTGGGAGCATGATTCAATGAGAAATGGGAGTTGGAAATGGGAGAATGCCACCCCGTCGCGTACACAGAACCTCGCCTCTTCCCGCCGGGCAGCCTCCTACCCTGGGCAGATCCTGCTTTGGAGTTGCGGACGCGGATCCACCTGACCTACCTGCCACCTGGACCCGAGAATAGCTCGTAGGGGGGTGTTTAACGTCTCGCGTTCTACAGGGCAATTCTAATTGCCCACTTGCAATTCGAGCCTCCTACTTTACTTACCTTCATGCTATCCTCAAAGACCTCTTCACCAGGAAAGCGAAGTTGTCAACATTGCTTGTTTCGATATCCATCATTCCGTCCAACAAGGAGAACAGTTGCTTCTTTCATCGTCGTCCTATTCCCTGTGTCTGTGACCCTGTGCAAGTTACTTGAGATGCTCGAAAAGCATGTAAGCTTCAATACTTTACCATAGTGAAGTCCAAAACATGAGATGTCTGCTTTGGAGGTATAACAACCAACATGCTGTGGTGTCAGTTCTCACAATCATCACTAGGAAAAAGAGTGTTCGTTGAACCTCCCCAAAGCGACTTAAATGACACAAAACACGATTAGGAGACGCACGATAAAAATGAAGGAGAGTGTCAACTAACCCCTCTTTCTGTTCCCCCAGCTCGAGGGATTTCATTCTTGTGGAAAAATGCCATTGACAATTAATCTTACGAATGGGTACCACATCTCCTTAGATTTTGCATGAAGAGCACCTACTCTGTAGTAGTCCTCAATTGGAAAATTCTGGATTGCCATGAATTGCAACATGGAGGACGCACTAGCTGTGCTGGAGATTCATGAAGTCTTCACAGGAAACACTAGTTATTCGGCTCTACTAGTATCCTTGGTCAACCCTACACGATCAACATATAAGCTTCAGTTTGCATTAGAATTTGTCGAGCTCGTTGGCGTACCTAGCAAACAAGATGAGCTCTTGAGTTGCAAGCTCAACAACAAGCTGCGTTGCTGATAACATGACGTGCACTCACTGTGCAGGACAAGAAACTCTGCTCTTAAGCCACCCCTAGAACGGTGTTGATTGTCCCAATGACATTCACAGGACGCCCCTCATAGAGAGTGGAGATGCAACCTTGAACATGCTCCTTCACTTCCCGTGTTCTCTTCAGAGCCGCCTCCTAGGAACATTCACAAAACAAGTGCTCTGGTTACAACATAATTTTAGATAGTCTAGGTAATTACATGTCGGTCTTAGGTAATTATGTCGTGGCTTTCAGAGATTGAGAATTATGTTACAGCTTGACCGTAATGAACATACCTGCTTTGGCCACAAAAGCGTCAAGGAGTTTCTGAGCTCAGTTCTCTTTTGGCTCAAGTCTCCCAAACTTGCAAGTAGTTTCGTTTCAATTTCCTTCTTTGATACCAATGACAAGTATAGTCTATCTAAAAACCTGCAAGATCCGGGCTTTCATGAGTAATGTGCTCCTTTTAAATATGCAAGAGTTCAATAAAGCTGACGTCAATAAAGTCTTTGGTATTATTCATACCTAGAAGATGTGACAAGCAAGCAGAGATCCCTTGTCTTCTGAGCAGTGAGCAGGTCGATTGCAGCAGTGATGTGAGAAGCCATGTCAAGCAATGCATCTGACCCATGCTGGAAGCAAGCTGCGGGTGCCATAGCTTCCACCTGGTTCTGAAGTGCTGCCGAGTCTTGCCTCTCCAGCTCCTCCACCCTTAGCTTCACAAAAGCTTTTAGCTGCAACAACAGTCTCTTAGGAACCATAATCGGCACATCGTAGCCCAGTCCACATTAAAGATTTATTAAAAATGCTCCCACAATCAATAAGCAAAAACAGAAATGCAATCTGCTTCCAGCGTTCAATCAAATTGGGGTATTCAAGAGCGCTTGTTCTGCTGAAATGCAGGTGTCTATTGCAAGTAAATGTTCTATTCAAGCGATCAGGTATCCCACCCTCTTGAATTGAACACATAACTGTAACTTGCCCCTAGATGCCTGAAAGGACATACATGTCGCCTTAAACTCTGATTCCATTCCATATAGGGGACAAAAGTGCTTTCCAAGTGGTGAAAAATCAAATTCTCATGTATGTCTATACTTTTCTTTAATATAAATAGTAAAACAGAAATCTATTCTTGTTGAATTTTCAAAGTTAAATGCTTCTAGATTGAATTGACCAAGATCTATGATAGTCATAATATTTTCAACAATGAGCCAAGGGTGTCTTTGGGAATCATTGAGGCTTGTAGTACATTTCTTAGATACAACATGTACCAAATTACAAATGCAGTCAGCAGCTGACTTCCTACTCTCCTTCCAACTTAGTCTAAAGTTTTAGAACCTGTGATTCGAGATTTTAGCCGCTGCTAAAAGGCAGAATATTCTGTCTCTTAATTTTGATCTTAAGACAATTAGCCTAACTGAATAATGTTATGATTATTTTCAAAATCAATTGTACACATCATTCAAATCGTCATGTTTAATATCTTCAGTTTAGACATCAACTTCCAAAATTTTGTAGAAATCATATATAGTAACACCTCTTAAGGTTCACCTAAAACCTTCAGGCATTTCAGTATTAGGAGTGTAGAAGTAGGCTGTATTCGTACCTCAAATAAGTCATTGAGTAACAGATTTCTATACTCGGTCTCTAGGAAGCGCCCTACGCCCGTTTCTTGTTCATTGCCGGGCACTTCATGCAACAAGTTGTGTTCGATGTGACCTACTCCATCCGCACCGCTTTCATCTAAATCTATATTCCAATTTATCTCACCACCATTTTCAAGACCCTCGTCCACCCCCAAGTCTTGTCCAATATCCCAACTGATGTCTGATTCCAACTTGTTTGCATCCGCTGAAGTAGGATCATCTACCACTGTATCAATTCCCCAATCAATTCCACCACTTATATCGACAACCTCACCGGTATTTTCTCCTCCAACGTCACCCCAGTCTATATTGTCAGTACTGTCCTGACCACCTGAAGAATCCAGACCCCAGTCGATTAAGTCATGACCACTTTCAACTCCAATTTCAACGGACTTGCTATTGTCATCTACACTGCTGTCCCTTTCTTCAACTGTGCACAGCTGTTCCTCGGCTTTCGCAAGGCTGGGTGGATGATCACGAAGGTCTTCAAGAGTTGGTAAATTGGGCCTCTGCTCACCCTGAAAGTGCCACATGCGAGTCAACGAACGAGGCATCCGGGAGAAAACAACAACGTGCAACAGTTTCAAGAGATTGAAAATTCCTGTGCACTAAGAAAACGCTCATACGAGGAACGTTGCTTTACCTTGGGTCCCGGATGTGCATAAGTTGTCATAGCTTGGTACAACTCCATTGATTCTCCAACTTTGTCGTTACAGACAGCTTCCACAACCTCCATGAAAACAGCCGGAAGAGACTTGCCAAGCGCCTTCAACTCTGCTTTGACGTCGTGGCCCTGCAACAATGAAAGAATGTGGAGACACCAAAATTAAAGGTAAGACTCTACAAATAATAACGAGGGGACAACGATAATTTGAACCAAGGGAAGAAACTGTTGAAAGAAAACCGTGCAAAATATTAGCATCCTGACCTTGATACCAAGTTCTTGACAAGCCTGTCGATATCTAGTGGCTGCAGCCGCTGCGTTCCGCTTATACTCTGCTTCTTTTTTCTCCATGTCAGTCAGCTGCTGCTGCACTTTAGCTATCTCTTTCTTCTGACTTGGACTTTGTAGCAGAATTAAACACCCACAACATGCAGTCAGGCAAGTACGCTACTGGACCAATGGACCAATGGACCATCAAAAAGAAGAACCACAAACAGATCAGATAATCATAGCAATGCAGATTTTAAATAAACATTAGTGCACCTAAGTGTCCAAACAAAAAACTCGGAAGCAAGGATCGAGTACAGTAACTTTCAATACGTTGATTTCCTTAGTTCAAAAATGTAATTGAATAACTTCAACTCCTAGAGATTTGGATGCGGCCACTTTTGGCCATTTAGTCACTTCGGGGTTAGCCTTACAGTAACGCTTTACAAGAGGAAACGAAGGACAAACAGCAGGAATACTAATCATCTCCATAGTATGTTAAAATCAAACATACATTTCATAATCTGTGTAATGCACCATAATCTGTGCTGCTTCTCCGAGGTATAGGAGCTCCTTCTCGTAAGCCCGTACAATACCATCCCACTCACCCTGTACACATTGTTCGCCACTACATAAAAATTATAGAAGATTGTGAATGACCACAATGAGGGTATAAAAGAATAGGGACAAAAATCTCCAGCAAAAAAACATTGACTCTGAGGAGAAATGTCTTAAGAAAGCTTTATAACATGTCAAGTAGCTTACCGCTGTTCCAGAAAGACGACCAAAAAAGGTTCGAGACTCAGGATTGGATTCCGCCAACAAATCTCTGATGCGCCTCGCTTCTAGGTAACCAGTGTCTGCGTTCATCAACAACTTCCAATGTTAACAAAAGTATTACGATCCATCCAAATTTATCCACCATGATTTATATTGCTAACCTGATCATATCTACCATGAATCCCTAATGCCCTGTAGCCCCGTGGAAATCACAATACTCAGATTTAGTGCCAAATATGATACTTTCAGTGAATTCATAGAACTGAGATCCCTCTCAAAACTATAATATCAATCTCCTAGAGTGACCCAATCACAAAAGTAAATAAAATCAAGTCAGATATGAGCGTTTGAAAAATTCAGCTTTCTAAAAGCCAACAGTAATAAACTCATGAGACTTTGTTCAATTATAATGATTTTCATTCTAGCGAGTCAAACGTATGTTTCTATGTACATTGTTCAAAACCATCTAATCTTCGATTCATCTTGTCATTCAAAACTTTAAAAGCTAAAAACAAGTTGCAATTCAATTTTCTAATGTCCACTTTTGAAGCAACACAAAAATTCAGTAATAAAGTCAATTGACAAAAACTATAATTTCTATGAATTCACTCTGGCAAAATCTAAAAGTTCCAAAAAGAGGTTTAGGGTTTAGGGTTTTAAATGCATGACATTCAACCTTCTAAAGGACCAAGAAACCACATTTGGCCTCATTTTTTCAGCAGTTCTGATGAATTTTTTACAGGGATTCATATTTGTTCCAAAAATCAATTATAATAACCAACACAAGCGATGTTCTTCACCCAATCTAGTGAGATAAGATTTCTCCACATTTAAATTATAATTTACACAATATGATAAATCAAAATGATCATTCTAAAACCACAAATCCTTTGTCCTTAAAAGGGTGTGTGAAACCCTTGCGCAGTCCCACCAAAACCCTAATTTCATCAATCTACAGATGAGCATCAATACAGAAGCTTCATCGCAACGTCAAACATTCGACTCTCTAGAACAAGGTCAATTCAAAAGCTCCACAAAAGGATGGCACTCACTCTCGGCAGTGCAGGTCTGCAGCCATGGATCCAACGAGAGCGGCAGCGACGCGAACGCAGCCGCAATTCGTGCTCGCAACGATGCGACTTTCTTCCTCCAGTCCGCCGGAACCTTCTTCCTATCCACCAGCCAATCTGCCACTCACAGCAATAGCACCCATTCAACCCCAAAACCCTAAATCCTCAAACCCTAAAACCCTGAAAACATCCCCCCAAACAACGACAATTTCGTAAGAGTAAGGCAGACCAAACCTCACCTGCAAGCTTGGAGTATGTGATGTCAATCGGCAGTAGTGCCAGAGGGTCGTTCACAGTCCCAAATCCAGAGCCTGCATCCATGACTTCGAACTGGAACCTCCAAAGCTCGAAGCTCGCTCAGAATGGCAACGCCAAACAACCGTAACACAGAGCTCCCGTTGTCGGTAAAACAAAAGCTGTCCGGCTTTCGGAACACCTACAGTAGGTAGAAAGCTAAAATCTAGAAAAGTCGAAGATGTGGATCATAATTCACACTAAATTTCCCCAAGCTAATAATTTCATGGTTCGCGCCAAGGTCTGAAGTCCCCCCACTGGCTCTCGCTCTGCAAAACAATATAAAAGAGGATTTCGTGGATAAATGCCTTGATTTATGATGCGTGAGGTAAGGCTAGTTAGGGTTGAACGCACGTCAGTTTGCTGCAACCTGAATCGTATTCTGCCTGGTACAAAGCAAACAGTTCACAGTAATCTCTGATGGGTCCTCTGATGTAGGGTTTTAGCATCAATTAGAATTGCTGTTTCTGCTCTTGAAGTATCCGGGCAATGTGTGAAGGATCTGTCTCTGAAATATGACCCTCCTGTTTTCAGGAGCACTCAGGTTACGTGTCACTCATTTCCTTCAAGAAGATCGAAGCTCCATGGCTTGGTTGCATGGCTAAATCGCATTCCGGCACTGACATCTCTGTTCTACACACTCGACATTCAAGACGAAAAGCGAAAGGATTTCACGAGAATTAGCGCGATCCAAACCATTTCCGAAACCTGCAGAAAATGCTACCAAACTAGCCCGTACGGTTCGTTAGTGGTGTGACAAGCAGCGAAAGTGATGAAGAGAATGAGCAACAAGGAGAGAAGGGGCTGCAGGAGGTCCTGCAGCAGAAACAAACAGAGGCAAAACACCACCAGGACTGCCAAGGACTCACGAGTCTCCATAGCTGCAAGAATGCAAACTCTGCCATGGCCATGGCACCCTGAAGCTTAACAGATCGATCGCACAAGCTTACACCATGAGGCAGCAATCATGGCTCACAATAGTGGACTTTGAGGTACAGAGCGAAGGTTCCTACCGTGAACCCCCTTTGTCGACTTTCGAGCTCGACCCAAAACCCTGATGACGAAGCTCTCAAATTAATTTTCCGCAGCTAAACTTTCCTGAAGCTCCGAATTACTTATGCGCTAAAATGCGTTTCAAGATGCACCCCCATGCGCAGCAGGGTTAGGGTTTCGCTGATTTCAAGCTCAAGGAAACGGTAAAACAAAGCCACCAATTGAAATTGAGAATGCTACTGGTTGTGCAAAATAATTGACCGCAGGTCGTTTCCCGCTGAGACTGTCGAATTACTTATGCACTAAGTGAATGTACTAAGTGAATGTACTAAGTGAATGTGATACAAAGACTTAGCACTGCATCCCAAAGCACAGCCACGATAAGGGCATACCTACTTTCAAGCTCAAGGAAACAGGAGAACAGCCATTTGACCATGAGAATTTCACAAGATTTTCGTCCGCAACAACTCGAATTTTCTGCAGCTCAAATTACTGAATTACTTATGCACTAATCTAAACGCGTTTCAATGATTAAGGACTACATCCCAACGTACAGCCAGCATTAGGGTTTAGCTGATTTCAAGCTCAGCGAAACCGTTAAACTATTCACATTCGATCATGAAACATGCCTTGCCAATACGGTAATTCCCCAAGACTTTCCGGAATCGCCAGAAAACCACAAATTGCGGAATTCCTTAAGCACGAAATTGAATTCGATTCAAAGATTCAGTCAGCGCAGCATCCAGAGACCAGGGTTTTAGGGTTCTACCATTTCAAGATCAAGGAAACTCGAAACAATCAACCATTTGATCATGCCCAACTACTTTTAAATGAGCGCTCCACTAACTTAACTGTGCATAAATTTTTGCAACAAACTGAAATCGCATGTCCGAGTGCGAATCAGGTCCCACCAATGTCAAGCAGCACAAATATCCGGCCGTCAGATTTTGAACTTCCTGAGCATCCACAGGCTAAAGGCTTCCACTCGGATAAGGCCACCACAAGGACATTGGAACAACAAGTGCAAAGACCGGATTATCCAGTCACCGTAGCCAACTCTTCTTTCACCACCGTCTGTAGCCAACCCTAAACGCCAAATCAACCTCCTGTAGCCGGTCACCACGAAGATTGCTCTCTGTGAGTCCCTAGCTTTCGATTTTTTTGCTGCATTTCTTCATCGGACCTGGAAATTGCTGCAGCTGGGATTCTCCAGATGAACCTACCGTTGTTGCAATTCTCTGCACCGTTTTGAATTGTGCTTATTTGTTACTGGGTTTGTTACAATGCTGCTTCAAGGGGCGGTGATTAGAGGATCTGCGACATGGCCGAGCAACAGAGCAAATTCAATGGGCAGTTCTTTTGTGAGACCCGGAGTCGCGAAGACGCATCTGGGCGATGCTGACACCAGGCACCTGTTCTCACTTGTCATTGAGGTGAGTACACCGTTTCCAGAGGCTTCCAAAACTTTCTTATTTACACTCTTTTCTTTTGTAGATTTTGAATGGTTTCGTCTGGGTTACGTAAGACTCTGACCTATGTGAGAATTCCTTATGAAGTTTTGGGTTGTTGCCATGAGCAAATAGAATCCAATGCAAGTCATTTTGCAATTTTTGGAGTTGTGCTGAAATAGTGACGAGTTTTCGAAGTTGCTATGATGTTTTTCTCTAAAGCATGCACTAGATTGTGCTTCTTCTGACCTCCTTAACTCCTTAAAGCTTTCTATGGGAAGGTTCAACTCAAGGCACTTTTCATGAAAGGGTTCTCTGCGCCTGTGGCAGTTTTATGGTTTAAGGTTTCTTCTGGAGTGAAATTAGAAATGGATTTAGGGGCCAGGTGGAATTGAGGCATCTACCTTATAAGCGCAAAATGCAATAACGGCTGTGGAATTTGTGTGTGTGTTCCTGTTTCGGCAATGTTATCCTCTCCCGTGTCAAAATTTATCATATTTTCTTCATTGTTAAATAATGCTTGACCGCAGGGCTCATCTCCTCCTAGTGTCTCGCAACAGATGAGAGGCTGTCATAGACTGGTTTGCAATGCTGCAGCAAGCCCTAATGGCAACAATGGGTCCAAGGTACACCTAGCTTAGTCCTTTGGTTTGGCATTGCTACTTCTTTTGCAGAGAATGTGTGCTCATTGGGATGCTATTCACGGAGTCCAATTTTCGGTATTGGATGTGCTAATGGTGGTTTTTGAAATGGGTGAAAGATGGTGGTAGCCATCACCGGTGCGACAGGCTTTGTTGGTTCGAGATTAGTGGACAGACTTGTTACCGGTATGAAACCCGATCATCTAAATTAGTGGATACTCTTTAAGCATTTTAACCAATATGTAGGAGTGTGCTTTCATTGGGAGATCAGTCAATAGAGCTTCCTGGAGAGATCAATTTGGGTACAATAACGTAACTCTCTTGAGATCAGATTTTTATTCCTATGTAAGAATTTCAAAAAGGGATGTTGTAGACCACGATAAGTGACAGTAGACAAGCCCATTTCCTTTCAAGGACCAGTGGACCAGTGGACAGAGACGTTTAGCCAAGCCATACTTACACCACTTGCTGATAAAGAGGAGTTGCTAGTGGGATTTTTTTCCAAAGGTTTTGGATTTAGGGCCATGCACATGTCAATTGGCCTTGTGTACCATTTCGGAAAGGATTTGAGCTAATGTTTGGATTTATTTCGTTGCAGATGGGCATGAAGTTCGAATTCTGACCCGCTCAGAATCGAAAGCTCATGAAAAGTTTCCTGGTGAGTGCTGTATGAGTGATGACCACCACCATGTTGTAGATTTTTTACCTCACTGGAATGTTGACATCGACTGTCTTTCTGCTTGTCGTTTGAAATTATTTGCGTAAATGGAAGCGAGTATACGTGTATGTGCGTTGGTAGTGTGTTTCTCTTTGTTTGAGAATTAATAATGCTGTGAGGGCGAGTTTGCAGAAAGGAAATATCCGGACTTGAAAGTAGGAGGAGAGAGTAAGTGGGCAGAATTGATTAAAGGCTCCACTGGGGTTGTCAACTTGGCTGGCCCTCCTATTAGCACAAGATGGACTCCTGAGGTATGGAAATTATAATATCATGATAAATCTGCTGTTGTCCGAGAGCAAGAAGTTGATCTCCTGTACTAAATGTCCCTTTGTCTTTATACAAGAACGTAATCTTGATCGTCTTCTTCCTCCGTTAGTGGACTTCCTTGTTTCTTCAAGATTGTACTGTTATTCTCTATTGAACTCATATTTCCATTTTGCTTCAGACATGTGGGATCAATCACTTAATGCAACTCTGTTTTTCCCTTTCTTTCCAGGTAAAAGCAGATATCAAGAACTGCAGGGTTGCGGTAACAGGCAAGGTAGGTGAAAACGAGTTGAGAATTCTTACAAAGAAGGATCTCGGTGTATTTTATATAATTATATTTTATGGAGTTTTCTGCTGTGCCATTGAGTTGACCAACAACAATGGGGTCTGAGATGTACGATTTTGACGATGGTGTGCTTGCTTCGTTTGAAATTGCAGGTAGTACAAGCAATCAATTCAGCACCGAAAGAGGAACGACCTGCTGTTCTCGTTAGTTCAACCGCAGTAGGATTCTACGGTAAGTCAACGTTTAGTTAACCCTAGGTGCCCAAATGGCCGCTTCCATATCTATAGGAGTTGAAATAAATCATTTAGAAAGCTTCCAAGTCGGGAACAAAATGTACCAATAGAAAGAAGAAATCATACCCTACATTTTGGAACGATAGAAATCAATGTTTGAAAGCTACCATGACCTTAATCTCTACGTTAGACGTCATCATTTTAGCGGCCTTCAATGGAACAAGCGATTGTCCTGGATTGTCGGTGGTATGCATTCTGAATATTATAGTATACTGTTGCAGGCACAAGCGAGACATCTGCCTTTGATGAGACAAGTCCTTCTGGAAATGACTACCTTGCTGAGGTATGTGTACTATGCTACAAACTAAGCATTGAGGAGCGATTCATATATACTTCATTGTGAGCTGCATAATCCTGAACACTACTTAGAGGGTGTGCTGTTTCTTGGGGACTATGATCATAAAGTAGCCGTTTAGTGTCAAAAGTGGGACTTGAAATTGGCAGAATAGCACGCACATACGGATACTGTACCCATGACTGTAGTCTCCTTCATCAGATTCTCGTACTTTCAAATTTAGCTTCCTACCGTGAACTTTGGTCATACCGAATCTACATCAAATTTGGTATCAAGAAATTTAGTTTTAATGAGAACACATTCTGGGACGAATCTCGCTGCTCGATAGTAGTCATGGGTCATTTATTATGTTAAATTACCGTGTTCCGAAAGACTTGAGAAGCCTGTCAAGTTTCATGTTCCATGTTTAGAATTACAATTAAAACTTCAAGCACAACAATGTATGAGGAGCGTATAAGACTGGACCACCATTTATGGAGCTCATTACAGGTGTGTAAAGCATGGGAAGCAAGTGCCCGTCGACTGCGCCAAGGAACCCGACTCGTTCTCCTTCGCACTGGCATCGTGCTGGATGGGCAAGAGGGTGGTAGTCTAGGCATGTCTCTTGAATCCCATTCTTCTCTTCAAATTCGAATTTTCCACGTGCATGTAAAACATTTATGGTTCTTGTTCACGTATGCCCCCACTTGTATAACACCCCCTTCTAAACGACATTGATTACTTGATTGACTATCTCGGAATGACCTTTCCAAGGCAGACAATAACACACTGTCCTGTCATCAAAGTGTCATTCCGAAGTCCGTTTCGCTAGAGTCCCACTTTTGACACGTAGGATCACATTCTGCTTGGAACTCTAAGTTGCGATCAGAAATATGTACAAAGTCTTTTCTGTTATTCTAATCACGGCGTTTTTTTCAGTATCTATATTAGTTCTGAACAGGATAAAATGGTCATCCTCAAAGTATATGCATATTGCGAACGGGGCTGGGGCAGGTGTGCAGAGTGTGGGAAGGGAAGGCTCAGGAGCTGGAGAATGGCACGCGCCTAGTTCTCATCCGCACTGGCATTGTGCTTGACAAAGACGGTGGAGCACTAGGCATGTTAACCACTCCTTATTTGCCCTGATGCCACATTTACTAATTAAGAGCGAGTAGTATATTTGAACGTGACGACTGAAGTCATTCTTAGATTACTCTCGTTCTCATGGAGTGAAAGCAAAGACTTTAGCTTTATTTTTTCTTGCAAGTACATATCAAATTTTAGGGACAATAACGCAGTTGCCGATATAAAAGAGAGATATTGTCAGAAGGAGTATTGGAAGAACAAGGAACACAGTCAAATTTTAATGGACTACGCTTTTGTCATTAGGCTTTTAGGAGAAGGGAAACTCTCAAGTTCGAAATCATGTGAATGCTGAAGAGATCCTTGAGTCATGGAATTCAGGAGAATGACGTTTCTGCTTTACAAGACTAGTGTTCGATCATGTACAGTCATTTGCCTGTACGGGTATCGTAGAATATAACAGAAAGAAGGGTGTGTTTGACAGTTGGATGTCCTTGACTTGTACAACGCGGAGTGCAAATTTACTGCCGCATTTCGCTCATTCGATTCCTTAGTAGAAGACACAAAGTGTCATTAAATGGGATATGTTTACTGGTGACAACTTGAAGGCCACTTGATTTTTTATTTTAGCAGTAGAGGTTCTACCTTTGGTTACTTCAATTCTCATGATTGATGTCGAAATAGTTGGATAAGTATGCAGAGGATGTACGAACAAGCACAGTTGGCTAGTACAACCAACCAACCAACTGTTGCATACGAGTTAGTTGGTAATGAATTAGCAAGCTTCTTTCGTACTCATCTTTGCCTCATCATTGCATACTTGGGGGGTTTCTTGTTTGATGGTGTTCAGAAATGTCTTGGTCGCTTTCTGGCATGATGTGTGTCCATGATGCAGTTTGTCTGTAACTGGCCTTCAGAAAAGACGGGGTAAGAGTTCTCATTCGCTGGAAGTTCAATCCGTTCTCAATTGTTTGCTTTTATTGTCCTTGCAGCGAAGATGGTGCCGATTTTCTCGATTTTCGCGGGTGGACCATTAGGTTCAGGAAAGCAGTGGTGAGTCACTTTGATTTATCCCCTTGAGGGCATTTCGACCTTGAAGATGAGTTTTCTTGCCTTTAAGAAAATGAAGTTCAACTGCTCTTTTCAAATCTGACTTTTTTTAGATATTGAGCGTTTTATTTCACTAGCAAGTTTCCATGGGTCAAGGCTCAAAGTTCACCTATTGGATTTCCAGGTTTAGACCTAAGTTTTATATGAAAGAATGTCATATGATTTTTCATTGTAACTTGCACCTTCTCTAGAAGATTTAGATTTTTGGGAGTTTTTTCGTAATCGGTGTGGTTCTCAATAGGTGTTCGACCCCAAAAAAGCATATTTATTCTCTAAAAATTTTAGGACTAATAGGGAACTTGTTATTTCATTCATGAAAGATAATGTCAAAGTTATTTCACACAATTTTGGGTGGCAGATTGCCGTGCACGTAAGACTGTAGTTTGACTTTCTGCATTGGTTTGGGACGTCACAGAGTTGGTTGATCTCCTGTGTTTGGATTCTTGTTAGTCTTAACTATCATTATAGGGTCGTGTAGATTTTTTGTTAAACGTTCTTGCGGACACTTCTATTGACATTCTCAAACTTTTATGAAGTGTGTTCAAAGAGTAAGATGATGTAAGAAATGGAGTTGGAATATCCTGTAGAGAGTTTGAGCCCTCTGTAATGCACTTCTCCCTCAAAAACCTATGGCCATAACATAGTAGCCCACGCAGATCAGTGTCTTTGGTCAACAATGTAGCTGAGTCAGGTGCAGCTTGCTGGTCTGTGTTTGTTTAACTTTTACAGTCTGACTACTGCTGAATATTCTGCCTCTATCTATTTACTGTGGGGAACTTCTTGACTTGCTTTATAGTGTTATGTTTAAGTAACTGAGAAAGCTCCTTCCGGGTTTTTTGTTATTGGTTTTCCGGTCTGGAGCGCTTCTACTTTGACAAAACTTGATAATTGCATTGATTCTTCTCGTGTGAAGGTTTTCTTGGGTGCATCGTGATGACCTAGTGGGTATGATCATTGAATCCCTCAGAAACCCAGCTTATGAAGGTATTTAAAAATCTCTTAAGTAAGCTTATGTACACCGACTTCTTTGCGCTTATATACACTGCGTTTTGTCGTAAAGGGTTTTGAATTGTAAGTGTAAGACATAATGCCCGTCTTCTCAGCGTGGGAAGCGAGGATTCCCTCTTTAAAAAGAAAATAATCATGAAAGGTTGATGCTTGTATGGGCCTATGGAAACTTATTGGCTCATTTACCTGAACTGCATGATGGGTGGCAGGTGTAATTAATGGAACTGCACCAAACCCTGTACGAATGGCAGAGATGTGCGACCGACTTGGAGCCATCTTGGGACGTCCTTCATGGCTTCCTGTTCCTGAGTTTGCCCTCAAGGCCATCCTTGGCGAAGGAGCGACTGTGGTTAGTCTCTTTCTGCATCATTTATTATAGAAATCCTTTCTCACTGATCACCAATTGTTTCAGCATTAACCCTTCAGCGAGTTGAAGATATGCCATTTTTGGTATTAAAAAGATACTGAAAAGACTATGAAATCGGTCTAAAACGGTGCCATTTTAGTATAAACTCTTTAGCTACTGAAATAGTTGATAATTCGTAGGGGGAGACTTTTTCGATGTGTTAGTGAGGATCGTTTGTGTTGTGTTGTGTTTGCGGTTTATGTATTGTCTAAATGTAAAGCATTTTCTGAAATAATTCTGTGATGTGATGGGAGAGAGTTTTGCGAAAGTCAAATAAGATGGCTACCTTGCATATCGCAATCAACTGCTTTCATCGTTTAACCTCGAGGCTATATTCATTTCACCCAACATCAAGAACGTTGTGCTACCTCATAGTTACTCTAAATAGTTTTTTCATGGCTGTCAGCTGTGCAAGGTACTGTGCTGTTTAATGTTGGTGGGGCTCTTGATACACTTTTTTTAGTTGTGAATATTTCACGTGCCTACTGAGTGAATTTGACTGGTTGTCATACATGTTTCTATGGTGCAAGTCTTCATCGGTAGGAAGAAATCATTTGCCGATGAGAAATTACCACCTAGTTGGGTAATTTGCTGAACCTTGAAATTTCTTTGTGCAGGTTTTGGAAGGGCAAAGAGTGCTGCCAAAGAAGGCACAAGAGCTTGGATTTCCTTTCAAGTATCGCTACATCTCTGATGCTTTGAAAGCCATTTTGACCTCATGAAGTGTAGGAAAACTGTAGAGTTACACCAATTGCACAACTTTGTCTATGAGTTTGTAAAATCCTTATCTGGATCTTATGCACTTACCTTTGAAGAATGCAGACGAACAGGTCAAACTCACTGTTTACACAAGATATCAATAACAATTGCTTCTTTTGATGCTAAACCTCAAGTATCTCCAATCTACTGCCAGTAGAAGATTGCCGCCACTAGAGAATGTGCATTGTTTTCTGTGTGTAACAAACAGTATCATCTAATTTAATATTTGTGCTTTGACTGTGTCTGTGCTGATAACTCACAAGCTCTCCTCGAAGTACACTCTTCTTGGCAGAAACATTTTTATGAAGTATTGTTTGGGAGTCAACTGCGGGCCTCTACATAATCTCATGTTTATCTGCACTCTTTAGGACCATTAGGTTGCCTACTCTGTATGAGAATGTCTGTATGTATGAAGTACCTTGAACCTTGATATGTGTGTGCATTTGCATATTTTTCAATTGTGTTGATGCTAGATAGCTTCTGCCAATAACTTGTTCAGAAGAAGACAACCCTGAAATGCTGTGGAGGACAAAAGGTGTCTGAGGGAATGACTTTGAAGGAATTATAGAAACGAAGAATGTCCTTGTGCAATCAAGAATCTGATTGCTATTGGCACTTTGGTGATAGGTCTCATCCTCCCATGGTTAACCCTACAAGGACGCCACAAACACTAAGTGTCAATTGGATGACAAAGAGTCTTCTCATGTAGAACAGAAGTGCAATTGTTCATTCTTAGAATTTTGTATGAAAGGAAAGGTCTTGCACAATAGTTTGACCTCCAATGAGTGTTGTTGAGTTTCTCTATGCAAATGATTTAGATGGTATCAAAAAAATTGATTTCCACAGAGACAACAGTCCGTCCTTCTAGAGTTAATGCCTAAAAGATGGGTTGGTTTCTGGAAATGAGGGATTTTGTCACCGTGTACATTATGAGCAAAAGACAAATTGGAATCACTCATTAGAGGTCAACCTACTCTAGAAGACCATTTCCTTTCTATACAAAATCCAAAGATGAAAGATTGTCCTTCTCTTCTGAATAGAAAGATGTTTTTGTCATTCATCGGACACTAAATGTCCTTGGCATCCTTTATGGGTTATCCATTGAAGGACAGATTGGTCATTGAGAAAATCAATAGCTTAAGACAACCCAAGAGCACTCATTAGAGGTCAAACTGCTATGCAAGACCTCCCTTTTCACACAAAATTCCAATGATGAACATTGACTTTTGTCCTACATAAAAAGATTCTATGTCATCTACCAGACATTTACATAAAAAGATTCTATGTCAACACATTCAATACATTTTACAACGTATCTGAAAAACATGAAGTGAACTAAATGCTATAAGCATGACCTCACCGAGCTGAGAACATTGCCACCCATTCTTTCCAAACTGGGCTCGGGGAATGTGGTGGCACGTGCCCCAAACCTCTCCAGCTCCTTCCGGTCCAACACACAAGCCACTCATTCCCAGGCTATAGTCCAGGCAAAGCATGTCAAGACAAATTTTAATTCATTTGTTCCAATAAATAAAATAAAATAAAAACAAGTCATAATGTAGTTTATAATATTTTAGTTATTTTAGCACGACAAAAGGTATGGGCCGACACAAAAGGTAAGAAGTCAACAAGCATGTCGGGGACGCTCTCCTAGTGTTTGGAGAGAGAATTTAGGGGTGACCTGTCTCTTTTTGTCCCGGGCCGGGTTCGCGGTGAACCACCTTGTCTTGGCCGGCCCCATGCCCAAGCCCGGTCCAGGGAGCTTCCACGTGAATGGGGTTCGAGTCTAAAGTAGTGCAACGAGCCTCTTGCGGAGGTAAAGCGCAGGGTGAATGTAAAAATAAAGCCCCCCTATTTTGTGCCGTCTTTGTTCAGTTGTTAGTACTTCTCCTAACTTATTTGGGGCCTCTAATTGAAAATATGAACTCAAAATTTGCAAATTTTATCATGCATCGCAAATAAAATGTTCCTACATTTTTCCTAGGGGTAAAACAGGGGTGGGGGGTGGGGGGTGGGGGTGCAAAACGGCCTCCGCAAGAGGCTCCTTGCACTACTTTAGACTCGACCGTGAATGGGTGGCGATGCTCTGAGTAACATGAAATTCACATCCGGCAAATTACGTGCAATCTTCCTGTCTTGTCGTTTTCCGAAACTAAAAACCAATAAAATTGTAACTCAATGGAGATTTGTCCAATTCTTCTTGTCATTGGAAGTGGTGGAATTGCCCAACTTCCACCTACAAAGCCACCATTGGGCAGGCCAAGACAATCTGCAAACACGCCAATGTGTGTCTAGGGATTGAACCTCGCCCATGTGGGCCAAGCATGGGCATCGTTTGCAGCACCAACTCCCAGACAGCCAACTTCCACTTAACTTATCTGGGAAGCAACCACCAGGCTCTATTTTATTGCCAAATCATGCCTTCCAATGGCCTCCTCCCAGCAGATTCCAATAACACTTTATTTATTTATTTTAAATAAAAATATAAATGCTCAACTATTCATACAGTCATCACTTGGGACCAAATGATAAGGTATCAGCACCTCAAGCTTACAGATCTTTTTGGCAAACCAGCATCCATGAATGCAGAATGGGCCGGGGTGAATTGATCCCCTCACTTTGGCCTGCCCAAGCCATTCCATGCGTACATGACAAAAAAAAAAGCCTCCTATTTTATTTGTGCTGTGTAAATTCTACACAAAAGAGTGCAATTAGGTTGCCTTATCAATTAGGTTGCCTTACTTCAAATAAATTACCTCGTAGATCAATGCTTGTCCACATAGAGGCACATACAACTCTCTAAACCAAGTGCACTAATCTATGCCATACACATGGCTCTAGAAGGTAGCCGACCTATTTCAGATCCCCCCCTCCCCCCCCCCCCTCCCTCCATTTTGGTGGTATAGGCTCCTGTATTTCTAACCATAGCTCTGTTGCATTTCCAACAGCTCACGCAAAGAAAGACATAATGTCTGGGAGGTGTACATTGAAACATAGAATGATCACAACTTGTACATTGAAAGCCACAATTATCATTGACATCAGCCTTTGATTGTTAATACATCAACCTATAGATCAAGAATGAATTGAAGAGAATCTTCCACTAAAAAATTCATAGTAATTTACATTTTGTGTACAAAAAATTTGGAAAAAGATGCAATCCTTCCAAACTCTATTTCCGCATACAAGAAAAATTCCCATCCAAACAAACTCGCATTCCACATATGGGCAATTGCTTAAGTGATTGGAAATGGGTTGGTTACCTTAGTGTGGATTATCGAGAAATTAGTGTGGGACAACCTAATTTCACTAATTTGTGTAAGTTGCTCACCTCTCCTTGTAAATTTGGGGCCTCTTATTGCAAATATGAATTCAGAATTTGCACATTCTATCATGTGTGGCAAATAAAAAATTCCAGGGTTTGCCCTGGGGCCCGAGCGGCGGGGTCCTTGCAGCAGTTTGATTGTGTGCAATAGAAGCAAACATGATTTCCAATGCATTAATAACTTATCATGTCCTATTCATGTCCATGTTGCCTGATAGCCAAATTGGCTGCACTGTCAAGACATGATTGTACTCCATGTTGTTTTTTAAAATAAAATAAATTGTACCCACCCACTCTTGGATAGAAGTGATGATCCACAACCATTCGATTGGATCACCGTCGCTAACTACCCACGGTGCATCCCTGCCTCTAGATAAGAATGAACTTCATTAAAAGGCAAAATTGGATCCGGCGGCCTAGCTTTCCGGGAAGTGGTGGTGGGACAATGAGACAGAGGATTCTTGTGACCAATGGCACTGCCTAGGGTTGTAGACAACCACATTAGGGGTTGTCACGCATCCTTGGAGAATGGAATTTCTTCAAAGTTGGAGAAATTTGTGAGAAAAAGGAGGAGCCAATGGCAAGCCTTCCTGCATGGAGGATATGTGACACCCCTTTTTGGTGCTCAGATGACTTCTCGGAGAATGGATTTACCACAGCAACAACAGTGAAATTCCAAAGAGGTGGCAAAGAGGTAAATTTCCAGTAGTGTGGTAAAATCCCAGCAGCGGAGGGGTGAAAATTGGAGCACAAGACCAAAAAGTTCTTGGAGAAAATTATTCAAGCCAAACTCTTTACTTGCGGAGGAGAAGAAAGGCTGCCTGGAATTATCTGAGAATTGGACCTCCGCCCATCCCATGCAACCACTCTTTCTGCGCTACATGCCAAGTCTCCGAGAATTGCAGGCAGGTTGAAGGATGCACGACAACCTCTATTGTAATGCCTAATTTGGAATAAATCTCATTTATTTTTTAAATTTATCAGTGACAAAATTAATCCCTAAAGGACCATGTATCCCCTCGGGGAAACTTGGGCCTAGGCAGGTTCCTACTGTCTCAATTTTTAGTGATATTTTTTGGAACTTTTTGAGGTTGTGTCTCGGGTTGTGTATTTTTGCGAGCTTTGTGAATATATAATTTTTATTTTAATTGATGCCCAAGGGCAAAAGTTATGGTACAATAAGCAAAATTGAGTTTGGCAAGCAGTACAAAAAAATTATAAAGTCTAAATAATTTTTTTCAAATTTTTTTCTCAACCTCTTGAAAAAATAACTTGTAGAATTTATTTTTTAATGCAATTTTTAGAATTTTTCAAAAAACATTGTTAGACATGGTTAGATTTTTTTGCTAGAACAATCTTACCATTGGGATTATGGTGGTTCAATTCCATCTAAAAGCTATTATAATTAATTTTTTTCTTCAATCTTGAACCCACCACTATTTAATAATTTTTTTAATGAGTGAAATTAAGTGTTTTCTTTCCTAACTTTTTTGTAGACTGTGAATTCAACTACAGTGGTTGCATAAAATCTGAACTAAAAAGATTCAAAGCCAAAAAATATAGTCAAGCAAGGTGCAAAAAAATTTGTTTTCTTCACTTTAAATGCATATATCTTGCAATCTACATGATCAAAGTTTCTCCATGTATTCATATACTAGTCAAATATAAGATCTTACAGTTGGATATGCAAAAAAAACAATTTTTAAAGTTCTTTTCTCATGGCAATAGAAATGACAATTTTGAGTGGTTTTTGATAGGAAAATCACCTTGGTCCTTTTGGGGTTAAATGGTGGTTCAAATTAAAGCGCAGTGTGGAAAAATTTCAACAAATTGGGCCAAAAATTGACATTATAGGAACATGTCCAAACTTTCACTTGTCCCACAAGAGGACACGGGAATTACACCCGAATACTACTATAATTTTTTCTTACCAATAAACAAATTCCTCAACACATTGTGCGGTGTAAGCTTGATACCTATTCAAGAAGCAATCCCCATTTTATTTTATTTATTTATTTGAACAAATGGGAATTTCCACATACAAGACAAATAAGCCAAAAGGCTGGACAATGAAGAGATAATGAGCATGAAAAAAAAAGGAACCAAAAGGAACCAAATGAAAGACTACCAAAACTGTTCTATGTAATAAGCAACGGTGCTAGTATGTGAGCCCAAGAATGTGAGCTTGTGAGCATTGAGCCTATATTATAGGTACTTGTAATATAGATACCACACAGTATAGAAGGTATATGTATCATAAACACCTATAATATGGGTATTTGTAACATATATACCTTGTAATCATCAACGGTTTCTATAGTATATACACCTATAACATAGGTGTGTAGTATTCTAGGCTCATGGGTTCACATTCCTATGCTCACAGAATAGCAACCCTCATGTAATAAGGTCATCAAATCTAAAGGCAAGAACTAGAGATTGGAGCTCGATTTTGTCAAAAGTGGCCCAAATGTCTACAACTTGATGAATTCTATGGCTAGCTCTAAGATAGAAAAATAGATTAACCCCTAAAGGACCATTGTCCCTTTGGGGGACAAATGGGATTTCGGGCAGGTACCTACGGGCTGAATTTTTGTCGTCATTTTTTGAAACTTTTTTTGGAGATAGAAAATCAGATAAGATTTGTAGGAATATAATTTTTTTTCAATCAGTGCCCAAGAACAAAAGTTATACCCAAATAAGCTCAAAACAAGGGAGAGGGGGCAGCAAAAAAATTTTGCAAAAAATTTAATTTGTTTCTTAAATTCTTTTTTCCTTATAGATTATATTTTTGTCTATTTGGAAAGCTCTGATTCATTTAATTTGAACTTTTTATGAGAAAGTTATGGACAATCTTGTTTTTTGAGCACTTAGAGCATCTTCTTGAAAAAAATAACTTGTAGGATTCATTTTGGAATGCAATTTTGCAATTTTTCATAAAAAGAAGTTCCACATGGTTTAGTTTTTGTGTTAGAACAATCTCACCATTGGGATTAGTGCATTTTAATTCCATCTAAAAGATATTCATATTTTAGATTTTCCTTCTATCTTGTACCTACTTCTACTTAACAATTTTCTTAAGAGTGAAAATTAAGTTTTTTCATTTCAAACGCAGATATCTTGCAATTTGTGCGGTCAAAAATTCTGAAAATTTTTCCACACATTTTTATACTAGTTAGGTATAAGATCCTACAGTTAGAAGTGCAGAAGAACAATTTAATTTTTTTTTTACTCTTTGCTCTAGAAATGGCAATTTTGAGAGGTTTTTGGCAGAAAAAAGGCCTTGGTCCTTTAGGGGCTAATAGTATTCGGGATTATAATTTTTTTTTATATCAATTAGTGTCCAAGAGCAAAAAATTATGCCCAATTCTAGTTACAAATTTCAATTCACTGGGCAGTAAAAGAAAGTTCAATTAATGTCTACAAAAAATTTAAAAAATTTGTGCCTCATAGATTATATTTTTGTCTACATATAAGGTTTTGATTTGTTCTATTTTGAATAAGTGATGAGAAAGTTATAGAGCATCTTGTTTTGTAGAAAATCATAGCATCTTCTTGAAAAAAATAATGAATTGGATTTGTTTTTGAGTTCGATTCCCACATTTCTAAGAAAAAGTTCCACAAGATTTGCTTTCATTGTAAAAACAATCATCTCACCGTTGGAATTGGTGTCTATTAATTATATCTTAGAGGTATTAACAATTTTGTTTTTCCCTTCACCTAGTATCTTTTTCTACTTAACAATTTTCTATAAAATGGCAATCTTGTATTTTTTTTTTGAATATTTTCTCCTAGAATCCCAATTCAATTCTTCATGATTTTCTTTTTAGCAAATTTTAAAATTCAAAAAATTGAAGGTAAGAAGATTCAAAGTCTTACGTACTAGTTTGCTATGGTGTCCAAAAAATATGTTTTCTTCACTTTGAATACAATTATCTTACAATCTATGCAGTCCAAGGTTTTGGAACTATTTATACACATTTTCATATTAGTCTATTGGAAGATCCTATAGTAGATATGCAAAATAAATGTTTTTATTTTTATTTTCTTTGCACTAAAACTAACATTTTTGAGCGATTTTGATGGAAAAAAAGGCTCAAGACTTTAGGGGTTAAATTAGGCGCGAGTTGACACTAAAAGCTTCTAAAAACATTTTAAAGCTTTTGTTCACTAATGATCTAAGACCGCAACTTAGACTTTCTAAACTCATTTATAAACCATGAAAGGCCCATTGTCCCTTCGGGGGACAAATGGGATTTTGGGCAAATACATATAGGCTGAAATTTTGTTATGATTTTCAAAAAAAATTTGGAGGATAGAAAAACTGCTAAGGTTTGTGGGAATATAATTTTTTTCTCAATCGGTGCCCGAGAAAAAAAGGTATGCCCAAATAAGCTCAAAATAGGGGACCAGGGGCAGCAAAAATAATAATAATAATAATAATAATAATAATAATAATAATATTTTTTTTTTTTTCTTATAGATTATGTTTTTCTATTTGAAAAGCTTTGATTCATTTCATTTTGATTTTCTATGAGAAAGTTATGAACAATCTTGTTTTTTGGGCATTTAAAACATCTTCCTGAAAAAAATAACTTGTGGGATTTATTTCTGAATGCAATTTTAACAATTTTTTAGAAAAAAAGCTCTACAAGATTTAGTTTTTTTTCTAGAACAATCTCACTATTGGGATTAGTGCGTTTTAATTTCTTATAAAAGATATTCATATTTTAGATTTTCCTTCTATCTTGTACCTACTTCTACTAAACAATTTTTTTAGTAATGAAAATTAAGTTTTCTTGAATTTCTTTTTTCCCTAGATTCTCAACTCAGTTTTCTACTATAAAGATTTAAAGCTCAAAACTCTGTAGTGCAAAACATTTAAGTTAAAAATGTTCAAAGTCATAAAATCTAGTTCCACAATGTGCTAAAAAACTTGTTTTTTTCACTTCAAACGCAGGTATCTTGCGATCTATGTGGTCAAAAATTCTACAATATTTTCCACACATTCTCATACTAGTTAGGTGTAAGATCCTACGGTTAGATGTGCAAAAAAAACAATTTTCAAGTTATTTTACTCTTTGCTATAAAAATGACAATTTTGAGTGTTTTTTGGCAGAAAAAAAGGCCTTGGACTTTTAGGGGTTAAAGGAGATGTGGGTAGCTAGTCAAATCACTGTGTATTTGTCTTGTAAGGAGTTTTTTGGTGGCCAAGGCTTAACCCTTGAAGGACAATAAGTATTTTTTTTTATAAACTGGCAAGAAAATGTCATTTATTGGTGAAGTTACCAAATTGAAAATAAAAACTATTTGTTATAACCAAATTGTATTACAAGTTTCCGGGCCTTGTACAAACTGCCCGTCACAGCAGAACCCTAAAGAAATGTAAGGAAAATTCCAAGCCATTTGACCACATGTCTTGCAAGATTATAACATTTGGAGTATTTTTTTAGCCCCCTTATATATGTTCAACAAACTTCAAACCCTCTTGAAGTGAGATTTTTGCTCTACTCACAGTTGAGCCTTTACACAATTGAGTATTAAATCTTCTTAGGTTTTGTAGAAGCAAATAAGGGATCTATCTTATTCTAAATCATCTTGCAATACAAAGAGGTAAAATAATCCAACATATTTTACCACGTAGAAAATACTATAGGATATTTCAAGCCATATTGGTAGGATCTGTGGTGACCAAATCATTAGTTTGAAGATTGTTTGTCTCATATCACTAGAAGAACCCCGTGCTGGTCTAAACCAAAAATGTGGACCTTACTTCTAGACGTAGTCCTCATCATTCAGATAGGATTTGGACCAAGTTCTCTAGTATTTGGTTACAATCCCCAGTCCTTGCTACTAGAGTTAGTTTCTTGTGTTCTTGTGTTGTTCATCTTCTCTTCATTTGCTCTTATTCTCTTCATTTGTCCAACCTCTGGCTTGGCGGTTACTTTTTTTCTCTTAATACAATGGTTTCCATTTGTTATCAAAAAAATAAAAAAAATAAAAAAATGTAGGCTGAAATTTGTTGAGAACCATGTTTTCAATGCTGGAATTCCATAATTTTGCATTGGAAACATGGTTTTCAACAAATTTTAGCCCACATTTTTTGTTTAGACCTACGCGGGTTTCTTCTAGTGTGTCATGGCTACCCTAGACTAGTAGCCAATTTAGAATAGATGAAGAAGCAAGATGCATAAGAAATGGGGGATATAAGACATTGTGTCTTAGGTTAAATACTATATTCAACTAAACAAACTCTCTTTACCATTCAAACAACATAGTTTGGTGACACTGATTTATAAGGACTAAGATCTAGTCTCAAATTTTATTTGAAACTACAAAATTTTGATTCTAAGAATTCAACATAACTATTCTTGAACAAAACAAGTAAAAGACGACACTTGTTTTTACAAGCTCCATTGATATTCCCAAATGACATCACCTTTGATCTTTGGAGAAATGGTCTTTTTTTTCTACTTTGTGTACTTTTCAATACGTGTACATAGCCCAACCACCTTAGTCATTGGTCCATCGGAAGAGAGACCTTGCCTATGCAACCGCTCCCACCCAAAAATAGGGGTCATTTAAATTTGTTTCTTGATGGACCCGATGCGGACCAACCTCAATCCCTTCTCACAAAGTACCCATGTTGAACGGCCATCGTCTATCTTGAGTCAATGGTTCCACGTCCTCCAAGTGGACCGCTGGACCGACTCTGTCAACTTTAGGCCCAGAAAGAAATGGTCAATATGGGACATTAGATTACATATAGTCAGTAATTCCAGTGTCATGTTAACCTTTGGTTGGTCCTATGCAACCCGGGCTTTAATTCATAAATGTCCAGCGCCTCTAGATGTTACCGAGATGTATCACAAACTACTAACAGCATGTTGCATGATGGACTTCTCCTATCAGATGTGGCAAACCCACTGGACTTGGCTTTCATGCAAACAGGTACTCTGTATAACTTATTAAGTTCAGTGTACTGAACCCTTAAAAGCGGGACATTCCATGTACCTGTTTGGTCCAAATTCATTACAGTAGTTTTCTACAGTGAAACACCTACCTTTCAAAAAATTTGGTAGTTTTCTCATGGTGTAATTGGTGACCAGCTTATGACAGGCAGATGGAATGAATTGTTGAAATTACTGAAATTTTTTAACCACTAACTGAGTTCCATGACTCCGTTTTCCCCCAAAACGCTTCAAAACTACCATATCTAGTACAAGTACCAAATTTTGGAAGAAAAAAAAGTTTGGATACATGTAACCATAGGATCTTGTAGTATACTAACTTGAGAATATGTGGTAAAAATTTCAGACATTTTCACCATGTAGATTGAAAGATATGAGTGTTTGAAATCACAAAATGCTTTTTCTGGACCTGCAAAAAATTGGGCAGCTGCACTTCACAAGCTCACTTTTCTATGAAAAAATGTCCCAAATGATGGTGCTTCTTTGGATTCATGCTACATGCTTGAAAATTTTCACATCATTTGGAATTGTAAAACATATAGGAAAAAAATAATAAGTAAAAAGAAATAAAGAATGATTCAAAATACAAAATTGTAAGAGTTTAGTTTTGGGATTGAAAAGTGTCAATCCCAATAGTTGTAATGTCGTAATAAACAACCTACATCCTTTAATTTCATTTTTGTACACTAGATTCATAGCCTTCAACAATGTACAAACAGTGTACATTTTAGAAGATGAGCAATTTTAGAGCCCTATGCCATTTCAACTCAAAATTTTATAACTAATTCCGCAAAGCTCCAAAAAATATGAAATGACTTAGGTAAGATGCCAATTCCAATTCTTTTTCAAGGAAAATTTACTGAAAATTATTTCAAGAAGCTTCGCCTCCCCAAAATTCTCTTTCAGCTCTTAAGTGGGCGATTTCTGGACCTGTTACCTTAACACAATACAAAATAGGGGGATTTTTGTTACATTCACCCTGCTGGTCACACTGCGTGGGACAATTTTTTTTTTTTTTTTTTTTTTTTTGAAACATGCGTGGGACAATTTTAACGTCCTGCATCTGCAACAGGCAAGGGCCCACACTCGTACCAGAGAGCCACGGCACGCTCTGCAATAAAACAGTTGCCAATGGTTCAAATATTTTATTTTTTTAAAAACAGTTGTCAATGGTTCAAATAAAAACTGAAAAAAACACAGTTTCCAATGGTTCCATTAAAAAATTAGAAAAAAAAAGCAGTTGCCAATGTGAGTGGATAAACATCCAGGCTCCCCCACATTGGTACGGTGCTCATCATTTGATAACTGCTCAACACCAAAAATCAAGGCCACCTCAAACCCACACAAACCAACTCCCAAACCCCAAGACAAATCCATGTTCACAACATTATTAACTCTCTAACACCCAATTTCAGTTTTTAAAATATTCCCATATTTTTATTAGCATATTTGTACAGGTCAATTATTGATTTCAAATTTGACTAAGGTAGAGCCACCCATAGCCGACCGACTAAGCAATTCCCACATGATCTGGAGTAGCGGAAGGCAAAACAAATATTTTTAGAGGTGCATCCATAGGAATGACAGGGATTGCAAAAAAATTGGTAATTTTATTGCTTGAATTGAAATTACTATGAATTTTGGGAGGCAAAAAGTGTTCCAGAAGCATTGCCAATGTCTAGACTCTTCTAATTTCAATCATTCAAAAACTATTTTTCTACTCAATGTTTCCTACTTTTTTCACACAACTTGGAACATGATTCATGAACATATTAGTTCCAATCTTGAAAAGGAAAAAACAAACATTCTAAGCTTCATAAAATCTTGTATAGCCTTGGTAAAAAATAACTGCATCTATAGGTTGGGTATGGGTCACTGGTTGGGAATGGGTGGCTCTACCTTAGCCGGTGTGCCTTGTGTCATTGCCACAACCTAAATAAAAGTAAAAAGTAATTTCAATCTAATTTTCTAATTCATAAAAAAATTGAAATTCAACATCTTTTCTTCCATGAGTCATATTGCCATGAAACAAAGCCCATGCGCCCCCTCCTTGCAGAGAACTTTCTGATGGTACCAAGAACGCAACACAGGGACGTACGGTCTAGGGGATTTCATTGTAACAAACAATACAAATAAAGCTAACCAACTAACTAACTAACTAACTAACTAAATTAAGGTATAGATAAATATTTAAGAAAGAAGAAGAAGAATTCTCTTAGCCCCCTAAAGGACCAAGATGTCCAAATTTGGTCTGATGATTTTTGAGCCAATTTGAAAAGGTCATTTGTGGACTTTAGTTTATTTTTTGACCAACACATTTGATCTTCTTCATTGATTGTGGTGATATAAAATATGGCCTCATTTGAATTGTATTTTTTACAATACAATCAATTAAATTGTCCCTTTTCAAACATGAAATCCTTTGTCACTTAGGGATTAAAGGTCCAAGCACTATTTGGGGTCAACAAGAAGTTGTTTGGATGAATCATCATCTTGTATTACTTTACTCACTTCGTCTAGAATATGGATTTTGGACCACTTTGAGGTCAAACCGAAGTAAAGATATTCCCTACAAAGGTAAAACATTTTGCAGTTGTCATAATCTTACCGTTAAGCTATATGTATTTTTTGGATAGACTTAGACATCTAAATTGAAATATTGAATTTAAAAATAAGTAAAACACAACGGAACTCATTCCTTGACAAGTTAAAGAACAAACACCCCAAAGTTGAGGGTTAACCCTAGAGATGCTTTAAAAAAAAGTCTAGATTTAATAAGCGAAGAAATATCAAATTTTGTATTTTTTAATAGTTTTTTAATGAAAGAATCAGAAGAACGTTTTAGTAATCTAATTTTTGGAAAGATTCGAAGATTATTAAAAAAAATTTGCATTTTTTCTTTTGTCCTTTTGGCATGACTTGGGCATCAGAACATACATCAAAACATTATTTTGCTTTGAAAATTTGTGAACTTCTTCCGAACTTGAAGCTCTATTGAAATTTTAAAAACCAAGATCTTTCTTGCAAAGGAATTTTTGAATCATGATTTTTGGAAGTCAAGAAAAGACAATTGTTTAAAATCGAGGTAGTCTAAAAATCATCTTTTGTTCCATTTCTTAGGCTTTGATCTTACACATATGTTGCCATTAAATCTTATTCTTTTAAATATATAACTCTAATATCATACACAGTAATTAGGGTGGATAAAAAATAATTAAAAAAATGGATGCCAAAATTTTAGGAACCTTTTTTTTGCAATATTTTTGGAAAATAATAGAATATTCTATAATATTGATAATATTCCTAAATTTTGAAAATTAGATAACTATTGGACAAAGAATATTGAATTTGCTTTCTGGATATCATACTAGTCAAAAATAGGATCCCATGGTTATAAATTCTAAAAATGGATAAAATGTAATTTGTAACCTTGATTCTTGACATGTAACCTTGATTACTAATCGTCATGTTATTTTCTAGCAATTTCAAGAATATTTTGTAAATTTTGATATACAAAATTCTAGAGATTCAATAAATAAGGACCAAGTAGTTCCCACATATGGATTTATTTAATTTGTTTCAATTTTGGAAAAGAAAATGAGGAATGTCTTGTAAAATACTCTCCAATTTTGAATGGATGAAATATCGTAGAATTACTCAAAAAATCAAAGTAAGATGGTATTTCCACATTTGGATGAATTTACATATATTTGGACAAACATTTGATGTTCCATCCATTATCAATGTACTTTTAGATGTAAATAGATTCACCATTTTGATCCACCAAAAATTCTAATGCTTGTGTTATATTGTTTGCAAACCAATCTTATTTGCATGGATGAGCAATGTTGGCAAAAAACACAATTTCTACAGGGTTGTCTTGTCAGACAAAATTTTGGATTTTGGCGTCTGATAGACGTCTAATGTCGCATATTATATGACAATTTGTCTGTCTGACCATGTCTAATAAGGCCCTCTACATAGTCGATTGCTCATAGAAATCTCATTTCAAGTATGATTCAAAATTCAAAATGTAATAAGTGTTAATTCAATTGAGACACTTTAATAAAATGGAACTTTAATATGTTAAGATTTATAAAGAGATAATTCTTTAATTGAAAGTTATTTGAAAGTCAAATTTAAAGTTGACTTTATTAGACAGACAGGGGGTCTATTCACTCTACTGGACGTCGAACAAATTTTGTCTGTCATATTGTTCGTCTGTCAGGGAAGACAACCCTGAATTTCTAAGCCGAAGAAAGTGCAATTATGTCCTCTCTACTAATTAATTAGCCCATTTAGGTGCTATGTAGCATTCTTATAAACATAAAATATTTGGTCATCCAATTTTTAGTGGACTTAGTTACAAAATAAAAGATAATTCTACAATTGTGGGGATTTTAGGATATCATTGCAACCGTGTAGGGAGTTAAAAAAACCCATTAGAATCCAAATGAATGAAAGTAGTCTCCCTAGCCGACAACAATAGGAAGCTATAAGTTTTTGCTTTGACTACCAATGATGTATATTTTTTTGCTCACAAGGGAGTTGATCAAAATACATCTAAATTTTTTTCTTGCTCTGTTGTTCTATTGCAAAAAAGAAATTATAAATTTGAAGAGTGTAAATATATACAATGATCAAAGGGACTGCAATGGATCATCATGTTCTATTTAGATTATGAATTCTTTCTTTCTTTTACAGTGGCTCTACTTTTAGTATAATGTCAGTCATGCTTGTCCTTTTGCAACACTATTTGTTTGGTGCTAATTAAAAAAAATAAGTCTTCACGTGTAATTCAATGAACTACTTCTAATAGTGTCATCTCAAATTCAATACTAATTTTGAGAAGTACTTAATGGAAGTTGAAGAGTTCCTTGAAACAACCAATAAGAATTGAAGCATTTTGCAATTCAAAGATGTCCAATTAGCCCTTAAGAACTAGGAAATAGCTTAGATTTCCAAAATTGTGAAGATGTATTATAAAATGCAACTTAAAATAGTAATTTAACCCCTAAATGTATTGGAACTATGCTTTCACCAAAAACGCTCCAAAACTGCCATTTCTAATACAAGTACCAAATTTTAAAAAACAACATTTTTGGACACATATAACCATAAAATCTTATAGTGCATTGGTTTGAGAACATGTGGAAAAAACTTCAGAATTTTCCACTGTGCAGATTGAAAGATATTAATATTTGAATTGAGAAAAATCCTTTTTTTGTCCTTGCGAAAATCCGGGCAGCTGCACTTCACATGGTCACATCTGTATGAAAAAATATCCAAACTAGTGGTTATTCCTTGGATTCATTTTTGAAGTCCAATTGGCTATATGCTTTAAAAATTTCAGATCATTTGGAATTGTACAACATATAGGAAAAAAATAGTGAGTAGAGAGAAGTAGAAAATGATCCAAAACACTAAATTGTTATGAGTTTAAATATGAAATTATACAATGACAATCCCAATGGTTGTAATGTTGTAATAAACAATCTACACCCAAGGTTTTTTTGTTTTTTTCAAAAATATTGAAAATTGAGTTAAATAAAGAATTTCAAAGTTTATTTTAGAGTAGAGATTCTATAACTACCCGCAAACTAAAATTCCTCATAATTTTTATCTCATTAGTCAAAATGGCATGATTCAAAGCTTTCTATGTATATATAAACCTAGAGAACCAATTTCAAATTTCTATTTTTTTAAAAAGCAATTTTTTATGAAATTTTTGAATTGCCCACCGAGCACTGAAAATCACATATCATACAATAGCTTTTTAATTATGCAGTCAAAAGTTATGGAAATTGTTGGGCCTTAAAGCTACTCCTCGGGAAAATGTTATGTGAAAAGTTCAAAGAAAAAAAATAAAAGCTCCATTTATAGTGAGCTGTCCAAAATCACTATGTTGCCAAAAAATGGTGTTTGGGCGTTTAGGGATTAAAGATGATTTCCGCGCAATAGTTGTATCCATATAGTTAGACCACCTAGTACACAAACCAATATTTTTCAATAAAATTTGAAGCCAAAAAATTGGAAATTCTTTCTAAAATTATTTGTCTATTTGTGATTTTCATAATCATTCTTCAAAATTTCTTGAATTTCAAAATTTTAAGTTTGAATTATAGTGATTTTTGAAGGCTTTTATTTTTATTTTTTATTCAAGTCATTTTTGAAGGAATATTTTTTAAATTGAAAAAGTTGCTTTTTGAGGTTAGGCCTACCAGTACTCCTTGAATTATATAATATTTGCAAAGCAAAGTCTTCAAAATCTATATCATTTAAAAGTGTCAGACCCAACACGAGAAGCTTCTAAAAAATTGATGAATGAAAAAAAAAAACATTTTTGTGTATTTGAAATGTATTTGCATTCATTTGTTGTTCAAAGTCTAAATGTCTAATCCTTTGTCTAGTGTCAATAATAGGTGTTCCTATGACCTTAACTTTCAAAATTCGTAATTTATTCATACAATTTGTGATAATTCTCAAACTAATTGCATTCACTTCAGCTTTCATTTACTAGCATCCATAAAATTGTATAGCTAGGCAATGGTCCTATCCATCTTAGAAATGTATAATTATACTTTGTTAAATGCTTGGGAGGGACTTATCAAATTATTCAAGGATTGGGATTGGCTAACGAGTCATTGCTAAGACAATTTGACTCAATGAAGGTTCCCTTTTTTAAAGATGCCTCATTGGTAAACAATGTTAAAATGAACTAGCCCATTACCATCTCCTTTTCAATTCGGCCCTCATGTGCATGTGGTATCCATTCCCCTCGGAAATGTACTCTATGGATATATGAGGGTAGAAATCGTGGAATTGAGGAGGTGGGTGGTAAAATCCTTCCTACAAAGCAGGACCAGAAAGGTGAATTTTGAGTTCTTTGGGATTAAAATAAAAAAATGCTTCCTATTTTTGAGCCGTATTTAGAGTATGTTTTAGATCTCTCTTAGCTAATTTAGAGTCTTTGATTGCAAATTTTATCATATGTGGCAAAGAAAAAATTCACGCAATTTTTCTTGGGGTAAATGTACCCTACGGGTCCCATTTAATGAGACGGATTTAACAACGTGCAGTCATGGGCCAAGGTGAATTGGCCCCCTTGCTTGTCCTAGAAGGAAAATGCTGAAATTTTTTATTTTCCATACATGATAAAATTTGTAAATTTTGAATTCATATTTGCAATTAGAGGCCCCAAATTACTAAGAGAGGTGTAAAAGAGAAAATAGCCCCTAAGGACCAAGGTGATTTTCCTATCAAAAACCACTCAAAACTGTCATTTCTATTGCAAAGAGAAAAGAGCTTTAAACTTATATTTTTTCTGTATATCCAATTGTAAGATCTTATACTTGACTAGTATATAAACACATGGAAGAAATTCCAGAAACTTTAATTATGTAGATTGCAAGATATATGCATTTAAAATGAACAAAACAAGATTTTTTTGCACCTTGCTTGACTAGATTTTATGGCTTTGAATCTTTTTAGTTCAATTTTTTTGCAATATTGATTTGACTTTCTACTTATTTATATTAAGTAGTTGAATTCAAAATCTACTAAATTAATTTAGAGAAAATGCACTTAATTTTCACTCATTAAAAATTTGTTAAGTAGAGGTGGATTCAAGATTGAAGAAAAAACGAAATTGTTAATAGCTTTTAGATGGAGTTGAATTAGAAATTTTTCCAATGGTGAGATTGTTTTAGCAAAAAATTCTAAATCTGTCTAACAATGTTTTTTGAAAAATTCTAAAAAAGGCATTCAATAATCAATTCTACAAGTTCTTTTTTCAAGAAGATGCTTAGACTGCCTGAAAAAATAAGATTGTCCATAACTTTCTCATTACTAGTCCAAATTAAATGAATCAAAGCTTCACATGTAGACAAAAATATAATCTTTGAGAATAAAAATTGAAAAAAGTTATTTTGACTTTTTGTGATTTTTTTTGTGTTGCCCACCAAACTCCATTTTTGCTTATTGTGCCATAACTTTTGCTCCAGCACATCAATTAAAATGAAACTTATATATTCACAAAACTATTGTAATAATATACAACCTTAAAAAATAAAAAAAACTATCACTAAAAGATGAAAGAGTAGGAACCTGCCCAGACCCAAATTGCCCCCCAGGGGACAAATGGTCCTTTAGGAGTTGATCAAGCACAAAATAGGGGATCTTTTTTTATATGCTCCCTGGAATGATTTAAGGGGGTGGGGGGTGGGGGGAGCGAGAGGGTCAGTTCATTCCAGATGTAGTAAAGTGGATCCCCCCCAAACCACTACTTTTTGCTATTGTGGCTAGTTATTATTATACTTGTCTTTTTTTTGTATTTTCTTGTTGGCACTTGAAAGGCTAAGGTTCCAACGCACCAATGAACCTAAAATTTGAATATTGTATGCAAAGGTTATGAAAGAATAAAGTTTGGCTCTAAAATATATTTTTCTACATAATTAGGTCCATAGTTGATTTGGGATATGTACAAAACATGAAGATTAGTGGCAATTTAGGGTCAGTGGCACATTAGGGATACCCACATTAATAAGAGCATCCTCAATCCATCGGATATATTGGTCCTTCCAATGTATTTCTGACTTTTGATGTGTATATAATGAGAATTTGGAATTAGGATCATTAGAAGCACATCCAAAAGTACTTTGAATAGACAGGAAAAATTTCAAATTTAGACATTTGCCAACAGCTTCAAAAGGAAGTAAAAACATTAAAAATTTATACAACTATATTATAGAGGCTTTGGCAAATTATGCTTATTACAATAAAATTTGACCAATTGGATGTTATATTTGTTTGTCTAATGTCTAAATTTAGATTTTCTTATGTCTATTTCAAATAGATTTGGATATGCTTCTAATGGTAGTGATTTCAAGTTCTAATTATATACAAATCAAAAGCTAGAAATACATTGGAAGGACCTATATACAGGTTGGACTGAGGATGCTATAAGGTGGGAGACTTTATTTGTACCATGTGACTATTTGCACCATTTCATGGCTATTATATATTGGTAAAGTACATTTGAAAAATTGAAATGCACACTATTGTTGATTATTGGAATATCCGTGAATTATAGAAGACATGTGACTACATTTCTAAAAAATAAAAAAATAAAAAACATTCATACATTGTTGCAATAAATGAGCATACAAAGAGAGGACCTTTAACGTGTGAAAAAGTGGTCATAGGCCATCCTTTTCAAGTTAAAACTGTCTGAGTTTTGAACCCCATATCACAAATATTAGCTTGGATTTCTTTAGAACCACTAAAAAATAGAAGTCTAATTTTTACAATTAGCTCTATAGGACCAAGTGTTAGACAAATATAAACAAGGACGCAATTTATTGAGAAGAAGGTCAATAATGGGTATGCACACATTAATTCCTAAATATTTGAACTATAGATAATAAGGTTGTTTTTAAAAATCTAGAATAAATAATTGATGTTCCTTGAACATATCAATATCATTGATTAAAGTAGAACATCTTTCTTTTTTCCATTGATATATTTTATGAAACTTCTTCAAAAAATTTCAATTGGATGAAGTGTCTTTTTTACAACATTCATTATCCACCTAGTGGGTGAATGATTGAGGGCTTAAGAAATAATAAAAGCCATCTTCAAATACTCATTCAAACAATTTTAAATGTAGTTTTCTTAAATAACATCATGTGTTCATAGACGAGCTGGATGATAAAAGGGAGGATGGAAAAGACAATAGTTGACATAACATTGTTTATGGATGAGGTAGGGATCCCTATTGCACCGTAAAAATGGGACCCCTACAGTAAATAAAATTGTCTTAATTATATGGCTCGTCAACCAACTCCAATTCTTGAATTAACTCATAAGTCTATTCTAGATATCTATAAATGCTAAAAAAAACTTTTCAGCATGAAGAGGACCATTGCTTGGTTATACAATGTTATGGACTCGAGTGGGGTTCCACAAATTAGGGTCAACTTCTGAAATAAAAATGAAATGAGGTTGGGTACTTAGGGCCTTCTACCATGTGAGTTAGGCGGCAAACTTCATAGATAGAGCTACAAGGTCAACCTGGGCAATTGCCCTTCCATGCGGACCCGGTGGGTGGGGAGAGAGCAAGTAAAAGCAGCATGCACAATGATTTCCTTCAAGGTAGACCAATCTCCACCAATGGGATTGTCCACCAATAATTAGTGAACCATGAATTCCTCCTTTTCACCTCACTGAGGCTGGCAAGACAATTGGTGGGATCTTCTTGTCTTGTAGTGCTTCTTTTGCCGGCCCAACTCATATAGCAAGGAAGCCCTTGGGCCTACTTTAAGTAATAGTTAGTGATCGGTGGGACTACTTGGTCAGAATTAAGGTAGGAATTCCATAAAGCGCCTATTTATGAGCTGGAAATTCATTTGGGAAGGTGAGACTTTTTGAAATGTTTTTCAATAAAATTTCCTTAAAAGACAAATGGAATTAGCATCTACCCAAGTAGTTCTATAACTTTTTGGAGCTTTATAGAATTAGTTAGGAATTTTTGAAGTTGGTCTTTTAAAGCATCTACCTCTTGAAGTGTATACTATCTGTAGATTGTTGAAGTGTGAAAAAGCAAAATGTACAAATAGTGTACATTTAAATAAATATATATTTTTAGAGTCCTAGTGCTTTATGGGTCTCCTGCTTTAGAACTCATATAGTCCCCCTATTTTGGTTATGGATTGAAGGTCTCTTTACACTAGGGACCAAGAGCCAATCGGGATAATTTACTTGATTATGGCATTTGTGAAGAGTTGTGGCCAAGTTCCAATATTATCATCCTTTGATCACCTCCAATAGTATAAGGTGCACTTATATCGATCCTAATTTAAAAAACAAAACTTAACTACTAAAGTCCCAAAGCCATTTTTCATTACAAGCCCTCTAAATTGCCATTTCTATTGCAAAGAGCAAACAAAATTGAAATTCTTTTTTTGCATATCCAACCATAGGATCTTGTGCTAAATTAGTACAAGAATGTGTGGAAGAAGTTTCAAAACTTTGACCGTATAGATTGCAAGATAATTGTGTTCAAATTGAAGAAAATATATTTTTCTTGCCCCTTGCGTGATTGGAATATAAGATTTTGAATCCTCTTAACTTTTCATATTGCACTAAAATTTTGAAAAAAATTAAAAAGGAGTACATAATTAAATTGAGAATCTAGAGAAAAAAATATTAAAAGAAAGACTTGATCTTTATATTTAATAATTGTCAAGAAGTGGTAGATATATGGTAAAGAAAAAGTCTAAATCAGTAATAGCTCTAAGATGGAATTAACCCCTAAAGGCCCATTGTCCCTTTGGGGGACAAATGGGATTTTAGGCAGGTACCTATTGGCTGAATTTTTGTTGTGATTTTTTGAAACTTATTTTGAAGATAGAGAAACTGCTAAGCTTTGTGGGAATATAATTTTTTTTAATCGGTGCCCAGGAACAAAATTTATGCCCAAATAAGCTCAAAACAGGGGAGAAGGGGCTGCAAAAAAAAATTGTAATTTTTTTTCTAATTTCTTTTTCTTATTGATTATATTTTTGTTGATCTGGAAAGCTTTGATTCATTTCATTTGGATTTTTTATGAGAAAGTTATGGACAATCTTGTTTTGGGGGCAATTAGTGCATCTTTTCAAAAAAATAATTTGTAGGATTCATTTCTAAATGCAATTTTTGCAATTTTTCAAAAAAATAAGTTCCACATGGTTTCATTTGCTTACTAGAACAATCTAACCACAGGATTTAGTGCATTTTAATTCCATCTAAAAGATATGAATATTTTAGATTTTCCTTCTATCTTGTACCTACTTCTACTTAACAATTTTCTTAAGAATGAAAAGTAAGTTTTTTTGAATTTTTTTTCCTAGACTCTCAACTCAATTCTCTGTTATAGAGATTTAAAGCTCAAAACTCTGTAGTAATAACAATTTTAAGCTAAAAATGTTCAAAGTCATAAGATCTAGTCCCGCAACGTGCTGAAAAACTTTTTTTTTCCACTTTAAACGCAAATATCTTGCAATCTTTGAGATCATAAATTCTGAAATTTTTTCTACACATTCTCATACTAGTTAGGTATAAGATCTTATGATTAGATGTGCAAGAAAAACATTTTTTAGTTTTTTTTACTCTTGGGCCTTTAGGTGAGATTGTTCTAGAAAGAAAATCGTACCTTGTGAAACTTTTTTATTTTAAATTGTGAAATTGAATTAAGAATTTAATTGTATAAGTTATTTTTTAAAGAAGATGCTATGATTACTCGAGAAATAAGAACTTTTGCATCACTAGTCCAAATTGAATGAATAAAAGTTTTCCATAAAGACAAAAAGATAATCTATGAGAAAAAAATTAAATTTTTTTCCAATTTTTTTTCCTTCTCAGCAAATATATTTTTTAGGCTTGTGATGGCATAACTTTTGCTCTTGGACACCAATTGAAATAAAGCTAATGTTCCCATGAAACTAATGTGATTTTTCTGTCTTAAAACAAATTTTGAAAAATCACGTCACAAATTGAGGTCACACAAGCTTATCCAAAGCTCAAAGTGTACCTTAGGGGACTTTAAGACTGTAAGGGTTAAAAAAATAGATTTGATAATTTACTCCTTTTTTATACATCTTCTCTCCCTTCTCCTATCTCTTTCATCTCACCTTCTAATTAAATTTCAATATCTAGGATGTCAAGAAATAGAAGAGCAGAAATGTAATTAGATTTTTTTTCCAAAGCTTTAGTTAATAGAATAAATACTACTTAAATGACTATGTCATTATTTTAGTGAATTTTTACAATGGAATTAGCAATAAAAAAACAAGACATAAAAACTAAAAAAGTATTACAGTAAATGATTGTATCAATAATATCTTTTTTTTGCAATCTACTTTTTACTTTTACTTCTACAAAAATGTTTTTTTAATAGTAAAATAGAAATTAAATAGTAAAAACAATATTCCAATAGTGAAACTCATAACATTGTTAACCCCTAAACGGTCGCCCAAGAGGCCCAAAAGTGGCCTCTCATAGTTTTAGGTCCAATTCAAAGTAATGTAACTTTTGCATTCAATGTCCAAATGCAATAAAACTTGTTGGAAAATCTGCGCTCTTTCTTCTAGTTCATAACATTTAGTAGCAGTTAGAACAATTGCCTTCCCGCGGACGGAATGATGTGGAATATTCACATCCAAATTAGCTAAATAGCCACACGTCAATAATGTTAGACTTCTGCTCAGTGCCAAGGTCACGACTGCACAGTCAGGTTACTGAGAAATTTAATACTTTCAATTTAAACAATATACACAAAAAAAGCTTTAAACAAAATGGTAATCAATTCATTGAGGTCAATAATTTCAGTATTTGCATCCCTCACATTGCTTTGTAAGCCATTCATGTTTTGTGATTTGGAATTAGAAGACAACTCTTTATGTACACATAGGGTTGTAGGAGGTAGAATAACCCATGTGGGATATGTAATTTAGACTTTGTAGTTTCTCAACCACTCATAGTTAAAGTCTAAAGTAGGAATTGTGTTAAAACTATAACTTCAGACTTCATTTAGGCATAGTAAAATAACTTTTTTCTAAATACTTTGAACTAAATAAGTTAAAAATCAAGTTAGGTTTCATCTCCAGAAATACGTTTGAGATTTCAATCTTCCACTCAAAAGTTGTGGATAAATTTCATAGAAGGGTTGGAAAGGATTTTTTTTTTACATTTTCATACATTCTCTCTGAAATTTGTCTATAACTTTTGAGTGGAAGATCTAAATCTCAAACAAATTTTTGCAGATTAAACTTAATTTGATTCCTCAACTTTTTTTAGTTCAATCTTTTTTGAAAAAAGTTATTCCACTATGTCTAAATGAGGTCTAAAATTATAGTTTTAATACAATTCCTACTTTAGACTTAACTATGAGGGTTGAGAAATTACATATCTGACATGGGTTGTTCTACCTCCTACCACCCCAAGTATATATAAAGAGCTTTTCTTTTCTATAAAAAACTCAAAATAAGTTATCGAAGGCAAATGGATAGATTTCATTGGTATAATACTCAATGGATTCTTTGGGTTTTGGCAAACCATTTATCTTTGTAATTATTTGTTGTTTGTGTATTTTGTCCTAGAATTAGCCAAAAAATAAAGCGCACCATACATGTACTGCCATTGTCTTGGTCTTGAAGCTTACATTAATAATATGTGGATGAAATTCATGGATGTGGACTCTGGAGAGTAAAAGGCAGTCTCACTGAATGCTAATGAATGTTATGTTTGTGTGGCAAAATTTTCAGATCAATCCAAGATGTACTGATTTTTTGGAAGTCAATCGAAGTTCATAGGCTCAATTTGAATTCACTAAACTGCATATGATGGTTGCAACTTCGGGGGCTTGTATCTCCTTCATTTAATGTTAGTTTTCAATAAAACTTGTTGGATTATATTCTCCTTGAAGTCTAGTTATTGTGATAAAATTTTCATGTCAATCCAAGTTGTTTGAAATATGTGGGATCAATTCGAAGTTCAAAATCCCAACATTTTTGGATTTCAAAGAACTTCGCCAGTTTGTTTCTTCTTCATACAATGTTTATTTCCAATAATTGTTTTTGAAAAAGTTGCGCACACTAGTCTAGTTTGTGTGGCCAAATTTTCATATCAATCCAAGAAGTTATGAGTGATAGAAAAGCATTTTAGTAGAAGGAAGTTCAACCTTAGAGGTGTTTTTTGCGACTTTTCTTGCTATTTTTTGACATTTCAAAGTCATTTTGTAGACACAATGAGTCAATTGAATGATATTTTTTTCTTGCAATCTGTTTGTATATTGGTTTTCAAATTATTTTATAGTTTACAATTTTTTCATTTGAGTAGATTTAGAAATCAAATTTCACCACCAAATGTGTTAATTGGAAAATTTCACAACCCGATTTTAACACTACAACATTATAATCTTGCAATCTATGTGGTCAAATGCCTCCAAATTTGATCCACATCATCTACAACACGTGCACTACAAGATTGTATGGTTGAGATCTCTATTACTTAGAGACATTTAAGTCTGTAACACTTCAAAAAGCAATAATGTTTCTGAACCCCTAAAGGCCTTGGGCCTTTAGGAATTAATCAATACTAGGGGAGTCCTTTCTACTCCCATTGAATGTGGGAGCCTGTGAGTGTTGTCTCTCGCTGCAAAAGAAAAATGATGGAATGGCCACCTCACGCTGTTTGCTTGGCTCCTTGGCACTTTCTAATTGAACTCTAAAAGTCAAGACCTATTCACCGTATCAAGCTAGACTAACCAATTGAAGAAGGCAAATTTAACCCTTAAATCCTAAGGCCTTTAATTCATCAAGAAACCTTCAAAAACATTGTTTCTATTGGATAGAGCAAAATAGCTATAAAATGTTTTTTTTTTTTTTCATATCCGATTGTAGGATCTTTTACAAGACTACTATGAAAATATATGGAAGAAATTTTAGAAACTTTGACTACATAAATTGTAAGATATTTCCATTTAAAGCGAAGAAAATAATTATTTAAAACCTTGTGTGTTAAATTCTAAGATTTTGAATCTTTTTAGCTTATAGGAATATCTTTCCTATGAACCAAATTTCATGACATTTGGAAATAGAAATCAAAAGTTATGGCCTAATTATGTTACTTTTTTTTGTAACTTGGCAGTTAAAAAAAATCACTTTTTTCAAAAACAAAAATTTGAAATTGTCTTTTTAGAATTATATATATGTCAAAAGCTTTGAATCATTCCATTTTGATCAATGAGTGAAAAGTTATGAAGATTTTTTGTTTGCAGGCAATTATGGATTCTCAACTCTAAAATAAACTTTGAAGTCCTTTATCTTACTCAATTTTCAATATTTTATGAAAAAAATAAAATTATAGGATGTAGATTGTTTATTTAGAATATTTCAACCATTGAGATTGGCATTTTTCAATTCCATAATTAAATTCTTAACAATTTAGTATTTTGAATCATTATCTACTTCTTTCTATTTACTATTTTTTTAGTATATGTTGTACAAATTCCAAATGAAGTGAAAATTTTCAAGCATGTGGCCAACTTGTCTAGGAAAAAGAATCTAAAGAAGCACCATCATTTTGGACATTTTTTCATAGAAAAGTGAGCTTGTGAAGTGCAGCTGCCCTTTTTTTTGCAGGTCCAAAAAAATGATTTCAGGGAATTTGAATGCTTATATCTTGCAATCCACGCGGTGGAAGTTTCTGAAAATTTTACCACATGTTCTCAAGTCAACATACTACGGTCAGGATCCTAAGGTTACATATGTCAAAAAAAGTTTTTTTTCAAAAGTTTGGTACTTGTTCTTAGAATAACAAATTTTGATTGTTTTTGGTGAAAATATAGTCATGGAACTTTAGGGGTTAATATGCTAAAAAATTCAGTTGATAGTCTAGAAACAAAATTCAAAAACACATACATTTGATTTTCATTCTTTAAAAAATTAGTAAGTGGAAGTGGTAAGAAACTGAAGAAACAACTAAATTATTAACAGTTCTAAGATGGAATTGAAACACACTAATCCATTGTTCTAGCTAGCAAGTTACGCCTTGTAGAAAGTTTTTCTTAGGAAAATTTTGAAAAATTTAATACAAAAACAAATCCAATACATTATTTTCTCAAGAAATTTCTACAATTGCCCACATAATAAAAAAACTCAATAACTTTCACATCACGGATCCAAATAGAATAAATCAAAGATTTCCATGTAGACAAAAATACAATCCAAGGGAAAGCAAATTTTAAAATTTTCATTTCAAATTTATGTGGGCTTCTTTTTGTTGCCCAATAACCTAAATTTTGGGCATAGAATGACATCATTTTTCTTTCTATGCATGTATTGAAGTAAAAATTATATTCCTAGAAAACTCATGTATTTATCTATCTTCAAAAAAAGTTTCAAAAATTGCCTCAAAAATTGAGATTATAAAACTTGCCTGAACTTTTATTTGTCCATTGAGGGGATAATAGAATTTTAGGAATTAAACTCAACTCCTCTCCTTAGTATAAAAGGAAGGAATATCCCAATCTCTTTGGAAAAAGCTTTGAAGCTAGTCAAACAATGTTATAATGCATTCCAACATTAAAAGTGCATTTACAACATTAAAAAAACATTTCTAGTGATAGACAACATTAAAAGCTGACAAAAATAGACCAATAAGCTTTGTTGGGATGACTCCATCACTCTAAAAATGCAGCAAGAGAACCTTTTGAGGTTGCCTCGCTGCAAAATTTGGGTGACTATGAAACCTTATCCATTTTAGAACATGTAGGATTCCTTGTAATTTTATCATCCATTTTGAGCCTTAGTCACTCTTTATTTATAAGGAAACTAGTAGTGTAAAGTGACCATGGACCGGCTTGTTCTTCTCTTCTAATTACAATCCTCCAAATGCTTTGGCTACAAACTTTAGTCACTAGTATAAAGAAGTTGTAAAGGGGAAGAGGCCTTTGCATCAACAGAAGCTATCGGCTAAGAAAATTTGAGTAGCTCCCTAACTAGAGAAGCAAGTCACTACTATAAGAACAAAGCCTCTCATAGTATAAATATTTGTTTTATTTGAAGGCAAATAAATATACAAAATTTATCCTTCTTCTATAATTGGATAATTTTGTATGTTTTGACCTTGCTAGTTCCACAAGGGGCTCTAATTCCAATGTCCATTACATTGTTAATTAACGCTAGGGGGTCCTTTTGCTCCCCAGATATCAAACATGGTAGCTTCCCGACTAGCTAGTGATTCTTTGCAACTTTCTAGTCAACCAATGATTCTCTCCAGATAATAACTGAATTCCCTCCCATGCATCCAAAAAGGCCTTCATTATCCCTCCTTGAAGGAAGAATGCTCCAAGGGAGAATGGTTTAGACTGGTCAGTTAACCATTTTATGGCAATTCCAATTTTTCCAATTAGCCCCAAATAATTAGTTTGTCCGTATTTTCCATGGAATTGGGCGCCGGGTCCACAAGAGACCAAGACCGTGTCCCGCCTTGTGAATGCTGCAGGGGAGGGAGGGATGATGGCCTTTCAGCTCAGCAAGGGCTAAAGTTACAATAGCGGACTACAGTAACATCCCATCCTGCCATTCAGTTGCCATTGTGGGACAGAATTCTAATTTTTTAACTCCCACCGTACCGTCCAAGTGTCGCCCATCCACCGGGATTTACAGATAATCACGGAGGCCAGCCGGTCCGGGGGATGCATGTTCCTACCCATGGAACAATTCTAAATTTAGAAACATTAACTAATATGGATTAGTAAACTCTCCTGTATTGTAGTGGTGTTTTACTAAATAACTTACTAGTAAGTTAACTACAGCAGTCTAGGAGTGACTCTACTCTTCTAGCCTATGACTGATAATTGGACACTTTGACATTAGGGGTTGTCACACATCCTGCAACTTGCAAAAATTCTCTGAGAATTGTGCCTGCACGGGCGGACGGAGGTCTCACTTTCTGACAATTGCAGGTAGCCTTTCTTTTCCTCTACAAGTGAAGAATTGGGCTTGAAGAATTTTCTCCGACAATTTTTGATCTTGCGCTCTGTAGTTTCACCCCTCCGCTGCAAGAATTTCACCCCACTACTGCAGTGAAAGTTGGATCTGTGAAAGCTGCAGAGCTACCCCATCCAGTGAATCCATTCTCACATTTTCATTCTCCATGCTCTGCATACCTGAAAGGGGTGTCACACATCCTCCAACCAAAACGGCTCGCCAATGGCTCCTCCTTTCTCTCACAAATTTCTCTGACTTCATAGAAAGCCCATTCTCCGAAGATGTGTGACAACCCTGACTGACTTTAATGATGCTGGTAATGATGTGATGATGCACCACCTCATCAGTTGATGGACGGACTGCATTGAAGGTTCTGTCCTTGGCTTGTTTTTATTTCACACAAGTGACACAACTGAACATTTTATTTTTTTACAAATGGAGAAACCATTGCATTGAAAAAAACAAATAACAAAGACAGCCAACTAAAGCCTTGAGGCTGAGATAAGCAGAAAACAAAAACCAAAGAGCCAAACAGTTTTTTTGTTTTTTTTCATTTTTAATGAAGTGCCAAAGTGACCGTATAAAATGTTAAAGTGGTGCTCCAAATTTCAACATTCATCCACATATTGGATGGAAAATATCACATTAGTGTATATCACATGTCTATAATTCTATTTTCATCCACAATTTGGCGATTTCATCCAAGATTCTTTTAATTGAAAATTTTTTGGCAAAAAACTTCATGGTTTTTGGCTAGTTTTTAGCCATATTACTTTTTTTTGGTGCAATCTGGCACCAAAAAGCCAAAACAAAAAGCCCTGGAGCCAACTAAGCTCTGGAAACAAGCAAAGAGGAGGTCCCTTCTTGTTCCAGATGATTTTGGTGTAAATCCTAAGGGCATATGTACTTTTTCTTTTAATTTTGAAACACATGAACCATTTTTGCAATTGAAGGCATATTTCTTTTTGTTTGCCCTCCAAAAAATAATTCTGTTTCATTTGTTTAAAAAACACAAAAAAAAGACACAAAAAGTTTTTTTTTTTTTTGACACTAGTAAAAGACACAAAAAGTTTCATAACTGTGGTCCTTCAGTTTTATGCCAGGCAGGGCATCATTCATGTGCCATGTGCTTACCAGAAGTGCCCATGCCAAGCCACAGACATGACTGAACTGGAGAAGCCATGTGCCTTGATTGAATATTCTGTGCACAGAGGGGTCCACATGGCAACTTCTGAGCAGGTCCATGTGTCAAAAACAAACACTCACAAGATTTGCAAAAATTGGCAAAATTTATATAAGGTAGTGATATGCACCTATTATTGGCCCTAATTGCAAATGAGCATAATGAAGCGCTCGCTCCGACATCCATATTTTGGATGATGAACAGAGAGCTTTGAGGCACTATTTCACCCAACTAAGTTCTCATTCATCCAATGTAATATTTGAATCTAGAAAAGACAACCTTCTTTAATGATCAAATTCATGAAATTCCAGTAATTGATGTTTTTGTACATAGACATAAGAAAAAATGTACAAAAATTCAGAAAAGGATTGAGACGTTTAGGGTTTAACCCATAAACGACACGGCAAATGTTTGGTGTCTGATGAATCCTTGCATGCAGACAAAAGTGCAACTATTCATCCTTGGAATTTTGTTATTAAAAAGGGAGGTCTTCTACAACAGCTAGAATTCCAATGAATGCCTTTGCATTTTTTTAAGGCAATGATTCTCATAGTATTTAAAGGATGATTTCCATAGTCACCAATCCTCCCACTAGAAGAAAATTGCATTGGAACCTAGGAAAACACGTGGAATTGGTTTTGTTGAGTTCCTAGTTTCTAACGCAAATTTTTGCGTTCCAACGCGTTTCTGCGCTGGAATTGCAACGCAAAAATGCATTGGAGCGCAAAAATCTGTGTTAGAAATTAGGAACTCAACAAAACCAATCCCACGTGTTTTCCTAGGTTCCAACGCAATTTTCTTCTAATGTCCCTTTAAGGGTTAATCTTCACATGAAGGAAGGAAGGAAAGCAGGAGGGTGTTTTTCAAGAGGAATTGTCATGAACAATCAATTTTGGTGTATTGACATAAATTAGATTTTTAATTGTTCAAGCTACCAAAAGAGCACATTCATCAACCTCGTTTGATCAATCAACATATATTGCTTGAACAACATTGATTGCTTAAAAATGTTGATTTTTTATCAACATAGATTGCCTGAAAATGTTAACGTGAAAAAAATTATGAGTTTTTTTAAATGAATGCTATAATATTTATTATTTACATCCCTCGCACACGTACGAGATGAAGGAGAGATGGTTACAAAGTAACAATTAGGCTTCACTGCTGATTTAATGAGGTCTTGGATTCAAACCCCATTAGCTTTACTTGTGATGTGGAAATTTGCCTTGATGGTGATACAATATTTGATTTCGGCTAATGTGGCAATTGGTTTCAGCTGACGTGGCAATTTTGATGGCATGGTAGCTGGTCTTAATTGGCGTAGCACATTCATGACGACATTCATCTTATATGGCATAATCAACATAACTATAATAAAAAATGCTCGAATCAAGTCATCTTAATCAACGCTATATATCATTAGAACTATATTAAATTCCATGCTAAAACAAATATTGATTTTCTTGTAGTGATCTCAAATATCTTCCAAGGGGACTTTGGGACTTCGGTGGTTATATTTTTGATCAATATTGGTCAATGCAATAGTAGATCCAATGTTATGGATATGATATATTGATCATACTTTACAATTGTTGTTTGAAATCATCATTAAATTGTTCTTCTACATTGTATTTTATAGTACATCTTTACAATTTTAGAAATTTGGATTATCCCCTAGTCCTTACATATGACCTATATGGAATTCAACTCAATTATATTTCACTACGGTTGACTTTGAATTCCAATGTCATTATATGTGTGGAACTTTGATATGAATTTGCAATAAACACATGTGCCTAAGTTGCTTCTTTCCAACTTAGTCGCATGTGTGAGGAGGTCCTATCATTTTGCATCATTACAAGCAAAGTTTCTTCTTTGTATCTTTTCCCAATGCAAAATACAAATGGGATATCAAGGTTGGTTGTTGCCAAAAGTCAAAGGAATGAGAGAAAACATTCTATCTTTATAAGTGATTTAAAACCCAATAAACATATTATCAAAGTTAGAAAAACAAACTTTTGTAAGTTTTGAAGTCAAAAACTAAGTTGATGATAGGTATATGTCAAAATGATCTATACACCACTATAAATTGATCTTCTATGAAATAATAAATGAAAATGGTAAAATAACACATTTTGTAAGGCAAAGAAAACTACACAAGATAGTGAAATTAGGTTGCCCCAGGCTATAGTTGACCATGTCTAAAAGCGTTAGATATGAGAAATTAGTGTGGGGCAACCTAATTTCACTATTTTGTGTAGATAATCATTCTTACTAGATTGTTGCAATTAATAAAGTATTTTTAGCATTTTCAAATTTGTTCAGGTTCTCTTTTAACATATCACAACACAATAATAAAAACATGATATGCATCGATAAAGACAATGACTACAAAATAACTACAGTCAGTCTAATTAGTCATGTGGCCATTTATGCATACCATAGTTCAACTAACAACATATGAAATGTAGTACCATGTCATAAAATTGTCAATGAAGAAGAGTCCATTCTACTTCCACCAAGATTCCATCACAACCAAGTGTCTAAAGATTGTAGATATTATAGCAAATGCTTGGAAATGGATCTTTATACAAGCTTAAGGTGGGCACCGCAAATGCGCCATTGATCCTTAACCTCCATCTTCACTATGTATACATCTCCAAAATCAATTATGTACCCATAAGTGGAAGAAACTGTTTTAGAACCAAAACTTTGTTCCTTTATAACTTTTGCATATGCTATCCAAATGTTATATTCTTTGGTGTGTTGAAACCTCCTTTCACTTGCCAACAAGAAAATATGAAATTTGTATTAGTCTAATAATAGTATTTAGTCACAACAACACAAAAATGGCGGTTTTACAAGTACCTACCTTAACCCCTAAAGGCTTAAGGCCTTTTCTTTGTCAAAAAACACCTAAAATTGCCATTTTTATAGCAAAGAGTGAAAAAAAAATGTAAAATATTTTTTTTGCACATCTAACCGTAGGATTTACACCTAATTAGTATGAGAATGTGTGGAAAAAATTTCAAAATTTTTGGCCGCACAAATTGCAAGATATCTGCGTTTAAAGTGAAAAAAACAAGTTTTTCATCACATTATGGGACCGGATTTTTTGACTTTGAACATTTTTAACTTTAAATTTTTGCACTACAAAGTTTTGAGCTTTAAATGTTTACAATGGAGAATTGAGTTAAGAATCTAGCAGAAAAGAAAAAAATTCAAAAAAACTTAATTTTCATTATTAAAAAAATTATTAAGTAGAAATAGGTACAAGATAGAAGGAAAATCTAAAATATTCATATATTTCAGATGGAATTAAAATGCACTAATCCCAATGGTGAGATTGTTCTAACAAGTAAACTAAACAATACAAAAAGAAATTGAAAAATTTGAAAAATTGCATTCAGAAATGAATCCTATAAGTTATTTTTTTCAAAAAGATGCTCTAACTGCCCCAAAACAAGAGTGCCCACAACTTTCTCATAATAAATCCAAATGAAATGAATCAAAGCTTTCTAGATAGAAAAAATACAGTCTATGAGAAAAAAAATACTAAAAATTGCAACTCGATGACTTTATTGCAAAAAAAAATTTTGCTGCCTGCATTGCCCCTCGTCCCCTGTTTTGAGCTTATTTAGTCAAAACTTTTGTTCCCGGGCACCGATTATGAAAAAAATATATATTCCCACAAAGCTAATAAGCTTTTCTACCTCCAAAAATAGTTTAAAAAATCAGGAGAAAGTTTCAGCCCGTAGGTACCTGCCTAAAAACGCATTTGTCCCTCGAAGGGACAATGATCCTTTAGGGGTTAATTCTTCTTGAACCAAATATTTAACATGATGTACATTGCACTAATAAAAGTAAATAATCCATTGTATACAAAATAGTGAAATTAGGTTGCCCCAAACAAATTTCTCGACAGTCCATGCTATAGAAACATTCACTACTTTTGTACACTGAAGCAATCAATTCAGAGCCGTGTGTATATCTTAGATTTGTGCACCAATTCAAGACTTGGTTCAGAGAGTGGCATGCACCTCCATCTGGAACAAGGATTGATCCATGAGGTAGTTTATCTCAGATAAGGCAACCTAATTGACAAGGCAACCTAATTTCACTATTTTGTGTAGGTAACACTGTAATGGTAGATGACATTCAAATTTTGAAATGTACACCACTAATATAATACTAATATAATACTGCCCACAATGGGCTCACTTACCTTAACCCCTCACTGCCTAACAGGACAAAATAAGCCCTTTTTAGAGATATCCAAGTGGTGACAGAGGGGTTAAAGCATGCTTGTGCTATTTTGTGTGTTTCTGCTCTTTCCCCTTGAGATTTTTTTCTGTAAGTATCATGACAAATGCATGAAATTGTATTTTTTTGTGATTTTTTTTTCTTCTTAAACCAAACATGTTGCATGATTTGTACTATTTGCATGGGGTTTTCCCTTATGATTTTTGGTCTCAAAAACAGTGCATATGATAACTAGTAGAGTACTGTACCAGTACACTTCAAATGTCCCCCCCTCACTCAAATTAATGTATTCCAAGTCAGGTACTGTAAAAATGTTCTCCATGTACCAACGAGTGCTCCACGCATCCCATATCGGTGTTCTGGTGCAGCCGATTTTCTCAGATTGTCCTAAGCTTGAGTTTTTTGGTAGACTTACAATGTCATCAGCAATTCCCTGTATATGGCCCGGTATCAGTATAACTAACTTTTGAACGGTAAATAATTAGAACTTGAAAATTGTCTCATTGGAATCGCATCAGCAAGAACTTGGAGAAGGTATACAACATAATTCAAAATTACACATTGGACAAATACTTCAAAAACAAGGTAAAAATTTGAAATTATAGAGGACTTAGCAAATCACGGTTACCAAAGCAACATTAAACCATTGACCCTCTACATTTGGCAATTTTTAGGGGGTCAATGGCCAAATGTTGCTTTGGTAACTGTGATTTACGAAGACCTTTATAATTTCAAATTTTTACCTTGTTTTTGAAGTACTTGTCCAATGTGTAATTCTAAATTATATTGTACCTTCTCCAAGTTCTTGTCGATGTGATTCTAATGAGATAATTTTCAAGTTCTAATTATTTATCGTTCAAAAGTTAGTTATCCTGATACTGAGCCATATATAGGGACAGCATTGTAATTGGTGATCCATATAATCCATGAAATATCCATATAATCCATATAATCCATATAATCCATGTAATATAGGATATTGGTGGAGTATTCAAACAAAAGCAAACTTCCTCTAAATGGAAATTGTCCATATGTTCCAAGAAAAAAAAAGACACATACTTCTTTTTCTGCATGTTTCAATCTGTACCATGATTTTGAAGGTGTTACAGATGGTTATTTTTTAATTTTACATGGAGTAATTTATGAGTTCCCTTCATAAAATCTTCCGAGGTTTTGACACTTTTGTTGACTTCCAAGCTTCTTTATAAGCTCCCCAAGAAACTTCACTATTCAGTTTGTATGATGCCAAACTACCCTTCAAACGACAAAATGATTGAATTGTCGCTGGTAATTTCCCCATGCATGGCTTTTAGTATTAAAAGGAAATCTATTGAAGGACCAAAGAGTTGGGGTGTTTGGTCAATGCCGTAGCTTGAAAGGCTCAAACAATTCGGCTGGGAGTGGTTGAATTTTACAGTAGAGATGCTTCCCCCTCAGAGGGAACAATCTGATTATGAACAGTATTCAAAGACAAGCAAATTTGTCATGTGCAAGGGACAGTATTCGACCGACGGACCGACGAGTGACATGCAAGTTTGCCAATTGCGTGCCAACTTAACCCTTGACGCCGCCGAGGACGTTCTGCGTCCTTTGAATGACAAAGAATCTTTCCCTACAAGACAGAAGTGCAACTTTTCATCCTCGGTATTAGGAGTAAGAAGGAAAGATCTTCAACAGTTCTTTGACTTCCAATGAATGTATTAAGCTTTTTCAAAGTAGATGATGTCACACAGAATCACAATACATGATTTCCATGGCTACCGGTCCGTCCTTCAAGGGTTAAAGAGCATGAGAATTCGTTCACCATTCAGGCATGGAAGTTTCGAATACATACCTAAGTTAGTAACCCCTAAAGTTCCAAGACTATGCTCTTGCCAAAAACGCTCGAAAATTGTCATTTTTAGTACAAGTATTCAATTTTTGAAAATAAATAAATTTTGACACATGTAACCGTAGGATCTTGTACTATGCTGACTTGAGAACATATATTAAAAATTTCAGGAGTTTCCACCGTGTGGATTGCAAGATATAAGCATTTGAATTCACTAAAGCCATTTTTTGGCCCTGTGAAAAACAGGGCAGCAACACTTCACAAGCTCACTTTTCGATGAAAAAATGTCCAAAATGATGGTGCTTCTTTGAATTCTTTTTCCTAAACAATTTGGCTACATGCTTGAAAATTTTCACTTCATTTGGAATTGTACAACATATAGGAAAAAATTGTGAGTAGATAGTAGTAGAAAATGATTCAAAATACAAAATTGTCAAGAATTCAATTATGGAATTGAAAAATGCTAATCCCAATGGTGGAAATGTTGTAATAAATAATCTACATCCTAGGCTTTTATTTTTTTCAAAAAATATTGAAATCTGAGTAAGATAAAGGACTTCAAAGTTTATTTTAGAGTAGAGAATCCATAACTGCCCGCAAACTTAAAATCTTCATAAGTTTGACTCATTGATCAAAATGGAATGATGCAAAGCTTTTTACCTATATATAACTCTAGAAAACCAATTTCAATTTTTTTTTTTTTCAAAAAATGATACAAAATCAAAAAAAATTGTTTTCAAAAAAAGTAAATTTTGTATCATTTTTTGAATTGTAACCGTACTAATTCAAACTAGACGTGTTAGAGATCTCATAGAAAAAACAAAAAACAAAACAATATCGCTTATAGAGTGAACGATTATAATGTTTGACCATGAGGGTGCTAAAATTGCAAAAATCTTTCAATCTTCTTTACACAAGTCTAATCTAAAAAGTTGGTGACCAAAAAAATATGAGGTTAAAGGGCCTAATTTGTATAACCCCGATCAATTTATGGCTTCTTAGAATCTACTCTGCAATTGTCTTAAATGAATTTTGAATGTGGTTTTTTCTCCAAGATCTAGTGTATTTGAGGCTCATTTCCAAGAGCTCTCAACACTATGGGAAGTCAAGATTGCAATGGGTATCCTTGTACAAAAACTTGAATAGAAAAATCACTATCAATTATTTTAAAAGATTGGAGTTTTGATGCTAAATTAGACTTGAAGAAGAACTTTCTAAAAATATAAACTATTAAAAATAGCAACTTCATTAGGGGTTATTTAACTTCAAAGTTTTGCAAACACCAAATTTGGGTGCCTTGGACATTTAGGGATTAAGGTCCGGCTCAAATGTACATGAGTAGTATAATTTTGCTTACAATGTACTTGCTTCCATAATGCCAAGTCTGATTTTCAACGCAGAATTGTCACCATTTTGCTGGATAGTCAAAAAAGTGTAATTTAATTTTAATGCAGTCCCTCTTTCTACATCCTTAGATTTGCAAAAAGTACAAATACGGGCATCTGTGACTCCAATCTAAATGTCAATGGACATGAAGCAAAACATGTATTCCGCATTGTGTAACTTGCAATCATTAAGAATTAACTCTAGAAGGACACCACGGACACTAAGTATCTAAGGGCCGCTTTACACCAAGAAGCCGGGCCAATTCTCCTTCAAGCCAATTGCACAAAATTTCAGACCCTTTTGGGCTAGAGGCCGGCCTCACCTTCCCATTAGAATAAGATTATAATGGGGGCCAATTTTCCCATATGTAAAGGCCTTAAGGCCAAGAAGCCGGGCCGATTCAATAAAACCTATAAAAGAAAGAGAGAGGGGCTGAAATTTTCAGGGCCACTTTACACCTTAAGGCCGATTGCACAAAATCCAACGGTAATGATTAGTTGAAAAAAATAGTTTTTTATTAAAACAATTTTTTTAATTGAAATCTGACATTGGCCCCAAGGCCAAGAATTGGCCTCCCATTTTTGGTGCACCCAATTCAGCGAGCTTGGGCCATGTCAGATCATGTCTTTTTTGAATAAAAAATTCAATTCACCAAATTGGCCCAGCCTCTTGGTGTAAAGGGATTGGGGCTGATTTGAGCCTTTTGTCCAATCAGAAGTCAGGATTCTTGGCCTCTGACACAGGAAATTGGCCCGGCCTTCTGGTGTAAAGCGGCCCTAATAGATGGCACAAAATCTTTCTATGTAAAATAGAAGTGTTGATGTTCATCTTTGGAATCTTCTATGGAAAGGGGAGGTCTTATATAGTCATTTGACCTCCAATAAGTACTCTTAGATTTTTTAAGCAAATCATTCTTACAATACTAAAAGGATGATTTCCTTAGTGACTAGCCCAATGTTCTAGGGTTTATTTATAGCCCTTTCATTTGCCTTTTAGAAAATGATGGACTTCTGTATTATTTACTGCCAATGATCAAATTTGGAGAATTTGATTACATACTTGGAATCAAAAAATCCCAATCGGTTCTCATGAAGTCAAGACATTTAAAATTAGGAAGCACAAAATAAGGTGCAAATTTTTACATTTATCCCAAGTAGGTTTACATTTATAAACCTACTCTATGAAGTGCAACGCATACAATAACGTCACTCACCTCTACTTTATAAACTTCCCACACTTGTTTTGCAATGTCTCTTGCATAATCCACCTTTTTCCTAGTCAAATTGATTATAACAAATTGCTCCATTCCATTCATCATGTTACATAGGCTACCTCCAATTGAGAGATTTGCATTTGGAAAACTCTTATTGTGGAGTCTCTATGCACTTGACTTACTAACATTTAAAGTCTTTGCTACATCTCTCACACTATAACTTTTCTGAAGTACAAAATGTACATTATTTTGTTTTCCCTCTAACAATGTTCTCATTTTATTTCTTTGTGAAGTTGACCATAAACAAAGAGATACATATGGTTTCATATGCAATAAAATAGATGTGAAGCAATTCAAAATGACTTGGGTCGATTTACACTTCCATTTTGGTGCACATGAGGTTCACTCCTGAGAGCCTTCAAAATTGACCCAATGAAGAAGATGAACTAGAAAAATTAGCCTAAGCACATGGAGGAAAAGAAAAGCGGTAAATCTTGTCCTATATAATGCTTTTGAAAATAGATTGTGATATAGTTGGCCTATTGTTTGTGTAAAATGTCATCATAGTTTGGTGACTCACCAAACTTTCAAATTAGAAACTCAAGGACAATTTTTAAGGTACCTATAAGCATAGAAGGTACATGTAATGTAGATATCTATAACCATAGAAGGTACCTGTAATGTAGATATCTATAACCATAGAAGGTACCTATAACATAGATATCCTATAACCATGGAAGATACCTATAACATAGATATCCTATAACCATGGAAGATACGTATAACATATCAAGATTTGAGCCTCACACGCTAACAATATAATATATCTATGTGTTGTTGAATATCTAGGTTATAGGTACCTTCCATGGTTATAAGATATCTATTTTACAAGTACCTTCTATAATTATAGGATACTTATGTTATAAGCACCTTCCATTGTTATGGGGTATATGTATTATAAATATGTATGATACATGCACCTTCAATGGTTGTACAGTACCTACTTATACCTAGGCTGAAGATTTGTAGGCTTCCATTTCTAAGCTCGCATATCAAAGCTCACAAGCTAGCGTCGTTGAAACAACCCCTATTGGTTTCTATGATTTGTGCCATGGATTTCCATTAGTTTTCAAAATTAAACCAGGGCCTTTGATACAGGGCGGCATGAACCCAGTAGATGCTGGTCCAGAGTCCAAATACATCATGGAAAACTGAAGGGCCGGGGCATGGTGACCTCCTATTTTGTTAGGCCCCAATCATTCATGAACCACCAATTTGCAATCACTGCTGTACTCATTGTCTCCACCTTTCTTTTCCTCCGTTTTCCTGTTTTGAAAAAAGGGAGAAAATCCATTGGTTTTAATGAAGAAAAAAAAAGAAAAAGAAAAACTCTTGTCTCTATAAAAAATGCATAGGCAAAATGTATCAAAAAATATTAATTATTATTATTATATAAGATGGAAAAAGAAGATTCTGAAGACATATGATTTTGCCACTCACTGCTCCTCAATGGGGCTCATCACATGGTCCTACAGCCAACACAAGATCAATTGCCGCACAAATATTGATGGGCATGAAAAGGAGGGCTACTGCTCGCTCATTTGGCATGGCCACACCCAATGATAATATCGTCCATTCCTGCTTTCTGCAATTGCAAGCAGCACCTTGAGTTTCTGGTGTGCCCAATGACTTGTAATGGAAGCCGGGGGGTTGGGGGAGGAATTATGATATTTTGTTGATCCTTTGCTATGTATTTTGAAGAAGCTGATATTTTGGTTGCCAAGAGAAGGTGCTATTTGTAAACCTTGACAATCATAAACTACAAAGCTAGAAAGTGGTGGTTGAAAGAGAGGATTGAAATTACTTGAAACTGGTGAAGGATATGCAAGTAGCTAAAAGAAGATATTGGGGTACTAAGCCTATAGTACTTGAGTTTGGTGCCGGAGGCCCATGTGGGTATCACATGGGCCTTGGGCACAAAGCTCTGACTAGTGTATTGTAACTTGGTGCCCTAATGACCAACTTTGTAATTGTGATATGATTGGCAAAATCGAGATGGATATCTTTATTTGTTGTCATTCTACCTATTGGAAAAAAAATTGTAATAAAATCATTGGGGTTTTTTTGTAGTGTTTATTTATAGCAAGTCATGAAAAAATTGCAAAGAAGTACAATATCATTGTAGTTGACTTTACGCTTCTATGTCCTTGTGGAACACTTGTTTGAACCCGTGCCGGACACAAGCACATAGTAGCCAAAGGTGCTCCAAAATATAGGAAATAGAAGGAAGAGTTTTAGAAAATTAAAAATCAATAAAGTGCACTTTGTTTTATGCTTGGATATCAAAAGTGCACTAGCCTCATTGAAGCAATACCAACAAAATCTAGCTTCTCTAGTCTAGTTTTTGCTATACTTGATAAAATTCATAGTCATAGTCATCAAGTGGAGTAGAAACTTGATCAACTCCTAAAAAACAATCGTTTGCTGAGTGGAAAATTAGAAACTCGGGTAGGTCTCTATAAAGTCAATTTTTGATAGATTTTTTTGAAGCTTTGACACAAGGTCTGGACACACAACTCCTTTGCAAGAATCAATTTTTTTTTGAAGATTGAGTATCCAATAAAAAGTTGTAATGCCCAAAGTTTTTTAATCAGGTTGGGCAACTTTGGTAAACTTGTGCAAAATCTCTATTTTACTTCTAAAATTTGACATGTGGATAACTAATACTCCCTCTGTTCCACTAAAAACCTCCAAAAAGCTTCCCCATGAAGGATTAACTACATTTTTAGTCTTTCTAATAGGGATACATGCATTCAAAAACTAGCAACCCATCCTTTAGATCTTTGCAAAATCTCCAATTTAGGCCCCATCGTTTAAGCACCCAAAATCCATGCAGAAAGTACCATTTTTGACAAAATTTGTAAACGTTGTCAGCTCCATCATTCTTGATGATTTAAATGTTGGTAGCAACATTGGGATTCCAGAAACATCTATTGCAACCTAAATATCCACAACAAAGATCCCTACACCACTTCAAGAACAACTCTTGAAAGTGTCGAAGTGGTCACCAAATCCATTGTCAATACAACTATCTAAGGAAGCACAACGAGTCCAAGGTGTCTCATATGGGCAAGGCCAAAATTTTTTGGCGAAGAATGCTCCCTAATCACTTGACTTGCTCCCACGAGGTCATTCAGCACGGCCAACACTTAACCAAAAATGGAAATCTAAAAACGGAGCTTTTTAATGGGACAAAAATTGTGCTTGATTTGGAGATTTTTAGTGGGACATAGGGAGTATAATATAGTATAGAATTGTCAAATAAACTATATTTGGTGCAATAGTCTCACCCCAAGATGAGTCAAAGTTTGTTGACCTTGTCGAGCAAGGGCAAAAACAAAAGCCAATTCTGACTTTAATTGCTATAATCTTTCAATTCATATAGTCAACGTTCCTAGATTCTTTCCAAACATTGACATTGTAGTCTAGCGCATTTTATATAGTCGATTTTTTTTAAATACTCATTTTTTTGGCATTTGGCCCTGAATAGAGGTAGATTTTGATAATTTCTACCCAAAATATGCAATTGTCCTTTAGAAGATAAAAATCATAGTCATTGTATGGATAACCCTTAAAGGACTAAGGTACATTTTGGATAGAAATTGTGAAAAAAATCCACTTTTTAGGGCAATGAAAAAAAATGAAAAAAAAAGTATTTTTTTAGAATTCAATTGTACAAATTTGTACTAGACTACTATGAAAATGTGTGAAAAAAAATTCAAAAACTTTGACCGGATGGATTGAAAGATCATACCATTTGAAGTTAGAAGAAAAAGTTTTTTTTTGACCTTTTTCTGACAAGGCCAACAAACTTTAACCCTTAAAAGCACAAGGCATTTTCTGGCTCCGAAACCACTGAAAACTGCCCTTTTTGCTGCAATCACTCATGAAACCAAATTTTTGTTTATTTTTAGAATATAACCATAGGATCTTGTACTTCACTTGTCTTAGACTATGTAGTAAAAGTTTCATGAAGATTGACCATATGGATTGGAAGATATCAGCATTTGAAGTTGAAAAAAGAAATTTTCTTAAACTGTGGTCTACAATTTCAGATGACTTTGACGGCCATTTGTAGATTTTTTTTGCACTACACACCTTGGGTTGAATTTTCTTATGCTGAACATTTGAGTTGAGAGTCGGGAAAAAAAATTCAGAATCTCAAAACTTGATTTTTACATATAAAAAAATTGTAAAGTAGAAGTAGGTCCAAAATTGAACAAAACACTAAATTGTTAATAGCTCTTAGGTGGAATTAAAACACCATTATTCCAACAGTGGGATTGTTCTTGCAAACAAACTTAACCTTTTCAAAAAAAAATTGAACTTTTTGAAAATTGCATTAAAAAATGAATTCTACAAGTTGTTTTTTGAAGAAGATGCTAGATTGCTTGGAAAACAAGATTGTGTATAACTTTCCCATTCTAAGTCCAAGTAGAATGAATTAAAGCTTCAAATATAGACAAAAACATGATCTTTGAGAAGAATTTTTTTTTAAATACAATTTTTTACAGGGTTTTTTTTCCCGGCGAGTTGCTTTTTCGACTTTGGGTCGCATAACTTTGCTCCCGGGCATTGATTGGAAAACAAACTATATTTTTAGAAAGCTAATGTGATTTCCTATCTTCCAAAAAAAGTTTCAAAAAATTAGGCCAAAATTTCAGGCCACACGAGCCTGCCCGAAATCCCAAGTGTCCCCCGAGGGGACTTTGGGCCTTTAGGGGTTAACTCCTCCTAGAATGAGATTTTTATACTACATATAGTTATTTTTTTGACATTTGCATTTGGTATCATATAAGTTACGTACCTACCAAATTTCAAAAGTAGAAGAAGAGCTTTGCATATGCTGCCTGAAGCTACCCAAGTTGCCTTAAAAGTTTTAGGTAGCACAACTTTTGATCCAAGTATCCAATTAGAAAAAATTATATTTCCACTGATATGATACATGTTCACACCTTGTGTCAATTTTTTTTGAATGTTTGACCAAGATCGACTTCATATATAACTACTCGACATCTCTTGCGGTTGTTGAATGGTCAGTTGGTCATTTAGGAGTTAATACAAAATTTTGTTTATAAGCAATCTTGGCATACAATAGTATGCAGTTTTTGCTTGTGCCGCCCACCAGTCTAGAATTAATAAAAAGTGTATCTTTTCCATTTGGATATTATATAGAACTTATGAAAATTTACATTAGAAACAATGACAATTTATTAGAATATTAGAATAAAAAATATACTAATTTTTCAAAAAAAATCAAATCTGAAGATGTTAGCATTCATATTAAGCTTTTATTGACTAAAATTTTCAAAAGGTGAACTTCAAGAAGTTAATTATCCCCTAAAGGCCCAAGGTGCTTTTCCTACCAAAAAACACTCAAATTGTCATTTCTATTGATTTTGATTTTCTACTTGTTTATATTAATTAGTTGAGTTGAGAATCTACCAAAAAAATATGGGAAAAAAAGCACTTAATTTTCACTCATTAAAAAATTATTAAGTAGAGGTGGATACAAGATTGAAGAAAAAACTAAACTGTTAATAGCTTTAGATGGAATTGAATCACAATAATTCCAATGGTGAGATTGTTCTAGCTAGAAAATTTAACCTTGTCTAACAATTTTTTTTTGAAAAATCCTAAAAATCACATTCAAAAATGAATTCTATAAGTTATTTTTTCAAAAAGATGCATAGATTGCCCAAAAAACTAAGATTGTCCATAACTTTCTAATTATTAGTCCAAATTGAATGAAACAAAGCTTCACATGTAAACAAAAATATAATCTTTGATTCAAAAAAAATTATTTTTTATTTTTTGACTTTTTTTTATTTTTTTTGTGTTGCCCGCCAAATTCCATTTTTGCTTATTGTGCCATAACTTTTGCTGCCAAGCATCAATGAAAATAAAAATTATATATTCACAAAGCTCTTGCAACAATATACAACTTCAAAAAATCCCAAAATATATTACTAAAAATTGAGACAGCATGAACCTGCCCGTAACAAACACACCCGTAACATAGATACCCTATAACCATAGAAAGTACCTATAACACAAGTGCCTAGGCTCTTAGGTTCACACCCTAGCAACCCTCGGGGTGGTCACACTTTTTTTGAAAATACAGCTTCTATAAAGAATGAGAAAGTGTGGAGTGAAAAGAGGAATCAATAAGAGCCCTTCTCCATGAAGAAGGTGTAACCCTCTCCTAAAAAGGTGTATTTCTATTAGAAAAGCTAGCCTATTTGTGCAAAAATTTGACAATGTATCTCTTCAAAAAAGGTACTCAATAGTACTAAAAACCACCCAAATCATATGTGATATATATTCAAAATCCAATCTCACCTAGTGAATTAATTTTGAAAAAGTTGAAATAATTCAAGTACATTTTCTATTGCTGTAGGAAACTTACTTCTAAAATTCATATTCATTCAATCATTTTTGCAATACTTATGGCACAAACAAATTTTGCATGAATGTGTGACAAAAAATAGGACAGGTGTTTCTTGCAATCACCTTGCTGCACTAGTTTTCATGCTGCAATGCACTAGTCTTTATTGATTTATAGGATATTTAAAATTTTAAATCATGGCAATTAAATTGTAGGCTAAAATTTTTCAAAAGAAATATTTATATAGATAGATCATAATACCTTTTATTGAAAACAATTGAAAGATTGTATAAAAAATCTTTTACTTTAAATGAGACATCTAGTAGAAGATTAATACATAGTCACATAGCCTCAATTCAATTCAAAATTCAAAGAAATTCAAAGAAATAAACTTATGAACAAAAAAAAATGGTCTCAGAATTTTTTAAGGATTTTTTCTTTTTCTTTTTATATAATTAATTTTTTTTCTTTGTAATATTTTTTTATATAATTCATTATATCTCTATATTATATTTTCATGTTTTTTATTTTTAATGTGGGTTTGAGTGAAAATATTTATTTGGGATTTATAATAAAAATACAAATATACAATTAGTATTGGATTTATTTAATCTTCAAAGTGTTGTCATAGTTTGATCAATGGCATATTGAAACAAGGAGGTTTAAAAATTCTATGTTTTTCAAATAATTTGTTTTAGAAAGTTAAATTTCAATCTACTTCTTATGTAATTATAAATTTAAAGTTAGACCTTTGAGTATTATAATAATTTAATGTTGGTTAAAATTTAATCCTTCAAAATTGATCCAAAAGAAATAAATTTTTGTTAGTGAACGATTGTGCTCATAGTGTATAAGATGGCAAGAATGCACAAAGAGCTTGTTCAAAAAATAGCAAACTTTGGCTTGCAACCACTTATGAGCTCATTCATTTGGTCTAAGTAAAACTCTCTCTCTCATGATTGTCTAAAGCTAAAGCAATGAAACTTCCGAAAAAGGCTCAAAAGAAGAATAACAATAATTTTAAAATCTCAATATGATTTTATGGACAACATATTCGCATTCACATACTTGCCACAAAATCTTAAACTAATATTTTTTTTATAAGACCATTTGTATTAATAATAGTTGAATTAATTCATTGACAATCATTTAAAAATAAAACATTCACATAATTTGAAATCTTGTTTTTTTTCTAGCTCCTCGTTCCCCACTCTATATTTACGTGCTAGCGTCATCCCTAGGGTACTCACACCTATTATCATCACTAACTAATGAACAACTCATACATTTGGAACAAAAAAATAAAATAAAATAACACATTGATTGTGAAAAATGTACACAATTAGGACTCAAGAGCCTAGCTAAAAGAACATAGGACAATTTGGGTATATCCTATGACTATACTTTGGATTTTATGACTTATTTGTAAGATTTCCAAGTAATGCATGGTAAAATTGTGTTGGAGAAGTCTTTTACTTGTCAATAGGATCTATTAAAATAATATATATTTAATAACAACAACAATGCTCAATTGCTATTAGAAGAAATTATGGGTGCACTTAGTGTACGTTGTTATTCTAAAGATGCTATCAGGGACATCTTCAGTTTATTTGGAAGGAGTATTCTAGAGACATGATCATCTTTGCTGGATTTCATAATGCTTTCATTACTATGTGAGTAGGGAGAAATTAAATTTTAGTAGTAGCTTTTCTTAGATGTCAAACTAAAAGCAAACCAAATGTTTAGTCAAATGTTAAAAATACATTATTGAAATTCAAAAACTTACTTCCTCCACTTTTTCCTCTTGATGCACACTTCCATGTAGAATTCCAAAATTCTCTTTTGTCTTCTATACAAGGTTTGGTTGATTCTAATTATTGTACATAAAAATCCGTTCTTAGTCCTGTGGTATAAGCATCCATTTTCAAGATTGCTCCCCTAAGCCAATCTTGAAAATGTGTCAATACACATAATTCAAAATGTACAACTTGCATACCTGCATTCAAAAAACGTTTTGGAGTATAATATATATTTGAACTTCAAAATTTTGTAACATATTCATAGATATTCAAAAAATTACCAATATTTTTTAGAACTTATGATTTCCGGTTCTCAATATGTTAAAATTTCAATCCCATGTGTTGATTCCATCCTAAAGCATGCTGAATTAATGATTTTATTTTTTAGGCATTTAAAAGCACCATAAATAATTGGAGAGCACCAAAGATTAAGGAAAAATCTGAAAAAAGAATTAGACAATGATGATGCTAAGTTGTTTCAATTTTTGAAAAAAACAAAATTGGATGAAAAGATAGTTCTATCCAAAATATAGATGTTGAACATACTAAAATATTTAGCTCCATCATTTTCTTGTATGTTGCCACTTCATCACTTCTCAACTTACAAAAAAAAATTAAAATGTCTACCTCCAAAAGGAGTCTGCCCAAGCCTATATGGCTTAGATAATAGAACTATCTCCAATGGACTCTTCATTCATGTTGGTTATACAACCAGAGTTATTCTTCGTCTTCTTCTTCTTCTTTAGCCATAGAACAATTATTGTTCACTTAGTGGGAAAATCTTAATTTATCTATTAATGCTAAAATAATCACTTTAAATTACATAGCCTTGGTATTTTAAAACCAAATCCCCTCTTTGAGATGCCTTATGTGATTTAATTTATTATAACTTGCTTTGGATTTATTTCCCAAATTCTCCAAATTTATACACTCACATACATTTTTTTAAGCCTCTCATAATAATTTTTGGTAATACTATGCTTCTATGATATGGCTTTGATTCCATATCCACAACAAGCAAAAATTTAGCTATCTTTATTTAATTTGCTAAAAACACTCTAAATCCAGTACTTCCACCAGGAAGGCTATTTGAGAATCCAAGTACTCTAATTTAGACCACATCATACTTTTAGTGTAGTGGATGGTACCATCCACCCACCCTCTAAAGGTGGTAATTTAAAAGGCTAATAATTGGATGGTGGCTTTGTAATCTTCTTTGGCAATGAAATCCCGTTTCATTTGTTTCCAAAAAACAAGAGGCTAATAACTACTACCATGGCATGATGATTGGTCCAACTACCCCATTATGACCATGACTATGGGCTTTCCTTCCCAAATTCAAAATAGTAAGAATATAATGGCTTCTGTGCTTCATTGTTTCTCCATCTTACTACAACGGTTGAATTTTGGTATTGAGGAGTATTGTTGTGGAGTTTTTTTGGGAGCAACTCTTGAACTTCAAGCGTTTGTACTTCATAGGAATGGCAACGGTCATTGGGCTACTTGTACAATGTTGAGGATTTGCTTTATATATTTTTGCTTGCTATTGTAAGATTTTTTGTTCTCCTTTTTGGATTTACAGATCTGTAATATAGATAACAATTGGCTACAACTGGAGACACCTGTTACAGCCTCACTAACATAACATTAGCTTGTTGTGTATATTTGGATGGGTACAGATGAAGTTGAGCCTTTATAGCTTGGACTCGCATTTTGGAATTTCAAGAAAGACATTTAGTCATTTTTTTGTGTTTGATTGTGGATATTTGTATTCGGCGATTTTAAAAGAACAAACTTATTTCTTGAGACAATTTGGACCTCTAGAATAAGTGTTCTACCTTGATACTTTCTCTATGAACAGATTATGAAATTAATAGCTCTTATGCCAAGATTATGTACAAACTATGATTTGACAATACATATCTTGTGTTAGCTTGTAAAAAGATTTGCCTAGATTTCAATTTGGTCACATGTTAGGTGGTGACAAGATATGACCCTATTTAGGGATGTCCAATCTTAGAGCATCTCCTGCACCCCTCCATAGAACCCCTCCCCTCTAATTTTTGGATGATAAGCAATCAATTCTAGTGTATTTTAGAGTATATTTTCACTTTTTCCTTGAAATAAGGCCATATTTGAAGGGGTCACTAACCCCTATATACGCTGTATACTCTCTTGGGATTAATAAGTCGTCATGATAAATGATAGCTTACTTATTGCTTTTGCAAGTTCTATGACTTGTGATTGGTTGGAAGTATATTTTAGGGAGTTGCACTATTAGGGTAACAAGTGGCCATCCCCTCTACATTAGATGGATCTAGATTGAAGGAGCCTGACTATTTAGAGGTTTGCATGAGATGCTCTTAGAGCATCTTCTGCAGCCTGCTCAAACACCCATGTCAAGGAAGTTTTGAGCGGCCGAGTGAAATCCAATCCCCAACAGCATTGTAGTTGGGATGTAAAGGTCCGGGGCCTTCAGATTTTGTCTCTACTGCACTAGATTTGCATTTCTACAGGGACACTCTGAAGCCCCTCTTTGTCATCGAGTTCCGTGTTTTGGCAAGTCAAGGGTTAAATTGATGAGAAAGTTGCCTCAGGGAAGCCGCAAGCTTTCCCCATTGGCTCTGCACCATCAGTTGTTGGCCCTCTTTTGCCGACCTGCAGTCTAATATGAAGGAGATGATAATTTTGCTATTGAATATGTACTAAGAGTATTTCCTGCGGCCCTCTTGGTTTGACTCTACCAAATGGATTTTGGAGGGAAGAGTGGCGAAATCAAAGTGAGCGGGGTTGGAAAAGCTCCTGCGGACCGGAAGAAGAGGGCCAACAAATGATGGTGCAGGGCCAATGGGGAAAGCTTGTGGCTTCCCCGAGGCAACTCTCATTAACCCCTAAAGCCCTGAACATGCTTTTTTGAGAACGTAGCGTTTTGGGCAGCTCACTACAAGCAAAGATTTCAATTTTTTTCTTTGAAATTTTCACACAACATTTTCCCGAGGAGTAGCTTTAAGGCCCAATAGTTCTCATAACTTCTGACTACATGATTAAACAGTTATTGCATGATATGTCATTTTCATTGCTTGGCGGGCAACTCGGATAGCAAAAAAAAATTCTTTAAAAAACACTTTTTTGAAAAATTAAAATTTGAAATTGGTTCTTTAGATTTATATATACGCGGGAAGCTTTGAATCATTCCATTTGGATTAACGAGTCAAAAGTTATGAAGATTCTTAGTTTGAGGGTAGTAATAGAATCTCAACTCTAAAATTAACTTTGAAGTCCTTTTTCTAACTCAATTTTTAATATTTTTGAATAAAACAAAAAACATTGGGTGTATACTGTTTATTACAACGCTACAACCGCTGGGATTGGCATTTTTCAGTTTTATAATTAAATTCTTGACAATATAGTATTTTGAGTCATTCTCTACCTCTTCCTATTTACTATATTTTTTCTAAATGTTGTACAATTCCAAATGATCTGAAAATTTCAAGGATGTAGCCAACTTGCCTTGAAGAATGAATCCAAAGAGTAACCACCATTTTGGACATTTTTCCATACAAATGTGACCTTGTGAAGGGCAGTTGCCTGGATTTTTGCAGTGATTAAAAAAGCTTTTTTGTCAATTCAAATGCTATTATCTTGCAATCTACATGGTGGAAAATTCTGAAATTTTTTCCACATCTTCTTAAACTAGTGTACTACAAGATCCTACGGTTATATGTATTCAATTTTCTTTTTTCTAAAATTTGATATTTATATTAGAAAGGCAGTTTTGGAGCGATTTTGGTGAAAACATAGTCAAAAACCTTTAGGGGTTAATTTAACCCTTGACTTGCCAAAACATGGAATGCGATGATAAAGAGGGGCCTTAGAGGGTCCCTGTAAAAATTCTAGTGCAGTAGAGACAAAATCTGAAGGCCCCGGACCTTTACATGCCCAACTACAGTGCTGTTGGGGATTGGATTTCACTCGGCCGCTCAAAACTTCCCTGACAGGGGTGTTTGAGCGGGCTGCAGGAGATGCTCTTAGTCCCTCCTCCTTCTTCTTCTTCTTCTTCTTCAGAGGGTGAGTGGTACCATCCACTACACTAGAAGTATGTGTAATTGCTCAAAGTGTTGGTTCTGGTTTGGATCTGGATTGGCGTGTGCCGTGTGAACGCCCCTACCGGCGAGCTCTCATCACCTCATTATAAGCTTCCTTACAGCGCTGTGAGTCCTGACTTGTCTGATGAGTTGCAGCAGCACTGAAGTCCGTCTGCCACTACAACCCAAACCAAGCCGGCCTTCTGCCCAATACTGACAGAACTGACAGAATTGATAGAACTGTTCCTGTTCTGTACTTGTACAGTCAAGTCAGCACCCGGAAAGTAAACAGAGCTTTCCGTCTGGACTTCTGGAGGCAGCACTCAGCAGCTCCGTCTGGGAACCTGAAGCTCATCACTGGCTTGGCAGCGTAATACTTAATGAACATTAAGATAGTAACAATCCAAAGACATGCAAATGATGCAATACCGGTATCATCAGTATCTTAATTAGATTTAGTACTCACTGAGTCACTGTGGGCGCCCTCATTTAATAAACAAAGCCTCAAACTCTTATCCAAACTCCGGATCCTGCCTTGAATTTGGGAGTCCCAAGTCCCAACAACTGAACGGAAACCAAGCCAGTTCTGTACCCGAATTTTTGGACGGTGTGTGAGTTCTTACGGTATCTGCGTACTGTACAATATTCCATTTACATTCCAGCGCCTGCTGGGAGACGTACTGTACAAGCAGACGGACGCCTGGTTTGGTTTTTGACACAAATGAAACGGATTTTTCCTTTCTTTTCTTTTCTTGGGGATGAAATGGTGTGGAATATTCATGTGGCTGGTGGTTTTGTACCCTTTCCTCTGCAATGAAATTCCGTTTCATTTGTTTCAAAAATAAATAAAATGGTGTGGAATACTCCACACCCACATTAGCTAAAAAGTCACGCATCAAAATTGACAGAATTCAACTTCATGCCAAGGTCGCGACTATACATTCAGATTATTGGGAATTTAATCACTTCTAATTAAAGCACGATACATAATAACAACTTTGAGCTAAATCAGACAATGAATTCAAATTGAAGTCAATAATTTTAATGTTTGAAATCCCCTCACTTTGCTTTGTAAGCCATTCATGTTTTATGATTTGGAATTAGAATACAACTCTTTATATTCTTGTGGGGTAGTAGGAGGTTAAACAACCCATGTGGGATATGTAATTTAGACTTTGCAGTTTCTCAGCCGCTCATAGTTAAGTCTAAAGTAGGAATTGTGTTAAAACTAGTATTTTAGATCTCATTTAGGCATAGTAGAATGACATTTTGCAAAATACTTTGAACTAAAAAAAGTTTGGAAATCAATTTAAGTTTCATCTCCAAAAGTCCGTTTGAGGTTTCGATCTTCTACTCAAAAGTTATGGACAAATATCATAGAGGGGTTGTAAAGGATTTTTTTTGACATTTTCAAACATCCTCTTTGAAATTTGTCCATAACTTTTGAGTGGAAGATCAAATCTCAAACGAATTTTCTTAGAGATGAAACTTAACTTGATTTCCAAACTTTTTTTAGTTCAAAGCTTTTTGCAAAATGTCATTCTACTATGCCTAAATGAGGTCTAAGATTTTAGTTTTAACACAATTCTTAGACTTAACTATGAGCGGTTGAAAAACTACAACTTCTAAATGACGTATCCCACATAGATTGTTCTACCTCCTACCACCCCCAAGTATACATAAAGAGCTTCTTTTCTCCATAGAATACTCAAAATAAGTTATTGATGGCAAATGGTTAGATTACATTGGTATAATATTCAATAAACTCTTAGAATTTTGGCAAACCATCTATCTTTATAATTATTTGTTGTTTGTATATTTTGTCCTAAAATAAGCCCAAAAAATGGATCGCACCATAAATGTATTGCCACTGTTTTGATCCTAAAGCTTACGTTAATCACGAGTGGATGAAATTTGTGGATGAGGACCTCGGAGAGTAAAAGGCAATCTCATTGAATGCTACTGAATGTTATACACGTCCTTGGCGAGGATTTTTTCCATTTTCTAAATTTTTTTCTTAACATCCTTTTATAACAACCCAATAGATAACAAGACCAAAGAAGGATCCTACCAAAGTAGGCACCTCTAAATGTGCCACTAATTTCTATTGAGACTATTTATTATTATTAGACTATTCAAATTTTATACTTTCTTATTGGCAAGCAAAAAGAGGTTCCAACGCACCAAAGAACACAACATTTGGATACTATATGCAAAAATTATGAAGGAACAAAGTTTGGTTCTAAAAGTGTTTCTTTCACAGAGGTGCAAAACTGATTTTGGAGATGTACATAGAGTAAAGACGGTGGTTTAAGGTCAATGGCGCATTTGGGGGTGCCCACCTTAGCATGCTATCGAAAACTGAAGCCTAAGGAAAAACCTTGCCAATCTAGTTGAAAGTACCCATCTTAGGGTGAGCCAGCAAATGAAACAGAATTTCATTGCAAAGGATTAAAATATAGTAAGGTAGGAGGTTCTTAAACCGCTCAAACTCTAAAATCGCCCACCTCCTCAATGTTCATTGCTTGTACATGTTGCTTTTGCAACGTACAAGCAATGAACATTTGAGGAGGTGGACGATTTTAGAGCCCTTTGAAGCGTCAAAAATTTGAACTTCAAAAATTCATAACTAATTCCACAAAGCTCCAAAAAATATGAAATGACTTGGGTTGGATGCCAAATTTGATTTGTCTTTGAAGGAAAGTTTACTGAAAAACATTTCAAGAAGTTTCACCTCCCTGAATTTCAGTTTCAGTTCTTAAGTGGGCGCTTCATGGACCTCCTACCGTAACACTAGCTGCACAGACATCTGGTTTGTTTGTGGCGTGCCCGTGGTATTTGCGGTGAAGATGAAGATGAATCTGCCGCAATGGACGATCAAGCTCCGCATTCAACCCGCCTTGAAGAGTTGAAGTCGTTCCCAGCGAATCACAAACTCCGTCACTGGTTTCCGGAGTGGTCATGAGAAAAAACAGAAATATCTTCTTGCGTCCTCTCCGTCTCACTTGGACTGATTTCTTTTCCTTACTTTTTTTTTTTTAACTCTCGAACGCCGGGTTGGTCACCATGGGAATCATTCTTTTGGGTACTATGTGAATCATTTGCGTAAAGAAATCCAAGAGCTTTCATTGGAGGTCAAACTACTATGTAAGACTGAGCTCCCCGTTTCACACAAAATTCCAAGGATGACCATCTCCACTTTTGTCTTACATAGAAGGATTCTTTGTCATCCATTAGACACTTAGTGTCTACAACAACAATATAGGGTTAATGATCATGGTTCATTTTAAAACCTGAAAGTCCCATTTAAGGCCTTTTGGAGTGGGGAGTGGGGGAGTGGGGAGTGGGGGGGTGGGGGGTGGGGATTCAAAAACCACTCCAAATTGCCATTTCTATTGCAAAGAGCAAAAAAACATTATGAATACCTTTTTGCATATTAAATTGTAAGGTCTTGCACAAGACTAGTTTAAGAATGTGTGGAAGAAATTTTAGATTGCTTAGTGGAAGTAGATTGCTAGATAATTGTGCTTAACCCCTAAAGGTTTTTTATTATGTTTTCACCAAAACCGCTCTAGAATTGCAATTTCTAGTACAAGTACCAAGTTTTAGGAATTTTTTTTGGATGCATATAACCATAGGATCTTGTAGTACATTGGTTTGAAAATTTCAGAATTTTTCACCATGTAGATTGCAAGATATTAATGTTTGAATGTCAAAAACCCTTTTTTTGGCCCTGTGAAAAATTGAGCTTTTACAAGGTCACATTTGTATGAAAAGAAGCCCAAAATGGTGGTTGCTTTTTGGATTCATTCTTCAAGGCAAGTTGGCTACATGCTTGAAAAATTTTAGATTATTTGAATTTGTACAACATATAGGAAAAAATAGTTAGTAGAAAAAAGTAGAGAACGATTCAAAACACTAAATTGTTAAGCATTTAATTTTAGAATTGAAAAATGCCAATTCCAATGGTTGTAATGTTTTAATGAACAACATACATCCAATGTTTTTATTTTTTTTCAAAAATACTGAAAATTGAGTTAAATAAAAGACTTCGAAATTTATTTTAGAGTAAAGATTCTATAACTACCTGCAAATTAAAACTGTTCGTAACTTTCATCTCATTAATCAAAATGGAATGATTCAAAGCATTCCATGTATATATAAATCTGAAAAACTAATTTCAAATTTTTTTTCTTTAAAAAGTGTTTTTTGAGAATTTTTTTGAGCTACAGAGGCAACCTGTTGAGCAATGAAAATGACATATCACACAATAACTTTGTAACCATGTAGTCGAAAGTTATAAAAATTGTTGGGCCTTAAAGCTACTCCTTGGGCACATGCTATGTAAAAATTTCAAAGAAAAAGAAAAATTTTGTTCGTAGTAAGCTACCCAAAAATGTTATATATATTCAAAAAAGCATATTCAAGGTTTTAGGGTTATAGTGAAGAAAAGAAAAATTTGAATATGTTTCATGACTAGATTATTTGACTTCGAATCTTCTTAATTTAAAATTTTTGAACTTAACATTTAGATCAAACTTTTTTATTGTTGAATATTTAAATTGAAAGTCTAGGAAAAAAATTCAAAAAATATAAAATATTTATTTGCATTCTTTAAAAAGTTATTAAAATAGAAGTTGATATTAAAGGAAAAAATAAATCGTCAATAGCTCTAAGATGGAATTGAAACACACAAATCCAAATGTTGAGATTGTTCTAAAAAGCTTACTTAATCTTGTGTAACTTTTTTTTTGAAATATGTTAAAATTGAGCTCAAAAACAAATCCAATACGTTATTTTTTGAAGAAGTTTCTATGATTGCCCGCAGGACAAGAAGTTCTATAAATTTCACATTACTAATCCAAATGGAGTGAATTATAGATTTTTATATAGAAAAAAATATAATCTATGGAAATAAAAATTAAAAATTAATTTCAATTTTTTTCCATATATGGCCAAATTGCTTTGTGGCTTTAGGTGGCATAACCTTTGCTCTTGTGCACCGACTGAAATAAAATTTATATTCTTATAAAGCTAATGCGTTTTCTATCTTCAATAAAAGTTTCATAAAATCATGTCAAAAATTGAGGTCACACGAGCTTGTCCAAAATCCAAATAGTCTCCAAAGGAGATGTTGGGAATTTAGGGATTAAAATAGAGACAACAACTCGAAAAAAACTTGAAATCTGAGTGGAATTGGAAGTGATTAAGGAAATGGAGGTCACTAATTCTCTTCGTAGAAAATAAATTGGAGTGCTATGATTGAAAATACAATTGTATACAACAATTATGTGCATTTATACATAAATATGCTTGCCAATTGATCCCCATATAATGTATAGAAATATATAGAAAGAATTGCAAAATATGTGTCCCTTTTGCATCTTGAACAACTTTGATAGCATTTTTTGAAAGAAAGCAAATACAAAGATGGCACAAATGAATAGGCACTATTTAGAAAGAAAGTTGTTGTAAAGAAATACAACACATAAGACTATGGATAGCAATATTTTCAATACTTTTCAAGTATAATGATCAATAAAGTGCTTTTTTCAAGTTTTTTTTCCATCTTTTATCATAGATAAGTGTCAATTAGACACAAAAAAGCACAATTGAACTTGTGTCAATTTTGAGTAGAAGATTTTGTATACTCCTATATTGAGTGTTTCTTGTATTAAGCATGTATTTTCATACATTGAAGGCATAATTTTCAATGTTGATTGCTCTATATGAATCATGAAATCAATATCTACTGAATCAAAAAGGTCCTTGAAATGAATCTTTAATGTGGTTGCTAGTGTTGTAGACATGTATTTGCACATTTTTCATAAGTCTAGATCAACAACATTGTATACATTGTTAAGAAACTAAATTCTCTCAATACCAACAGTAGATCGTCCTAGTTTTTAGAAGCCCATTGTTTTTCATTCATTATCCAATTTGGTGCAGTTGCTCTTTTCACTTTGGCTTTCCTATCCTCAATAATCCTACATTTGCGAAAGATTTTTGTTTATATTCTTACTTTGACCAAAAAAAGTTTGGGATTTAAAGTATTAATCCTAACATGTCTTAGCTTCTCAATAAATTTTCAATTGAGACTTTTCTACCTTTTGTAGCTTTATTCTATCTTTAGATTCTTCTTGCCAATACATATAAAAATAACTCTAGTAGTATGCCAAACAAGGCCCCCCTAGTGTTTTTTCAACAAATATTGCATAATTAAATGCTTGACCTACCAAAAGATTCTCTTTAGTATGGCAATTTTTTTATAGACAGCAAAGGTGCCCAAACTTCATTTTAGCTCAAAACTTGAGGGCAATCTTTGAACTCAAATTAGTTTTACTTGCAATTGCAAAACATATTATATTAGTTACATACGTGTCAAATTTCAAAAGTAGATGAGGGATTTAGCAAAACATTCGAGAATTGCCAAAATTGCACAAATAATTTTGGGCAATATAACATTTATCCCAAGCATCCCATTGTATTTTTTTCCTCTTCTTGCAGACTTGAGGTGGTTAGTGTGCACATCTTAATATGCCCATAATTCAGGAACATCTATTTAAAATGGACTTCATCAGAACCTACTTGAACATTCAATTGTCATTTAGGGGTTGTTTTTATGGAGTATCTAGACCTCTTTCTCACCAGTGCTTCAATAATTCATAAGAAATTTATGCTTTGTCCAAAAAAGGTGACCAATTGCAATCATATGTTCTCTAACACTTTTCTACATGTAAAATTACAGTAAGTAAAAAAATAAAATTCAACTATCTTTTTGTCCACAAAAGAATAATCTAACATAGACATCAACCCAATTGCAACCACTAGTTCACAACTCAATATAAACGTTGTGCATCTTCATGTAGTAAAAACAATAGAAGGATTTGCATTTACGACAACTCACTTTGAAATTGGGGTTCAAAGGATTAGAATTGCAATGAAAAGTCAGAATTTCATGAATTTAATGGATACCACCATGCGGCTTCTACATATGACAATAAGTTCATTCATTATTTGCAAGCTTGTCTAAGGGATGCTTTTGGATTATCATTGCAACTGTGTAGGGAATTAGGTGTGTGACATTAGCATGTAAACTCTTGAAGGACGCAATAGGCCCCCTATGACTAAGGTAGACACCCAAATGCTCCAATTATAACACTAGTAGGTGCATTCTTTGTTTGTTTCTATAGTGAACAATGAAGTCATCCATCAGCCACGTACTTTTAGTCCTCAACATCCTTCTAAGGGTTTAACAATCCTTCAAGAATGCTCCGCATTGAAGGTCAAACTATGGTGCAAGACCTCCTCTTTCCAAACCAAATTTCAAGGATGAACATCTGCACTTTTGTCCTTCGAGGTGTCATCCATCGAACACTTAGCATGGGGTTAAAAAGTTTTTTTGTTTTTTGTTTTTTTGTTTTGGGCTTGATGAGGGAGTTTGTTAGAATCTTGAAGTCAGTCAGTCAGATACAGATACAAGTTTGAATTTTCTTCTGATGCCTACAGTAGAGAGTGTGCTGAGGATAAGCACAAGAAGGTTACCTTGTGTGTTTGAAAAAAGGATAGTTTAACTTATCTGACTGAAGAAAACTAGTATGATAAGCCAAGCCCCTGCCTGCCTGCATGAGATTGATTTTTTTTCTTTTTTTTTTTTCCCCACCTGAATAGGAGGGTCAAAAAGAAGGGTGGAATTCTTGGGCCATGCGTGTTCAATGGGACAACAACAATTCGAAAGGGAACAAATCTGGTACTGGTTTGCTAGATTGCAGATTCCGATGTTGGCTGTGGACCACTGGTGAGGAGGTGCTCCCCGCCCATCAGCTGCGCAAGTCAGTCTGCGGTTGAAAAAGAAAATTCATTCGGGTTCCTCGTTGGCTGTGGACTGAAGGTGAGGAGGGCTTTGCATTGACAAAAATCTACGTGTAGCTTATGAGAAGAAGAAGAAGAAGAAGTTTCTTGAAAAATCTTTCTTGAAAAATCAAACTCAAGGTGAGGAGGCTTTACATTGATAAAAAACTATGTAGGCAAGAAGAAGAGAAAGTTGGAGTAGGACCTTTTTTGAAAATCAAAACATTGCTACTGAAGGTGAGGAGGCTTTGCATCGACCAAAAAGCTACGTACATGAGAAGAAGAAGAAGAAGTTGGAGTTCAATTGAAGTAGGACCTTACTTGAATATTGAGACATTGCTACTGAAAATTAGGAGACTTGGCATTGCCTAAAGCTACGTACATGAGAAGAAGTTGGAGGAAGTTGGAGTAGGACCTTACTTGAAAATCAAGACATTGTTACCGAAGGTGAGGAGGCTTTGCAATGACAAAAAGCTACGTACATGAGAGGAAGAAGTTGGAGTTAAATTGAAGTAGGACCTTACTTGAAAATCGAGCCATTGCTACTAAAGGTTAGGAGGCTTGGCATTGACAAAAACTATGTACATGAGACGAAGAAGTTGGAGGAAGTTGGAGTAGGACCTTATTTGAAAATCAAGCCATTGCTACAAGGACAAATTGAGCCTTTCATTATGCAATTGCTTGTTTCCTATTGCATAGTAAAATTATTAGCAACTGTATAAATGGCCCATAACGGCACAACCAACACCACATAGATGTTTGGAAATTAGTATTTGATATTGTGCTTATTATATTCTTTTTTATGAGCAAAAAAAGGAAAATACTTCTATGTAGAAAGTAGTATAAGGTGTTTGCACAGTATAGTACACAAGTTTTTTCTTGTCATGGTGCACTAAAGTGCATAGTTTTGATAAACTTGAAAAGTGTTCATGATAAATACACATTGAACTTGAGGTAGTGTATAATTTTGGGAAGAATAAGGATACCTAGGCTATTGATTCCCTCCCTCCAATTAAAGAAAATCTTTTAGTGTTCAAAATTAGAATATAGGTTTTATAATTGAAGTACTTGTAATTTTCAAGTTCATACTATATTAGGGTTTTTTTGAATTTTTATATGCAACTTTGAAGCTCAAAATCTCAAGTTTGATTTTAAGGTTATTAAAAAAACATTAAAATTTTTTTTTCCAATGTTTATTTTATACATATTGTGATGGTGGATTTGTCTTTAATTTTTTATTGAAGGTTGTGAATTATTTGTGGAAAAAGGGATCAATATGCAAGTGCGCTTTTTAATGCAAATAAGACAATTATTTTGATGCAAAACTAGAGCAAATCAAGTCACTAGATGAAATTTCAAGGCATTGGAGGGTTGTTTCAGGCCCGTTCCCCAATCTGGCTTGATTCTGTGAATAGTGATATGGGCTATCAGAAAATATTTATTATTATTATTATTATTATTATTATTTCTAATATCATTTTAAATTACTTTTATTTTTTCAAAGATGATGTGGCAGTGATTGTGGCACATCAGCCAGCTACATTTTGTAGTCTGAAACGCAGGAGAACTCACAATCTCCCAATGCTCTGAAATGTCATCTAATGACTCTACATCAAGTTAAGATCATAATAAATAAAACTGCCCCGCCAAATATAACTCGATCTTTTAACTACTTTGAAATTAGAACTTGAAAATTCTATCATTGGAAGTGCATTCAAAGGTACTTTGAATATATGCAGCAAAAAAAAAAAAAAAAAAAAAAAAATTTAGACATTGAACAAAGAAAATAATCTACTTCAAAAGCTAGCTAAAAAATAAAATTAGACTGATCTTGACAAATCATGGTTACACTGTACATTGTACTTCAATTTGGATGCAAACTACAAAATATTCTAGAAGTTTATCCTCCCAAAATTAATTTTGAACTCTTAAATGGACACTTTATGGACCTCCTACTTCCTATCTAGTTGTATGACGAGCCTAATGCGGAGGTGCAACCATTAGTGAATGTAAAACTATTTTCTCTATACCTCTCTTGTTACAAATATGAACTCAATATTTGTAAATTTTTTCATGCGTTGCAAATAAAAAGTTCCTGCGTTTTCCCCAGGGGTAAAACGTGTGGGGTAAAGTGGCTTCCGCATTAGGCTCGTCATACAACTATAATAAGCGCGACCCTCCTCCCTCCCTCCGTTGTCGTGTCCCTACACCACTGATAAACAATGATAAAATAATAAATTAAAAAAGCCTACTATTTCTCCCCCCCTGAACAGGCTGAACCCCAAATACGCCAAAGCGCTTGTCGCCAGGCGCCCCGGCCACACGCCCGGGCAGCGGGCAGCGCCCAAATCTTTTCCCCAAGCCTGCGGCGACACTTGTGCTGCGCGAGGCGACGCGAGCGGCGTGGAACGAAGCCTGGCAAGCGCGACCAGCGCGACGAACTCTTGCTGCCTATAACAACCAGCTCCCAACCATCAAGCTGTCCACTTGCCAATTTCCTCCAATCTCTCTCTCTCGCAATTGCTCGCAATTTCACTCGCAACCGAACAATCTCTCGAGCAGGCTAGTAGTCCAGTCCAGTAGCAATTTCAGGCGCAAGAAGCTCTGCGCACTGTAGTCTCCGGCTTCCACGGCGATCTCGCCGTCGTCCCATCACGCCTCTCTTTCAGTTGGCTTCTTCAAAGCGTCCGCCCGCCCGCCCGCCCGGAAACGTCCGCTCTTCAGTCGTTTGGCGCTCTCGCGGGCGTAGATCTCGCGATTGGGGAGGTGCGACAAGAGTCGGGACTTGAGTTGCAGGGATCGCTCCGTCGCGGCTGACTAAGTCCAGAAGGGCTTTAAACTTTCCTGAGGAGCAGAAATATTTCTTTACATCGTTGAGTTGGTGTGGAATTCTGCTCGAAGGCAAGAGTGAGTGTTTTGGATGCAACAGCGGTTTCTCGCTTCTTTCCTTATCACTTGGTTGAGGTTTTCGGTATTGGAAGCGTGAAATCGAAACACCGGTCGTGTTTCGTGGGTTTTGGTTTGGTGGAGTGCGGGGCGCGAGTGCTGGAAGTGTGGCGTTCTTTTGGGTGGTGGGTTTTGTTTGCGTGATTGTTGTGTCGTACATTTGGGAAGTCGTTTGGAGAGCCGTTTGGGGGGATTTGGTTATAGCTGGTGTTGGGTGTATGGTGTTTGGCGGAGGCGTGGGCTTGCTTGGGAATTGCGTCTCGATTCGGAGAAGGGAGGAAATGCCGTTTCAAGCGCCAAGCCGTTAAAGAGTTGTTTTTGTATTGGACACGTTAAGTTGAGGAAAACGTTAAGGCATTTGTGCTCTTCTAATGCCTTGAGAGGCTGTATGCGAAGCTAGTGAGGTTTGAAGGCGTTTTGTGGTGTGAAGGAGAGCGTTGAGAGAGTAGTGGTAGTGAGCGAGATGGTTATGTCCACGGGATCGGAGTTTGGCAAGAACGTGCCATTCGATCCTACTAATGGGAGCGACGATTTGCACTCGGGCATCCGCATCCAGAGAGCGCCTGTTGCGAGACACTTGCAAGAGCGCAAATTGAGGTACATAACGTTTCTTTGGAAAGGCTCGTTTCCGATCTCTGTCTTGACAGCGTGCTTGTGAAGAACATCGACAGAACCTACTCTGTGTGCTATACCTGTGTATTCTTAGCTTATGCAAACCAACAGTACCAGAGACTGAGGAAGTGGTGAACTCCCCAGTTTCGTTCTTTGTCACTCATCAACTCGGCCCACTCTTTCAGTCCTTAGAACACTCTGATCACTCAAGATCGTCCTCGGTGATCCTACTTGTAACACTTTGGCTATGGCTGAATATCGAGTGCTCCTAAGAATTCCTCCTCGGATCTGAAGTTGTAATGCAGGGAGACAGACTTATGAAAGTGCAACTGTACAAAGTAGGATTCTTGGATGAATTGAAACCGTGTTCGTTTTGCTGATACGCGGTGTGTGCAAATTGGCAGACGGTCTTTGGAGCGCAAACTGGCCGATGCTTATGTCACAGAAGAGGAGCATAGCAATTACCATCTGGGGGATCTGGAGAGGAAAGAAATGGATCTGTTGTACTCTTCCCAGGGGAACCACCAGCGAGCTGCAGTGGAGTTCGTGATGGAGCTCGCGGGCAAACACACCGTCCCCGTTACTGAAAAGATTGCAGGCTGCCAATCCCTCTTGCACGCGGACGAGATTCCTGTGCCCATGTTTAGTGTGGATTTCGACATGCGCTGTGTGCTCTGGAATAAGTGAGTATTGGTCGGGACACAAGGCCTAATAGCGATGGTTCCTAGTATTCTCAGAATCCTGTGACAAGTGCGAAAACTTTGCAGTGCTATCCTTGACTTTGTGATTCTCTGTGTGAAAAGTTCGAAAATCTTGTAGTTCTAACCTTTTACTTGTACTTCTCTATGTGACAAGTACGAAAACCTTGTAGTGCTAACCTTTCTCCAGTGACAAGTGCGAACCTTCCACTGTCTAATAAGGAGTGCTACAGCTTTCTCTGTGCAAGGCTTCCTCCGGTTGGTGTTCATGGAACGTCTTGAGTTTGGATCATTGTGCTGACTGAATGAGTTTGATTTGCGAAAAGCAGTGTATTGACATGGCTTGGTTGGACTGGATTTGCTTTGCAGGCGTGCTGCAGACCTTACTGGGTGGACCGAGTCGGAGATTTTCGCCATGCCCGGGTTCCACCACACGCTCTTCAGCAGCAGCAGCAGCAGCTCCAGCCCTACTCAGTCTTCGTCTCCCACGGGGCGAGACATAACGGAGGCGATTCTGAAAGGTGCATTTGATGGCCCGACTAATGCTCACGAAGTCTGGACTTTGAGGACCAAGTGGGGTCGGGACTTGAAGGTTCTTGTCGTTGCGAGTCCTCGCACTGATGCCAAGGGGGTTTCGGGAGCGCTCTGTGTCATAATGCCTTTGGGTGCTCCTGCTGTTGTTAAACCACCTGGCTCCAAAGTGGATCATTGCAATGTCAAGTCGATGGACGAAGTTAGTCAATTGGATCTCGAAGAAGAAGGTAGGAGAATTAAAACAAAACAAAGAGTACTAGCCTGTAGACATGTCTGTCTCTGTGTTGTGTGCTGTCCAAAGAAACTCAAAACAACCAAGTGATTTAGTATTCGTGGTGGCAGATTTCTAGAATCTTGTGGTGCTCATATCTCGTTTTTCTCAAGTAGGTGGACGAAGTTAGTCAATTGGATCTCGAAGAAGGTAGGAAATTTGAAAGAAAACCCATTATTAGCCTGTGGACCTGTCCCAAGAAACCCAAACAAAGTGATTCAGTATTCGTGGTGATATATAGATTTCTACACTCGTGTGGGTGCTCATATGCCTCGTTGTTTTTTTCTTCTATTGCTGCACCAGATGACCAATTGAGCGACGATGGGGTGGATCAATTCCTGTCCGCATTGGATTCTCCGCTGTCCGAACGAGGGGCGAATTCCATGGAGATGTTTGCTGCCCAGAGGAGCCTGTTTGCCGATCAAGCCAACCTGCAGTCCGAGGGGGAAGGGACTTCAGTGTGTTCCCAAGATTGGTGCAAGAGTGATCAAGGCTCCCAGTCGATAGCAGGCGGGGGTGGCAGTGGTCTAGAGCCCAGCAGCCTTACTCGTGCTCGGGTGATGGTGGTGGATCCACGGCAGCGAGGACGGAAGTCCCTCACCCTTCTGCTGGAGCGCTGTGGCTTTGAAGTCTCCTGTGCTTGCAGTGCAACCGAAGCTTTGTGGCGGTTTGAGCAGAGCATGCATGACCCCGAGGGATTCTCCATGATCTTTATTAATCTGTCTCTTGCTAGAGCTGAGAATTATGATCTGGTCCATGAGCTCCGGTGCATGGAGCAGGCGGAATCTGGCAACACTTGCTTGACCAGCCCTGCCCTCATCGTCGCTGTTACCGATCTGGACAGGTATGAATCTTAAAACCGATAGTAGATGCAGCCTGGTTCATTTGTTTTTTATAGTAGAGGGTGCCTAGATCTGACTTTTTGGAGGGATTACACAGCATTGAAGCTCTTTTGGTCAGTTTTTCTGGATCATATATAGGGGACTCTCCTTGGATTTTTGAATTGGAATGGCATAATGTTTTAGAAACTAACGCATTGAAATTTCCAATTTCTGCACCTTTGGCAGAGGTGCTGTAGGGAATAGTTTTAGCTCCTTGAGGACTATGCTGGCGTGCTCTATTACGTCACTTAATAATTGGTTGCAATGTTTACAGATGGGATATCTCAAACACGGATGGATTAAAGAAGAAAGACATGGCAGCAGGTGTGGATGAAGTTATAACCTGCCCATCGCGAGTTCAACAGCTGCGAGACACATTGACTACATTGGGTGTACCAATAGACCACCTCGACTGTAACAAGTCCCCTCGGGCTGTCTTCAGTTCCTGGAACAACACACCGGTTTTAGCCAGATGAGGTGACCTCTGTACAATGGCCGGTAGATTTCCCAATTCTTTGCAATAAGTGCATGTAGAACTGCAATCTTTAGTTTTCTTTTAATGTTTTCTTTTTTCTTAATTTTTTTTTAGCTTCATACGCTTACAATTCCCTCGGGTGTCTTCCATCTTTTAAGCGAAGCAACCGGTCCAAGTGGAGCCTAGCTTTTTTATGTGGTCGCCGTGGAACCTCTTATTCCTCTGCTTCCCATACAAAATTTTAGAGGCAGGCCGCTTGGGCAATAGAGTTGGAAGCTTTTGGTTTGTGTGCCTACTAGACGTAGTAACCCTCTTCGATGTGGGGCTGCTGCTGCTGTACATCAAGTACGAGTTTCCAAATTGCCAGCTTTTAGTAGCAACTCTAAAGTAATGATGTATCCCTGAACGGGGATATCGTCGTTGTTTGGGGTCCTGTACTTACAAGAACCTTTACAGCGGAGGACCATGGAGATTCTTCCCTTTGTGTATGAATTTACACAGCAAACACTGTCGCTCTAATCAATGACCAATACAAGAGGCCTCCAATGCTTGGCCTTCCGTCACCAACGAGTTCTCGAGGCCGTTTGTCTCTTGTTGCTGTTTTATCCTGTGTCTCTTTCAGTTGGATAAGTTTGATACGGATAAGAGCATCACTCATTCTCCTTTGCCAGCAAGCAACCTCACTTCCGGAGGGCCACACTATTGTAGACGATGTCGCAGTGCTGTAATAATATGGACAAATGCTTATTTTAACAGGCAGGAAAGCGATCTGGCTTGGTACACAAATGTGATTGCTTGCTGTTGAGTGTTGTGGAAAAAAATATTGAAAGAGCACAGAGAGGAAGACATCCTCACTAACTTAACTTTCAAAATACCTAAAGAGACTCGAACCCCTCTTCGAGTTGTAGATGCGGGTTCTATTCGGTCTAATGTGCGTAACAAGGTGCTTGATGCCGATTTCTGGAGTGGAAGTTATTCTCGTTCCAACGAGGGCATTGGATGGTGGAGCACTGGAGCTGATCCGTGAGTGCCAAGTTAACTGTAACAAGATGTGGCCAAATTCTCGACCTTTGTTCTAAATACATGAGGTGTAATGTTGTTTGTATGTGAAATATTATAACATTTTGACTGCATATAGAAGTATACATATCCCCGGGATGGTTCATCTGTACATACTACAAAATTCTGGTGACCATTGGGTGGTTCATCTAAAGTTCATAATGTTTGTGTGAAGTGTATATCAAACGTGACAAGCTAGATTATTGAAGTGCTTTAATTCAAGAGGAATAGGTTTCTATTCAGTCTAATGTGCATAACAAGGTGTTTTGCTTTAATTCAAGAATAATAGCTTAATTCAAGAGTAATAGGAATTTTTCAAAAGTGATTACAAATTGGTTAACTAACAATGGGTGCACTTGATAGTTCAAGATTGTCTTATTATATCATGCCATGTGTACTCCGCCATTCAAGATTTTTAATGATTTTAAGTCATCCTTGTTTAGAATCCACGAAGGAGTTTATAACAAACAAACACTTGTTTAGGGTAAGATCAAGGCTTGAGAAAGACATGGAGATCTTTAATAACTTGATGGACAAGATTTGGACAAACAATAGTATTGAGCTTTGAAAACCATAGTGTACTAAAAGTTGTATAGAATTGACGTCTAGGGTTCACCCTCTTCATGTAATCACAATATACTTCATGTAATAACCTTTTGTGACGAGTCTCAAACACATGTTTTCTCTTTATTTGCCCCATCCTTTGGAAGTTGATTGGACCAATTCTTTTTTCATGACCATGTCTTTATTTGCATTGTTGGTTGATTTCTTCCTCAAAACAACATACTTACACAGGACAAGTGCCGTTTTTAGAGAGTTCAGTCAATTCCCATCCTCCAGAAGTTGACGTACTAGACCAATTCTTTTTTCATGGCCATGTTTCTTTTACATTATTGGTCAATTTCTTCCTCAAGACAACGTTACTTATACAAGACACTTGAGTGCGTATTTCAGAGAGTATGGCGGTCCAATCAAGGTCTAATTTTTTAATCTTGCATTTATTGAAAGTACGCAAATTTGAACTTCACACTTCAAAATCCTATTCCTTTTGAATTTTAAGCAAACATGATTTCCGTGCACCCACTTACCACATAGTACCAATTCAATTCATCACTCTTGATCCCTTCTATTTGTACATACAAATTTATTCCAAATGCATGTCTTGAACAATAATATGATTCCCCATTATCCTTTAGAAGGTACTCCCTCCGTTTGGTCCATTGTAGGTAGTAATTAATAAAGTGTCTTTTTCTTTTCTTAACCCCTAAAGGACCATTGTCCATTCGGGGGACAAATGCGTTTTTGGGCAGGTACCTACGGGCTGAAATTTTCTTCTGATTTTTTGAAACTTTTTTTGGAGGTAGAGAATCTGATTAGCTTCATGGGAATATAATTTTTTTCACAATCGGTGCTTGGGAACAAAAGTTATGACCAAATAAGCTCAAAATTGGGGACGGCGGGCAACAAAAAAAATTTACAATTTTTTTTTTTTTTTCAAGTATTTTTTTTCTCATAGATTATATTTTTGTCTATCTAGAAAGCTTTGATTCATTTCATTTGGATTTTGTATGAGAAAGTTATGGACATTCTTGTTTTTCTAGCAGTTAGAGCATCTTTTTGAAAAAAATAACTTGTAGGATTCATTTCTAAATAAAATGTTTCAAATTTTTCAAATTTCTTTTTTTGCATGGTTTAGTTTACTTGCTAGAAAAATCTCACCATTGGGACTAGTGCATTTTAATTCCATCAAAAATATATGAATATTTTAGATTTTCCTTCTATCTTGTACCTACTTCTATTTAATAATTTTTTTAATAAGGAAAATTAAGTTTTTTTGAACTTTTTTTTTTTGCTAGATTCTCAACTCAATTCTCCAGTATAAATGTTAAAAGCTCAAAACTTTGTAGTGCAAAATAATAAAGTTAAAAATGTTCAAACTCAAAAAATCTAGTCCCACAATGTGCTGAAAAACTTGTTTTTTTCACTTTAAACGCAGATATTTTGCAATATGTGTGGTCAAAAATTCTGAATTTTTTTCCACACACTCTCATACTAGTTAGGTATAAGATCCTGTGGTTAGATGTGAAAAAAAAAACATTTTTCAATTTTTTTACTTTTTGCTATGAAAATGGCAGTTTTGAGTATTTTTTGGCAGAAAAAGGGCCTCGGTCCTTTAGGGGTTAAACAACTTGAATTGCTTTTGAATCATATACATGCAATTTAAACATACCTTCAAAATGTACTCTTTTTTGATGGATTCCAATGTACTATCAATGATGTGTTGATTAAATAAAGGACTATTTCAAAGTCATATACTCCTACACTCTAGTAGACTTCGGAATCTGTGCCCGACTTTGATGTACTTGGATTGTACACACTGAAATGAGTATCTACATTATTTAGAATCGTCCGAGCATCGGGGATGGTGCTCGGGAATGGATAGGTCCACCGTGATATCACTCAGTCGAATTTCCGTATTCCGGTGGACTTCTTGAATGAGGCGTGTGAGTATAACTGAATAAGCTTCAATGCAGACCCAAACAGGAACCCAATTTCCAAGACTGCAGACTTGCTAGGGTCTACAACAATATGATTGACTCCTGCAACCAATAAGTTATTGATAAAAATTACGTCTCAGAGAAATCAAGACAAGTCATCAGTGTCACAAAAAAAGAGACTCTCAAGCTCATCCATGGCCACCAAGAGTGTGGCATGCTTTGACATGCTCGGCTCGGTCAAAGAAGTTTGTTGAAACTTGAATGAGAGCTTCCCTGTGATCCTAATTTGAAGGGAGCCGTGCTATGGGAAACTTATCTATTCGGTGCGCCAACAGACAAATTTTTGGGTGGGGTGCACCCCACCTTGGCTTTCTACATGTTGTAGAGCCATGTAGTTGGTTTTGAATGATTTCTCCTTGATGTGTTTTTTTTGACGGACTTAGAGCATCCTCAATGCAAATGGTAAGTTGTCACTGTAATTGTACTTTGACGGACAACAATGAAAATGTCAACCCAGTGCAGCCTGCAAGAGGCTCAACAATTTGAAGGCCTTTGCAGTTTCTTCTGCCCAAACAACATTTTTTTGTTTGCACAGTGTCCTCTAAGTGAGCTAGCAAAACATCTGATGGAATGTAACCATGCCATCCCAAACCAATGAGGGAGGAGGAGAAGCATGTTGAGTTTAGTTATGTCCAAAAACAAGTCTCCAGTGAATAGAGAATGGAAAGTGCCAGGTGGTTTAGGGATTCAAGTATTACAACAAGGTTGAGGCGCTTGTGCGGGGAAGTGAAACAATAAAAAAAATTTGGATATGAATTGACAAGGCATGTACCATTGCAGTGTGCAATTACCAGTGCAAGACTCAGGATGCTCTAAATAGATTATAATGGGAAAGTTGGCCAGGTTGTGAAAAATAACTCCAAGGTAAGTAAATACACTTGAAACCAACAAAATAAGCAATTCAACATGGTTTTATTATTATACTACAAAAGATTTGCAAAGCTTTTGTTGTTTGTCAAAACGGGATTTTAGATTCTCTTAGAATGCATTTTTTAGTCATTATATGAACAAACTATGAATTTTCAAAGTGCTGAAAATAGGTCATTTTATAGATAACACTAGACTCTCAAAAATAGTGGGAGTACAATTTAGGCAAGAATTTGTAGATGTTGGGTTTATCAAGGTGTTGACTTTGGGTGGAGTCACCTTAAATATGTATCAAACTGCACAGGAATGAAGGAGGTGTTTATGTGTGGTTGTTCTTCATGTTTTCACTTGTTTTGCTATTCCCTGGCATTCTCTTTGGAATGTACGCAAGTTTGCATTTTTTTGATTTGATTGAGATTCCAAAATACTCACTCAAGAAACAACAAAGTACATATTTTATGTTACAACTCTTTGCCATTATGTGCACACGATTATGGTCCGTTGTCAAATCTCAAGTATTAGTAGTCTTAATTTGACCGTTTTACCTCTTACAACTTGCTACAACAACAAAACTTATTTACATTGAGATTATTATGTGTTTGAAACATTTTTGGACTTACCAAACTCTTTTCTATTTCAAAATGCAAATCTCTATAGTAGAGGAAAAGAATAAAAAATCTTACATTCAATGATTTACAATGGTTGTATAGGCAAAATATTCTTTTATATTTTAGTACCATTATAGAAGGGACCACTACAAAGTGTTATATGACCTTCATGTATTTCCATGATTTAGCTAGGTAGAGGATGTAACCATAAAAAGGACATATGGCTCATATTTTGTAAAGTATAATGTTTGTGTAGTGATGTTTGACTACATGTGTGTGGAGTGATGTTTGACTACATGTTTGTGTAGTGATATTTGACTACAAGTTTGTATAGTATCACCAAAACACTGGTTTGCGTAGTGATGTATCAAGCAATGTGGTAGGTGAAATAGAATTGTCAAATCAATCTATGTTGCTATAATTGAAGTTTGACAAACAAAGATAGAAGAGATTTACCACCGATTTGAGATACTTTTTATAAAAGAGTGCAAAGTTTTAAGTCAGCATGAGATTGAATGATTGAAGATTTAGTATACATATCAGAGGATGTTGACCATTGTTAGTAAAAAATTATTATAGGTCATGTTAGTCTTGAATAATGTATAATATGTGAAGAATAAAAAGACCTCGTCTTTCATAGAAATATTATGAGCTTCAAATTAATACTTGCATTTGTTAAGACTATAGAACCATTGATGGTTAGAAGCTCAAAGTTCAAGGTTCTAATTTAGAATTATATATCACTAATATAAATATAAATTTAATTTAGATAAAATTACTCCATTCACTACGTGGAAGTAATTTAAAATAGTTCAAAATGTAATGATCATTTTACAAAATGCAAATTGTATAACAATTTCATATATTTCATTTTCACCCTCATAGTTTTTCACTTGTTCCATCTTACTAAGCCTTAATAACCTCCCCCCAAAATAGGAAAAGCCTTCATTTTTGCTTTTTCAATTTGTCATAAATAAGATTTATGTTTTTAGAACATTTCTTTATGATTGACCAAAATTTTGTCTTATATTGATTAGTACAAAATGGTCAATGATTTAATCATCAGACCTTAAGGGCGCGGCATTCAAATTTCAAACAATAGATGAAGACAACACATTCCAAGATACAAAAATGTGTTTTTTCATTCATTAATTTTTTGAATATTCTTAAGTTAGTTCTTTAATTTTTATACAATAAAGACTTTAAAGCCTTTACTTTGCAAATACTATATAATTCAAAGGGTGTTGATATGTATGGACTCAAAAATTAACTTTTCAATTCAAAAAATGATCCTTCAAAAATGACTTGAATAAAACATAAAAAACTTCAAGAATCACTATGATTAGAATTTAGTTTCTTAAACTTAAAGGACAAACATTCTTGTGAAAATCACAAAAATTTAATCTACAATCAGTTTTTGCAGGAATTTTTAATTTTTGGCTTCAAACTTCATTGAAAAATATTAGTTTGTGAACTAGTTGACCTAACCCATGGATATAGTCTATAGATCATATTTTATAACTATTGTTCAAGAGTCATCATTAAATTATTATTTTAAGTTGCATTTTATAATAAATCTTCAACTTTAGAAATCTCGACTACCCTTGGTCTTTAAGGGGTTAAAATACCAATGCCTTAATCTAAATCCGTAATAATCAATTATTAACGCTTGAATAATATTGTGTCCTAAAACGTATAAAGTAGTCATGAGTATATGATACCTTACTTATGAGTCTTCATAAATTTAGAGTTATAGTAGAAAACTACGACTCAAAACATTATTCTAGGAGCTCAAGGGGACATGTGATAACAAATAGCATAGATGTTTCTTGTAATCCCCCAAAAGACCAGATATCATCCAAAGGTTTTGTAGAAATTCAAGTATACCATCCACAAGAGAAAATCGTATTTAAATTCCTTCATTTTAGAAAATGTCTTTTAAGCATAAATTCACTAAAAGAATTGTAGAAAATTTTGACTTATAGCTCTTCTTTTTAAAATAGGGAAAGAAAACCAACTCTACACTCTACCTAATATTAACCTTAATCCCTAAAGGCCCATTGTCCCTTTGGGGGACAAATGGGATTTTGGGCAGGTACCTACGGGTTGAATTTTAGTTGTTATTTTTTGAAACTTTTTTGAAAGATAGCAAAACTGCTAAGCTCTGTAAAAATATAATTTTTTTTTGAATCGGTGCCCAAGAACAAAAGTTATGCTCAAATAAGCTCAAAATAGGGGAGAAGGGGCAAAAAAAAAAATTGCAAAAAAATTGATTTTTTTAATTTTTTAATTTTTTTCCCATAGATTATATTTTTGTCTATCTGGAAAGCTATGATTCATTCGATTTGGATTTGTTATGAGAAAGTTATGGACAATCTTATTTTTTGGGCACTTAGAGCATCTTCCTAAAAAAAATAACTTGTAGGATTCATTTCTAAATGCAATTTTTACAATTTTTCACAAAATAAGTTTGAAGTGGTTTAATTTTTCTACTAGAACAATCTCACCTTTGCAATTAGTGCATTTTAATTCCATATAAAAGATATTGATATTTTAGATTTTCCTACCTACTTCTATTAACAAATTTTTTTTTAATGAAAAATTAAGTTTTTTTGAATTTCTTTTTTTTTGCTGGACTTTCAACTCAATTCTCTACTATAAAGATTAAAACTTTAAAACTTTGTAGTGCAAAAATTTAAAGTTAAAAATGTTCAAAGTTAAATAATCTAGTCCCACAATGTGTTGAAATACTTGTTTTTCTCATTTTAAACGCAGATATCTTACAATCAATGCAGTCAAAAATTCTGAAATTTTTTCCACACATTTTATACTAGTTAGGTGTAAGATACTACAATTAGATTTGCAAAAAAAAACAATTTTTAATTTTTTTTTACTCTTTGCTATAAAAATGGCTATTTTGAGTGTTTTTTTTGCAGAAAATAGGCATTGGGCTTTAGGAGTTAAAGGTCTTATGGAGATCGTATGTACATACTCCATATTATGTTCTTTAGAATCCTTACATTGTACTAGAATACAACTTTGCATTCATAAACATTTTATACTATAATATTAAATTGTACTTACAATAGATTGCAAAATGAGTTGTTGGTTGGCAAAATTTTCAAAGAGGCTTGTGAAAAGTGAGGGAGGTAGTTTTTAACCTCCATAATTATATTTTTAATATTGAACTTGAATTTTTTGGTTGCTATTGTTTTAATAAGGCAAAGCTATTTTTAAAATATGATGATTTCTCCCTGCTTGCATAGAAATAAAAACATCTTAGAATATGGAAAAGATGATTTTGACTTCAAAAATCTCGGAGATTCAATTCTGATTTTGACTCAGTAAGGAAGTTTGATCTTTAATATGATATCTTTGAGAAGCAAGTACAACAGTACCAAAATACAAAACACAAATATACAATCTTGGACAGAAAAATCCTTTGGTATATACCGTACCTAGAAAGCAAGTTCAACATTCATTGTCAAATAATTATTAAAACTCCCAAAGACTAAAAATATTTTGCCAATATTCTACAATATTCCTTTATCATCCATATAAAAAATTTATTTTTAATCAAAAGTAAAATGCGTAGCTAGGTATATGATCTCATAAGGTATGTGTCATAACTTGTTCCCACTTCATATGTCCAATATTCATGTCATTGTTGATTATTGATAAACATACACCTCCAAATTTTAGCATAATGAGTTTACATTTGCCAAGACTTCTATATCAAGTGAAGTCAACAGACTTTTTAACCCTCAAAGGCTGAGCTTTTCATTATTTTTAAAACTTCATTTTTCAAGCATCTATAAATGTGATTTTTAATATTTATTTTTTAAAGATGTGATTAAATATCTTCTATTAATTGTAAAAATTTCATATTATTTTGGATTTTCTTATAAATAATCACAAATTTTAAATAAAAAGTGAATCTTGTAAATGCATTTGATGCTCAAATTTTGAAAGTTTCTCTAAGTTTATATTATAATATCAAACATCATGGTGCATATTTTTTTATTGTGTCATTCTAAAATTAAAAAATCAACACTCTAAGGTTGCAAATTCCATTTTTCAAATTACTCTTCAATATTAAAAAAAATCTATATTTACAAATGAATAGCCAAAGAGTATCAATGAAAAATTGATCTCCAATAGAGAAATCTAATGCTTTCTAGGCTCCAACATCCTTATGAAAACTCCCATCGTCAAGGTATCTTGAGCCCAAAACAAGATTTTTAAACCTTCCATCGGGGGACATTGGAAGCGTAAAGAGCAACAAAGCTTTAGTAGTAGAATACCATAAACTAGGGCTCTGCTTCTCTCTGTACAACCAATGATGACCCACTCAAGGTTTCAATATTTTATGAGGAAAGATTAGGGATATGGTTAAAAGGGAAGATGTTCTTTGTTTTTTTTGTTATATTCCATATTTTTTTACACATACATTAGAGCACAAAAAGAATGGTCGTTGTTACCAGCCTTAGATAATGGAGTGAACCTCCCATCATCGAGGCACTTCCACACCTGCACCTTCATAAAAAAATGACATAAATTGACGTCTTTGGCAAGATATCACTACAAGAAAATGGACAAATATGCGATTGCAAAGAATGACTTCGTGGAAAATGTGACTTCAGAATGATTTGGGCTTCCTAATTGCACCAGCGCCACTAACTCCATAACATCCAAGTGAAGCCAGAGTCACGTCTGCAACAACAAGATGAAGAGTAAACAAGAAGCAAGTTTCATCTACCACATTCCGTTCACAGCATTGTTGACATTCTGATGTGGCAGGGCTTTCACTTTAATCCCTAAAGGACCATTGTCCCTTTGGGGGACAAATGGGATTTCGGGTAGGTACCTACGGGTTGAATTTTTGTCAAGATTTTCTGAAATGTTTTTGAAGATTGAAAAATTAATAAGCTTCGTGGGAAAATAATTTTTTTTTAATCGGTGCTCAGGGCCAAAAGTTATGCCCAAAAACCAAGGGAGAGGGGGCAGCAAATTTTTTTTGTAAAAAATTTAATTTAAAAAAAAATAAAATTTCCTTGTAGATTATATTTTTGAGTATTTGGGAAGCTTTGATTCATTTCATTTGGATTTTTTATGAGAAAGTTATAAACAATCTTGTTTTTCAGGCAATTAGAGCATTTTCTTGAAAAAATTAACTTGTAGGATTCATTTTGGAATGCAATTTTTGCAATTTTTCAAAAACAATGGTTCCACATGGTTTAGTTTTTTTGCTAGAACGATCTCACCATTGGGATAAGTGCATTTTAATTCCATCTAAAAGATATTAATATTTTAGATTTTCCTTCTATCTTGTACTATCTTCTACTTAACAATTTTTTTAAGAATGAAAATTAAGTTTTTTTGGATTTCTTTTTTTTTCTTAGACTCTCAACTCAATTCTCCACTATAAATATTTAAAGCTCAAAACTCTGTAGTGCAAAAAATTTAAGTTAAAAATGTTCAAAGTCAAAAAATCTAGTCCCACAATGTGCTGAAAATATTGTTTTTTTCACTTCAAACACAAACATCTTGCAATCTGTGCAGTCAAAAATTCTGAAATTTTTTCCACACATTTTCATACTAGTTAGGTATAAGATCTTGTGGTTAGATGTGCCAAAAAACAATTTTTAATTTTTTTTACTTTGTACTTTAGAAATGGCAGTTTTGAGAGTTTTTTGGCAAAAGAAAGGCCTTGGTCCTTTAGGAGTTAACACGACTGAAAAATGACTGAAGTGTAACTGGCAGACGACTTTGGGAAGTTTTGGAATAAAATTGATGGAAAAGAAAAGAGGAGAGAGGCCACTGTAAAAGACATGGCGGAAAAAGATGTTCCGAATAACTTAGGTTTCACTGCAAGACTACTATGAAATGATTGACTAATCATTGCACCTTACTAGGTACTTTGGGCACAAAATATTTCTGTTCTTTAGGCTATTTCTATGTGCTACATTGTTAAAGGATGCAGCTTTAATATGATGATGTGTTGTCTACAAATAAATAAATAAATATTAGGCAAGTAAAATGCCTTAGCTCCTAATTACTCTTAGTATGCATTTTTTGTTTTATATTTTAATTTTCTTTCATCGGGATCAAATGATTTGAAGTCATACGTCCAAGCTTTAAAAAATGATGCTTACAAAAAGGTTTCTTTTTCTCCGTCATTTTTTGTTTTATTTTTTATTTCTTGCTCATTTTCTTTTTCAAAATTTGTTTTAATCTTTTCATCTCTTATTCTACCTTTTTCTTTTTTATGTGCTGTTGATTTTTTATTTTTCTCTTATCAATTTTATTTGCTGTCTTTTTTAGAATTTTTTCTAGAAACCAACAAAATTATTTTTTTCTTTCTGGTAATCTTCATTTATTCAAATTTTTTTCCTATTTTGTAATTCTTGTAATTTTTTTTTGTTATTCAATTTTTTTTTGTTTCTCTTTTCTTGTTCATTTCTTTAAAAAATAAATTAAGGTTCTCTTTTCTCTACTCTTTGTTTATCTTCTTAAGTTTGTTTCTTTGACCTTCTTTAAAAAGAAAAAAAATCTTTTTTCCTTCTTTTATAAATCATGCATTCCCGATGGCCTTTTTGTTTTGTTGGCGTCTATTGTTTTCTCACTTGAGGTCCACTTTAAAATTTATTTACACTCCTACTAGGACGATAACTATAATTTGAGTCCATTTGCTTTGGTAACTTCACAATATTTTTGGACATTTCATATTATTCAAAATGGACATTCTTGAGGTCCCAATATAAAGGTTGGAAGGTGTTTTCATAATCCTAGAAGCAATCGTTAAGCTCCGTTCCCCCCTTACATGGACAACAACATTGTTTCTCTGGTGCTAATGCAAAATGACTTCTTGCAATTGCCGAATGACTTCTTGAGAGTGCAAATTGAGGATGAATTGAAACATCTTAGATTACTGAGCAGCTACTCAACTACTGTTTTGGTGCTTTATGCATTGTGATGCATTGTGCGGTTTTCAAACATCTTCTATACCTTTCATCACACTTCCTCTACATCTACAATGCATTTTCATCATGGATCTTATACAAAATGGCAAGACAAAATTTAGAGAGGATGTTAGAAAATGTCAAAAGAAAATATCCATTCTCAAATTTGTCCATAACTTTTGATTTGAGGCTGGAAATATAAAACGGATTTTTAGAGATGAAAGTGAGGTTGATTTCCCAACCTTTTTTAGTTCAAAGCTTTTTGAAAAAAATTGATTTACCATGCCTAAATGAGATTTGAAATATTATTTGTAACACAATTCCTGCGTTTTACATATCCCTCGTGGTTTGTCTTGCCTCCTACCACCTCACTTGTATAAAAAGCTTGTCATTTCATTTCTTCATACTCACATATTAAGTGGCTTTGAAAGCCATGTGATACATATGCCAACTACAATGTATGGTATATGGTATATGGTGAATTGTATATGGTATATTGTGTATTGTATATGATATATTATTGTGGAATTTTGAATGTATTGATATGCGACTACAAAATGACTACTCCCCAAATAATGAGCCCCACATTCCTTTCTGCGAACATCATGTTAATTTGAAAATGATTGGAGACGTCAGCGGCAAGGTTACCTAAATCCTTTGTAGTCGTTTAAGGCGTCATCCTTAAATGACTACAAATTGACTTTTCAATGACTTAGGAACAACTTCCTACGTGGCCGTCCACGTCAGATTCATCATGGGTTAGTCATAACTTCAGAATGACTGGTGTGGATGTCCACATCGGATGTTTGAAGGGTCCAGCTTTCCACATGGCAGATCTATAGACATTTTCTTAAGCCCAACTTTCTTTATCATTTCACCCATTTCTTTTTTCATCCATTTCTACATCCAAGGTAGAAACGGATGGTGATAATAGAATTGTAGTCTTTTAGCTAAACGACTTGGCCACAACAACTCCAAGGCCCTAAGTTGTGTTGCAGTCATTTGTGTCCACAACGACTGCTTTGCAATCGTTTTTTGCAATTGTTTTTTCCATCATTTTTTTGTAGTGTATGGAACACAACGTCCATGGTGACTGTGTGCTATTGCAAAAAATTTGCATGAGGAACCGTCAAATTAATAAATGAGTTTGATGTGTTAATATAAGACACCTTCATAACTTGGCAATAGATCCTCTGGTCGGGCCTTTGTCTTAAGTGGCACCTGTCTTGTATGTGGCATCACCGAGTTGTAGATGGTGCATAGCTTATAGTTGATAGAGAACAAAGTTGAAAGAAGTAAATCCATAAATTGTGGACCTTGAGCACCAAGAAACAGCTGTTGAATATAATGACCTATAAATCCTTCCAAAATCCTACAATCCAATTCAAAAATCCTTTAAAAAACTAATTCAAAGAGAAAGAGAATTAAAAAAATAAATTTAATCTATTTTATTTATAAACAAATTTAAATTTAAATTTTATAAAAATAAATATTTAAAATATTAAAATTCAAAAAATTCTTTACGAATTTTTTATTAAATAACATTTCAAAATATAAATAATAGAAGATCAATGAATATACAAAGATTGGCACAAAAAATTGTGTAGTATATGAAAGGCTACATATTATTTGATGCAATAGTTGTGGCTCTCTTTAACCTCTAAAGTTTCATGACTATGTTCTCATTGAAAATGTTCAAAAATTGCCATTTTTAGTACAAGTATCCAAGTTTTGAAAAAAATCTTTTCTTGATACATGTATGTATAGGATCTTGTAGTATAATGACTTGAGAACATATGGTAAAAATTTCAGAAATTTTCACCGCGCTGATTGCAAGATATAAGCACTCAAATTCACTGATAGTAGTAGAGAATGATTCAAAATACAAAATTGTCAAGAATTTAATTATAGAATTGAAAAATGATAATTTCAATGGTTGTAATGTTTTAATAAATAATCTAAATCCTCTGATTTTATTTTCTTCAAAAAACATTGAAAATTGAGTAAGATATTAGACTTCAAAGTTTATTTTAGAATAGAGAATCTATAACTGCTCGCAAACTAAAAATCTTCATAACTTTTGACTTAGTGACCAAAATGGGATGGTTCAAAGCTTTTTATGTATATATAACTAGTAAACCAATTTCAAATTTTTATTTTGGAAAAAAATGATTTTTCCTAATCTGCCCGCACTACCCAATTATGAAAAAAATTAACATGTTAGGCCATAATTTTTTACTCACATTTTCAAATGTCATGAAATTTAGTGCATATGAAAGACACTGCTTGCACCCACCTTCTATCAAAATTGCAACCTAAAAGATGGAAATCTCTAGTTACACGTACCTGCCCAAATTTTCTATACAGCCAAAAAACGCATGCCGGTCCTTTAATGGTTAATACTACATTTTTGGTTGTGGTTTTCATTCTATGGATTTGCCGTAGATTTAGCTGTGGCTTTACTTTTTGAGCTTCATTTCATGATTTTAATCGTGTCTATTTACACCCAGTATATCCTATATTCATCAATACAAAAATAAATATAGATATAGAAGATTTAAAACATTATCTAAAATAGTTCTGGCCTAAAGGTTGTCACTAGAATAATTCTCCAAAATTGAGGGCTATGAAAAATTTGTCCCAAAAGTTATGCACAAAAAAATTGATGAAATTTTTTAGAAAAATAGATGCTTTTCTTTAAATTTTAAAAAATAGTGAGAACATTAAAAAAAAATTAACCAAAATATAACCATGTTTAATAACTTGATGGAAATGAGATTTCATCGAAGAACTTATACAAGAATATTTTTGAATGGCTTGAAATGTGTATGCAATAAAGCCTTCTTTTCATCTATATGGAGGGCAAAAATTTACTTTTTAGACTCCTTTGGCAGATATTTGCAACCCTAGTAGAGGAACATGAAGTCAAAATTTCAAATTGAAAATCATCATTTAAACTTGTTAAGGTTTTAAAATTAATAAAATACAAATACAAAAGTACCAAAATATAAAACAAATACAAGTACCAAAATATAAAACAATTAATAAAAGACATAATACAAATACTCCTCAAATATTATACGACCAAAATACAAAACAAATACAATAAAGGACAAATACAAATACTCCTCAAATATCATACGATCAAAATACAAAACAAATATAATAAATATAATGCAAATATTCCTCAAGTACAAAAGTACTGAAATATAAAACACAAATAAACAATCCTGGATAGAATGGCCTTTTCATGTCATGTATACTATACCTGAAAGGCAGATTCAACATTCTCTACCACATAATTATTCAATTTGCTAAAAACCAGTTGGACAAAATATTTTCAGTTTTTGAAATTTTAAATAATTTTTCTTTTTTTGTCCATACCAAAAAAGTGTTTGGATTTGTGAAAATTTAATTCCTTATAATTTTGGGCATTCATTTTTAGAATTATTTTTTGCCAACCTTGCGAACCAAGTACAATATTTAAAAAGATATTCACAAATCTAAAAATACCAATATTTTCAATTTAAGTGTTGGATTTCTTATCATTGCGAAATGAATTCCTTTAAGAGCACATGCACCTATATTCAAGAAAAGTGGCCTACATTTTTTGGCATAGAGGGTCTACATTAGATTTGTTTTGAGGTCTATAGTAAGTCATTTACCATTGTTTATTCTCCCAACTCCAGACAACCACGAAGTGCCTCTTCAATAGCTCACAATGCTCTGAAGCAAAGAATCAACCTCTTATAAGACCTAACAATATCAAAGAGACACCAAATTTAGGCTTTACAATCGGTGTAGGCCCTAGCTTGTTTTTATAGTTGCAAACCCTGGCTTGATTGTCAAGGGCCTTGACTTATTTTTATGATTGCAAACCTGGGCTTGATTGTATATGGGCCCCTGGCTTGTTTTTATGATTGTAGACCTAAGCTTGATTGTTACCGGCCCTTGCTTGTTTTTATGGAGCCCGTTCAAATTCTACCTCTCGCAAGGTCTTGGGTGGGGGACCTTTTCTCATGTAGGCCGGGACCTCCGAGAATTGTCGAGGCCACTTGTTTAGAGCATGAGTGTGGATGCTCTTATCATTACTGAATCATTACTCAACGGGCTACTTTTCCCACCCCTGAATAGCTCACCATTACTTTGTTGTTTGCCTTTTAGCCCCCCCTCCTGCAGCCATGCATTCTCAAATTCAAATCCAACAGTCCGGCCCCCCCACAGATGTTCCGCACCAATTGGTGAAAAGACTCCGTCAACAGCCTTTAAAATTGATGACATCAGCATCTTTTAAGAATTTAAGACTGCTTTTAAGACTCATTGTGACTTAGAATTCACGTTTCTTCTTTTCCTGCATGCCAGATTTTTCTTTTACCATGGTCCAACTGAATGGCTGAACAACTCAACAATGAGTTTTCAACAAGCTGAAAAAAAACACTGCAAGGGGTTTTCCCGTTTAGAAGAGAGGCTGATTTCACACAAGGTAAAGAACTTATTGTCGTCAGGTATGGAATCCACAACCACGTCATTTGGTTTAGGCACTTCACCACCACCACCACTTGGTAGTTTAGGGTCATCTCGGACCAAAACTCAACAATGTTACAATTTCTCTTTTGTTGATTTAGAATTCCCCTCATTCATTCATGGTTTTTCTTTTTAACCCTCTATCGCCGCTCTAGACACTAATAAGTGTCTAATGGATGATAGAGAATCCTTTTTAGTAAGATAGAAGTGTAAGTTGTTCATCCTTGCAGTTTTCTATGAAAAAGGGAGGTCTTCCACAATAGTCTGAGCTCCTATGAGTACTCTTGGATTTTTCTAAGCAAATGATTCACATGGCACCCAAAAGGATGATTTCCGTGGTGACCAATCTAGTATTGTAGAGATAAGGCATGTACATCTATAATCAACCTTGTCTAAGTTGCAACACCTATATTCACCCAAAAATGTCATAAAAACTAGATATTGATTACAAAGATGTACACAATCAAAATATGAAGTCCATGAGAGCCACGGACTCCTCTTTCAGTTGCCAAGAGTATCTAATAAAAAATAATTTATGTTCAACCTCTAAAACATTTCCCAATAGATTATATTTCTGTTGATCTGGAAAGCTTTGATTCATTCCAGTTGGATTTGTTATGAGAAAGTTATGGACAATCTTATTTTTCGGCACTTAGAGCATCTTCTTGAAAACATAACTTGTAGGATGCAATTCTGAATGCAACTTTTACAATTTTTCAAAAACAAAAGTTCTAAATGGTTTAGTTTTCTTGCTAGAACAATCTCACAATTGGAATTAGTGCATTTTAATTCCATATAAAAGATATAAATATTTTAGATTTTCCTTCTATCTTGTACCTACTTCTACTTAACAGTTTTTTCAATAATGAAAATTAAGTTCTTTTTATTGTTTATTTTTTGCTAGACTCTCAACTCAATTTCCCACTATAAAGATTTAAAGCTCAAAACTCTAAAGTGCAAAAATTTTAATTTAAAATTGTTCAAAGTCAAAAAACCTAGTCCCACAATGTGCTGAAAAATTGGATTTTTTCACTTTAATCGTAGATATCTTGCAATTTGTGCCGTCAAAAATTCTGAAATTTTTTCCACATATTGTCACACTAGTTAGGGTATAAGAACATATGGTTAGATGTGGAAAAGAACAATTTTCAATTTTTTTACTCTGTGCTATAGAAATGGTAGTTTTGAATGTTTTTTGGTAGAAAAACGGCCTTGGTCCTTTAGGGGTTAATAATAGTAATTGCACTCGATTGTAATTAATTTGATTATAAGTGCACATACCTTACCCTCAGTTGGACCGGGATCTAATGGCTCAACATCATATCCACATTTTAGTTTTCTTTAGCCTTTGGAATACTACATCTTTGCAATTCAATTCTTCTCGCTTAATCCCTAAAGGTCTCAATTATTGTTTATGAATTTTTGCAAGTTTTTGCTTATATCTTTGTATAGAAACACGATTTACCGGAATTTCATGAATTTGGTCATTATTAAAGGTTGTCTTCTCTAGATTCAAGTATTATATTAGATGAATGAGAACTTAATTGGACAAAACAAGGCCTCGAAGCCATCTGTTCATTGTCCAAAATATGGATGTCAGAGTGCTTTAGGGTTAAATGTATGAGAATAGTTCCTAGAGATGAAGTATGGGAACACGGAAAAAACAGTTGTTAAAAGAAGATTCTGTAAAATCCAAGAGGCTAAGTACAAAATTTGATACTACTCACAAGTTTAGATTTTTATGGCATATCATTTGGTGGCCTGTGATTGCAGAGAAATGGATCCATTGTGAAGGCCAAGTAATTAAAATTGTATACAAAGCCTTGTTCAAGCTTTCTAGAGAAGATGTAAAATGAAGTGCAAATCTACAAAAATCTGACGTGCCGGCTACGACACATGCAAGTGTCCATGTGGGCGTTCACTTGACAGTTCTCTACATTGGTTCTCTACATTGGTTCTCTACTCTAGTGTGCATCATAGACCACGAAAATGACCTACAAGAAGATCAACATGACAAATTAGACCAATTGTGAGACTCTTGTGGTCATTTCCATTGTCTACGCACACCATGTTTTCACTAGTGAGCAACCTTGAATTCAAAGTATAACGGCTTTAAAGATTACAGCCATGCAATGGATGTCAAGAACAACCAAAGAGGAAAGTCATTCTCATTTTTTTTTTGAATTTGATACATGTTAGCAAGCTAGGGAAGTATAGTGGTTATGGAACTCATGTAAGTAGAAGTTTTGGATATAATGTGCTTTGAACTCTTGAGCTAATAGTTAGAACTAAGCACACTGGTGTTTTTTTTCATTATTTTTAAGCAGTGCACAAAGCAATTTATAATGGAGTAGTGAAGCTATTTACATCCATTGTGTTGCTTTTGAGCGATGAATCGCCCCCCCCCAGAAAAAAACGCACTGACCCAGAGATCAAAGCAACTGATTTGAACAATAAACATTATAATTGGGTTGAAGACACAATCCCATCATTGGTTTGGCAATTCTATGGTCCTGGTGCAGATTATCTTCACCCTGAGCCCCGGTCCCTCTTATTATGAGACAATCAAAGCCACCAGGATAGTAGTTGGCTTGAACTTTAGACAACTTTCCTTACTACATCGCTCCAACACGACCTCATGTGGCAGACAACTCCTCACCCAACGGCAATTACCAAAGAGATCCATTCCATCGAAGTAGACAAGTATCTTCTCCCCAACTTTTGAACCAGATTGGAAAGACGTTGGCACAAGGCCAAATCTCAAAAGAGACGACTTTCATGTGGTTTATGTGGCATAATGCGATGGCAATTCACTTGTAGTGAGCAATAATTCAACTAGGCATGGATGCCAGGTGCAATTGTTGTTCTTTAGGAGCTAATGAAAACCCTATACATAGGTTCTATTAGTGCCCCCATGGTACTGAGGTATGGAAGTATGCATAGTCCATCATCCACCACTTATTAGGAGAACAGATACTATTGGGACCACATGCCCATTTCGACTATATTCTATGAATCTTCACTTTGGCTCTTCCCCGCAAATTTCTCAGTGTAAGAATTATTTGGTCTCTCTTACGTAGCTCTTTTCTTTGGCTCGCAACCACAAACTTTTCTCCCAAAACCAATGGCTATGGGATTTAGTTTAGCAAGCTCTATGGGACACAATATTGGACTCAAGGCATGTTGTCGAGTTGAAGGCAAAGATTGCCGCCTAATAAAGACTGCATCAAACTTCCCTTATCTATATTAAGTTCAACAAGATTGGCTTAAATCCCAACTTCTCGCATCTCGTGATGACAAGCATGGCCCTACAGCTCGTCAATCATATAGTTTGTTTTTGCTTTCTTTCTTTTTGCTCATTATCTCTTCATTTGGCCAACCTTTGGGCTTGGCTACTTGAATCTGGTTTGTTTTTTAATGCAATAGGTCTCCCATTTGTTCAAACAAATAAATAAATTGAAACTATAGAAGCCTACACCAAATCCATTTTGTCCCTTGAAGGGACAATGGATCTTTGAAGGGTTATTTCCTATAAGATGAAGTAGCATTTTTTTGGCAACATAGCATTTTTAGTCATCCATTTACTAACATAATTTTCATTTTTTATTCTTTGCAATTTTCACACAACATGTTGTCAAAGAGGACCTTTACCGCTCAACAATTTTCATTACTTTTGGCTACATTACATGGTTAAAAATTTATTGTATGATATGTAGTTTCTTTTGGAGCCTAGGCATTGCAAGCAATTAAAAAAAAATCCCTTTTTGAAGAAATAAAAATTTAAAATTAATTTTCTATATCTATATATCTATATACCTATATCTATATCTATATATATGTAAGCTTTGAATTGTTCTATTTTGATTCATAAAATAAAAGTTATGACAAATATTAACTTGCAGGTAATTATAGAATTTCTACTCTAAAATACACTCTGAAGTCCTTTATTTAATTCAATTTTCAATATTTTTGGAAAAACATTGAAATTAGGATGTAGATTGTTTATTACAACTTTACAACCATTGGAATTGGCATTTTCAATTCTATAACTAAAGTCTTAAATAGATAAACAAAAAATTATAAAATTTACATTTTGATGAAGTACAAAACACCTTAAAACCATTTTAGGACCCTTAGAGTATCCTTTATGGAACTAGTATGTTGCCCCTTCAAATAAACTTTTTTAACTTTTCACCAGTTTGAAAATAGAACTTGAAATTTCTATTTTTGGATGCACATCCAATGATAGAAATTTCAAGTTCTAATTGTAAACCAATTGAAACTTTGAAATTATTTGCAAGGTTAGTTTGTCAGCCCCATTGAGGACACATACAAATTTGCAACAATTTGCATGCCTACACACCTTACATGCACCTCATTGCAACCCTTACCTAAATATACTATACCTCAAAAAAATCTTGCACATCGAATAAATATCATTTTTGAGAATGTACAAAATCAACACTCGCATTAGTTTTGGATCATTTATCAATAAAACTTGAACCTTTTACAACTTTTGCATACTACTGTAGTGTTGAAATCTTTTTTAATTTGCTAACATAGAAAACCTAAAAATTGACACAATAAATATTAACAATGTTCAAAGCTCATGTCTTGCTTTTAAGTATAGTTCCCTTGCCAAAGCTTTCAACTTTGAACTCAATAACATTATGCTAAGTTGATCAATAATTACAATGCACTACAGCAACAACCATTTAGCGCACATGTTTCCATTCTTGTACCCTAGATTGTCATTCAATCTATCCCTACACTTCCCATTAATGTGTCTTTTAATTCACCAACGCATTTGAAGGACACATACCTAACTCTCATTTGATGACTACAGATTTACAGATTTTTTACAGATTTTAGTTTTGGGTCCACCTAAGTGACAGTTTCAATGGTCTAGAGAACCACCACTTTGAAAAAGCATAGAAATTACATACTACAATCAAAAAATCTATTTTTTTTTAAAATTTCCATGAATTTCACTCGGTAATACTACAAAAAATATTATTTTTAGGAAAAGGTGCCTTCAACTATGCTGAATTGCTTGTATTGATGGTTTTGGGTGTTTCTACCTTACACGTAGTCTAGTTTACTTGCCCAATCCACTGGAAATTGTGTTCAAAAAATGCCATTATCTTATTAATTCCTTCTTGCATCGAACTATCCATCTCCATAAATGCACAAGATTCTCAAATAATAAATGACACTAATACCATTGCTCATGGTGAACCTTAAAGTGTATCACAAGACGAATTCACCACGTACCTATGCTGGAAGTGGAAGTATTAGGCTAATATAAACGTACAAATCAATATAAACCAATTTCATGCAAAACATATTATACGTAGTACAAATATTAGATCTAGAGGTTACGAGATAACCTACTATTGAGAACTGAATGGAACTCACGAATCAAATCTGAAAAACTATCTTCTTCGTGGTGCTTACCCAATGTAAAGTTCACAATTATGTGAACAAACTAACTTGAATTCTAAATCTAGAGCACAGCAGTTTTATGGAAGATAAAATGTGTGGGATACAGTGAAGGCAAACCAAATTAAAAGCACCGATTATGCACAAATTTAACTTCACACGGAAGTCGAGTATGGTCACATAGCAACGTCTACAGCTATTTTATCTTAATGCACTTTATTTGAGGGTTCAAACCACTTCAGGGGCGGAAACCGCTTTAAATGAATCAAACTTGAAGGAAAAGATAGTAAGTACCTGTGTGTACCTAATGCAGATCATTTACACTCAACCCACTTGTCATATCGACTAAGTCTTAAGTACATCTTCATGTCGGTCCTGTAGTGAGCCCTTTGGGACGAGATACAGAACTGCAAACCTTACACACAAGTAGGCAGGCATGCAGACATGTTACTGGCTTGGCAATTGCACAATGCTTTCAAACGAATTAAATAAAATAAATAAAAAGAAGCAGGAAACCTATCTATCGAGCATGACTTTTATATGGGTACATCGGTGGCGGTGGCTTGTAGTAACTCGAGTTCGGGCGGGGAGGCGATGAAATGCTGCCAGACGGTGAAGTCTCTGGACTTTCCGATATCTCGATAGGAGTAGGCAAGTGGCACAAAAAGCTGCCCTGAATGTGGCCATTGGGGCCTCCATTTGGATCTAAAAAACAAACCACATTTAGTTGAATATAGAATAATTCCATATCACGCTCGACAGTCATCGGGCACAATAACCATGGTTGAAATATCACGCCTGTGTGTACCTTATATAGTAGAGTATGAGACAAGATGAGGATAACAGAATTTTACCAGCACAATGGACTGACTGATGAAGTGATAAAAAATAAAGGAACCAAACAAGGCCAAGATCCGAACACTAGCAGAAAAACTTCCTTCACAATTACGTTCCACATCTACAGAAGTAAACAATTCAGGACTCTCCAAGGAAGGTAACAAAATGTATCAGAAATCTCTACATTTCTTAACAAAAGAACATGCTTGGAAAGTGGCTTTTCTATTTCAGCTTGGCAACAAAGGGTTCATAACAAGAAATAAAGGAGAACTCACCAAAAAGTGTCTTGATTGACGGCCTTTTCGGTTTTCCCTTTTTCTTGAGCTCCGCTGTTCAAGAAGAGAGTAAATAAGGACAAATTACTACAATCACCTAGACAACTTAATAACGCATCTCAAATTCAAAGCAAAGGACAAGCAAACAAACTTGAAACCTATAGCTCCAAAGCATGCAATCATTACGTAATCAGAACCAGCAGACTCAAAATGAACATACCAATTCCGGGAACATTGGCATCTTGGACAATCTCGAAATTCTTGTAGGTGTACCCCACAAAGTTGACGTCCTTTGATGAGAGCATCTGCAGTTCACAAAATCTGCTAGTAAGCACTCACAATCCAGGAGTGCTATTTATAATTCAGCACTGTTGCCAATTATGAATTTGAGTAGAAACTTATAAATGCTGAAGACAACTGTTAATCTTGCACCACACTAAGAAAGACACGACTCTACAATACTTTACAAAATGGGTACCTTCCTCCATGGTCCTGCTCTCGTAGATGACGGTATCTGGGAATCACTCTGCAGGTATCCGGTTTTCATTGAGCATCATCAAACTTAGTTCATAATAACGGCAGAATAAAGTAAAAGAGTACCAGAAAAATAGTGATTGATATGGTTATCACAAGAAAGTCGCACGAGGTTTCATCTCGCAAGAATTATAAGAAACGCCCTCTCTCTTATCGAGGCAAAGTGCAATGTTAATAATGTAAAGATAATTGACCCCTAGTAACAAAATCAACGTTCAACTTTAGATTTATGGTTCATAAAAAGAGAAAAAGGAGCTCAATTACCACTCCCAGAACAACAGTATACGACTCTATCTATCGAGAGTCCGTGGGTCAAGGACATGCGGTATAAGTCTACTGTTTGGGTTAGATAGGGAGGACAACAAACCTCTTCAAACTTCTCAAAATTTTGAGTATCCAACTCATCTTTCACCTCAGGTTTGAAAGCTGCCTCCATCTCATACAGTTTATCCCAAGGCAATCTATGGTTTTTGAACCATGGGTGATTCTGCAGCCGCCAAAAATCAGTGCTAAGTACAACACGTGGTTTAAAATTAGTTCTTAAGAATCAATATTTCAACATGGTCTACCTGGTTACGGAAAATAAAAACTACGATAAGACGCTCTTTTCACGGGAGTTCTCTGATGAAAAGACTCCGCATTGCCTGCAATATCCACAAGCCCAACCTACCTTAATCTCCGTCACACCTCTGGTCCCAAGGCGGTGCTCCACGTCACACAGCAATCTACTGATACAGTCTTTCGCCTCTGGTGACAGCTTTGCTTCATCAGGAAACTTCAAGTTATTTCTCCAGTTAACAATCTACACCCACACAAATCCAAGACTTTCAAAGAACAGAATGTAACATAAAGAATGCCAGAACAAGAATTGCAACCTCGAAAGCTGTGGTAGTTTCAGAGAACATGGCAGAAACATGCTAATATGCACTTTTCAGTTTACTTAGGAAACCCAAATCAACAACTTCATGGACAGAATTCCTTGAATAAAGGATGTATGATTGCAAAATAATAGAATCAGCTACACACCTTGCGACAAGTTGTCATGGGTTCATCAGAGTAAAAAGGAGGATATCCAACGAGCATCTCGTACATGATTGCTCCCAGTGACCACCTGAAGCAAACAACCGTCAGCTATTCCGAACAAAACAAGACTTTACCGGTAAAGGCTATCTTCCAATCCAAGGCCATGTGGAGCACCAAAACATTCTTATGTTGGGCGAGTGATACCAAACATTCGTCTGCCAAGACCCTGATAGCTAAGAAAATAAAGTTGATAGGATGAGTGGGACTTTAAGCCACAACCACATTTAGGTCAAGAAACGGACAGCAAGAGTCAGGAGCATAAAACAAATCTAATACATACCAATCACACTCCATGCCATAACCTTTCTTCAGCAGTACTTCGGGAGCGATATAGTCTGGCGTGCCAACTGTTGAGTAAGCCTGAATGGATAAAATTGTGTCAGTACTCAGACCTTCAGATGCTTGAAGAGCATCGTGCCACCGTGAAATCGTGCGGGACTGCAGCTCAAGTGCATGCGAACCCTCTTGTAAGCAGGTTCTAACACATGGTTCAGAAAGTCCGTTCGGGATAAATGCGTACGACTAAAAAGAGGAAAAGAAGGTACCAGCATTCGTCTATTTCGTTGCCAGTGAAGAAGCTGCTCCTGTTGTGTTCGCCTTGGTGCGGGAGATACAGATCGATGCTGTCTAGGGTCTGCAGGATCTCTCGTAGCATCTTGACCTGACTCATACTCTTGCAAAGCAGGCAAGTTGGAACAGTCTAGAGGCTTGCAAAGACCGAAATCTGACAACTTCATGTGCCCGTCCTTATCCAAGAGCAAGTTGTCTGGTTTGATATCCCTGGTGCACAATTCAGTAAGATCAAGTTAAGACATATCGTCATTTTGAAATACCGTACAGGAGAAGGTAATAACCACATAACCAAACCAAATAGCAAATTCACTTGAAAAAACTACCTATGGATATAGTTATGCTTGTGAATTGACTCGATAGCCAAAACACACTGTCCAACATAGAATCTGGCTTCGTCTTCCGTCAGTGTGTCCTTGCGCATGAGGAGTGTCATCATGTCTCCTCCTGGTAAATACTCCATGATCAAGTACAAATACTCCTCGTCTTGGAATGAGCAATATAATTTCACAATGCAATTACTGTCAACCTCTGCCAGCAGATTCCTCTCGGCCTTAACATGCTCCACCTGAGATTACCACTATAGTTAAATATAGTGCTGTGAGATAAGAGTAGACATCTTAGGAAATTATGTGCTTCGCCAAACAACGTATGAATCCAGATTTCAAAGAAACCATTATTTGTTTGGTTATCTGTACCCTTGCGCAAATGATACAGATCACCGAAGGAACAATTGCTATTCAATCTACAATTTACAGATATGCATATGTAGTACCTGGCCTCTTCGCAGCATCTCGGACTTCTTCAACTTTTTCATGGCATAGACCGTTGTACTTGTTTTCTCTCTGCACAATCTCACCTGCGCATGCATAATAATAAACCTAAGTAAGCTCACCAAGAAACCATATTGCCACTGCAGTATGAGACTTCCCAAGCTACGAGTGGAAAGTGTAACAATAACAACAATACCTAGTTTAGGATATTGACACTGGATTAGAGAACATTTCAAACGACAGTGCATGGACTGGAAATTCACACAAGGGACACGCACCTCGCCAAATGCACCGCGACCTATTATGGTGAGTAGCTCAAAGTCCTCCACTCCCATTTTGTGACGCTGCAAGCGCATATACTCCGTTTCTTTCCTCTCCAGATCCTTCAGGAGATTGTTCTGTTCCTCTTCCGTGACGTCGGCATCGGCCAGCTTGCGCTCCAATGACCATCGTCTGTGTAATCCACTCCACCGTTTATGGTCAGAAAATTATTCCAAGTTTCCAGATATCCCGTTGGCTACTACCATGTGCTTAATTCTCGAAATCAATCCTCCAGCTTTGACGTTCTACACTACTAAAAATAATGGAAGTAACTTGGAACAATTCAACTACCTATACAAACAGTATTGACTTCGGAGCAAGAAACAGAAACTCTTCTTGAAAATCACACTATCGCTGTCGAAGAAAGAACCATCACGTAGAGTGCTGCTCAGGTAGCACCCAGTCTAATAGAGAGCGGGGTACATTTCAGAGGGCAGTATCAACTGAGCAGCACTAGTCCCTAACCATCAACCATGCAATGAACCGGTCAATGAAACTACCCCTGCAGCTATTGGGATATTAAAATTTGAAAAGATATTAGAATTCAGCAGTAAATTCTCTTCAGTAAAGTTAAGGAGTAAGCACTAATCGTGCAAACGTAGGAGCAATGATGACTCTACCAGAGCGTGCAACAATGGACTTGCTAGCAATTAAGTATGAATCAGCCTCAACTTAGAAGCATGGCAAGGGTTAAGTAGGGGATAACAGAGGACAGAGGACTAAGCCCATAACAACATAAAGAGAAACCTTCTGAATTTGTTCTCCAATACCAAATTGATATCAGTGAGAATCATGTCTTCCAGTCAATTCTGTGCGTAAGCAACCAAAATGTCCGCTCCCAGTAAAGAATGTTCCAAACGATTACGAGAGAGGAACTGAAAAACGATTAAGTGTACCTTAACTTTCGCTCTTGCAAATTCTTCATTTGCGATTTGTAGTGGTTCTCAATGTACTGCTTCGCTGCAGCCACTTTCTGCCTGGTGACATTCGAAGGCAACTCGTCGACCGCATCCGGATCGGAGGCGACGTTCTTCAACAGGTCCTTGCCACTATCCGATCCCGTGGAGCCATTCTTCTTGGCCTCGTTGCTTTTCAGCCTGTCCCCCCGGGGTTGGAACCGATTGAACCAACTTCTTGTTTGCTCCATCGCAGACCCCTTCTTGTGGTCTTCTCTACTGCACTCTTGAAGGCTTCGACCACAAGACCATCTCTCTCTCTACCTACACCTCTGTTTTCTTTGCAGCTCCTCACTTCCCTGTGTTTCTCCACGACAGCTGACAAAAAAATGTCCTTTTTTCTGTCTCGCTTCGACTTCGCCTCTGTTTCTAAGGGAGGAGGCTTCACGTTCCTCCGGCATTTCCACACCAGGGCTTCCTAATCGAGCTAATCACCCCGCATGCATGACTATTCAAAAGACGTACAGCCTTTCTCATGCACGAGTAGTACCATGCTTTGCACTGCAGGAAGTCCACATCCAACCGAAAATGCTCCCCTAAACTTCACATTACCACCCCGACGCTTAGGTTCCCAACACTACAACTTCTAACCGATTCTTCGACACCCGCACCCGCACGCTCTTACACAACCAATTCTTCCAGCTGAAACGTCTTCACGAAATCCACGAGAATACCAACTCTTGCTCATAATTTCCTAGCCCGGTTAGGCTCCAAAGGTACGGACGGGTTACAGAAAAGAGTCCAATGCAGTCACATGCAGCATCCGACGAAAAGATAAACTTATCCGCATGGCTCACCGCCCTCAAATACTCGCAGCCCGTTCCTTCTTCCTAGGGTTCCTTCTTAGCAAACCTCAAGCAAAACTGACGAGACGATCCAATACCTCAAGAAGCCACCCCAACAAACCTCAACTCCGCCGCAGCGCCTCAATTGTCGGTAATTTCAAACCAAAAAGGAATCAAGAGAGGCAAACGAACTCGAGAAGGACACGAACCAAACCTCCGAAACGCTTTTCCTTTCAACGCCAGTCTTTCAACCACAATTCCTCCCCATTTGCGGTCCCGTACAGCTAAAGAAGAGAAAACGACTGGCAGTAGCGAACGATGCTAGTTGGTTACAGTCTGTGCAAACATGCAAAGCTACGAGAGCTACGAGTAGCGCCGCAAGCGGGGCAGTAGTGCAACACCGAAAAGTCGAAAGAACAACTTCAAACGTAGTGACTTCCTGACCGCATTTCTCAACCGATTTCGACGATTCAAAGAGCGCTGTGAATCGCGAGGGACAGCTCGAGACGGCAGTCCGGATGCATGAGCGACTGCGCGATCGCGCAAAAGCGATCTCGGGCAGGAAGCGGGGCTCAGAGCCGATAGCGTGACTTCTTCCCTCCTCCGCTTGCCAACCCCTTGCGAGAAGAGTCGGAGGGGTTGTTTCTCGTTCATCCGAGTCGACGAATCGTCTCCGTTTAGACGATAGTGGAGTTATTGTCGGGTTCGTCGGAGGGACGACCGTCGGTGGGAACGTCGGACGAAGTGACGTAGGACCGGTTCGTTGGTCCGCGACGTTCTCAACGCGGATTGCGGCGTTCGAAGGACGGAGCGCCGACACGTTCTCAACGGCGTTCTCTACAGGCTCACGCGGAATCGCAGGCCCCACTCCCGCTCTAAACAACTGCCATTGAATTCCAAGGCTTGACCCCCAGGACCCGCCTCCATGAGTAGAGCGTGGATCCGTGGTAACTTAGTAGGTCGGTTCTCCAAACTTTCCCGTAATTTACTGCCAGCTTTTGGGGGGGGGCCAAAAAAAAAGACCCTCATTATTGGATAATTACTCTTATTGATATTTGTATGAGTTCCTAGAACTTGAGGTGCTCCGGGGGAAATTCTCACAAAGATTTTGTGCTATACAATTTGGGGGATTCATATTAACCCTTAAAGGACAATTTAGGTCCTCACTGGACAGCCTAAGGAATCAACCACAATGATTTTGCAACAGACAACAAGGAACTGTAGATTTTTTTGGCAAGAACTAGACAAGGAACTGTAGATTTTCTGGCAAGAATTAGACAAGGAACGAAGTTGGACTGTTGTTCTCCCTCAGGTAACTGTAGACAATGAAGATCGCTCTACTTGCAATGATCACACTCCAATGAAACAAAACCTCATTCCATGCCTCCTCGGACAAGGAAAAAAATGAAACAATTTTCAAAAAAAATTGATGCCACAAATTTTCGTTATTCTCTGGACATGCTCCTTGGACTTGAAATGACCTTTAAGGATTAAATTGTTAAATTTTGTGGACTTTCTTTAATAGCTTCATTTTTTTAGAGTAGGTCAATTTTTTTTTAAATTAGCCCCTAGATTACTAAGGAATCCAATTTGAATTTTTGAGCAAGCATTACTGACTTCAATAATTTGGAATTTTTCTATGAAATTTTTAGTATAGATGCTAATCATCCTAATCTATGTGTGAAGCTTTGTTTTACATCATTCTAATGAAATTGCAAAAGTTATAAGGATTTTTTTTATATTAGTGTCAAACCAAACAATTCAAAATATATTCTAAAAACAAACTAATTTATTTTTATTGGATTGAACAGATTGACACCTATTCAAAAACAAGGGAACCATTTAATTCAAATTTTATAAAGAGTTTTATTTTGCAGGTAATGAAGATAGCAAAATCATGTAAATCAACAACATTAGAACCTTTCAATTCAAACAATATAAAGAGTCTTATTTTGCAAGCAATGAAGATAGCAAAATCATGTAAAGTCGTCTTTTGAACTCAATTTTGAAAATTTTCAGATATAAAGGAAAAAAAAAAAGATTCTAATTATTCATTAAAACATTCTGACCATTGGGATTATCAATTTTTAGTTTCTCATACAAGTTATTAGTAGTTTAGTTTTTCTTTCATTCACTACCACCTTCTTCTTTATATTTTTTCTAAAGATGAATACTATATAAAATCCATGTTTTTTGTGATGTATTTTAGGTGACATCCACAATGATCTAACTGTATACACTAATAAAGATGACATCTTGATGTTATATTTGATGTCACTGTAGCATAAAAACAATTGGATTACATTACAAAAAAACACAGGGGGCTTATATTTTAATATAGAATATTTTTTGATTGAAGTATTTTTCATATATTCCCAACCCATTTACACAAGTTACGAGACATACAAGATTTTTTTTTCAAATGTTGAAAGGCAAACTTCAGCTTTAGGAAGGGCTAGAAAAGCCTACTCTTTTTGAAGTTCAAGCACATTTAACTTGCATTTGTTGGTGGTACTCACTCAAAAAATTTGGGAGGATGTAATTGAACAAATTAAATAAAGAATCCTACAGTTGGATACATTACAAAGTAAATATAGATGAAGATTTTAGCTTTGCTTTGGGAATGAATATTCTAAAGTGGTTTGGGCCTCTAAACATCAAAGAACATTAGGAGTTAGAAAAGAAAGTTCACAAAAAAACATGAGTCCAAAATTGGACATTTGGATTCTTTTAGAGGTTAAATTTACCAAATTTCAAGGAAGGAGGTCAAATTTTGAAATTCGTCCACAAAAATTTATATTTAATAATAAATAAAAAATAGAAATTTGAAGTGTTTGAAAAGTTAAGATATTTCAATTTTTAACCCAAAATTTAGAAGTACATAGCTAATAAAAGATTGAAGTCATTGTCCAACTATGGATCAAACATATCATTAGCAACTATTGAGGTGTAAAAAGTTCTTCCATCATTTTTTTGACCTCAAAGGTTCAACTATTGAATCAATATTCTAATTTGGAAAACCGCCCAACTAAATTGTATACAACTATGAGTTGTTGTCATCTCCAAGAAGCACAACATTGAATAAGAATTCTAATGTCGCAGAAAAATAATAATTTGTGGTCAATGTGGACCAAATAGAAGTTTTTAAGAGGATTATATATCCTAATTCACTATAGGGCAATTGCACACTTCTGCACAAAATATCCTATCCTTTACTCAACGTTTATATAGTTGTTTGATTTGCATCCTATTATACATCTAAATTTCAATATTTGCATGGCAAATTTGCACTAGAATATCCAACCCTTTTGCCACAACTAATTCATGAGCTTCACAAAAAAGCTCAGGCAATTCTACCCTCATAAACTGATGTACATTCAAAAAATGAAAATGAAAAGATTCACTTTTTTAAATCTAAAAAACTAATTTAAGTTTTTGAACTTAATTTTTATTTAAAAATTTTAAAAATTTAAATATTATGAATACAAAAAATACAATCATTGCAAACATATAAACCTATTTTGAAAATTTTGAAAATTATCTCAATTGCTATCAATGAATTGTGCACCCGGTGCGTGGTGGTTAAACATTTTGTTGTTGTAAAGTTCTAAATTTTGAGCACTTGAAGATTTCTTTTTAATTTCTTTTTTAGGTGATCATGAAACTTGAATAGCACCAATCTTCCAAAATTATTCTTCATGTCAAATTCAGTTTTCATGAATTATCAGTTCATTAAAACATTTTCTTGTAGCACATTGTTACAAAAAAATCTTATTTATAGCTTGCAAATTCTTCACAACATTTTAAATACCTCTAATATTGATTTTTTGATTTTTTGAATTGCAGACCAAATGTCTTTAGTCCCTAAAGGACCATGTATCTGCTTGGAGGTCACTACAAGATTTAGGTAGGTTCTTGTGATCTCAATTTTTGGCATGATTTCTTGGGACTTTTTTGAAGCTAGATAAATACATTACCTTTTGGATAATATAATTTTGATTTCAATCAATGCTTGAGAGGAAAAATTAGCCACCCTAAGCTCAAAGTAGAGGTTGTTGGGCAATACAAAATAAATTACAAAAATTCAAAATAATTTTTTTTTTTTTTTGTTCTTCATACATTATATTTTGTCTACATAGAAGGATTTGATAAAAATTTATTTGGGCTAGTGATGAAAAATTATAGAGAGTGCTATATTTCCTACAATCTAAGCATCTTCTTCAAAAAATAATTTATAGGATTCATTTTTAACTAAATTTTTAAACTTTTTGCAAAAAAAATGCTAGAACAATCTTACTACTGGGATTAGTATGTTTCAATTTCATCTTAGAGATATTATCAATTTAATTTTTCCTTCTATCTTGTTTCTACTTCTATATAATAATTTAAAAAAATAGAATTCAAGTGTTCTTTTTTAGATATTTTTAAAGCCCTCAACTTAATTTTGGAACATAAATTTTTTTAATTAAAAATTTGAATTAAAAGATTCAAAGTCAAAAAATCTAGTCTTGTAAGGTGCAAAAATAATGTTTATTTTCAATTTAAACAATTATATCTTGCAATCTATATGGTCAAGGTTTCTAAAAAATTTCCCATGCAATTTAATACAAGGTACTATTCTAGTGCAAGATTGTACAATTAAATATGCAAAAATAATCATTTTAAAAAAGTTTGACATTTTGCAATAGAAATGGCAATTTTGAGTGTTTTTTTACCAAAAACAAGGCCTTGGTCCTATAGGGATTAAATGACCAACATTTTTTAGATATTATTTTCCAGTGATAGATATAAATGTGGAGTATAATTTTTACAAAGTCCTCTAATTTAAAACCCTCTAACCAAAAGGAATAACATGAGTTGAATTTCTCAAATTTTTTTGACAAATTGTTGATTTTCATTGAAAACATCAAGTAGACAATTTTGATTAATATTTATATTCAGACTTGGAAATTAATAGGATAAATATAGTCTTATTACTATAACAATTCCCACTTAACTTGTAATTCCGATATATTTTCTGGAATACAAATTCAACCAAGATCATTTTCAAGACAAAAATGGCTTAAACAACAAGCAGTCTAAAAGTATCAAAAGTTGTATAAGGTAGAAATTACTTGACACTTGAAAAAAATTCATAGAATTTTCAAAATTCATCATGATGACTTGAAGTTCTTACCAATGTATGTACAATTAAATGTAAATCATGTCACAATTTCATTCGCCAAGTTTTCATTAATTAATTATGTCTAAATCCTAATGACATTCAAATATCTTAAAATATCTTCATATATATTTTTAAAATTTGGTTTAATTCATTCTTTTACCTTTTTGTCATAGACAAGAAAGTAAAGGAAAAATGTAACAAGTAGACAAGACATGGTGTTGGCAAAGTTCTTATGAAGAATGGAATAAGGAAAACTTTAAAGAATAGGCAAGAAAAGATAGTGATAGAGCTTTTCAAAGAAAGTTGGGTAAATTGAACAAAAAAGTGGTACAAGGGGGGCCTAAGAAGTTTGAAATAATTGCACAAGATAGTGGCATTGATCAAGAAAGTATAAGAAACAAACTTAACTAAAGATTCCAAGACTTGTGTTGACAAGATTTAGGTTCCCTCATCTTGCCTTCAATATATACAATCACTATGACTTCAAGTTTCTTTACAGAAAACAAACAACTTCTAGAAGGCACTAAAAAATCATAGGGGTCATTAACTTCTATAAGATCAAGGCCTTTTTTCTGCCAAAAAGCATTCAAAACTGCCATTTCCATAGCAAAGAGTAAGAAAGTTTGAAAATTATTACTTTGGGACATCTGATTGTAAGATTTTATACCTAACTAGTTTGAAAATGCACAGAAAAAATTTCAGAATTTTTGACCTTACAAATTGCAAGATATCTGCATTTAAAGTGATTAAAACAATTTTCCAGCACATAACGGGACTTGATTCTTTGACTTTGAATTTTTTTAACTATAATTTTTTGCACTATGGAGTTTTGAGCTTCAAATCTTTATTGTGGAGAATTGAGCTGAGAGTTTAGGGGAAAAAATGAATTCCAAAAAACTTAATTTTATACTTCAAAAAACTAGAAGTAGAAGTAGGTACAAGATAGAAGGAAAATCTAAATTATTAATATCTCTAAAATGGATTTAAAATGCACTAATCCCAATGGTGAAATTGTTTTATCAAGCAAACTAAACCATGTACAATTTTCTTTTTGAAAAATTGTAAGAACTGCGTTCATAAATGAATCCGACAAGTTATTTTTTCAAGAAGATGCTCTAAATGCCCCCAAAACAAGATTGTCTATAACTTTCTCATTACAAATCCAACCTGAATGAAACAAAGCTTTGTTAGCTTTCCAAATAGACAAAAATATAATCTATCAAAAAAAAAAATTTAATATTAAAAATTTTGGAATTTTTTTGCTGCCCCCTTTCTTCCGTTCTTCCAAGTTCCAAGCTATTTGAGGCATAATTAATGTTCCCGGACACCCATTGAAAAAATATATATATTTCCACAAAGCTGATCAATTTTTCTATCTTCAAAAAAGTCTCAAAAATGAGGAAAAAACTTGAGCCCGTAGATACCTGCCCGAAATTCCCATTTGTCCCCCGAAGGGACAATGGTCCTTTAGGGGGTAATTGGCTTCAAGGAGCTACATATCTAGTTTGAAAGAATCACTTATACTTGGTCTTCAAAAGAGGTTTGATTTTAGAAAAGCCACTTAGAGGTTTCAACTAGATACATAAAATATTATAGGAGTCTCCTAAGATAGTCCTAGGATGACATATAAAGTAATCATCAAAAAATATTTAACTTCTATAAATTCCTATAGAGGTAGGAAAAATTATTCAAGATGATGGAAGGCATATGTTTGTGACAATTTTGAACCGAGTAGATTATAAATCGTAAAGTGATAAATATGGTTGAAAAACAATGTAGGAAGTAAATTTGCATTGACAATATTGCATTTCTTATTTAATACCACTTTCTTGCAATAAAATCATTTTGTAATTTTAAAAATAGTTTTGCATACGTAGTGAATTATACATTTGCAATTACTTGAATTATAGTGAAATTTATACACATGGAATAATCCATTTGTGCTTCATAGTTTGCAACATTGTATCCATTCTAAAATTATTACAACCTTGATTCTTGACATAGACACTTTTAATATGTCATGTTATTTTAGCAAGATAGCATGGCTCATTTATTATTAAACTTTTAATTCTATATTTTTTTTCAATCAAGTGCATGTCATTTTTATGAGTTGTCATTTTTTTTAAATTAATAAAATACAAAATATAGGAAATTGCCCTTGAAGTCAAAGGCTATGAAAGTAAGCTAAATATTGAGTTGTCAAAGCTTATAAACTTTTGTGTAAACATTGAAACCTTTAGAGAGTTCATCTATAAAATTCTTATAATAAATACTCATAAGATTCTATAATTGGCTATGGTAATACTTCTTTATATTTTGTAAGACTATTCTTTTCCTGAATCAATTTCAAAGAACATAAATCTTTGAGTTGCTAACGGTTTTAGGGGAGTATTTTAACCTCCGAGGTTTCAAAGTCCCCAAGGAGGACACTTAGAATTCTAGATAGGCATGCATAACCTCAATTTTTGGCATGATTTTCTAAAACTTTTTTTGGAAGATAGAAATATACATTAGATTTATGAAAATATAATTTTAATTTTGATTGGTTCTTGGGAGAAAAAGTTATGCCATAATAAGTTTTTTTTTAGTTTGTTGGAGCAGTAAACAAACCCATAAAAACTTGAAGTAAATTTTTTTTAAAGTTTATTTTTTATAGATTATATTTTATTTGCATGAAATTTTTTGATTCTTTTCATTTGAATTAGTGATGTGAAAGTAATGGAGCTTCTTGTTTTACAAGCAACCATTGCATCTTCTTGAAAAATAATGTATTGGATTCATTTTTTAATCAATTTTCACAATTTAAAAAAAATTTAGAAAGGTAAATTTTATTTCTTGAATAACCTCTCCATTGAAATTAGTGTGTTTCAATTCCATCTGAAAGCTAGCAATGATTTAGATTTTCCTTCTATTTCATACCTACTTTTGCTTAATAATTTCTTAAAGAATAAAAATAAAGTCTTTCTTTTTTAATATGTTTTTTCTAGAGTCTCAACTCAATTTCTCAACATGAAAACTTTTAATACCCAAATATTTAATGCAAAAAATTTGATCTTTATGAGATTCAAAGTCTTATAATCTAGTCAAGCAAGGTGCCAAAAAATTGGTTTTCTTCATTTTAAACGCATATATATATCTTACAATCTATGCAATCAAAGTTTTTGAAATTTTTGACATTCAAGTGTCCAAATAAGCATTATTAGAAGAGATTTGAGGGCAAGGGAGGGTTGTTTCAAGCTTATTCTCCTTGTTGGGAACTACAATATTGTTGTCAAAATATAATGTAATTAATAAATAATTAAAAAGTGAAAAAATTAAAATTTTCAAAAATATTTTTTAAAATTAAAAAAATTAAAATTGATATTTGACATGGCAATATCTGTGCCACGTCATATTGATTTGGCAACATGCTCAGAGTTCCTATAGTTTGGGAATTTGAGATCTTCCAGAGACCTCAAATCTCCCCTAATGCTAAACATGGTTCATGTTGTCAAAAAGAATCATGTATTGTTCCTTTTTTATCTTGTTGGAAATTAGACAAAGATTCTAGATTTTCTTAGAATGTATTTCTTGTAACTTTTCAAAATGTCAATTGCAAATGTAACCAAAATTGACCTTTACATTCATGTTCATAAAGTGGTACATTTTAATCAAGAATGTAGATGCTCAAAACTCTAGGTGTAGTAACTTTAGAACATCGATCCTTAGTCCAATCAAAAACCACTGCACCAATGCTATATAATCAAGGGGGTAACTCCAAAAAACACTCCCTGGTCAATGCAATTGGCATCGATCTCTTTTTATTCCTAGGCCCACCATTCTCCTTTCCAAACCTAACAAGTTGGCAAAATATGAAGAACCTGTAGCTTGACTCGTAACTATCATACCTTTTTAAGTTTTGTTACGTGCTTGACTACATTCAAATTTCCCTCTTTTGCATGAAAAGTCTTTATTTCAATGTAGAATCTTTTCCTCTCCTTCTTTTGACGATGTAAAAAAATATATTTCAGATTTGGATTGCTACCTTTGTTCTAGGTCATTTTTTTAATTTTAAAAGTCACCGGAACAGACTGAGGTTTGACCCTCAACTTCAAAAATCAAGTACTGTCATTGTTTCCGGTCATGGACTGAGGATGCCCTTATTCCGTAGATTGCAAGTACACAGCACGATTTGAACCGGAAAGGAAACCCTTGTCTTTTTTGAAGTCAAGCTAACAATAAGTTAATGGTTGCTCAGTTCATCAAATGGAACAAGTTTCAAATTTTTCATTGATGGTAAGAAACTTCCACGTTAGCTGTCCCATTGCAAGGGAATGCTGTAATTTATTTGTGACCCCACAAGCTCGCGATCATCAGATGAATTAAAGTTACAATTCCTATTTTGTACCTGCATACATACGATGCCGCGAATGCCAAAATCTTAACCATCCTCAAAGGTAGCGGTCTTTACACTAAAGTAACACACCTAAAATCTTCCAAATAAATATTTGAGAATTTGAGCGAGGTTCATATTTCAGTAGAATCTCTCTAAAGCGATAGGTCTAGGACAGGTTTGACAAGATTAGCTTAGAGAGGTTTATTTGTTTATTGAGAGTCATTTTTAGTTATAACCTTTGTACTGGAGACAAGTGTGGGATTGGTCTGGACAACATTAGCATATAGATGTTTATCAGCTTTTAGAGGAACGAGTAGGGAGGTTCCATTGTATTAAGTTGTTTAACTTTAGTTGGATCTTGGATGGGAGTGACAAGAGAATTCTAGATTATCATAGCATGCGTCATCAAGACATTGTATGAAGAAATTGTGAATTTTCAAAGTGTGGAACGTGAATGTAAGGGAGGCAACCTATTTTTTATCACTTTAGCAATTACATGTATTTGCAAGGCGGTTTTCTTTGGTGGGAAATTTTTCCGTGTGCAGAAATACAATTTGGAAGAGTTCCATAATTTCAAAGACATTAGATGACATTTGAGGCTTCTTAGAGACTGCGAGTTATCCTGCGTTTCCAAACTGCGGAAACGCTGGATAGTTGTTGGCTAATGTGGCCGCGACTGTGCCACGTCATTTTTTTCGATTTCTTTTTAAAAAAAATGATATTTAGGAGAATTTATTTTGTTTTTCTTGAAAAAAAAATTTTGACAGCTCATACTAGGCTGTTCGCAAAATCGGGCCAGTTTTGGAAGCGGGACTGAAACGGCCCTCCAATGCCTTCCAATGTCATCTAATGTTTTTTTCAAAAAAGATTGAATATGAAATTTTCAGTGGAAGATTATACTCTTCCCATATGAGTGATATAGGGCTTGCTATTTCTGACCATGGATTGAAAACAAAATTGACCAAAGGCTAGTTGCAATATTGAGAGACTTGTAGCCAATCATAATGTGCCACAACTGCCCGAGAACCATATATTGGACAATGAAATCAGGGTTTTCATTTTGAGCTACAACTTGCTCAAAAAATGATACAAAATAGTATTGTTGGAATATTGGATGAGAAATTCTTTATTCTTAGTAGAAGAATTTTATTATGTAATCTTAGAATGACATCATTCCTTATTTCCTTTTAAAAACAAATGTACATATCTTTGGAAGAATGTTTGATTTTCATCCTATATTTTAATGTTTCCTCCATAGACATGGATGAAAATAGCTTCATCATTCTTGGAAAGAACGTTTTACGCAATGCCCAAAGTAGTAAATGAGATTAAAAAACAAAAAACAAAAAACAAAAAATGGATGAAATTATACAGCATGTGAGTTATGGGGTTTAAGCTTAAATACTGATGCCGAGGGTCTTCAAGAAAGAAGCATCTCAAGCCATTGCATACGGACATGATAGAAATTAACTAAAATTCCTTTTGAAGGGACAGATAAGCTTAGTAAGAGCAGTGGCATTCATTTCAAAGTGAAATCTTTGCTCTGGTTTGAGTGAGTGGCCGGGTTTCCAACTTCAATTCAAACGTTTTAATTTGTAGATGCTTCCCTCAACTTTACCTATTTACACATGCTGTACTTTCTCATCAAGTAACCATTAATTCAATAATTTAATGTATGCTGCTGGAGCTTCTGTGCTTGGCTTTCTTCCTTTATCACAATTCACAAATGACAATGCTTGGTGGACAGAGACTTGAAGGAAGATGATGTACAGTACATCTTGTTTAATTTGTGTCAATTTTATCATGTTGCACGGGAGCTGAATGTGACATAGGTGAGGTGAGTTGTAGTCATGTGTGACTCGTCACTCCAAGTCACACAAGGCTATCATCAATGGATATCAGCTAAACATTCATGTAGCTCTCAAGGAGAAAGTAAATGAAGCATGCATGATATTCTGCCTGAAATTCAGCCCAAAATTCAGCCCAGATATCCGCTCAAAATCCCATTTGTCCCCTGAAGGACAATGGTCATTTAGGGGTTAATTGTTGGTTGAATCACATAGACAATAAAAAAGATTGTTGAAAGTATTAAAGTATAATATGTACTCCCATTAGAAGAGATTTGAGGGCATTGGAGGGCCGTTTCAAGCCCGTTCCCCAATCTGGCCAGATTTGTGAACAGTCGATATGGGCTGTCAAAATATTTTTTTTAAAAATAAATATAAAATAAAATAAAAATTCTCTCCAAATATCATTTTAGGCCTATTTTTTTTTATTTTTTTGGAAAATGACGTGGCACTCTCTTGACTACATCAACCGGCAACTTCCCCATGTAGGAACATTGGGGGAACGCAGGATAATTTGCGGGCTTTTGGAGGCCTCAAATCTCTTCTAATGCTGATAAAATTTCACTTGATTGAGTTAAACCATTTGTAAAAGATAGTAAACTTTAGAAAGAATGTGAGTTTTTCATAACATTCATATGACTTATTGAGATTGCCATATTGATACATAAATTTTGAAAGTGGATCGTGAGAGCAATTTTTCTTCAAATCTAGCATGTAGTATGCCATTAGCTAGGTCTTCAAAATGAGCTTGTAGTTGTATAAAAGTGCCTTCAAATTTCAAGTACTGAGAATGTGGAGAACATAGAGGATGTTTAGGATGATGGACAATAGGAGGCAATCCATTTATGGCCCCAAATTCTTTCTAATGTTGTGTAAAATTCTCACAAATAACAAGGGAAACAATTTCTTATGTCATCAACTTGATGCTTCTCAACCCATTCATGTGTCTTTTGTATATAAAGTAGGTAGTTGAAGTGGCCTCCCAACTAATGCTCCCATCTATATTGATTATAAAAAACTATAACCCTTTTCTATACTTAACTTGTCAGAGAGTTAGAAGTAAAAGTCTCTAATGCATTGCAAAGAAGGAAAAATCCTCCCAAGTAAGACTAACATGCAAAGAAGAGTCCTATTCAAATGGTTGTGAGCAAAATTTATTCATTTATGATCCTCTACCAAAATTATATAGAGAGAGAAGTAGTGAAAATACATTTTTGGTTTTCAAAAACGATTTTATTAAATGAACCTATTTCAAAAGATTTCCAGATTTTACCTCATAGAAAAAAAAAGGGTCAGAAAAACACCTTGAGTTTGTAGGGATAATTATATAAATGACAGCTTTAGAGTCCAAATAAGGTAAACTAGCCTATTGCAAGCAAATCACCCATGATAGATACCTAGAGAATGACCTATTATAGTCTTGCATCAATTCATGACAAAAAAATTTCAATATGAGATTTGGACTACAATTAGGTTGAGTTAGTGGCTACAATCATTGTCTTGGATGATGATGGAGTGATTAGTGATTGATAGAAACTTCCACCTTTCTAGTGTAAATTCATCATAGGAAGTGAATTTTTAGGCTTTTTTTTGTTGTGGTCATATTGGAAAATATTATAGTCATGTTAGGAAATATTGTGACGACTTTAAGTAGGTAAGATGACTATTAATTATAAATTCACTTTTTTTGTTGGTTTGGGGGTAGTCTAGAGATTGTTGTGAGCTAATTGAGCTGGGCACTTCAAAAGTTTATAACAAATTCATACTTTGTCAGAAAAATCAAATTTCAATTGGTCTCTCTCAATTTCCCACATTTGTCTTTATATAGAAAAATTAAAAAAAAAATTCAACAATGCCTATAGGGCAAACTAGTCGATCTACCCGTCATAGTCATATTTGGTTTATCTCAGCAAATTCTTCTAATGCTTCCAATGCATTAGATGACATTGGAAGGCATTGGAGGGCCGTTTCAGGCCTGTTCCCAAATCTGGCCCGATTATGCAAACAACCGGTACAGGCTATCAGAATTTTTTTTTCAAATTTTTTTTTCTTTCTCACAAATATCATTTATCCTTTGTTCCCGCAATCTAAGAACGCAGGATAACTTGTAGTCTCTTAGCGGCCTCAAATGTCATCTAATGACTCACTGCAATAAATTGTCTTTTTTTCAGATGGAGACTCCATGACGTGGAATACCTCACTTGCCCACTACGTGATTGTTTGGAAATTCTGCATTGCTCTTATTAAATCATTGAAGGGCGTGCGCAATGGAATTCGTGTCATATGTTTAAAAAACAAAGAACAAACAAAAACAACAACTTGAAGGGAGTAAAGGCTGACTGGACTTCTCCGTTCCTGCTATTGTCCTCAAGTCTGCGTTTTATGTTATGGCTCACATCAGACTGGACTGACCAGGTGGAGACTGCAAACAGATAAGTTAACTTAAGTTAGACTTGGACTTGGACCATCAGATAAAGGCAGCCCACAGTCAGTTACTTGATGTTGTTGTAACTTAACCTAAAGTTGCAATAAGGAAGAGAAGCAAACTTAGAGCATCCGCATTGCAACTTGTTGAAGCTAACACTCTAAAGATTCTACACCATTGATCTTCTAAGGTTGAGATGTTATGAGGTTGTTGAGGAGCTGAGCTAAGCTAAACTCCGTAACTCTATGACTCAATCACGGAGACACTCAGCTTGTCCCCTTGGCAGCAATAAATTTGGCCTGTGATTTCCTGTGAAATCTTCAGCTTGTATAAGTTATTCTGGGAAGAGTGATCATGCCCAAGTAAAAACCGAAGAGTTATTCTACTATGCCTAAATGAGGTATGAAATTTCACTTTAAATACAATTCCTACTTTTGACTTAACGATGAATGCTTGAGAAACTACAAATTATAATTTGTTTATCCCACATAGGTTGTTCTACCTTCTACCACCCCATGTGTATATAAAGAGTTGTCTTCTCACTAGAAAATCTAGAATGAATTATTGATGGCAAATGGTAAGATTGCATTAGTGTATTATTCATTGGATTCTTAGTGTTTTTGGCAAACAATCTTTCTCTACTAATATTTGTTGATTTGCGTATTTGGTCCTATAATTAACAAAAGAAAATGGTGAATACCATAATTTACTGCCACTATCCAAGTACCAAAGCTTACATTAACCCCTAAAGGACCATTGTCCCTTCGGGGGACAAATGCGTTTTCGGGTAGGTACCTACGGGCTGAAATTTTGTTAAGATTCTTTGAAACTTTTTGAGAAGGTGAAGAATTGAGAGAGGTATGTGGCGGAAAAAAAATATTTGAAATCGGACCTTCAAGCGAGAAGTTATGCCATTTCTTGGAATGCATGGGGAGGGAGGGCAGCAAAAAAATTTTGCAAAATTTTGAATTTTTTTTTTAAATATTTTTTTTCTCATAGATTATATTTTTGTCTATATGGAAAGCTTTGATTCATTTCAATTGGATTTGCTATGAGGAAGTTATGGACATTCTTGTTTTTGGGGCAGTTAAAGCATTTTCTTGAAAAAAAGAACTTGTAGGATTCATTTAGGAATGCAATTTTTGTAATTTTTCGATTCTTTTTTTTGTGATGGTTTAGTTTGCTTGCTAGAACAATCTCACCATTGGGATTAGTGCATTTTAATTCCATCAAAAATAGATGAATATTTTAGATTTTCCTTCTATCTCATACCTACTTCTACTTAACAATTTTTTAAAGAATGATAATTAAGTTTTTTTGACCTTTTTTTTTTTCCTAGACTCTCAACTCAATTCTTCATTATAAAGATTTAAAGCTCAAAACGCTGTAGTGCAAAAATTTTAAGTTAAAAATGTTTGAAGTCAAAAAATCTGGTCCCGCAATGTGCTGAAAATCTTGTTTTTTCCACTTTAAACGCAGATATCTTGCAATTTGTGCGGTCAAAAATTCTGAAATTTTTTCCACACATTCTCATACTAGTTAGGTATAAGATCCTACGATTAGATGTGCAAAAAAAATATTTCACATTTTTTTACTCTTTGCTCTAGAAATGACAGTTTTGAGAGTTTTTTGGCAGAAAAAAGGCCTTGGTCCTTTAGGGGTTAACATTAATGTTGAGAGGATGAATTCTGTGGATGAGGACTCCAAAAAGCAAAAGACAGCCTTTCTGAATGTTATGGTCAATTTTTAAAATTACTTCCACTCATTTTCTGGAAGCTGTGGTATTAAAGTAAAACTCGCAAGCAAGGAAAACAATGAAGTTTAACTTTATTTCTAACTTACATAAAGGCAGTGCCGATGATCATGACAATAGGAGTGGGATATGAAAATCATGGACGGAGGACTCCTGATTCAGTTTTCTCCAGTCCATTATCAAATTTCATCAATGCCAATTCTTGCTATTGGTCAATTGATCACTAACAAATTGGATTGACAAATTTTTCAGGTATACAGTAGCCTACATAACATTCAATAGCAGTTAGAGCAATTGCCTTCCTGCGGACTGAATGATGTGGAATATTCCACACCTAAATTAGCTAAATGGCCACGGTGCCAAGGTCACAATTGCACAATCAAGTTCTTGGGAAATTGAACACCTTCAATTTAAACAATACACAAGAAATAGCTCCAAACAAAATGACAATTAATTCATAGAGGTCAATAATTTCAGTGTTTGAATTCCCTCATATTGCTTTGTAAGCCATTCATGTTTTGTGATTTGGAATTAGAAGACAACTCTTTATGTACATATGGGGTGGTAGGAGGTAGAACAATCCATGTGGGATATGTAATTTAGAGTTTGTAGTTTCTCAACCACTCATAGTTAACTCTAGAAGAACCATAGGGAATGCTTCATACGACTTGTACTTAGCCTTATAATTCTTCAATTATGGTTTAATATATGTACTGTAATATGTGATTATTTACATTCTATCATGATTACTAGTGTACTTTGTGCTAAAAAGCAATTGGTCAATGTTTTCTTGATCAAATATCACCAAATACATAGCATACTATACGGTTGCAAAGGGCTCTCCGGTCCTTTAAGGGTTGAGTCTAAATAGAAATTGTGTTAAAACTATAATTTCAGACCTCATTTAGGCATAGTAGAATAATTTTTTTCAAAATACTTTGAACTAAAATAAGTTAGAAAATTAAGTTAAGTTTCATCTCGAAAGGATTTTGGTAGATGAAACTTAACTTGATTCCCCAACTTTCTTTAGTTCAAACTTTTCTGAAAAAAGGTATTCTAGTATGCCTAAATGAGGTCTGAATTTACAAATTTAACACAATTCCTACTTTAGACTTAACTATGAGCGGTTGAGAAATTGCAAACTCTAAATTACATATCCCACATGGGTTGTTCTACCTCCTACCATCCCAAGTGTACATAAAGAGCTTCTCTTTTCTACAAAAAATTCAAAATAAGTTATTGATGGCAAATGGTTAGATTTCATTGGTATAATACTCAATAGATTCTTTGGATTTTGACAAACCATCTATCTTTATAATTATTTGTTGTTTGTATTTTTGGTCCTAGAATTAGCCAAAAAAATAGAGCGCACCATAAATTTATTGCCATTGTCTCGATCTTGAAGCTTACAGTAATAATATGTGGATGAGGACTCCGGAGAATAAAAGGCAGTCTCACTGAATGCTAATGAATGTTATGTAAGGTAGCCGGCCATACCTGATCAGCTCCATTTTTGTTATATAGGTTGTTCTCTTTCCGTACCAGTAGTGATGAGTTATGGTGCAATTCCCGAGGCAGTTGTGGCACATTATGATTGGCTACAAGACTCTCAATATTGCAATCAACCCTTGGTTGAAATAGAAAGACATATATGACCAATATCGGTCAAACAAAATCTTCAACTAAATTTTTTTTAGTAATTATGTTTTAGAAAATAAAATTATGAAAAAATTATGGAATCCTTCAAAATTCTATTTTTGTACATAGAAAAATTTCCCCACTTAAGAAACCCTCGCTTTAGATATGTGTAATTGCTTAAGTGGTTGGAAATAGGTCGGTTACTTTAAGTATCAGGCATTAAAGATGATAAGTAGACATGTGAAAAATGCCATTTTATTGTAGCCAAATTTGGATCTAAGTGCTAGTTTACACTAGGCTAGAGTAAGGGACCAAAGGATGCCCTACTTTGTTAGATAGAACCATGCAAAGCGAGAACCAAAGACAAAAAATAATAGTGGTACTTTGCAAGGTTTTGGTATAAATCCAAGAGAAATCAAAGCCAGGCCAGCTATTTATTATTAGATTTGACATTGTCAACCGCAAGAGCACTTAACCCCTAAAGACCCAAGGCATTTTTTGGATCCGCAACCACTGAAAACTGCCATTTCTGTTGCGATCACTCAAGTTTTTTTCTTAAAATTTTGGAATCTAACTATAGGATCTTGTACTTCACTTGTCTTAGATCATGTGGTAATAATTTCATGAAGTTTGACCGTACAGATTGGAAGATATTAGCATTTGAAGTTGGTAAAAGAATTTTTTTTGAATTGTGGCCTACAATTTCAGATGACTTTGACAGCCATTTGTAAATTTCTTTTGCACTACACACCATTAGGTTAAGAAAATTCATGGTGAACATTTGAGTTGAGAGTCTGACTAAAAAATATCAAAATGTCAAAACTTGATTTTCACATATAAGAAATTTGTTAAGTAGAAGTAGGTCCAAAATTGAATGAAACACAAAATTGTTAATAGCTCTTAGGTGGGATTAAAACACCATAATCCCAGTGGTGGGATTGTTCTTGAAAACAAACTTAACCTTATCAACAAAAAATTTGAAAATTTGAAAAAAAATTGCATTCAAAAATGAATTCTATAAGTTGTTTTCGGAAAAGATGATTGCTTAGATTGCCCAAAAGACAAGATTGTCCATAACTTTCTCGTTTTGAGTCCAAATATAATGAATCAAAGCTTCAAATGTAGACAAAAATATGATCTTTGAGAAAAAAAAGTAAAAAAAAAAGTTCAATTTTTTTTTCCTACCCGACAAGTTGCTTTTTTGACTCCAAGTGGCATAACTTTTGTTCATGGGCACCAATTGAAAAAAATATATATTTTTAGAAAGCTAATGTGATATCCTATCTTCAAAAAAGTTTTAAGAAATCCGGTCACAATTTGAGTTCACATAAGCTTGCTCGAAATCCCAAGTGTCCCTCGACTTTAAGCCTTTAGGGGTTAAATAGACAAAAGCTATTGTTGTGAGGTTTTAGCCTGTCATAGTCTCTAAGAAATCTATTCAGCCTACTTCAAAGAAGTGGTCAAGAAAAAAGCTCCTACAATTCGCAAAACATTATCTACTTTGGCCATGTAGGACTCTTATTAGACTTCTCATCCATGAAAAATAACATGGGCCTTGGACAAAGTGTAAATCCAATTTCGACTACACCTATCTCTTCACCAATCACTGCTTTGATAATTCTAGAGGGCCTTTGGTCCAACCTTTGTGTAAACTAGCCCTAAGATGGGCCCCCCCCAAATGCATCACTGACCCATTACCGCCATCATCACTCTTTGTATATCTCCAAAATCAATATGTCTCTACCTAGATGAAACGATCTTTGAACGTCTTCTCCAAAAAAACTTAGACCCTTTATAACTTTTGCAAATGGTCCAAATGTTGCATTCTCTAGGGCATTGGAACCTCTTTCACTTGCCAATAAGAAAATATGGAAATTTGACATATCTAATAATAACAACTAGACATAGTAGGAAAAAATAGTGGTTTTGAGGTGCCCACTTTAAGCTATGGCAATAAATTGTTGCCATATTTGCCTTTCAAATCTCTTCTTGAGATGTTTGTTTCTTAGTCAGAACAAGGTTTGGAGGAATTTTATCTCAAATTTGGAATCAAAAGTGGAAGGCTATGGTGATTAGCCGTGTTCCACATGTTTTAAATAAATGGAGAGGTTTTAGGTTTTAGGATTTAATGTTCAAGTTAGGTTTAAATAAAAAAATGCATCAAAATTGTGTGAATTAGGTATGTGATATGTGTAGCAATCGTTAAGCATTTGTTTTGCTTTCTAGTACAAAACGACTCATTGAAAATCTAAATATGTTCAAAAAGTTCATTTCATACGCTTGTGAAAGGAAAATATGGCTTTTTAACATTTGGCATATATATTATGTATCTAATTTTAGTCATATATATCCATAAGTTCAAAATATAAATTTCTAACCATATTGATTTTTGAAGATTTTTATTTTACTTTCTTATTCAAGTTGTTTTTGAAGGATAATTTTTTGAACTAAAAAAGTTACTTTTTCAGGGATAGAAACCAATATCTTTTGAATTATAAAATATTTGCAAAGCAAAGTCTTCAAAATTTATACAACACAAATGATAAAGAATTAACATAAGAGTATTTAAAAGTCACTGGTTGAAAAAAATCCATTTTTGTATGCTTGGGGATGTGTTTGCATTCGTCTACTATCCAAACTTGAATATTTGGTCCTTATGTTCTCACCAAAAATGCTCCAAAATTGTGATTTCTAGTACAAATACCAAATTTTTGAAAAATACCACTTTCAAACACATGTAATTGTAGGATTTTGTAGTACTTTGGGTTGAAAAGATAAGGAAAAAATTTCAAAAATTTCCACCATGTAGATTGCAAGATATTAGCGTTTGAAGTGGCAAAAATATATTTTTTGGCCCTGCGAAAAAATGGGCAGTTGCACTTCACAAGGTCAAATCACTATCAAAAAAATTTCAAAATGGTTGTGCCTCTTTGAATTCATTTTTCAGGGCAAGATGGCTACATGCTTGAAAATTTTCAGATAATTTGGAATTGTACAACATATAGGAAAAAAATAGTAAGTAGAAAGAGTAGATAACTTTTGACTCGTTGATCAAATTGGAATGATTCAAAGCTTTCCATGTATATTTAAATCTAATAAACCAATTTCTAATTTTTATTCTTGAAAAAAGTGATTTTTTCTTATCTGCCCAGACGGCCCGAGTTGAGAAACAAACTACATATTATGCAATAACTTTAGACTTATATTTCCAAATGTCATGAAATTTTGTGCATATGAAAGACATTTTTTGTCCCCACCTTCTATTAAAATTTCAACCCAAAATATGCAAATCTCTAATCACACATACCTGCCCAAAATTTCTATGTTGCTAAAAAACACATGTTAGTCCTTTTGAAGTTAAGGGTTTGCATTAGAAGAGTTCTGGGGCCTATGGAGGGCTTCTCCCAAGTGACCATCTAGTCTATTAAAACGCAGGTAGGTCTCATACCAAAATTGTTAGAAGTGCATAGTTAGTTTTGCAAACTAGTGAGTATGAGCAGGTCTGTTGCCTAACTTTCACAATAAAAAATGGCCAATACAAGCTTTTTGTTGTTTGTTCTTGTTTCACTACTAGAATAAACTTTGGGTTTCAAAAAGAAAAAGGCCAATATTTAAAAAGTCTTTTTAATTGAAAACAAAAATCAAATTATCCAAACAAGTCTAATTAAATCAATTTAAGTGGCTTTGAAGCTAGTTGCTTTGGAAGGCAACTAGCTACAATAGCCACATACTTTAATTTGTGTATTTAGAGATAAAAAAAAGAACCCCTTTATACAAGTGGGTAGTAGTAAGGGAAACAATGCATGTGAGATATGTAAAAATTGGAATGAATAGGAGCTCCACTGCTCATAGTTATGTGAAAAAAAGAAATTGTATTGAAAGAAAAATTTTGAGCCCCATTTAGGCATAGTAAAATAATTTTCTTGAAAAACTTTAGACTAAGAAAAGTTAGAGAATCAAGCTAATTTTCATACCCAAAAATCTTTTTGAGATTTCAAGCCTCAATCAAAAGTTATAGACAAAATTCAGATCAAATGTTCGAAGGAACATTTTCTTTGACATTTTCTTTGACATTTTCAAACATTTGGTCCAAATTTTGTTCATAAATTTTGATAGAAGACTTAAAATCTCAAAAAGATTTTTGGATATAAAACTTAGCTTGATTCTCCAACTTTTTTTAGTCCAAAGTTTTTTCAAAAGAGTTACTCTACTATACCTAAATGAGGCTCAAAATTATGCTTTTAATACAAAGAAAATTTCCACTTAACTTTGAGCGGTGGAGCTCCTACTCAATCAATTTACGCATCCCACATGCATTGTTCTACCTACCACTACGGAGGCACTACCCCACTTCTATAAGGAGCTTCTCCTCACACCCTCAAATACCTCAAATGTCTACAAAATAAGTCTTTCACAATAGAGTTGTTCGTAAAGTCCCCCCCAGTTTGGAGGGGACTTTTTCACAAATTTCCTCCGACAGTTTAGGCCCCGCAGGCGACCACGACCCCACAAACAAAGTCCGGATGAAACTTCTTTTTGGTCAATTTGAGCGCAAAAGAAAGTTTGATACCCACTTTTGTATTGGGTGCGGGCGACTTTTTGCCCAAAACCCGCTTTTTCACAAAACTGCAGGGTTTAAATCCCGATTTTGGGTACTTTACAAATAACTCTAATGGCATACAAAAATTCTTGATGGTAAGCCAGTTGACTATTTTGGGGCATTTGCATTTTTTCCACAATTAATTTGGATTGAGAAGAAGATGCATCTGAGTAGAAAGTGTTTAATAATCAGGGTTATAGTGCTTTAATACATCTTAACCTTGATTATTAAATACTATCTACTTGACTTTTCAGCCACTAACAAGCATTCGACATCGAGACTGAAGGTGAACAGGAATAGCGGAAACACAACTAGTTAAGCAAAAAAAAACTGTTTAAGGGGTCCTCGGAGGGCTATAGAGTGGCGCTCCAGAGGTCCTAGATTTTCTCTAATCATGACACTTTTTTGGAGAGACAATGGTTTTTAAACTTTCATATCTACTCCCAACTTGACATGTTGAAGTTGTTCAATCAAATGTGTACAAAAGACGTTAGATCCTCAAAAAATACACTAAATATGTAAGTATAGTGCATATTGACTATTAAGTGTACTATACTACAACAGAAAGATGGACAAAAAATGATAAAGGTAAGGTAGAGAGATTTTATTTAATTTCCAACCCCACTTGTAGCACCTAAATAATATACTTGACTTGACTATAGATTATAATTTCTTGATTCTTTTTTGTAAGACTCAATCATTTTTTTACTTTTGATATTGCCTAAAGTTTTAAATTTATTGCATCAAATTTCATGGTAAAAAATCCTTAATAAGCTAGAACAAATTTCCACTACTGTAGGAGTGAGGGTGGTTCATCATGATGGTGATGAAATAATTATTTATTTGAATGAAAGCCTTTTACAAAGCCCATTTCAAAAGTGATCATGAATTCAATTTTTTAATAAATTAATATTGTAGAATTTCATCACTTCATGAATGCTAAAGTACAATTTATAACAAAAATGGGTTCATTGTCTAAGTTTTAGTAACAAAAAAATAATGAGCTATCAGCCTATTCAACTTTATTAGTGTAAGTAATTTGGTGACAAAAAACACTAACTATATACTTAAGAGTACAGAAGTATTGATATGGGGTTACAGATTTCCATTTTTTAAATATATTATTTCATAATGATTTTAAAAGATTTTGCTATCATTGCTAAAAAAACTTTGAAAAAAAATGAAAGAATAGAAGAATTTAATTAGTGATGAACAAGCCTCACTGCTATCATGTTTGAATTTTTAAAGGGCAATCAAACCACTTTGGATCGATGGGTGTTGTCAAGGTTTTGTTAAGTCAAAAAACATATTATTGCACAATTTTTTGAGGAGGAAATAGCTCAAGGAAGTTAATTAACTATACAACTCTCACAAATGGCATCACTAGAATGTATGTTATAAATTTTATAAATACTCAAATTTGAGATAACTATGTTCATTAGGATTAACCCCTAAGCACTCCAAAGTCCATATTTTGGATGATAAACAAGTGCTTCAAGCTAGTGCTTTGTCCAAATAAATCTCATTCATCCAAATTAATGCTCAAGTTTTAAAGAAACATTTTTTTATAACCCATTTGATGAAATTAAGGTACATCATATATTTATACAAAGATTTAAACAAAACTATGAAAAACAAGGGATAGAAGGAAAATGACCAATTGCAAAATTAAGATATTTAACTCTACATTCTTTGCTACCAACAATTTGTTTTGTTTATAAACCTCCAAATCTATATTCCTCCCTTTCATAAGGACTCTTTAAAGGATTATCTCTAAAGGAATTAGGGGTTGTCCAGATTTCTAAAATTGTAAAGATTTATATTAAATATGATTTTGAATAATAATTTAATGATAATTCTCAAAAATAGTTCTTCAATATGATTCACAGATAATATCTATAAGACTAGATCAACTATTCCCTTTGTTTATGAATAATACCTCCTTTATATTATTATTCAAAAATCAAGGGAGTAATATGCAAACCAATATTTTTCAATAATATTCCAAGCTAAATATTGAAAATTCCTTCAAAAATCAATTGCAAATTAAATATTTGTGATTTTTATAAGAATTTTTCTTTCTAAGTTCAAAATTTAAAATTCTAATTGTAGTGATTTTTAAAGATTTTTTTATTGAATATTTACAAAGCAAAGTCTTTAGAATCTATATCATATAAATGTTGAAGAACCAAAATAGGAATCTTTAAAAAAAATTAATGGATGAAAAAATGCATTTTTGCCATTACAAAAGAATTCACCTCTTGGAAGGTCTACTTTCCTTCACGAAGGGGCTGTGAGTTTTTTGCAATGGAACTCACATCTCCTTTGGCTACTATTTATGAATAGTGACGACAATAATTTTTTTTTTAAAATACTTAAAAGTATTTAAAAGATTAAAGTACCATAATAAAAAATTTTAAAACTAAAATTCAAGTTGATGAAGATGATTTCAGCCACATCAAATGTGTATACTTTTGAATTTTCCTATTTATTTTAATACTAATATTTTTTTTCAATTTTTTTAGAATTTTCTAAATTATATTACTAAACTATCCCGACCAAATTAGACCCTGCAATCAACAGTTCTTTTTTAGCAAAGTTTCACACTTGTCAAAGGATTTAAGCCTATCCGACGCCCTCTAGATTTGCTCCAAAAAGAAATTCCCGTTTATTTGGCCAACGTTCCCTGCTGTCCGGGAACTCACAGACCTCCTGAGGCCTTAGTTTTCTTTAATGATGCTTGGGATGTGTTTGCATTCATCTATTGTTCAAAATCTCAACACGTAGTCCTTTAGGGGTTCAAGAAGATGTGTTACAAAAGAGGTTGTGATAATAAACTAAGCAAGACGTTAAAGTGGTCATTCAAAGTGTGCGTCTTGCAACCGTCTTCCCCCAAATAAGGGTAAATGTGAAAAATTACCTCTATTTTGTGAGTATTTATTCTGAGTAAGTTGGGGCCTCTGAATCCAAATTTGAACTCCAAATTTCCCAAATTTTTATCATGGGTGGCAAAAAAAAAGTATTCCAGTGGTTTCCCCATGAGTAAAACCACAGACTTTGAATGACCACTTTAACATCCTGCATAACCCAACTGTACTGTAGAATGACAATATGAAAAGGACCATTGAAACCTGTTGAAAGAAAGCTGACATGGGTCTGCTAAAGCTCAGGTAGTCAGGTACCTAGAATGTGTTCATATCTTCCCATGATTCGGGAGTTCAACGCGCTTGCTTGCCTGACTGGACCTCAAGATAAGGCCTTGAAGTCTGTGAAGCAGGGATTTAGTCTACTGTAGTCTCAAAGATGCAGCACAAATGGGACATGATTGATTGCTGGGTCAAGACAACTGCTTACACTGCATTGTTCTTCCAAATGAAATACCATTATTTAAAAAAGCAAACTTCATAATATCATACCTATAGGTCCTACTAAGTAGAAACTGTTGATGATATGAAATTTCTACTGTTTGAAAGTGAAAACCAACTCCTTAGCATCTGCATCATTGCATGAGAATTGTGAATCCCAACCATGCTACGAGTTGTAAATTGTCCAAACAATATGACTTAGTTACAAAAGAGAGCATCGTCAACTCAATTTTCTGGACTTTGATGAACTTCTCTTAAACATAACCCTCACGCATAGTAGCTGAATTTGGGTTATAATTGAAAACATGACATAACATGTCTCTTTATGCATGTATTCAACTTTCTTTATAGGTTGTTTTGGTACAAGGTGTACGGACATTTTAGGACCATCGCAGTCAAAAGTTACATAATCTCACCTAATATGCGACAAGACTTGGCAAACATATGGAGCATAGTTCTGTAGATCCATTACATCTAAGAAACTTGACTCAGGCACACATGCTGCAGATTACTAAGCATTTGCCTGTGAAGAATGGGATGAGGTTACACACCAAAACTAGCTAGTCAGCTTTGAATTCCCGAGTTGCAGAAGATAGCTTCTGCAGAGGCCGTGGTGCTAATGCAGTCAGCGTAGTTCGTGTGCTTGGTTTCGAGAGACCTCATACGGACTTACGACGGGCTTGAGTTCGGGAAAAAACAAAGACGCCCCCAGTGCCAAGAGCCCGCCCCAAAAGCAAGTTGTTGTCCAAAAACGTTAGGTTGTACCATGCTCCAATAGGAGCCCTGCATTTTCATAGAATTCTACCACATGAGGACTTGTTTTGTAACATGTAGAAAAGAAAGTACGGCTTCTGTTACAAAATATGAAATGATAGGGAGTGGAGGACAAGCAAATCAAAAATGAAATCAATCTTCAATTAGATTACCTTGTGGCATTCTCAGGTTGAGTTTGTGGCCCTCTGAGTGGAAATCGTAAGTCCAAACTTCGTAGAAACTGCAAAATCTGTCCAATGAAAAGTCCATACGCAGCACAGAAAATTTGTCAAAATTTCGTCAGTATTGAATAACAGGAAACAAAACCTCAAAAAATTCCAGAGCAACGGTAGCTATAGGAGTTAGAGAATAGCACTTTATCATCAAGATCTTGACTGGAAAAAGGGTATGTTCCTAATCCACCGTCTAGAGCTACTCATACTTTGTGAAAGAAGTTTGACAGTCTGATACAATAAATACAACTATGAAGCGTGCACACGAGGAGGATTTCTCTCGGTAAACGATCAAGTATACTTCACTTACACATCAAGAGGACTCGGTTAGTTTCCACTAATGCTCACATGCTCTAGAACACTTTATTTCCTTGCAAAATATATGAATGAACCGAAGAATATATTGCATAAACTCAGCAAGAGCAGTCTCAAGCATGATGAAGCGCTAGCAATGTAGCTTTAATAGTGACATGGGAGACGGATGTTCAACGACGAACTACAACTCCATGCGTTCCATAGAAATCGTCCTTAAACGTGAAGTCGGACGAGAAGTACCTGAAGATTGATAAAAGTGCGAGGCAAAAGCGCTGGAGCAATGAACGATTCCAATTCTGCACTTATCTCGACCTCAGCTACTCTTGCCTGAAGTGCACCCAATACCACAAATCTTACCAAACATAAGACATAGAATTCACCCTCTTAAGTGCAATGCGCGCAAAGACAACGAGCTGCTCTGGCTCCCAAAATTAGTATGACCTCGTTTCGTACCCGGGTTGCACACATGACATGGTAAAATAATGACGACTTCCTAAATACTGTACAGACAACGAATTTCCAAAAGCGCACCTCTTGAAAATTCAGAACGATGCTGCGAGGACTAGCAACAGAGAACTTGGCTGACACAATGAGGGTTGCGCCCTCATGCTCCTACATAGAAATGCAAAAAATGAACATTAATGAATGACGAAAACAACAAAACCAGGTGGGAGAAATTGAACAGTTAGAATCATAAATGTAAATGGATCGAAAGGGAAAGCAAAAGAAGGCACAAAACCAACGAAATGTGCTGAAAAGAGATCATAACATTCTATTTCCAAATTACAACGATGCCACAATCTGAATCTGACTGAGCACAGCGCTCTTACAAAATAGGTCTGCCCAGAATAACCCTCGAAATTGGACCAGTGAGTCGGTAGAAAGCAAAGTATACAAAACGAGGCACATGTGAAGACAGAAAAAAGCCACATAGGGGCCACAAACCTGTAGAAGTCCTCGAACGCTCCACCGCACAATATTTTCAACAATCCCACCATCTGTTCTGCCTTTACAGTCGAAATTCTGATAGACTTGTCCAACCTGCTCATAAAACCAATTACTAACATCACAACACGAAAGATTGCTCAAACCTAAATCGAATTCAATTAGAAAATGTCGACTATCCTAGCTTCCAGAGACAGATTGCAAGTCAGGAAGATGTGACCATACTATACTTGGCCAAAAAGCACATAGATTCCAGAGCATCTCTTACCGGAATTAAACCAAAGTATTGGTAAATACATGGACTCGTCACTCCAGAAGCAACATCTAGAAAGTCTAATCGACACGAGCGAGAAAAGAGAAAACAAGAGGGTGGGAACAAAGACTTAGAAAAGAGGGTTTCACCTGCAGTAAAGGGAGATTAGCCGCTTGTAGGAGCGAGATGACATCAGGAGCCGTCGTATATTGAAGTAACCAAGTCCCATGCAGCTGGTCTAGCACTAACGGCGTTCCTGCGTTGAACTTCTCCACGCCCACCTGGCTTTCCCATGCAGATTAGCCTGCGTCATGAGTTAACATCAACGCACATCCAAAGGCTTTACAAGAATGTACTCATACAAATAACTTCAGTAGCTCTAAATCTACACTATCCGACTTGAGAAACAAGCTCTTGAAAAGACTGCTCTTTAAAACAACTGTATGCTTCCAATCATTACCCAAGAGGTGAATCATGGTCTTCTTCCGTGACTCAAATTTCCAATGCTCCGTCATCTTGCGCATCGACAATGCACAAGAGCTCCGAGTAATGGTAATAATAGAATGCAAAATGGATGCCGCATGATTGGCGGGTCTTACTACCGACCAGAATGATGGCGTGATATAAGAGTTGATGCCACATTAACCCTTAAACGTACAAGGGATCCGATGGGTCATTTGAGGGTTAAAAAAAATCAATTGTTGCAAAGAAAATGGTTTCAAACTTAAATGCTTTTGAGTAAATCTAAGACCTATATTAGTTGTTCTCTAGTTTCACTACCACTTTGAATCATGGAAACCCGATCACTATGAAGAGATATATGAGTGTTTCAAACTTAAACTTCAGTAGAAAACAACAAAATATTGACTGTCCATAAACACATCAGCTTTTCATTCTAAGTGTTCACAAGCACGTTTCCATGCATTTGCTCCAAAAGTAATTTAATTTTGGATTCACTTAATCATTCAAAAACCAAGAACACTAAAAATAAGAGGAACATCATTTATTTGATGACCTACTTTGAATCAATGGAACATATCAATTACCTACATAAGTGAGGAGAATTTTGTTTTTTAGCCCCATTTTGATATGTACTACAGTTTCCAAGAAGAAAAAAGAAAAGAGGTGAAAATGACATTCAAAACTAACAAAAAATATATGTCGTTTTAACGATAAATTGTCTAGAAAACAACGTACCATGGCCTCTTCGATCGCGGCACGCTGGTCTGGCGTGACCTGCGAACCCCTTTTCGTGTCCATCACTGCCCGTAGGAGATCCAATTTAGCCCTCTCCACTTCCTGCTCCCTATCTTGATCCATCTGAGCTTGCTCTTGATCCTGACTTTCGCAAGGATATTATTTAGAAGCGACATACAACTCATGGAAAGTTCCATCAAAGCATAAAACGGGTTTACATGCATCAAGTTCCGACAAGAGCAATCTTCTGTGTCAGATTGATGCCATTTGCCTTCCAAGGAGCGAGACCTGACATTGACACTGACATTGACAACACACATTGTCAATGTCATATCATGTCACGCAGACATGACATTGACAACACATTTCCCTGCACAGACCAGCCGCAAGGTAGGGTTGCAAAAAAATTCCATTCATATAGTACGTTAATAAGCACTTCAACGACATAGTCATCGACCATTGTAGGATTGCAAATGTTATTGAATGACCAAATTTTACTCTTTCAGGCGAGTAAAATAAGTGGAATTGCAGTGACGAGGAAGCCCTTGCTGATAAAAAATTGGATATATATCATCGTAATACACAAGAAATATATGACTCCTGAACCCTTTTTCTTGTAGAAGGTCTAAGTCTCAGTCGCCAATAGTTTAAATCGCTTAACATAATTTAAAATTTGCTGAGTCATTTAAACCGTGGGGTACGCAGTGAATGGCATGATTGCTATACATTTGTAAAGAACACCCAAACCTTATACCAGCCTCAAGAACCTTCCACATTGAAATCCTAAGGTTTTGAAAAAAATTCATAACGAAAGTATGTTTTTTATAAGGAAAAAACCAACCCATTTTACACAACTTAGAAGACAGAGAGATCAAAGAAACAACATAAAAATCATTACAACAAAATCTCAACTAAAAATTTCATTGTACAGCAACGACGGGAATCCACACATCGAATTCCTGCAACAGCAATCTTCTGTATCTGAGGTAATGCCAATTCTCTGCAAGTGACCTAGACCTACGGACACCAAAACCCTAAATCAACCTCAAAAAACTCCCACGCTGAATTCCTGAGGGTTCTCAAAAATTTCTCTAGCAAAACGAAGACACCTCAAAATCAACTCGTTTCACACAATTCAGCAAACAGAAAGATAAAAAAAAGAATTAAATTCTCTTAAAACCTAAAATAACCACACCGATGATCGCATCCCCATATTTCAACAAATTTCTTAGTGCAGCAAAACATCGAATTCATGCGAGCGCAATCTTCTGAACCTGAGTAATACCATTTCCCTGCAAGTAATCTAGCCCTACGGACACCAAAACCCCTAAACCAAACCCAACAACCTCCCACACCGAATCCATCAAGATTTTAACAAATCTCTTCACCTAAAACAAAGGAATCCTCATGACCCTCAAAATCAACTCGTTTCACATAATTCAGCAAACAGAGAGATCACGAAAAAGAATCAAATTTTTCTTCAAACCTAAAAAACTCATACAGATGCTCGCATCCCCAAATTTCATCGAAAGAGAACCAATGGCAGTAGTAGTCTACCTCGACTACAGCAGCGAATTTCCATGATCGACGCTCCCTGGTCCTGAAATCGAACCCATTGGCAATCCTACTGACAAGAAACGAGCCTCGAGCTCCCGAACAATGGATCAAACTCTGCCCTGGCTTGACATCGCCACGCACTTGATTCCCCAAAAAATTGTGCCCATGTAGAGGCTTTCCTACAGAAGGCTTCCACAGGGCTGTGGACATGATCATCGTGTGCAATTGGGGATGCAGGGGCTTTGGGTTTATGAAAAAACTACGATTGCCGAGAAGGAGATGAAGCATATGCAGTTACTTTGGGACCGCTGCGCGGTCAAGGACTTGCCAAGTTACCATTGTCAGATAAGGCAACGTGCGTCCGTGACCGCTGATATGGACAAGGTGCATCCTCACCTGAATCAGACACTTTTTTGAGGTCCGGTATCTCTGAACACAATTACAAATTGCTAAAAAAATTCACACAAGATGGTACCAAATGAAAGTGGAAGTGAATGCAATTAGTTTGAGAGCTTCTAGAGAGCATGTGATTAAACTACAAATATTTAAAATAGAGGTTATAGGAACACGTACTATTGACACTAGAGTATCTATAATTGGATATTCTTGAATTACAGAAATCACACCATGGTACCAAATGAAAATGGAAGTGAATGCAATTAGTTTGAGAGTTTTTAGAAAGCATGTGAGTAAACTACAAATATTTAATCCCTAAAGGACCGAGCCTTTCTTTTGCCAAAAAAACACTAAAAACTAACATATCTATAGCAAAGAGTAAAAAAAAAATTTAATGTTTTTTTTTCACATCTTACCGTAGGGTCTTACACCTAAATAGTATTAAAAAGTGCAGAAAAAATTTCAAAACTTTTGACCGTACAGATTGCAAGATGTTTGCATTTAAAGTGGAAAAAACAAGTTTTTCAGCACATTGCGGGACTGGATTTTTTGACTTTGAACATTTTTAACTTAAAATATTTGCACTACAGAGTTTTGAGCTTTAAATGTGTATAGTGGAAATTGAGTTGAGAGTCTAAAGAAAAAAAAGAAATTCAAAAAAACATAATTTTCATTCTTAAAAAAAAATCCGGTTCCATATCCAAAAACCCCGAATAACTGAAGGCCTTTGTACCATAAGCCAAGTTTGTAAATGGAACCACTAACATTCCTTTGGATGTGGTTTCATTTTGTTAACATTTAATTCTTTTGCATATCCAATTGTAGGGTCTTGTACTAGCTAGTATGAGAATGTTTGGAAGAAATTTCAAAATCTTTGACTATATCAATTGCGCTTGTAAAGTGAAGAAAATAATTTTTTGTGCTCCCAATCTGACTAGATTATAAGACTTTGAATCCTCTGAACATATTTTTGTACTAGAAATTGTGAATTTAAATTTTTATATCTTGATGAATTGAATTGAAGGTTTGCCCCCCCCCCCCTTGATTTTCATTCTCTAAAGAATTGTTAAATAGAAGTAGGTATGAGATAGAAGGAACAACTAAATTGTTGATAGCTCTAAGATGGAATTGAAATACACTAATTCCAATGGTGCACTTGTTCTAGAAAGCAAATGACTAAACAATGTACAACTTCTTTTTTGGAAAAAAATTGTTATAATTGAGTACAAAAACCGATCCAGTACATTATTTTCTCAAGAATTTGCTAAGATTGCCTTCAAAATAAGAAGCTTTATAACTTTTGCATCAATTTTTCTATTTTTTTTGTTATTTTGCTACCTATCTTTGCTTGTTTTGGGCTCATTATAGCATAAGTTTTGCTCTTAGCAGGCACCGATTGAAAGCAAAATTATTATATTCACCAAAAGCTTCTAAGTTTTCCTATCTTAAAAAAAGTTTCAAAAATTCTTGCCAAAAATTGAGATTATAGGTACCTGTTGGAAGTCCCCAAAGTCCCCTAAAGGAACTTTTGGGACTTTAGGGATTAAAGATACACTTTGGGAACCTTTTGCCTTATTGTATTGTATGTAACCTAGTTCTCAAGATTAAGTTACCGTCTAAACCCCTAAATGTATTGATGAGTGTTCAAATTAAAAACAAAAAAATCACATTAAGATAATCATAATATTCTTTTGAAATATCTACGCCATTTGATATATAGGATAGGAAATTCTTTCTTTTCAATACTGTATAATATTTTCTTCCTTAAATATTGGAAATGATACCAATCCAGGCTCTTAAACATTCATCATCCTTTATAAAGATGGTTCGGTCTTTAAGGGTTCATCTTAAATGCCCGAGGCATCAAATTTTGGTAGCAATAATGTTTTGAAGTTAAATAAAATCTAACCAAGTTACTATTTTTAGAAGTTTATATTTTTGAAAGACTTATTTTGAAGTTTAGTTTTAGCATCAAAAAATCTGATTTTGAAAATTTTCTATTCAAGATTTTGTGCAAAGATGTCCATTGCAATCTTGACTTTCCGTGGTGTTGAGGGCTCTTGGAAATGAGCCTCAAAAATACAAGATCTTGGAGAAAAAATCATATTAGAAATTCATTTAAAAAAATTGTGGAGTAGCTTTTGAAACTCATAAATTGACTGGGGTTATGTATATTAGGCTCTTTGACCTCATATTTTTTTGGTCATCAACTTTTTAGATTTGACATGTGAAAAGAAGACTAAAAGACTTCAAATAATTTTTGCAATTTTAACACGTACCTACGTGATCAAATATTACAATCTTTCCATCCTATAAGTGAAATTACTGTATTTCTTTTAGTATGTAATCTCTAATATGTCTAGTTTGAATTTGTACGGTTACAATTAATCCCTAAAGGACCATTGTCCCTTTGGAGGACAAATGTATTTTCGGGCAGGTACCTACGGGCTGAAATTTTCTCTTGAGTTTTTGAAACTCTTTTTGGAGGTAGAAAATCTGCTTAGCTTTGTGGGAATGTAATTTTTTTCACAATTGGTGCCCGGGAACAAAAGCATGACCAAATAAACTCAAAATAGGGGATGGGTGGCAAGACGGGCAGCAAAAAAAAAACTGTAATTTTTTTTTTAGTACTTTTGTTCTTATAGATTATATTTTTGTCTATCTTTGATTCATTTCATTTGAATTTGTTATAAGAAAATTATGGACATTCTTGTTTTTCGAGTAGTAAGAGCATATTTTTGAAAAAAATAACTTGTACAATTCATTTTTGAATGAAATTTTTCAAATTTTATTTTTGCATGGTTTAGTTTATTTTGTTTCAACAATCTCACCATTGGACTTAGTGCATATTAATTCCATCTAAAAGATATGAATATTTTAGATTTTCCTTCTATCTTGTAACTACTTTTATTTAACAAATTTTTTAAGAATGATAATTAAGTTTTTTTGAATTTCTTTTTTTCCTAGACTCTCAACTCAGTTTTCTACTACAAAGATTTAACGCTCAAAATCCTATAGTGCAAAAAGTTTAAGTTAAAAATGTTCAAAGTCAAAAAATCTAGTCCCGTAATGCGTACTTGTTTTTTCCACTTTATCTTGCAATTTGTGGGGTCAAAAATTATGAGATTTTTTCCACACTTTTTTATACTAGTTAGGTGTAAGATCCTATGGTTAAATGTGAAAAAAAAAAATTAAATTTTTTTTAACTCTTTGCTATAGAAATGGCAGTTTTTAGTGTTTTTTGGTAGAGAAAAGGCCTTGATCCTCTAAGGGTTAAAAGAAATTAACACAACTTATCAAAATGTTAGCTTTTTGTTCAATTTAGAGCAAATTCCAAGAAGCTCAAAAAGGGCCTTGGGCATTTAGGCGGGGCCCATCTAAGTAATTGAATATAAGTGTCCAATCATTGCCTTCACTTATTCACCAAATTCATTTTTTTCATCATATAAAAGATTGCAATGTCATAGAAACAAATTGTAATATAGAGTCCCAACACTCCCCAAAGTCTAGATTTTGGATGTTGAATAACATGCTAAAATGAGATTTTGTCTATACAAGTATTCATTTATCTAAAGTAATGCTTGTATCTATATAAAGTCAACCTATGACCTCTTTCATGAAGTAGACATAGTATGTTTGTACAAAAATATAAGCAAAAATTTGCAAAAAATAAAGAAAGGATTTGGTTGCCATAATCCCTGAGCGCTTTAGGGGACCAAAAGTGTCTCCACATAGTCTAGAAGTCCAATTTGAAGTGCTATAACTTTTGCATCCAATGTCCAAATTCAATAAAACTTATTGGAAAATTTTACTTCTCTCTTCTAATTTGTGTGGTAAAATTTTCAAATCAATTCAAGGTGTACTAATTTTTTGGAAGCCATTCGAAGTTCACAGGTTCAATTTGAATTCATCAAACTACATTTTGATGGCTGCAACTTTATGGGCTTGTATATCCTTCATCTAATGTTTATTTTCAATAAAATTTGTTGGATAATGATTCCTCGAAGTTTAGTTATTGTGGTGAAATTTTCATGTCATTCCAAGTTGTTTTGAATGTTCGGAAGCAATTCAAATTTCAAAATCCGGACAAGTTTGGATTACAATAAACTTCGGCAACTTCTTTTTTCTTCATATGGTGTCCATTTCCAATATTAAAAAATTTAGAAAGTTGAGCATACTAGTCTAATTTGTGCAGTTAATATTTCACATCAATCCAAGAAGTTACGAGTGTCTAAAAACATGTTAGTAGAAGGAAATTCAGCTTTAGATGCATTTTTTGCAATTTCTTTTCCTATTTTTTGACATTTCAAATCCATTTGGCAAACATAATGAGTCATTTGAATGAAATTTTTGTTCACCAATGTGTTAGTATATTGGTTTTGAAGCACTTTGTAGTTTAAAGTTTTTTCATTTGAGTAGATTTAGAAATCAAATTTTACCTCCCAAAAGTGTTTCTAGAAAGTTTCAGAATCCTTTTTTAACACAAAATCATTATATTCTTGCAATATATGTGGCCAAACAACTCCAGATTTGATTCACGTCATCTTCAACACATACACTATAAGATTGTATGGTTGAGATTTATATATGTTGGTGACATTTAGATCTATAATACTTCATAGGCAATGATGTTTTTAAACCCGGAAAGGCATTTGTTTTTAGGGGTTAATGTAACCCTCTATATACTTTAGTTTTGAAATAGAAAGATTTGAAAGCCCCAAGCTAGTGAGGTGGTCAAAACCTGAGCTTTCCCGGGGTGCTTACCATTGTAGTCCACCCAACTATGGTTGGGTCAAATGACCTCGTTGTTGTACAGGGACCTGAGGATTCTTGAAGGAAAGAACATGTCAGTTCCTTATTACAAGGTCTACCTCCTAACATAGGCATCAAGGATAGAATTCACCATCTAAGTCCTTGAGTCTTAAGTCCCAGCAGACTCTTCATTCACACCGGTCTTCACACTGAAGTTACCCTTCTTCTCCTACAGATTAAGCATTGTACTAAGTTTCATTGCTTTTCTTCTTTGTTGAGTATCATCTCCAATCTTTGCTTTCATTGACAGTTTTGCAGCTGACACCTAAATGAAGTTATAAATTGAATATTTGCTGAGATAATGTAATTTTACAACTGAAGAAAAGCAGTTCCACTGAGCAGCAATAACCTGAAGGAGTGTTACAAAATCCAGCTATGAACAGATCGACCTCTGCTGCCAACATTGGAAGTTACCAACATTCTCCTCAGACAGGTGGTATGGCCTGGATGTCTTGCGGGTGGCTGGCTGCTTACACCCAAGCTCGAACCAAGCAACGTTTGCTGGTGCTGTGTCCCAAATGGATGCGCAGATTCAGGTGCACTCGCCAAACTGCACAAAATAGTGAAATTAGGTTGCCCCACACTAATTTCGTGACAGTTCACACTATAGAAATATTCACTGATTTTGTACAATGATGCATTCAATTCAAAACCATGTGTATGGCATAGATTTGTGCATCAGTTCAAGGCCTCGTTTTGAGAGTGGCATGTACCGCCATGTGAAACAAGCATTGATCCATGAAGTAAACGATCTCAGGTAAGGCAACCTAATTGACAAGGCAACCTAATTTCACTATTTTGTGTACCCATCTCCCAAATTTGCCAATTTGCAAACAATTTCCTCCAATCTGCCTCCAATCACTTGCCTGTAAGTTAAGTTGCGGCGATTCGGTGCTGAGATTGAGGTTGTGTCCCACGTGGACATCCATCGCATTCAATCGCTTGATCTTCCCTCTGGCTAACTGAATTTGTAAGGCCGTGATCTTGAGAAGCCTTGAGAGCTTGAATTTGGGTACGTTCAGGTGACAGTTACTCCAAGGACCACCCCACTCTTTCTGGCAGGCTATAAGTTAAGTTAAGTTACTGTACTACAGTATGTACATGCAACTGGAATTTCATGGCGTGATCCAAAGGTTTGTTAATGGATCTCAACACTCGTTTCCAATTTGCTGGCCACGTGAACAATTCATGATGGCTGTCAAAGATGCTCTCTGCCCGGTGAGACTGTTTTTTGCAACATGGACAATTTCATTAAAATGGCGGTATTTCAAGTGTCACTTTCATTGATGGTGTGCCATTCTTCCCCATATAGGATAGGTATAGATTCCAGAACAGCCATTTTGAACCATCTAGGATAGGTGTAGATTTAGAATAGCCATTCTAAACCATTTTTGTGCCATTTAAAAAAAATATCATCATTTAAATGAAATTATCCATCAACCAAACTACTAAGATGTATATTGTACACAAAATAGTGAAATTAGGTTGCCCCATACTAATTTCTCAACATTCAATACTATATAAATATGTACAATCATTACAATTAAGAATGCAGTAATGATGGAATTATGTGTGTTGTATGGGTCGGTGCACTATTCATGGCTCAAGTTTAGAGAATTGCATGCCCCTCCATGTGGACAAGCAGTAGCTCATGAGCTAACTTCTCTTAGTGAAGGCAATCTAATTGTTAAGGCAATCTAATTTCACTATTTTTTGTAGTTAGAGTAGCCTCATTGCAACATGGGGAAGCAACACTTTAAATGTTCTGCACTGATGATCTTCTAACATCTTCTAGGATCAATGGTGCAAAACATTTAAAGTGTTGCTTCCCTGTGTTGCAATGGGGCTATTCTTAGAAAGCAAAAGAATAACCCCAAGGACTAAGTAAAGCTATTACTACGACTGCATTTATAACTTCATTTTTAGGCATTCAAACATTTCAGAAAATTTAGAGATTGAATAGGCCCACCAGACTTTAGAGCAGTTCCCCCAAAAGTTCAAACAAAAAAAACAAATTGGTCCAATTCTGGCAACCCCTGTAGAGACAGGACGTTAAATCTCCCCGTCCTTTGTGGGTCTGGCTGTCAAAAAGCTGGGCTGTCAAGACGGCGCCCAGCCAAGCGCGCCGGTAGCTGGGCGGAAAGTGCAGGACATAAAAGTGCTAAACACAAAAATACAGGACACGATGTCCTTTACAGGGCGACGGCGTAGGGTTTAGGGCGGCGGGATAGGTTTTTGGGTTTTTGTTTAACTACGAACTAATTTAGATAACCCACATTGTTTGTAAACCCTCCCACCACCCCATATGTATATAAAGAGTTGTGTTTTCAATTCTAAATACAATTCATGAATGCCTTCTGAAGCAAAGTGAGATAAATGTGGCGTCATGCCACATCATGGGCCCATTTCAAATGGACAATTTAATGTCTTGCAAAAAAAAAATTCCAAATTTTTTTTTCAAGTTCTACTAAAACAACATTTTGGGGCACAATTCAAACAATAAATTTCAAAGTTCATAAGAGACACATAAGCAACAGGGTGGCCCCCCAAATGTAACTTTTCGTAATTTAAAAAAAGCTGAAGTATCCATTCTATGCAGGACCTATATAATGATGAATTTTTCATGAAGTATAAGGTTAGGAGATGGACGTGGATGGAACTTTATGCGTCTCTCATGAATTTTAAATATGTTGTTTGAATTGTGCCCCAAAATGTTGTTTTAATAGAACTTGAAAAAAAAATTTGGAATTTTTTTTTGCAGGACTCTAAATTGTCCATTTGAAATGGGCCCATAATGTGGCATGACGCCACATCTATCTCACTTTGCTTCAAAAGGCATTCATGAATTGTGTTTAGAATTGAAAACACAACTCTTTATATACATATGGGGTGGTGGGAGGGTTTACGAATAATGTGGTTATCTAAATTAGTTCTTAGTTAAACAAAAACCCAAAAACCTAGCCCGCTGCCCTAAACCCTGCACCATCGCCCTGTAAAAGACATTGTGTCCTGTATTTTTATGTTCTGCACTTTCCGCCCAGCTACCCGCGTGTTTGGTTGGGCGCCGTCCTGACAACCTGGCTTCTTGACAGCCAGACCTACAAAGGACGGGGAGAATTAACGTCCTACCCTGTAGAGCCCCATTTTTTTCCTCTAATGAAAGACATTGGTGCAAAATTGAGAACTCCTGCAATCATTGTGGACAAGTTGTAAAGTGGGTACACAAAAACTTGCAACTTCTCTAAAATTGCCATCATCATTCTAAGGGCACATCTCTAAAAACAATATGTACCTATGTGGAAGAAACAATTTTAAAATATCTATAAGAAAAACTTTGACCCTTCATAACTTTTGCATATGATGTCGAAATGTCACATTCTTTAGTGCATTCAAACCTCCTTTCACTTGCCAAGAAAAAAATATGAAAATTTGACTAGGAAGAATAGCAAAAAGTAAAGATTTGTAGGTATTCACCTTACCAAACAAATTGGGTTGTTTGTCAACTACAAACTAACTTGGAAGCTTGTCAACTCATTATGCCTATGCGGCCCTAGCCACATAGGTGTTTATGTTTTGCTATGCAATGCTATCCAGACATATCCTTCTGCTAGTTAACCTCCTCAAATGAGAGATTATGAGAGATAATTGTATTTAATAACATCTTCATAAGCATTTGAGCATTTTTGCTATTAGGAGAATGCTTACATTTATTCAATCTTGTTGGTATTGGAAAGACAATGCTACTGCATTTTAGGATGTATGTTTTGAACATGTTTAGTTCATCTTCAAAATCAATATGTACCTACGGAGGAGTTTTTCACATATTGCTTGAAGTTGCCCGGGCTTTACAAAACGTTCAAGGCAACATAAATTTTGATTCAAACACCTAATAGGAAAAATAATTACATTCCCACTAAGGGGTACATGTTTACACCTTCTATCAAAATGTGAATATCTAACCAAAATTGACTTTGTGCGTAATTACTTGAGATCCTTTGCATACATTGAACAATCACTTGGTCTTTTATGGGTTAAATTTGAATTCTTGTCTTTGCTTACTATTATAAAAAACATATTTTGGACATCTCTTTTTTTTCCAGCTGAGGCTCTGGAAGGACTACTTAAGCTCCAATATGATTCTTTTTTTTCAAAATCAATTTAAGTTGTAATTGAAACAATGATCTTATTCCAAAATTTGCAACTTAACTTTGAAACAATGCTGAGGACACAAAGTGTTTAATGATCCATGATAAAATTGTTATAGGTAAAAGATTTACAATTGTTAGACTCTTAACCATAAGCTATACTAGTAATGAAAACCAACAAGCTACACTACTTTGTTCACTAAAAACCACCCCATTTGTATGAATTGATTCAATGTGTTATGAACTTCCAATGAAATTATAGAAACCAAGGTCTGATTAACCAAATATGAAGTCAAATGATGACTATGATAATTGCATCTATTGTAATTTGTGATCCTTTTCTACAACCTAGTAGTAAACTCCTACAATTTTTGCCTAAAATGTATTGCCTCTATTCATGAGAGCCTAGAGAGTGAAGAAGCATTGCAACAAATATAGTAAACTACCCCATTCCAAACCAAATGGGAGCAAGCCCATTGTGGAATAAAATATGTTAGTGGTGTACATTCAAGTCATAAAATGTACACCAATAACATAATTTAGCCACAATAAGCTTGCTTCCATTTGGTCTAGATTGGGGTAGTTTACTTTAATACTTATGAAGTGTTTGCGCTTGTATCAATTCATATTTGCCAATTTTAGGTGGAAAGGATTCTTGCATCAAATGAAAGTGCTCTTTCTAATCAGGTTTCATTGTAAGGTAGTTTGCTATTAAAGCGACCGTACTATATAAGCAATCATGACATAGAGGTATCATTAGAGGAGATTTCGGGGTGTTAGGAGTTTGCGAGTTCCCCTGCATTCCCAGACTGCGAGAACGCAGGGGAAGCAGCTAGCTGACGTGGCACAGCGACTGCCACATCATTTTTTTAATTTTTAATTTTTTAATTTTTGCTTAAAATGATATTTTTTTTATTTTTTATTTTTTGAGGAAAAAAAAATCTGACACACCCGTACCGTCATTCATTGAATCCGGGCAGACTAGCAAACGGGCCTAAAACAGTCTTCCAAGGCCTCCGAAAATCCCTCTAATGGTTTTGCTTTCTTCAATGTACAAGTAGTGTACATTTAACCCTTAAAGGACCATTGTCCATTTGGTAGACATTTGGGATTTGGGCAAATATCTATGAATAGAATTTTTATCTTGATCTTTTTAATTTTTTTGGAAAACAATAAGTTTCATGGGATTGTAATTGTTTTTTCAATCGGTGCCAGGGAACAAAAGTTACGCCCAAATAAACTCAAAATAGGGGAAAAGGGGCAACAAAAAAAGATTTGCAAATTTTTTTAAAAAAGATTTGCAAAATTAAAATTTTTTTTTTTTGACTTTTTTGCCCATAGATTATATTTTTGTCTATTTGGAAAGCTTTTATTCATTCCATTTGGATTTGTTATGAGAAATTTATGGACAATCTTATTGGGCACTTAGAGCATCTTCTTGATAAAAATAACTTGTACCACAGAGTTTTGAGCTTTAAATCTTTATAGTGGAGAATTGAATTGAGAGTCTAGCAAAAAATAAATAAATAAAACTTAATTTTCATTATTAAAAAAATTGTTAAGTAGAAGTAGGTATGAGGTAGAAGGAAAATCTAAGCTATTAATATCTTTTATATGCAATTGAAAAACACTAATCCCAGTAGTGAGATTGTTCTAGCAAAAAAACTAAACCACATATAACTTTTCTTTTTGAAAAATTGTTAAAATTGCATTCAAAAATTAATCCTACAAAAATTTAAAGTTAAAAATGTTCAAAGTCAAAAAACCTAGTTCCACAGTGTGTTGAAAAACTGGGTTTCACTTTAAATGCAAAAATCTTGCAATTTGTGCGGTTAAAAATTCTGAAAATGTTTCCACATATTGTCATACTAGTTAGGTATAAGAACCTACGGCTAGATGTGAAAAAAACAACAGTTTTCAATTCTTTTTACTCTTTGCTATATAAATGGCAGTTTTGAGTATTTTTCGGCAAAAAAAATGGCCTTGGTCCTTTAGGGTTAAAGAGGTGGTTGCTTTTAGTGACCACTGCATATCAACTTCAAAAATTCATAACTAAGTCCACAAAGGTCCAACAAATATGAAACGACTTGGGTTACATGCCAGTTCCATTTTTCTTCCTACTAAAATTGACTGAAAATTGTTTCAAGGAGTTTATCTTCCCTGAAAAGGCAATTAGCTCTTAAATGGTCGCTTTAAGAGCACACTACCTTATTTCATGCTGTTCTACATGATGAGTGCCGATAATCTCAGTTGTAGGTATGATGGTGCCATGGCTACTGCTAACATACAACCCTAGCCTAGTGGAGAGGATGAGTTCTCTCTGTGAGTACATCACTTTGTGATTGAACACCATCGATCCCTTTGCATGTTGCTTCCATACCGTGGACAACAAGACATCCACAATTTAAACAGAGTATTGTGTTACAGAGAAATTAAAATGTTGCACACATGATTTAAACTGTGAGATGGTAGAGTATGCATGGCATAATACACATGGATTGAAACCCACAATAGAGGCAATAAATATGACAAATTTCAGCTTACTAAAGTGGCTCCACAAATGCAGTACAATTTGAATTTTGCAAGTGCAGTGTGGCAAAAGAGGAATGTCAGATTGGACACACATTACCCCAAAATATTTCACACCATGTGGGTAGAAGGAAGTGGCGGCTGTTGAATCTACAGTTGCTTTACGCCAGGCAGGCGGGCACTCCGTCAAAGATGAGACGGGTTCAAAGTTGTTGGAGGAATCCTTCAACCAGCCGGCCATGAGAGGCCTCACAGCCTCTCTCTGTGATTCGGTCCCTGCTTCGTTGTCCCTTGTCTCGTTGTCGGTCATGTGCATCTCTGTGTGGTCTGTCTGTGGTCCTTTTTCCCGCTAGGCCATTTGTGGTTGATGGTCTTGTATTCTGCCCTTGCAATGAAATTCCATTTCATTTGTTTCAAAAAAAAAAAAAAAAATTGTTGGAGGAACCAAAGAAGCAGGGCTTCTCTGGCTGATCTGGCACCGAGCTGTTGTAGTCAATGAATGGCAAGGGAAAATTCATCATACTATTGACACAAGTTGTCCCGGTTTGTCGGAGACATACCCATGAGACTATCCACTATCTGTTGAGAATGTAGGTACACTCCAGGTTGCAATTAACACACACACACCTCACTGCAAAAAAGATGAGAGCTGTTGATCTTAAAAAATAATCCCCCCCTCCGACATTGTTGATCTTGGGAAAAAAGAAATATGGATATGGATACGGACATGGATATGGGTACGGAATACGAAATACATATGCCATTAACCCATATCATTTGTCCATATGGATTGGTCTCGAAAATATAAGTATGGTTGGGGGGGTATTAAAATAAAAACACAAGTATTGTTAATCACTGAATTAATTCCAAATGAGCATTAGAGTGACTATCCGTTGAGGGTGTAGGTACAATACTGTGCTACATATATTTTGAGAGTGCCAAGCTGCGCATCGGGTGTGGCACTGAAGGATTCACATCACGAACACCTTAACCCCTAAAGGACCAAAATGCATTTTTTGGCAACATAGAAGTTTGGGCAGGTATGTGTGACTAGAGATTTGCATATTTTGGGCTGAAATTTTTATAGAAGGTGGGGACAAGGAATATCTTTCATATGCACCAAATTTGATGACATTTGGAAATACAAGTAAAAAGTTATGGCCTAATATGTTGTTTGTTTCTAAACTCGGGCAGTCCGGGCAGATAAGAAAAAATCACTTTTTTCAAAAATAAAAATTTGAAATTGGTTTATTAGATTTATATATATGTGGAAAACTTTGAATCATTCCATTTTGATCAATGAGTCAAACTTTACAAGGATTTTTAGTTTGCGGGCAGTTATGGATTGTCTACTCTAAAATAAACTTTGAAGTCGTTTATTTCACTCAATTTTCAATATTTTTCAAAAATAAAATAAAATTTTAGGATGTAGATGGTTTATTACAACATTGCAGCCATTGGGATTGGCATTTTTCAATTCCATAATTAACTTCTTAATAATTTAGTGTTTTGAACCATTCTCTACTTTTTTCTACTTACTATTTTTTTCCTATATGTTGTACAGTTTCAAATAGTCTGAAAATTTTCAAGTATGTAGCCAACTTGCCCTGAAGAATGAATCCAAAGAAGCACAACCATTTCAGAATTTTTTTTCATAATAATCTGACCTTGTGAAGTGCAGCTGCTTGATTTTTTGCAGGGCCAAAAAAGGACTTTTTGCACTTCAGACGCTAATATCTTCCAATCTACACAATAGAAATTTCTGAAATTTTTTCCTTACATTTTCAGACCAGAGTACTACAAGATCCTACAGTTACATGTGTCTAAAAATGATATTTTTCAAAAATTTGGTACTTGTTCTAGAAATGGCAATTTTGGAGCATTTTTGGTGAGAACATAGTCAAGGAACTTTAGGGGTTAATCACCTCCAAGGAAGCTTGCGGCCTGTGAAGCCCCTCACCTGGAAGCAAGGGATTTTTTCCAATCGCATCCTGAGGAAGTTTAACATGATCAGCAATATTTGGGCAGCTTTGAAAACATTCTTTTTGTGGACACTCTGGGTGGAACGCAATGATGCAGTTTTTAACAACATTTAGTAGCATCCAGAGAAATGGGAGCAATAGATTTGGCTTGGACTTGTAGACTATAGCAGGGTCAGATGGGGGAAAGTCCAAGATGTCGTGACAAACATCCGGACAGGGCTGCCAACACCAAAGAAAGGTTTTGGAAGAAATGGTGTCGGTCCATGATCATTGCCAAGATGGTAGGGGGGAAACCCCGTTGGGCTCTGTCTGGTCCCCGTGCAGGCTTTGTGTAACAATCTCCATAGATTTAGACATTAGTATGGGGCGGCTAACACAATGGCTGTTTGTTTGTTACTTTACTAAGGTAGGAGCACCTAACGGCATTAATGTATCTAATGCCGTCAATTTCTACAAATAATAGTCATTTCAGAATTTAAATGTAAGGAGATTGTAGATAGCTTATTTTTTTGACCTAAATTATAAGCTATCTATAGTCTACCAACGACGCTAGAATGTGAGTGTTGAGCGATGAGCAATGAGCAATTAGAATTGAACGCTCATTGCAAATATTTTTACTAAAAATAGACATGTCAGGGTAATTAATAATGCTGTTAGATCCAAAATTAGTATTGTCAAAACTCAGATTTAGAAAAGATTTCCCAAAAAATTTACAAAGATTTGAGTTTAAATAATCATTTTTGCAATCAAATGTTGCATAAATGAAAGTAGCATTTCTTGCAATAAAAGAGGTACAATCACAAATTTGATGTCATCCATGTCATCTATGTCATCCATTCATCATCCATCCATGTCATCCATTCATCCATCCATCCAAAAAAGGCTTAATTTGTACATTGTAATATATATCTCAAAATGTTGTGTGCAATGTATATATTTATTTATGTAAAAAATAAAAATAAAAATAATCAATTTCTATTTGTATTGTTGGCTTCAAAACTCTGTTAACTATTTTTGAGCTGGTTTAGGGCTCCTCCAAATCAAATAGCACCATTAAGGGTCATTTGGAGAAATGTAACAATCAGTCCTACAGTATAGTTTCCCTATGGCTTAGGAGCACTTTCAAGATTCATTTGTAGGACTGTAACATTTCAACACACACTATTATTTGGCTGAATTCAGCCTTTTCTTATATATTTTTTTGATATTTAGGATTTTACACATGATTTTAGTGGTCCTTGGGGTGCCATGAAGTACTTCTACCCTGAACTATATAGCCTTCAAGACACGTGGCAACTACTCCACTGGTCCGTTATTTACCCACTTCTAAATATATGTGGTTTGCTACAAGCTACTTACACATTTTAAAGATTGCTACTTGCAAGTAGGAGCTTCACTTCATCAAAGCTCAAACTAGGGGCATGTATATACTTGTCGTCCTTTGAGTTTGCCTTGCAAAGAAATCTGAAAATATAGTACAAATGCTTGCAATTCACCCATGATTTTCTACTACCAAGTGCAGCTGTACTCATGGTGATGAAGTCTTCGCAAGTACAAGCATAGAAGTCCGAAATAGTGATTTGGTAGACCTTATGGACGGGAAATATACCCAACTTTAGAGTTATCACTCTACCATAGCTAGGGTACAGAATAATATTTACAGATTCAACGACCGCTTTCAAGTTCCGTACTGTCTCCCATTTGTTAAGGTGGTCAACTGTGGGCGCATTAGGGTTACGTCGGATGGTCCTCCCCAATTGCTTCGTGGGGTGCATATGACCCTCAACTGGCTGCAAATCACTATCTGGTTGCTTCGGATGAAGGAAGGATACACCTCTCTCCATATTCTCTTCATTAAAAAGGTGGAGTGTTGCTCCACCTACCTCTTCAATTTGCAATTGGAACCTTGCTTATTCTAGAGAAAGTATTTTTGATTTGGTGAGATGTGTTCCACATGCAACATGCCAAACACTTGGAAGAGGGGGCTAGTCGTGAACCCACTTCACCTTGGAGCCTCCTGCATAGTGCAAGAGGTCGTCGGCGCAAAACCAAAAATCAAAGTTGATGATGACCTTTGTCCCATACTCTGTCATGCGGCCATTGTAAGTAGGTGCTGCCATTCCACTTTTTTTGGACTTGTTAATCTTCGCCCCACATTTCTTCTTCATCCCAACTTGAACTCCATGACAAGTCTTTGCTTCCTTCTGACATCTTGCAATGTGCCACAAAGAAGGTTTGCAGTCTGTTTCAAATACCTTTGTAGCGTGAAGACATATTAAGCTTAATTTCCCTTCTAGTGTAGACATTGGCATTGATGCACCTGCTTCTGTGCGTGCTTTGGTTGACCGAGTCGGAACTTTAGGTGTAGAGAAGTTCACTATGTTGTGGCAATGAGAGTCGCTGTCTAACCCAAGTGGCAGATTCAATTTGCGCTTTGCGGAGCCAAATACTTCTTCACCTTCCAAGTGGGGAATCCGTGTGGTGAATAGGTCAGCACTTGGTAATTTGGCAACTGCCTCGGCAAACTTTGCTGGATTTTTGGTTCGTCTTGCAGCTCAAAGGCGAAGCTCGTCCAAGTTGGGGCCGGTGCCAGATGCATACCCTTGGAGGTATGCCCAGTAATTAGTCGATTGCTGAATAGCCCGCATCATGTCATCTATAGTAGCGACGTACAAGCAGGTCCCTCTCTTCCTAGACATTTGCAACCACTTGTTGTGAACTATCTCTGCCAAATTGCATGAAGGCATCTCAGCTAGCTCCTCCAAGTTCAAGTTTTGCACCAACAATGACAATTTTAAATGACAAGGTAATGCTTTCTTGGTTCCAAAATGCCTTTTTTAGTAGTAAATGGAGACCTGAATGAAGTTGGCACTAAGAAATGGCTCCTCGGATCTGAGGAGCCTGTTTTTGTCTTTCAAAGAGCTTTACCAAAATCAAAAGTTCTTTGCACTAAAGTAAGGCTCCTTGGAATCGAGGAGCCATTTTTGGATTCCAAAGAGCCTTCATTTGACTCTGAAGAGCCTTTCCGCAGCTCTAATAGAGCATAACAACAATCCATCCAAAATTAAAATGGCCCCCCAAAGAAAGTTAAGATAAATTATCTATGAACTAATAGTCATTGATTACTTTATATTGAGGTGCAATGGACCACTTTAGCTTGAGTTCATTCTTAATTTAGGGTTTTAAAGAGCTTCATTTTGGGGGATTCTAATTCCATTGTTCCTGCAATACATACTTTTTTTGCATTGAAGGCAGTTATAAGAATATGCAAAGTTGGTAATACCAACTCCAAAGGATAAAATCCATGAATGACCAAGCCCTTCAATTAAATTTGTGATAGACTTACCGATTTAACATATCTACAAGGTGTAGAGTTAACCTTTGTTGGATCCTACTCCATCTAGAAGACTCAATGCATCAATATTGTAGTCTTCTTCATTCTCACTTATTTTGAATGTTTAACTCAAATTTGTGCAAAATTTGTAGATGTGGAGGACATTAATTAAACAAAAACCACATATACTTTGGTCACTGAAAGAATTTGACCGTGAATAGAAGTTCAGCCATGAGAAAGGGGAATTCAAATTCGAGGAGGCTTGTGACTTACCAATTCCAGAAATTCACCCCATTGGCGGTATCGGAAGTGCCAAAAACCAAGCCAATCATCTAATTCTCGGAGAGCATCCTCTGATGCAGCCCTTGAAGAAAGCCACCAACCTTTGATTCCAAGGTATTGCTCTTCGGCTTCAGCCATTGACTTTGTATCCTTGTATTGTTTACAGAGCCTCTTGTGAGTTTCTTGGAACTGTGGTCGAATGAGCTTCTTTGTATGCCTGTTTAGCGAGGTCATCCAATGAAGTAGACAATAGCATTCGCGATCTTGCATTGGTTCTTGCTTGTTGCCACTTCCGTACACTACACAAACTGCATGCCAGTTGGCCATTGCATTGTCAACCATGAAACCTTTGAAATTTGGAGAAGAAATCCCGTGGCGCGCCATGACAAAGTTAAGGGATCTCAACATTTGCTCTTGTGACTGAGCATCTTTGCTCATCATGTTGCAAACGCATATAGTTTGGACTCAACAAAACTCAGGGTTGTACACGTGGGCAGCCATAGACATCCATCCTTTCACCCTTTTCACATGATCAAACATGCACCAAGAGTTTTGCAAGTCTCCACCAAGTTGCATTCGCCTCACCAAATCCACCTTGCTTCCCGGACATCTTAAAAAGGTAAACTTTATCTTTACCTTGGATTGGAAACAGGCTATCTTGAATAAATGAATATGCACTTCTCATTTTCAATGAGATAATGTTGTCAATTGGTCCCCCGCTTGTATTGTGCCGAAAACTAGATATAGTATTTTGAATACTCGGTGAACTAAGTATCCGAAACTTCTCCATAACTGCTTCCAAGGCTTCCCCACGGAGGGGCTTTGGGTCACTTTGCATTCCATCTTCACGAAACAATTCAAATGCAAGAAATTCTTTGCTAGCAGCAAGACTAATGGTCGAATTTGTGGCAGATGGTGTTTTAGAGACTTGTTGACTAATTAAAGATGTTGTATGCTCAATGGAGTTACGACAAGTGCCTTTACCTACAGGATGATTGTGATGACCAATATGGATACAAGCTCTCGGAAGACCACTAGAGTTTAAGACCCTATACATGCGACAAGGGTACAAAGATTTGTAGGCTAGGGATACTTTATAGATCCGGCATACAAGATTAGACTTTGCAGAAGACTGGTTTCCCACAAAAAATATTACAAGTGATGATCCCTCCCACTCTGTCTCATTCTGTCTTCCGCCTCGCCGAACTCTAGGGCAATCTACATTCTTGCAAACTAGATGGCCAACACAAAATGAATAGCGGAACTTCAATCCAAAGCCGTTAACAATATTTGTTGTGTGTGTATGTGTCCAATTGTGGCCATCAAATCTTCGATCCATGCCCTCAAGTTGTCGATCTACAAACAATGAAGATGTCGACTTTGACAAACCAATAGAAGCGGACGCTGGAGAGGAAAGTGGAGGTAATTCAAAAAGCACATCTCCATTAAATGACTGAGGAAGATGACGCACAGATTGACAATGCAGTTTATTCAAGTTCAAAAACTTCAATTCATTTCTTGCACACGGTTGACTCTGCATCTCTCTAAGGCACTCAAAGACACTTCGGAACTGCGATGCACTTTGGGGACCTAAAGGAGGCAATGTGCTACTTGGAGTACTTTCGCTCATAATCACATCAGTGTCGTTGCCCATTTCAAGTATGGGAGACAGTTTTAGAGATGTTTCATTAACAAGAATAGTCTCATCATTGGAAGACTCGGAAAGATCAATGTGGCCGTGATCCAAGGGCTCTACTTTGACATGAATTCTTGAAGACATTTGCACAAAAGAGGTTGCAGACCCCAGTGTAATGTTGACATTGACCTAACAACATTTGGAATACCTATGATATGATAACTGCCAGGTTTGAGTTTCCAAACATCTCCTGTGTCATCCTTGAGTTTCATTTGCATGACAGTTGATACAATTTCTACTCCCTTGGAATCGAATAGCTCCTCCTCCATCCACATGGATACCAATTTTAGATTGAACCTCACACTAAGAACCAAAGCTGATACCTATGCCACACCATCATCTCTACAAGGAAATGAAATGGGAATGCTAGACCCATCACCGTGAACCACTGCCATGTCCATAATCGGATGAGCATACAATCTACAAACTCATGCTCAAATTTCTACTTAATGTAGTAGCTTGCGTTAGAAAATCCTAAAACTTCTTGGTGATTGACTAATAAATAGTGGACATGGATTTCAGTGGTTCTATGTTGGATTCTATTTGTTTGGAATTCAAATTCAAATTCAAAAGATTAGATCTTTAGATTTCCTAATTGGCTAGGATTTGTATAATATGATTTCATTTACTAGTAAACAATTTAGGGAATGATTAACTGCAGATAGCGTTGCATTCACAAAAGATTGCCCATCAGAAGCCTCCAAAATGAAGACTTCATTAATGTAGGAATGATATCTTCAAATCTAAGAGTAATCATAAGACAATTGATCAAAAAAGGATGTTTTCAGTGATCATTCATGTTTAGCTCATTGGATGTCATTTGGACCCAAGAAGCCCTAATTGCTCCATTGAGAATACATTCATTGCAATCTAATATTCCTATATATTGGAGAGATTGCTGAGTTGCCAAAGAAGAGTAGCATAAGTGTTATTGTTGTGTTTTTTGTTAGAGGGATGCCAGAAGGTTCCCATAGGAAGAGACATAAGGCTGGTCTTCGATTTTCTAATAAAAAGCAGTTAGAGAGAGCAAAGATGGTTAGACGCTTGCATAGGACTAATGGCGTTCAAATTTTGAGTCTAACCTCTTTGAAATCAAGGAGCCCGAGTAGTGATCCGAGGAGCCTAAAATTTGGACTGCAAACTTCTGTTTTACAGTGCGGTACTAAAACTAGGTCAGCAGTAAGGAGTGCGCCGGTAGGTCTACTCTGTGCTTAGTTTCTGTCCTCACGAGTTGTTTCTTCACACATTTTTGGTCCACAAATTGCAAAACTTTTCGACATGTTGATTGATTTACAGCAAAGGTCGGCTAACAATATTGATTGTTGCACTATACTAAATGTCCAATTTTTTGTTGAAAGGAACGTTTGCATCATTTGCATCCTTGTATTTCTAGCATTGTGCTATGGAATGAACTACAGTTGTTCAATTTCGAATTTTTGTCCTACTTAAACTCAATCAATCCTATTAGTTGTGAATGTGTGTTGCACTCCATGCACTTCAATTGATTTTGCGGAATGCTAGCGATGGCTTCATAAATGGTCTGCATTCTTAATACTGCGAGGTTCGACTATACTTGAAAAGTATTTGCGCTCTTTTTTCTTCACTTGTGAACTTGCCAGAATTAAGAAGTGGTTCTCGTTCGGACCAAGGGATTTTGAAACCCAAGAACACTCTCCATCACCAAAGACTAGATTACGCTTTCCACTGAAACCTTTGTGCTGGCGCTTGTTTAAACCTGTGATTCTGTTTTCTTGTATGAAGCTCTGTGGGAAGATAAGAGCTGGGAACCCTTTAGGTTTGGAATCCCAATTTAGTGTTTAATTGGGGTTGGGCTCAAGGTTTGGAGCTGCATAGGTCGTCTGTCTTCAGCAATGCGGTTAGACAAAACTTGGTTGGTCATTGCTGCTACGGATGGTAGAGCAACTTACAAATTTTGGAAGTTTTTTGGCACATGTTCATTGTGCTGGCAGTTCGTTTTACAAGAATGAGTTTGGTTGTGGTTTAAGGTTTTAGGGTTTTATTGTGAAACTAATTGTGAGATTCATAGGAATTGTGAGATTGATTGTGAGACCGACGAATATCCAAGAACTAACATCCAAGAACTTGAACTGAATTGAAGCTAACAAGGGTCAGGTAAGTGCGGCGTAAAAGGATCAAGAAACAAGGATCAAGTAAGAGTGCTGCATAGAGGGATCAATAGGTTACCTTGCTCTAGAGTTTCTCATTTTTGCAAAACGAGTCTCTCAAGTCTCTCTCAGAATCAAGGAGGGGTAACTTCTATTGGAGCTCGCTTGTGATGTGTCATTTTTGGGATGCAAGGTGCAAATTGAATGTACCTACTTCCTAACCTGTGACTCGATGACACCTAGCTTGTGATTCAATTAATCCATCATCAAATTGTGAAGATGATTACGCTGTGGATGCTCGTTTAGATGCCGTTTGCTGCTATTTGTTTGATACCAGTTTGTTGTTGTTCTTTTGATCATCTATAGAGAGGAAGTAGGATCACATTTTTAGCTTTGACTATTATAAATACAGTTTGTTCATGATTAGTCTGATTGGTCTCAATTTACTTTTTGGAAATTTGCACATTGGTTGTGAAACATACAAACGTTAAATTTTTGCGGCATTGATTGAGTGAAGAATTGTGCACCTTTTAATTATAGATTAGTTGTTTTGCTTATGTGCATCCGCAACCCCAGTGCAGGTGGCCGAAACCAATCAGTTGATTCTTGTTTTGATATAGTTGAATTTCTCTATTGAGTTTTGATATAATAGAGTTTCTAAATGATGAAATTCTAAGAATTTATCGTTGCTAGCGAGGTGAACTGGAACTGGAGAGAGAAATATTGCTTCGACAATTGACCTCACTGAAACCACCTCCCCAATTATGCAAACTGAGTTGGTTTAGTTTATTTGTCTTAAATCAGAATGCCCACAGGTCACAACTGCTTGTGAGTTGTGGGGTTGCCTTGGAGGTGTGTCGATTTCGCAGTGGCAGTGGATTCTGACATTGTGCATTTTGAGTTTTTTTTGCAGCCAACAGATTTTCTTTTGTTATCTTTGATTATGATCATAGAACCTTAATTTTATGTTTAGGTTCAAAGACTGTCTCGATTCAGTTGAGTAGGGTTTACGGACCATTGCCAAAGAAACTGAAGAAAGGGTTTCAACGAATGTGGATTTAATAGTGTAGGAAAACCTCGCATGGCAATGTGAATTTTTGGGAGTTGTTCTTTTTCTGGCGATGGACTCTATGATTTTTCTTTATTTGTACTTGGAAATTGGAAGAGTGTTTTTTTTGGGAGAGTTGAGTTTGTTGTTCTTATTCACTAAAGAATTAGTGAATTCATACTTGAAATTTATTGACCAAAGGATTGGTAGGTGACATATATGTATTATTATGAATGTGGATAACCATATCATCAAGATGGACAATATGATAGTCCTTTGGTTTTGGGGAATATGCCCTAAGGAATTTGACTTCATGTTTATTTGTATGCAGACAATGGAAAAACAAGAAGGGGAAACCACGAGAGAGGTTGACCTTCATGGAGGCCGTGCAGAGATAATAATCATGCCCAACAAGGATCAAATTGCATCTGCATTAAACGTGAATTTGCATGATTGGGAGTTTGAGTGAATTGCAATTTATTGTGGTTGCTGATTTGAATTCATGTTTATCTGTATGTAGACAACCAACGAATAAGAAGGCGCATCTATAGGAGAGGTCCAGCTTCATGGAGGCGGTGCAGAGATTGTAATCGAGCCTATCCAAGACCAAGCTGCACCTGAGCTGATTGTAAGTTTCCCGTGCTGTTGAATTTCCCGTGCTATAGATTGATTGTAATTTCAATATTTTGTTTAGTTAAGTTTAGTCCAGCCCTCCTCGGGCCACGAGAGCCCTCTATCGCCCCATTGAAGCTAGATGGAGATGATTTTTTTGAGATGGTTTACGAAGTTGAACCATTAAAGAATGGAATAAAATATGTTGTTGAATACTGGTTTATAGATTTGGATGATTATGATCATAATAGATTGACAAATAGTAGTAGAAATTGTTAAGACTTGTTCTCATGGATTTGTCAACAATTGTTGTTGGAACCTGTCCATGATGCTTTATTCTTGGACTTAGTATTTGTTCCCGACTCTTTATTCTAGTGCTTGGTGTGATCATGACTTAGAAATGCATTGTTTGTTCTTGCCGAGATTAATATTTGAGCATAATAACTAGTCCAAGCATGCTCTATTGTTGGTAGCTTTTCAAAATTGTATCAATCTAAGTATTTCTACCCTCCTCAAAATCAAGGAAGTGTTTTGGATTGGTAGAAGATGGTGGAGGGATAGCCTCTAGTTGAAATTAATAAAAAATTAGGAATGTTCTCAAACTGACTACTTCATCAACTAAGGATCCTTGAAATCGAGAAGGATTATTCATTGTCCACAAGAGTTTATCCGACAAGGTTGCTCGTCAATGAATTATCGCAGTTGTTATATGTGTATTTGCTAGATTACAAATTTAATGTATTTAATAGAGTGAAGTATCTTTTGGCCCTCCTTGGACTACAAGGGCCTTGATGTTATAACTTCGTTCTTTCTTGTATGTAGATAATTTTGAGAACAACTTACCCTAAATCCTAATCCTCAAATTTGAGGACCATTAGTTGCCATTCCCAGAGAGCCCATGGTCAAGCCTTCCTCAAATTTGAGGAGCAGTAGTTGCCTTTCCAAGGAAAACCGTGGTAGAACCCTCCTCAAATTCGAGGAGTAGTGGTTGCCTTTTCAAGAGTGCTCATGGTAGAGCCCTCCTCGGATTCAAGGAGCAGAAATTGCATTTCCAAGAGTGCCCGTGGTAGAGCCCTCCTCGGATTTGAGTAGCAGTAGTTGCCTTTCCAAGGGCCTATGTTAGAGCATTCTTTGGATTCAAGGAGCAGTATTTGCTCCATAAAAGATAGTTACCACATAATCTAGGGCCATCTCCACATAATCTAGCAATTTTCTTTAAATTGAGTATCTATTCGGATAGTTATTTATCAACCAAGGCCCCTCGGAATCAAGGAGGTATCTTTCTTAGCAAATTTGAGATGGCGAATATTTGAAATTCATATCTATTAGTCCTCCTTGAACTTGAGGAGGGCTACTAGTCCATTGAATGGAGTCCTCAGGCCCAAGCTCTTAGGAATATTAAGTAATTTATTAAAATTTATGATACATATTTGGTTTGATAGCTCTATGCCCTTGTGCTCCTTGATTCCGAGGAGCATTTCCACCAAACATCAAGGCTTTGGGCCATTGGAGCCTTCTCGGATTTTGAGGAGCGACAGGAGCCTCTTTGGATTCTGAGGAGCAATAGGAGCCTCTTTGGATTCATCCAACGAGCCATGCCCTACTACTCCTCGAATTCAAGGAGGGGTCCTAGCTTGTACTCAAGCACAATTAAATTGTATCAACTATGAGTTAGATGGTAATTTTGAGAGAAATCTCTTCTCGTTGCAAAATTATGAGATTTTTCAAGTTATTAAAATTGACATGCCTAAGAGCTCCTCGGATTTGAGAAGCAATCCGAGCCAATTCTTAAGAGCCAATTTTAACGTAAACCTGCCATTATTATGTCTGGGATTGGCTAAATATTTTCTCAAAAACGCGTAGAAATATTTTTATTGAAGATCTATACAAATAGATAGTTGGATGCTTTTGTGCTCCTCTAATCAAGGAAGCTTAGCCTATCCACAAGTGCCTACTCTGAAGTCAACCTGAACTACTATTGATTGGGTTCAAACGATTAATACGGTTAGCTCTTACAATTTTATTTTAATATGAAGGGGACATATCAAGCTTGGATGTTGTATGTCTTATCTCTCCTCAAAATCGAGAAGGGAACTTGGCTCCATTAGAATGCTTAATTCATTACTATTGAGCAAGGTTACAAATCATTCATATTCTAAATTTATCTAGTATTTTTATATGATGGATGTCCTATTGCCCTTGTAAATCAAATAGGGATATAAGCATGTTGAATTGTAATATGGTGTAACTATATGCACAATTGTTTAAGAAGTTGAATGCATATATAACTTACTTGGAAACATTGATTGTGAACTTTCAAGAACCACCTTTGTTGACATGTGTGGAGACTAGAGATGCTTGGCGGATGAAGGAAAGACTTGACTCCAACTCAATTATACGGGAGTTGCAATTTAAACCACATGAATCAAGTCGTTTTAAGATTCCATTGTGCAGAATGATTTCATTTCCAATGGTGAGGCCAGTTCTTCAAACGGAGGTTGTACGCCTTCAATCGGAGTTTGTGCATGAGTAAAAAGAAGGTAATAGGGTGATGTATGTATTGATAACCAATGACAAGGGACTCATTCAAAGGGTCACCGAGGAGATTTCCAGTGGTTGGGATGCTATCTGGATTGCAGAGTGCAGCTTTTGAGGAGCAGTTGAAGAGCCATGAGGATCGCTCATGCCTAGTTGGATTTATGTTTTTTGTTTGGGACGATAATCACCGACTTATTGCATGGACGAATTACATTAGCAATATGCATGCTTCAGAAAAAAAGTGGCATGTCTAGGTTGATTCTATTGTCCTTGAGACCAAAGGCGTTACAAGAATCTTGATGAATGCCATGAATGATATAAACAGGTCAAAATTGTTGCGTCTTTTTACAGTGTATTTTTTGGGATTGTTGTGTTGGATTATCTTTTTGCATATTATAAAATGCCTCATTCAATTTGCTGTAGTTCATACTAATTAAATACAAAACCTTATTAGATCTACGGAAAACACACACGTGAAGACCAATGTCGTACACCGGCTTCATTGAATCAACACTTATGGATCATTGAAGTTGGAAGACTTCAAAGACCTTCTTACAGAAGAAGAATATCGGACTTGTGAGACTAGGGGTAAACCTTATCCTTGGTATCCGCTTACCTCCAATGTCTTCAGCAGGTTCCTATATTAGGTAAGAATTGCTAACAATATTTGAAATAAATGAAAGATACAAATCAAATATATAGAATTTGACTTTTTCATTTTACCCTTTATAGCAAGAAGTGTCAACTGCTACGGATGAGGCTACCGACTTATATGAAAAACGAACATTTGAAGAGGAAAGGGATTCAAGAACTTTGCACAATGTTATGAAAGCGGCAGCCAATGCAAAAGTGAAATCTCTTCGGTCTGAGTTTGATAAGCTCAGTGCGGTGGGGAATCCCAAGCATGGAACACGGTGGCTAGAAGAGGTGAGTCTCATTAGTTTCATTCACTTCTTATTGAATTCAAGTCACATCTATTTGAAGTTGAAGAACATTTTTGGCCACAGGTCTTCCGTTTCATATGAATCTAATTATTATTTACTTCTTTCTTGTTTTATAGATCAATCTTCATTGGAGCAAACATGAACGTCCGGACATGACTCTGGATAAGCTCCAACACCTAGCTGCAACCATTGTCTTGCCAATTTATAAGAGTCAATGGTTGTCTTGGTGGAATTCAAGCGATATGAACCGAGTGGCCCTTCAATTTCCGATTTCTGTGGCAACCAAGGAGAAACTTAAAAATTGGTTGCCTAAGGTGAGTAGATGATTGATATGTCTATACTATTCTTTTTTGCCAGACAATAAATTATATTTATCTTTCTGTGAGTATCAAATATTGTGAGCTTTTAATTTTTTACTTGTATACAAAACTAAAAAAATTTGTCAAAATCTTGCAGCTTGAAGAGGCTGCTACTACATGGTTCAATGCAACAATAGCTTTAGAGCGCATCATTGTGAATTGGGATGCTGATGATAGCCTTGATCGGATTGGTGACTATATTTAACGTTATCAAATCATTCTTTGTTATCACGCCTTTTATGAGTTATTTGGCAAGAATTCAAAATACTCAGGTATCGTGCCATTCCTTGGCCAAGAAGGAATGGAGCACATTATGCTCCGATGCGTATACTGGTAATTTTATTAGCCTTCGTTTCAATTCTACTTTTGATTTTGTGTTTGTTTTTTGAGGATTGATTTAAACTTATATTATGTAACTTTTCATGATGCGCTTTTGTTGTAGGTACTTCCTTCGCGAGTTAGCTCCAAAAGGAGGCATTGCCAAAAGGGCAATGCTAAAACTATTTGGAGCATGGGTAGACAAAACCTTGCCTACATGTGTTTTCATTGCCTCACAAATTTGACATTTTTCTACTGAAGAGCTTGTTGCATGTCCATGGTATTTGGAATGTAAGAGATCTTATGCACCTGCAGAAGAAGAAATGGAGAAGGCAGCTATTACAAAGACTCTCGTTGAAGAAGTATTTGATGATGAAGTAGACCAAAAAGTTGTGGAACCAACAACCAATAGTAAGACGAAAAAGAAGCGGAAAGCACAGCCGGCTACAAAGAAGCCTTGAAAGGGGAAAGCTTCTGTGGCCACATCCAAACATGAAGGTGATGTTGTAGTGTTGGAAGCGGAGGTTGTCGCAGTGGCCTCATCACAAGGCCCTCTTCTTCTCTAATCTTCATCTACGGTTGTATTTGCACCCTCGTGGTGGCAAACGGCAAGCACCCTCCGCATCGTGACGACAGCCGTAAATGTCAGTCATCTTGTTCTTCAACACTCCATCCACAAGGCCATCGAGTACATGGTAAAGAACAAGCAACAATCTCCTCAACAAATCCAAATACTGGACTTGGCAAAAAAGGTAACCACTTAATTGCATGCTTGTTTTTTTGTTCTCTTTTTTCTTTTGTATTGACGATTTTTTTATTAACAAGTATGTTTTGGTATCGACAGGCAGGTAGAAGTCGAGATCGTCCAATTGGTGGACTTAGCAAACGTGAAGCTTGGTTTGATCTCATCATTGGTGATGTCCCTGATGGCTTGCCAGTACCAAATGTGTCACAACCACCATATACTGTTCCATCATGGAACATTTACACTCCCGATTTCGTAGAATCCATCTTCAAATATGCAAGTGGTATGCTTCAGGACAACGGTACGATAATGTTGTTTCTCCCGGACAATCCCAAGACGCGATGTGGAGTCGACAAATTTGCCAAAATACATGGCTTTGAGTGCATCTACAACTGGTGTGGAGTTAACCCCTAAAGGACCGAGGCCCTTTTCCTGCCAAAAAAGACTCAAAACTGCCATTTCTATAGTAAAAAGTTAAAAAATTTGAAAAATGTTTTTTTTTTCACATCTAACCATAGGATCTTACACCTAACTAGTTTAAAAGTGTGTGGAAGAAATTTCAGAATTTTTGACCGTAAATTATCAAGATATTTTGCGTTTAAAGTGAAAAAAACAAGTTTTTCAGCACATTGCGGGACTAGATTTTTTTACTTTGAACATTTTTAACTTAAAACTTTTGCACTACAGAGTTTTGAGCTTTAAATTTTTGTAGTGGGGAATTGAGTTGAGAGTCTAGGAAAAAAAAAAAGTTCAAAAAAACTTAATTATCATTCTTTAAAAAATTGTTAAATAGAAGTAGATACGAGATAGAAGGAAAATCTAAAATATTCATATATTTTGAATGGAATTAAAATGCACTAATCCCAATGGTGAAATTTTTCTAACAAGTAATATAAACCATGGAAAAAAATGAAAATTTGAAAAACTGCATTCAGAAATGCACCCTAGAAGCTATTTTTTTCAAGAAGATGCTGTAATTGCCCAATAAACAACATTGTCCATAACTTTCTCATAACAAATCCAAATGAAATGAATCAAAGCTTTCCAAATAGGCAAAAATATAATCTATGAGAAAAAAAATATCAAGAAAAAAAATTCAAAATTTTGTCCATTTTTTTTTTGTTGCCCGAGCTGCCCGCCATCCCCTATTTTGAGCTTATTTGGTCATAACTTTTGTTCCCGGGCACTGATTGTGAAAAAATTATATTCCCATGAAGCTAATCAGATTTTCTACCTCCAAAAAAAGTTTCAAAAAATCCAAAGAAAATTTCAGCCCGTAGATATCTGCCCAAAAACGCATTTGTCCCCTGAAGGGACAATGGTCCTTTAGGGGTTAATGAGCTACGCCTGAATTCCTGCAGGAACATCAAGCACACTGTAAGCAACATTTAGCTATAATAAGGCTCTTCATTTCATTGTAAATTTGTTAATTAGTTAGTGACCTTGACCTAATGTAATAATTATATGTTTTTCTGTTTGTTGCTTTTACAGACAAAGCGTTTTTGGATTCTTTTGTATATTTGAGTTTCATACAAAGGAAAGGAGGTGGAATCAACTTTTTCAATTGACGAGAATCAAAAGCAAAGTGGGCATGGCACAGACTTAACTGGCATATTATCTTTTAGATGGATAGTTTGTTTCAATTATTGCAACGTAACTTCATTGATGATTTAATTACCTTAAGAAAGTTACAACTATTACTGTAATGGGCTACAAAATTGGTATTATGTACATAAAGTTGTTATAGTCTAACCCTCCTCAAATTCAAGGAGGCTAGAAAGTACAAGAAATTTTGGTAATCTACTACTACTAAGCAGTCAAAATCTTACTCTTGATACATTTTTGTATAATTTTGCAAATCATTGCAATTATATACTAAAGGTTATAAATTTTTTATTTTCAATGGCAATGCATTATTGTGCTTCTATCTTAAAGAAATGTGCTAATTTTAATTTAATGAATTGGATTTTTCTAAATAGAATCCCATTGGAAATGGATTTTCATTGGTAATGGATCATTTTTGGTAATTTACTTTAGACCATCAATTTTGTTGAAATTATGTGGTTTTGTCAATGGTTGTATAGTAGGAGAAGGACTTGTGCAAAACTTCACCGCACTCAACAATCAACTAAAGAAAGATGGAATCCCGTAGAGAGGTACTCGGGAAAAAGATCCCTTGTTTCTCCAAGTTCTCATCGAGAGTTTTTCAAAGCCTGGTGACATAGTGCTTGATTGCAATGCATCCACAGGTTCTTTTACTGCTTTAAAACCAAAGTCTATAAACTTTACTATCTTCATTTGTTGCATATTTCATTTTGTTTGTTGCTAGCCCTATTTAAATAAAAAAAATCTCCCTAACTGTTTGTTTCACTTGCACTAGGGGCTAGTATTCATGCCTATAGACGGGCTGGTCGGCATATCGCGGCTCTCGAGTCAAACTGAGCAATTTTCCAAGAGGTTCTTGGCCCCCTTAACATCCCCAAGGCTACAGCAAATTCTGTTTGATCCAAGCAAAAGTATCGTGAATCATCAAGTGAAGAAGATGATGACAGCCCAGCTAGCAAGGGTGCTAAGAGCCCTGTGCCAATTGCACAAAATCGCTTCGACCCGTAAGTTCAAACCTTCATCCCATCATTGTGTTTGATTTTTGATTATCACTGTCTTTATTTCTTATAGTTGTTGACTTTATTTGTGCTGTACCATCTTGTTGTGCAAGTTGGTGAGACTGCTTCATAGTCCATCTGTGCCATCGTCACTACCTGTTTATGCTGAAGCAATAGCCGTGGCTACTGCAGAAGAGGTTTCACCGATGGCGACACTGAGGGGACCAAGGTTATGCAATAGGGCCTTGAAGTATATGGATGTGGAGGCTATCGAGGATAGTTGTGAGAGTGAGAGTGAGGAAGACTACAGCAATGATGCAATTAGTGTTGTAGATGGAGTAGATTCAAATTAAGGTTGAGTATATGTACCTTGTGGATACTTCAATGAGTAACTATATAAAAAATTTAAATAAAGGGCTTATACACTTGTAGATTACATCTGAGTGTATCACCTTCAGAGTTGGTATTTCCAACTTTGCATTGCCCATAAACAAAGTTTTTGGAGGATTTCGTTCATTGGAATTGAAATTCATTGATTATATATAGCAATTAGCCACTTTCATATTGGATAGAATCACTTTATATCCTTATAAATGCCTTCAATGCAAGAGAATTATATATGAATTCCATCTTGTTTTTTCATAAGCAATAGAACTGGAATCCTAAATCAGAATTGAACTCAAAATAAAGTGGTCCATTGCACTTCAAAATGAAGTGGTTTATGATTGTTGGTACAAAGATTCTTTATCCTGATTTTTTTTAAAAGGGCCATTTAATTTATTTGGATTTTTGAAACGCTTTTAAAGCCACAAAAAAGGCTCTTTGGAATCAAGTAAAGGCTCTTTGGAACTCAATAAAGGCTCCTTGATTCTAAGGAGCCTTACTTTAGTGCCAAAGACTTTGGCTTTTAATGAAGATCCTTGAAAGCCAAAAGAAGGCTCCTTGGTTTCGAGGAGCCATTTTTCAGTGCCAACTTCTTGAGCAGAATCTCTTTTAAATTTTAATGCCAACTTTAAGGGTCTAAGCGCCAAAGACTTTTGGACTACTATGCCAACTTCAAGGGACTCTTCCTTAAATTTTTTGGGGGCCTCATTTTAAAGACTCTAACCAAACCATTCCATTTTAATTTCTTTTAGTATATTTTGAAATATTTATATAATATTTCCTATAAATATTTTCTACTTTTGATATTTAAATGAAATAATTTACATGTTTAAATAATATGGAAATTACATTTTAAATTTTGGGGGGGAGGGGACATATGTTAGTGGGGATTGTATGACGTTTCCTTAAAGGTGTAAGAAGGCTCTTGGGAATCAAATGAAAGCTCCTTGGAAACTAGAAAAAGCCTCTTCTATTTTGAAGAGCCCTATTTTGATGCCAAAGACTTCTGATTTCAATGAAGGTCTTTGAAAGCCCAAAAGTGCTCCTTGGTTCCGAGGAGCCATTTTGTAGTGCCAACGTCAACAAACTCCCTTTATTTTTTGTTAGGTGTCATTTGAGAGACTCTAATCAAATCATTCTATTTGAAATTTTTTAAATATATATGAAAAATATTTATATATTAATATTTATAAATATTTCGTACTCTTGATATTTATAAGAAATAGTTTTATGTGTTTATATGACATGGGGACTGTACTTTAGAATTCCAGGCATGTCTCTTTATTTACAAAATCAATATAAATTAAAAAGTGTGCATCTGACATTCATGAAGGGCTTAGTGATTTTCATTTTGAGAGAATTTGAATAATATTGTTCACATTATTTATTTCATAAAATGTATTCTTAAGTTTGTTAAAGTAGAAGTAGGCAAATTTAGAGATTGCATTTTGAGATGAAAATATTTATTTTCCTCTATTGGAAAGCTAAGATGTAATAAAATCTTATCTTTGATTCTTTAAAATATTATGGAATAAATCTCAAAAATACATTTATTCTATTGGACTTTAGTGTTTAAATATATACAGAAGATGCTTAAATCAATGTTGAAATCTATATTTTAGAAGTGGCATACAATTGCATTTTTGGTCCCAATGTCCCACCTAGCAGTCATCCAAACTTATTCTCATCAAATGCAATGAACAATAGTGTATTTCATCCAAAAAAAATCATGTCCATAACATTTCATCCACATCAATTTATCTCCATTCATCTCCACTTTATTTATTTTAATCCTCTTTACACAAAACCTTCGGATGAGTTCTTCAAACTAGGGATCCATATACTTTATGATGTTGCTAGTTCATTTAATATCAAAACTTTAAGGCCATTTTTTTTTCATCCATCAACTTTCATTGCCATTCATTCATCAACATCTTAATCCATCCAAAGCAATGGATGAAATAAGTGACCGACATTTATTTTTTGTTTTTTATTATAATCTCATTTCTAAATGTGTAGTTATTGATAATTATGAAATCTAAAAAATATAATAAAAAATTATTTTACTTCTCAAATGTGACCATTCATTGCTCAACGCTCATTGCTCTCTGCTCACACTTTAGCAACCCTATATAGTTTACCTACATTTATGTTCTAAAATCAATGCCTCATGCAGAAACTGACGCCATTGGATGCTCCTACCTCAATTGTTGACCACTAACTTCTTATTGTTCCCTAGGCCGCCTATGGCTGGGGCATTGTATTTGGGGCATTGTATTTGGCGCATTGTACTCTTTCCTTCTTGCAGTAAAGGTTAACCTTTATTTGTGTCAAAAGAAGAAAAAAAAAGTTGTTGGAGGAAGACTGAGATTGAGAATGCGCGACGGAGGATTGGATGTTGCAAGGGACCAGCTCACTAAATAAGTTACTTTTTCAAGAAGCTTCAGTTACCTGCCGAGCTGGAGTGGCATTTAGGCCATCACTGACACCCTCACATGATGTCCTTCAACCTTGCCATACCTGCACCCAAAAACACCATGGAACATAGATAGATAGATTATGATTGTTGAATTGATAAAATCTTCAATTAGGAGTTATACATGGCGTGTACATCACGCTGCACTCCAAAATCTTACACCTTGAGTGTATATTGTGATTTTTTCATACTGATTTGATAGTAAACATTGGTTTTAAATTTAACACTAAATTTCAAAACCTTACTCCTTTCGTATATGGTATCCAAATGATGCACTCTTGAATGCTTTGAAATTTCATTTCATTTTTAACAATGATTTTTAACAATCCCTAATTCTCATATTAGAGAACAGGCTTTGGACTTCAATGTGATGTGATGTGATGAGGTGCAAAGAAGTTTGACTTAGCTCCTAAATGTCTAAGGTCTTTTTTGAACTTCTAGGAATTTGCTCTAAATTGAACAAAAAGCCAACAATATCACTCATGAATTGAAAGATTACAATGTTTGAACATGAGGGTGTTAAAACTGGGAAAGTGACTTGAAGTCTTTCAATCCTCATTTCACATGCCAAATCTAAAAATTTGGCTACCAAAAAATATGAGGTTAAAAGACCTAACATGCATAACTCCAATCAATTTATGGCTTCTCAAATTCTACTCTACAAATTTCTTTTATGGATTTTTAATGTGAATTTTTCTCCAAGATCTAGTGTATTTGAGGCTCATTTCCAAGAGCCCTCAACACTACAAAAAGTCAAGATTGCAATGGGTACCCTTGCACAAAATCTTGAATAGAAAAATCATAATCAATCATTTTCAAAATCAAATTTTTGATGCTAAAACTAGACTTCAAAAAAAAATTTACAAAAATATAAACTACTAAAACTAGCAACTTGGTTAAGTTTTATTTAACCCCTAAAGGACAAATACATTTTTGGACAGGTACCTACAGGCTGAAATTTTGTTGTGAATTTTTGAAACTTTTTTTGAAGATAGAAAAAATGATAAGCTTTGTGGAAATATAATTTTTTTCACAATCGGTGCCCAAGAAAAAAAGGTTATGACCAAATAAACTCAAAACAGGGGACGGCGAGCAGCTCGGGCAACAAAAAAAAAATGGACAAAAATTTGAATTTTTTAAATATTTTTTTCTCATAGATTATATTTTTTTCCACCTAAAAAGCTTTGATTCATTTCATTTGGATTTGTTATGAGAAAGTTATGGACATTCTTGTATTTTGGGCAATTAGAGCATCTTCTTCAAAAAAAATAGCTTCTAGGGTGCATTTTTGAATGCAATTTTTCAAATTTTTCATTTTTTTTTTTTGCATGGTTTATATTACTTGATAGAACAATCTCACCATTGGGATTAGTGCATTTTAATTCCATCTAAAACATATAAATACTTTAGATTTTCCTTCTATCTTGTATCTATTTCTACTTAATAATTTTTGAAGGAATGATAATTAAGTTTTTTTGAATTTTTTTTTTCCTAGACTCTCAACTCAAATCTCCACTACAAAAGATTTAAATCTCAAAACTCTCTGTGCAAAAATTTTAAGTTAAAAATGTTCAAAGTCAAAAAATCTAGTCCCGCAATGTACTGAAAAATTTGTTTTTTTCCACTTTAAACAAAGATATCTTGCAATTTGTGTGGCCAAAAACTCTGATTTTTTTTTTCACACTCTCATACTAGTTAGTTGTAAGATCCTATGGTTAGATGTGGAACAAAAACATTTTTCAAATTTGTTTACGTTTTGCTATAGAAATGGCAGTTTTGAGTGTTCTTTGGCAAAAAAAGGGCCTCCGTCCTTTAGGAGTTAACTACAAAGTATTGTCGACACCAAAATTTGGTGCCTTGGGCATTTAGGGGTTAACCCTTAAAGGACGGACCCATGACCACGGATTTCAAGCCTCACCGCCTATCACTTAGTTTTCTATCATTTTGCAATTAGATATGAATGAAAGTTTTTATATTTATTTTTCAGAGATGTAACTACATGTCTTCTATACTTGTAAATTTTTTAGACTTTCTTGTGAAAAATTGTTTTTTGGGGGAATTTTTGAAGAAAAAGTGAAGAAAAATCATATCAAATAGAAAAATATTTCAAAAAATCTGCAAATTTCACCATGTGTGTATCTTACGGTGACAAACATCATAGTGTAAACTCAATTTCCGTATCATTTTATAATTAGAAAATAATAGACATTGATAATGCATCTAAAGTTCAAATTGCAACAAAATATTCAATATTAGGAATTTTTTCAAAATTCAAATTGGAGTAGAAACTAGAGTAGATGGCCTTCATTTTGTTAGTTGGGCTCAAACTCAAAAAAAATCATTTTTGTGGAGACATTTCAGATTTAGAGCAAGGAGCAACAACTTTCCAAAATACACTAAAATAGCACATTTTGTGATCCGTTTTTTTTACTAACTTCTCATTCACTTGAAGACAAACACTGGGAAGACTACAAACTCAATTGAAGATTCTTCATGAGCCACCAATGAAAGGTCAAAGAAAAGAAAGTGGATGAAAATTGCTTCTAATCTCTGTGTAGACCAAATACAGTCATCCAAACGCCATGAAATGGCTCTGGCGTCGCTTCTGGGTTAAGCTTAGTGTCTTCTGGCTCCAGGTTGTGAGAGCAGTCTGAAATTCTTTGCTTGCACCCAGTTGATCAAAATTTCTGCTAAGCTTAATTGAAGGAATGCCAGCTTGGAGAAGTAACTTAATTTATGCAAAACTTCTTAGTCCTTTAAGTTAGATTGCAGTGTACCACAATAATCATCACTTCTGCAAGAAGAATAAGCTTCTGCCCATTCAGGACAGAATGTTCCCAGAATTTCCCTTCCACTGCAGAATCTAGTCTCCAGACAAATTAGCGTGCATACTCCCAGAATCGTCACTTTTTGCTACTGTGTCTAAAGTAGACCAGCCCATTGTGGTCAGATGACCCATAGTAGACACCTAGTGACCCCATGACAGTTTTTTGGCCACAATCAATGTCTAACCTGACATCAATGGAGTGATTAGTGACCTCATTAGGAACACCTGCTTTTTCAATGTAAATCACTGTAGGAAGTGACTTTTTATGGCCTTTTACATTAGAAATTATTGTGACCACTTTAGGTGATTAAGAAGGGCATATTGGATGCACTTTTTGTTGGTTATGGGGTAGCCTATTGACTCTTTTGGACAGATCATTTCAAAAATCCATAACAAATTCATATTTTGTTTGAAAAATGTAATTTCAATTGCTCTCACTATTTCTCACACTTGTCTTCATGTGGGAAAAAATTTGAAAACTTTCAGCTTTGGCATGAGGGTAGACTCCAAAGTTTGACCACAATGGAATGGTTTACTTAGTTACTATTACTAGATTGCCAAAATTTTCATATTCTCTTGTTGGAAAGTGAAAGGAGGTCATAACATTCAGTAGCTTTTAGAGAGGCTGCCTTTCCCTCTCTGGAGTCCTCATCCACGAAATTCATTCTTACATAATTAATGTAAGCTTGAGTACCAGAGCAGTGACCAATACATTATGGTATGTTCCATTTTCTTTTGTTAACTTTAGGACCAGACATACAAATTAACAAATGTTCTAGAAAAGATGTTGGCAAAGAATCCAATGTGTAATGCATTACAACAATTTGCAATCAATAACATATTTTGGGTTTTCAAATGAAAAAACAACTCTATATATACCCATGGGGTGGTAGGAGGTAGAACAACCCATGTGGGATAAATAAATTAGAATTTGTAGTTCTCAAGCAAATAGTTAAGTCAAAAACAAAGAAATGTGTTAGAAGTAGAATTTCAGACCTCATTTATGCACAATAAATTAATTTTTTTCAAAACAATTTGAACTAAAAGAAGTTGTTAAACGAAGATAAGTTTCACCTCCGAAAATCCGTTTGGCATTTTGAACCTCCAATCAGATGTTATGAATAAATTTAAGAGAGGGATTTTTTGAAATGTTAAAGAAAATGTTCATTCCAATCCCTCTCTCAAATTTGTTTATATTTTTGATTGGAGATTCAAAATGCCAAACGAATCTTTGGAGGTGAAACTTATCTTCATTTACCAGCTTTTTTTAGCTCAAATTTTTTTGAAAAAAGTTATTTTACTATGCATAAATGAGGTCTAAAATTCTACTTTTAACACATTTCTTTGTTTTTGACTTAACTATGTGCTTGAGAACTACAAATTCTAGTTTATTTATCCCACATGGGTTGTTCTACCTCCTACCACCCCATGGGTAAATGAAGAGCTTTTCTTGTCACTTGAAAATCCAAAATATGAATGACAATCACATCAAAGTGATGTAATTTAAGCATTGAGATAATTGATCTCTATAAATTGATTGCCATTTTGAATAAGTTTGCTATTTTATTTATAGTATATTCAAAGTATTTAATTTGCCGTTGACCCCAATGTGCAGTTGCGACCTTGTAACTGACCCAAGAACCCAACTGAGTTCTAACAAATTTTGCCAAGTGTCTTTATATTTACTGATTTGGTGTGGAATATACAACACCATTTCATCCCTTGAATAAAATGATGTGGTATATTCCACATCATTTTGTTTGGAGAAGGTAGTACCAGTGATTGCTACTGAATGCTATGGTTCCAACGCACCAAAGAATGCAACATTTGGATACTATATGCAAAAGTTATGAAGGGTCAAAAAAATTTACATGTAGTAGATGTTCTAAAATTGTTTCTTCAACATGCATTTATATTGATTTTGGAGATGTACACAAAGTGATGATGGCGGTTTTAGGCAAGGTGCAATTTTGTCTGTACCCACCTTATAGGTGGTAATAAGTTTTGCTTTATATGATGAGACATGGTTTTTCTGACACCCAACAAATGTTTCTCAAAAAAATAAGTTTAACTCCTAAAGGACCAAACAATGTTTTTTTTTGGCAACATTGCAATTTTGGATAGCTCACTACAAATAGAAATATTTACTATATTTTTTCAAATTTTGCAGGGATGCAGGGATGAGGAGTATCTTACCGCTCCACCATATTTTCTTACAATTGGATGCGCCTATGAGGAGTTATGGATGAAAATGCCATTTTTCATGAATGGAGGGTAGCATGGGCAAGGTCAATTACACTAAAGGGAAATTTGCATTGCAATGCTCGGAGGAGCTTGGACAAGGCCTTGGCCAGCTTCTAACTTGAAATTTAGATTGTTAAACTTCTTTGACATTTTTTTGGAATCATAAATTAGTCACAATGTACAAGGAAGTGGTAGCAAGGATGCAATTGCTTTGTGGCTTCCTTTGGCATAATGAAGCAATTACTCCTAACTGCCACATTTAAATTTAGAAAATTCACCCCCCTCCAAAGAATCTATTGAGTCAAATACCAATTTGTCATTTGACAATCTACCATCAAGATTTTTTTTGATGGTAAAAATGAAGGGAGAGCTTCATTGGCATTTGTAGGATTGAAGGGCAGAGGCCTCAGGGCATTTTTATAATGAAGTCCATTGTCCATCATGAATCCTCAAAGGATATGAGATAATTTGAGAGCTTGATCATTTATTGTCAAAAGTTATTAATTGTTTTCAAAGTAGAATTTTAGACCTTGTTTTGGCATAATAGATAACTTTAAAAAAAAAATTGAACTAAAAAAAGTTGGAAAAATAATCTAACTTTCATCTCTAGAAAGTTGTTTGTGATTTTGAGCCTCCACCAAAAAGTTATAGACAAAATTTAGAGAAGATGTTTGAAAATGTCAAAGAAAATGTCCCTTCCAACTTAAATTGTCCATAACTTTGGCTTAGAAACTTGAAATGTCAAACAAATTTTTGGAGATGAAATTTAGCTTGATTTGCCAACCTTTTTAAGTTTGTAGTTTCTTAGAAAAAATTATTCTACTATACTAAAATGAAGCCTAAAATTCTAATTTGAACACAATTCCTACTTTTCACTTAATTATGTGCAGTTAAGCTCTTAGTGATTCAATTTACATATCTCACATGGGTTATTTGACCTTCTACCACCCCACTTGTATAAAGAGCTTCTCTTCTCATCTCTACATACTCAAAATAAGTGCTCTAGAAGCTATGAGAGATAGTTGCCAAATATTTGATATGTTTGAATTTTAATGCTAAACATTCTAAAATTATAGTTCATGGAGTAGGGAGCATCATCAAAATTGAGGGAAAGGAGAAGCATCTTGAAAATTGAGGAGAATGTGATCTAGTGTGAGTGATTCATGATGAGTTGGGCTTAGCTAACCTTGACCCAACCTCCTCCCATGCTAGGCCCGAAATGCCTACTTCAGCTTAAATATGGATTGATTGAGTTTGCCAAAATTTAATATTTTGCCCCCCCCCCCTCCTTTAGGACTAGCTGAAACCTAGAACCTTCCACCATTCATGTTTTGAAGAAAGTACTACATTTGCATGCTATAAATTCCCTCAATTTGAAATGTTAAGAATTTTTTTTGAAGACGCGGACAACTTTGTCATAAAAGAAAGGAACAAAAGTTCAAGGAAAATAGGCGAAATTAACTTGTAAAAAAGCTTTCCCAAATCTGAGCTGCCAAAAATTTGGATGCCCTCAAAAGCATTTTTTTCAACTTCAAACAATATAATCTCATAATCTATGTGGTCACAACCTCCCATTTTTTTACTTTTACATAATGAGGTAGTCTATCACTAAATCATAGTAAGATGCATCAAAATTTCTTTCATCATTTTGGGTTTTTTTTGCCAACAACCCATTTTGAGTGTATTTTGGTGAAACATAGTCAAAGAACTTTAGGGGTTAACATAGATCTAAGGTCATTGTGAATGAAGACTCTGGATTGTAGATTGTTTGACTTCATTGCAATAAACAGACTATGTAATGGGAAAGAATCTCAATATGAAAAATAGCATCGGTCCGAGAGCATGTCAAGCCTTGGGAGAGGCGGGGATGTTATTTCTCATATAGAGACTTTTCTTTTGCAGTTCCAGACATAACTTCAATGTTGAATGGTTGAATCTTGGTCAACTAAGCTAAATCAAGTCTTTTATAATATTAAAGTAGACCAATGCTTTACAAAAGAACATGCCTCTTTTCATCCACTAAGAGAGTGTCAGATGTCCTAAAATCAACTCCATGGAATTTAAACAACCATCACAATGTATGACTTTTACCATGAGTTGCCCAAAATCTTTCCTTCAAATAGAGGGCATCTATGCAAGATTTGAAGATTTATTTGTGATTGACTTAATTATTGAATTGGTGGATTTTTGTAAAATTGACTAAGACATGTCTTGCAATAAGCTCTTGAAAACATTTATAATCTATGTAGTGGACATTAGGACTTTTATTTCTTAAAGGGGTGAAAGCACGCTAATAGGAGCCAATTTAGACGTAACCACTACTTATTTTGAAGAATCTTCATAATGACTCTTGAATATGAGTTGAAGTATGAAAAAAATTGTAGTGCATTGTTTTTTAGTTGTAGCTATTTGACATAATGCAAAACAAAAGTAATTATGTGAAGTTTCTAAGTATTAAAGGACCTAAATGTAGTTGTAACCACTGCTTAAATGGATTCAATAAAGACCCATTATGGATGATTTAAAGACTATTTCTGATGAATAAGCAACAATGTTTAGTAGAATATTTCAATACAAATCCATTATTGATGACTTAAGGTCTATTTTAGATGAATAAGTGACAATTGTTTGATAGAATATTCCATTAAGGACCTCCATAAGCACCTCATTAATGTCTACATGTAGCTCCTATTAGTGTGCTTTCACCCGAAGGACAAACCAAGTCTAAGGGGCATAGAAAAAGGTCAAACCTAAGTTTTACATAATTATTAATTTTAGAAGTCTATTAAGCTTCACTAAGAAAATCTTCTCTAGTACTATTTTTTTTATTATATTTAAATGTTTTCCAAAATTGTTAAAATTATAATTTTTGTGACACTTTGAAGGTAGTATCTTGGAAGCTTTACATACACCATTTTGAACTTTTCTATCAAATTTCTCTTAGTGTGAGCTCAAAGAATACACCAATTACATCATGATGTTTCCTACTATCATCTCTATTTTAGCTAAAACTTCATATTATTTTAAGTATTTTTGTAATTACAATGCTTTTTACTATATATATATATATATGACTACATGAAAATAATATTCAATTTTTGCAAAGTATGTTTTAATATAGAAAACTAATGAAGTTTGACTGAGAAGAAATAAATGGAATGTCCTTTAAGGGATAAGGGTTCAATCCAAAATGTTCAATAATTCACTTTGAGGATGAAGAATGTTTTGAAATTTCACTTCATCCAATTAATATTCATTGAAGAAGCTTCAAGAAAACCATGCAATATACAAATGGAATAAAAAGAAATGCTTTGCTATATGAATCAATGAATAATTTGATTTCTTGAATGAGAAGGCAAGTAGAGCCTTCTATAGTGAGCTTAAGTTCCATTGTAACAAGAATATGTTTGTGTAAGGATGTTTCACAATAAGGTGTGTACACCCACAATAAACACTATTCAAACACTACACCTACATTTGGACCTCAAAGACACACTTTTTCCTAGATATTGATTAGATAAGATGTACACAAATGAATTTGAAAATGGAAATTTATCAATCTAGTGTTGATTTTTAGTAGATCTAGAGACAATACTTTAAAAATTCATAATTTATTCATATATATGGTGTCTAAATAATGCATGCTACTATAGAATGGAATCCTCTTTCAATTGCCAATAAGGCCTAATAGAAATTATTTATGTTTAATAATAGGAACTATGCTCAATTGTCACTAGAGTTGATTGCAAGTGCGCATACTTTATATAGGCAAGCTTGCATTCAAGATGGACTACAACAAAAATAACCTTGATTTATAAAAGCAAAGGCATCTTTACCTTAAATTTTGTAAAGTTTATGGTATGTATATCCAAAATTGCCCCCAATTCAATTGTGACCCCTACTATTGGGCCCAATTAGTGCCCTCTTACATTCTAATGTTACTAGTAAAAACTATAAAAAATTGCCGTATGACTTTTTTAGTACAAAATTGGGGTTGAAAAGGGTCAAAATTGGGTTGAAAAGTTATGGTTTATTAATTTCAAGGAACACCACCAAATGGTTTAGAGACATGGCAATAGATTCCTTCATTATTTCACAATTTGAAAGGATACTTTTAGATCACCATTGCAAATGTATAGGGAGTCCAAAGAACCACATTAAAATTCAAATGGACAAGAATAGTCCCCCATGAGGACAACAATGGGAAGCTATATATTTTTACTTTGCCCACTTATCATGTGTCTTTTTTGTAGGAAAACTGATTTGACCGCTACAAGAGAATGGGGTGTTTTAAGTGAGTTTTTAAGTATAGTCTTAGACATAAGATTTTAAGTAATTACCTTTAAGGCAATTTTTAGCAAAATTTTACTAGAAATACATGTGTTTCTAGTCAAATTTTGTTGAAAATTGCCTTAAAGGTCATTACTTAAAACCTCATGCCTAGGACTATACTTAAAAACTCACTTAAAACACCCCATTCTCTTGTAGTGGACTAAAATGTAAATAACAACTTTGTAATTTGTTGTTTTATTGTTATAAAAAATTGAAAATCTGATTAGTCTAAATATATGTAGCGACCAAAGGAACAACAATAGATGTACACTAATATTTTGAAGGAATAACAAAAAAAATTTAATAAGTGGTCTCAGTATCTTTTATTTTGAGCACTTAGGGATTAATTTTTTTGAATGTAGAGTCTTGCTTAAGGCCCAACAACTTTTTGACAATAGAGGTATTCAATGAATTGTTGACCTCTGCACATATTGAGTAAATAAAAAACCATGAACAAAAAAGAAAGAATTTTTCTAATTTATTAAACAAAAATTTCATTTTTGTATAAACTCTACATGGTTTAATTTGCTTTCTAGAACAATCTCACCAATGGGATTAGTGCATTTTACTTCCATCTAAAAGACAAATACTACTTTGTCCCGTGTGTATGGCATTAATAGTGGAAAATAATGACAATTGAATTTTCAAATTAAAACAATTTTGGATGATCAACCTTATCAGCAAACAATGCAACTTTTGGGGAAGAAAAATTATAAGATAAGAAGATGACTAATGCTTTTTTAGCCCTCCAAAAAATTATATTGTTGTAGAATTTTTTTTTTGATTTTTAGGTTATTTTTTAATTTGTATTGAAAAAGTATGTAGAAAGTAGTCTAAAAAGTAGGAATTATAGCTTAAAAGTAGGCTAAAAACACTAAAAAGCAGAAAATAGCTAAAAGGAATCCAAAAAGCAGTTTTCAGACTTTATGCAGTGTGAATAGGGCAATGTGGATGGATGAAATCTAAAATCGGATGAAAAACTGAAAATAGATGAATGGGACAATAGTTTTGGATGAAAAATTAGGAAGTGGATGAATGGGGTGCCAAAAAGGGATGAATGGGGCACCACCACCATCTTTCTCTTTTTCTTAAAACTGAAAAATTAAAAAAAACAACCCAGTGCATTCAAGAGGAATCACTCGTTTTTTGTAATCTTTCGCAATTTTAATTCAAAGTTATTTTTTTGTGTGTGCAAATTCATATGTGCTGTGTGGGTGTGAGTTGTGTGGGTGTCTTTGATTTTGCAATTATGTGATTGTGTTTTCTGTGATTCTGAATTTGTGAGTCTGCCAAACTCTAAAATCAAAATTTGGACGAGGAAATCACTGAGAGTGCGTGCTGGTGACGGAAGAATAGAAGCTGAATTGGAAAGAGAGTCGACAGAAAACAGCAGAGACCGATCAGAGCGACTAAGTGCAAGATCGGTAATTGGGGGTTGTGGGAGCAAGATCAACGCCCGATTTGTGAATCACTGATGCGATCGTGACTGTCGTTGCGAGAGAATTGCAAATTGAATCTGGCGATGGCGGACGCGACTTCAAAAGAGTGAACGGATCCTTACAGACTATCTCTTTCTCTCTCACTCGATTAGACGTTGTTGTGAACGAAACAAATTTAAGTGATTGTTGGAGAAGGCGCCTGCAAATTCTGGGCTGCGGAGAAGGAAGATCAGGAATTGGTGGAAATTTGGTGAAGAATTTGGTGGATTTGGCAGCCGCTGTGAGAGAGCCGCGGTTGAAATTGAAGATTGATTAAACAAGATTGAAGTGGATTTGACCCCAGTCCGCAGGTGCGACGGGAGATCGGAGCGGATCACGGCGAAATTCGGGAAATTTGGAGGGAATCAAAGCGCAACAAAGTCCGACGAAATGCGCAAAGAAATTAGGGATTTGAAATCCTAGACCTATTGCCTCGCGACGCAGAACTATTGCCCACAGTAATAGGAGAACGGCCACGGTCATAGGCTCTTTACAGCACGGTCATAGGGTCAGAGATCACGGACTTGGATCTATTTGTTCTTGATTAAAACAAAATAAAATAAAAGTCTAAATTTTTCAAACGGCCTTTGGGCCGTGATCCTAGTTTGAGACAAGTTACGAGACTGTGAGTGATTATAGACCCTACAGTTCATAAATTAAACTGAAATTTTGGATTTCAAATTTGTATATATGGATTAGGGTTTGAATGTGTATTTGTGCGTGTTTTAGGAACAACTTACCCGTGGTTTTGGACTTGTTGTCCTAAAATGTGTTGACCAAAACTCAAAGAAGGAGAAAGCTCAAAGACCAAGTACCTGGTATTTTGTCCTAAACATTTCATACTTTGCATACTGGACATGTGGCCTACTGAGACTGTCACGTATAGTCATTCTGCACATAGATTCGAAAAGCTCTTAAAGAGCAATTACTGGCCCTGTTGCCCAACACATAAAAAGGTGTTAATTAACAAATTATTTGTATACTTTAAAAGTATTATCTTGTATGTATATGATTAGGTCATAGGCTGCATCCATGTATATGACGTGTTGCCAAAGATGTGTTGCCCACCCTAGAATACTATATAGGACCGGGACTCATAGAGCATTGTGTCTGCATTAGTGGTAATGGACTGTCCACCAAATTGAGAGAACCTGGGAATAAAGGTGGGAAAAGAAAGAAAGAAAGAAAAGAATATACAAATGTTTCCCGATATGTTGTCTGAGATTAATTTACATATTATCTAAATTTACTTTAAAAGTGACATTAGACGCACTAACAATAGACTATGTTGGCTTATCCATGGATGAACCCCTATACTACTGGTACTTGACAAAAAGTAAAAGTTAGTGAAAAAGCACCTCACAATTGTAATCTAAGGAAAATTTTATATTTTTTTAATTTTAAAAATTGAGAAACAAAGCTCTCTCTCAAATTTGTATACATTTTCAAACAAAAGGAGTAGAAAGCCAAAACTGACCAAATTGGATCCTATAAAAGTTAAATAAAATTCTATAAGCACCAATGTTTGAAATTTAACAATTGATATTATTATCATATTGTTTGGAATATTTTAATCATTCTAATTACTTTTGTCTTCTTAATCACATTACATTGAACCTTATTTTTTAAAACTGCTAAATATACAAATTTAAATTTTTTTTCTTTAGACCCAATTTGTTGGTGCAAAGTAAAGACTAAAGCGGTCCACAAAAATGTTTTTTTTTCCATTGCCACTGTTCCTTTCTTTGCAAAAGAATTATGTTTGCTCCCTTTTTCTATTAGACTACATGTCCTATATAAATTTTTAAATACTTATTACATTGAAATTTTGAAAATAAAAAAATGCAACAAACATGTCAACTTGGTACCCTACAAACCCCTAGTTTACAAAAGTATTGAGATTAGTTTCATCCTATTGAGAATTTGCCATTGAAAATTTGAGAACTATACATTGTGCCCTCTTGGTCCCAGGGTTGCTATTTGTGAGCCAGTAAGCATGAGCCTCTGAGCATGAATCTGTGAGCCTATGAATGTGTGAGCATATAATTTTCCTATCTAGAAATTGATGATATACCTATGACCGTGGTTTTGATTTTATATTTTGTTAGTTTTTTGAAGCAAATTGGACAATTCTATGACCGTGGACTTTAAAATAATGACTTTACTTCAAAATGCAGGATGAAAAAAAGAAATGATAATTCAAAATTCTATTCCTTGGAAAGTATTCAGATCATTTGTATTGAACTTTATTGTTGACTCCCTTTGTATAGTTAGGATTCAGGATTTAAAGAAAAGATACTTATTCCATGAATCAACTTTGTAATGCATTTTGTCCATTTCAAGCTATTTACTGATGATGTTAATTTGCCTATCAAAATGATGTTTCTTGAATGTTTGTCCAAATAGTGAATTGTAGCTTATAAAATGAAATAGGAAATGTAATACAAAAAATAATACGTAGTTAGCTTTTGATATTTTGGATTCCTAGAACAACAAGACCACTTCACATTCCAAAAACACTATAATATTATGATTACAATACCATATGTAACCTGTTTTTGTTGGAAATTAAAAAAAAGCCTACAACATAACAATTTGAGGTACATAGAATACTGATGCTTGAAATACAAAAAACAGAGTATAATAAGCGTTAAAATAAAATCCATCAAATGTAATGCAACAAACCAAAGTATTATATGGAAGATGTAGACATAGACTAAAAATAGGCACTACTACCAGTAGACGATGTCTCTCTATCTGATTCTACAGTTGTCACTTCTAGAAATTCCAAAACTTTTGGATCTAAAAAACTCTCGAAAGAACTAGACTTCTTCCATCTAGGAAAATGTTGCTAAGATGCAAGTGTAGAAGCTACAACCTTTGCATACAATGACAATATGTAGGACTTCTCTGGGCTCGGAAAAAATCCAGGTAAATTGAAAAAGGGTCGATGAGCTGCTGAGTTGGAATTCATGCTGACAGAACCCAAAAAAAATTAGAAAACATTTCAAAATCACAGTGATGATGAAATACATATGTGAATATATTTGTAAATAGCATATAACAACAACATTAGAATTGCACATAATTTGGCAATAAATGATAGTTGTGGGTAGACTTACTTATTGAAACAAGATTTCTTGACAATGTGGGGAATTTCAATTTCCAATGCGTCTTCGTCGACATCATGCAAGAGGACTGTTGCAGTCAGTTAAAGAACATGTGAAACTGTGCAAATCATTGGAGCCAAAATTGCATTGAAGAGAGCTTTGTCTTCCTCAAGTGCAATGATATGCCTGCTCAAGTTCCTACAAGCGTGGATAGAGGCCCCTAGTACCAAGAACACCATAAATAGAATTATCCGCAAGATCTAGATTTCACTTCTTTAAACTTGGAGGGCATGGTTGGAATTGGAATTTAGAAGGATCAACACCAGGGAGCTTCCTGACAAACAACACAATTCCAAACCACTGTGTTTGCAAAAATGGAGCTAAACAATCATAAGTGAAAAGAAAAGCAACACAAGAAATCTAAAGGTATACAATTAATAACAAATATAACAAAACATTGCATCAAATTGGAAATGGAATACTAAACTATGTTGGCACTTCATTTGATAATAAAATATCCATAAAAAATTAACAACACGCAAAATTGAAATGACAAATTAATATACCGTTTTGCCAGGAGTAACAGGTGAGGCTAGATGTAATGCATTCGTTCCCCACTAATCCTTCATCTTCTCAAAAAAATATGTAATACCGTATTGGAGAATGGTAGGCTTTGTAATGGCCTTCAAGGGATAGATTATAATAAGAGCTCCATCATTGTGCAAGTGACCATCACTGAACTCAAAAAAAGATTGTAGCTAGTTTGAATCCTTTGTGTTCCATTTGGGAATGCTAGTTGCAGGTATAGATAAACCAGGGACAAGTAGATTGGTAGACCTTCTGGCATATCCTCAATAACAAGATCTATGCGAGGTAAATCACTCTTGACTCCTTTGAAGAAACGTTGCTTGTTCCCCTTGTGCTGCAACAGAATTCAGGTAGTTAGCAAAACAAACAAATGAATGTAAACAAATATAATGCAATGAAATTCATGAAGGCAAGTGAAACAGGTAACTTCATCAATGAATTTGACAATGTCATGGTACACTTGAGGTAGGGGATCTACCAACACATCTGCAAGAGAATGATTAAGGATGAATTCAGAGATAGAAATCTCTAAGTTGTTCAGGAATTCTATAGTTGATGGACTACGCAACATTCCTTTGTTGCTAAGTGAGGCATAGTCAGCATCACGTTTGCTGCCTTGTGATATTGAACCTAACGTTGGGAGACCTTGTTTCTAGTTGATAAAGGTGGAATTTGCTCTTTTATCTTCTTCCCCTTGGTCTTTTTAGTTGTTGATGCCTCTGCAATCTCTGCCAGTTTCAAGTTCTTCCTCGTCAATCTCTCTTTAGCCTTTTCTACTGCTTCGGAATTCTTCAATGCTATTTTCTTATCAACCTCCTCCCTTTTCTTCATGGCTTTGGCTTTTGCATCCTCATCGAGACCGGCAAACTGGTCACTGTCTGCAATAGCCTTTACAGAATTAATAGAGACCTTGATGTGTTCCTCAGACAACAGTGTGAAATCTGTTGGGCAATCAGGTTACCACGCTCTAGTCTTTAGGTGCAAACTAGTCCATAACTTTAAGTTCGATGGTGAAAACACACTGCTAAGAGGAAACATCTAACCACGTTCCAAGAAATAGAGGTAGATCATGTTTGGTGATGGCCCCTTTGACAGCAGCTTGTACTTAAAGTACCTATAGAATCAAATTATGTCAAAAGACGGAAGTAAAGTCTCACAACAAAGGATACAGACATTCATATAATCCAAAAACAATGATAAAAGAAAATGAAATCCATACTGGTAAATCACACGTTTCACAACTTCATCACTACCCTTGCGCTTTCTAAACTCATCTAACTTCTTCAAGACTTCTTGCCCCTTGAAATGATCCAAGAATGCTTTGTTCCAAACACGGATTCTCCATCCTTCAAAATAATCTGGAAAAGTCTCTGGCTCTTGGGAAGAATCCATTGTCAATGTCAGCTAGTCCTTCTTTACAATGTCGTCGAACATTTCAAACCCCATCTCTTCAATCTGTAAACGCAGTGAATGGAATTGTCAAATTAAAAACCATTTGCTAATACTATTGAAGTCCACAATGAGTGCATAAACAAAAAAAACGCATGAGAGAGACCTCAATAAGATGAGAAAGACATACCCCTACATACCAGCAAGCTTTTACCAAGAAAGACTTTAGTTCAGTTTCTCCAACTGGCTTTAAAGAAAATCTTCTAGCTTCTCTTGTTTGAACCAATGAATTCCACCACTTCAGCCACTTGACCTTTTGCTCACTACTGACTTTGCAAGTTGCAATCATCTACAACTTCTCAAGAGTCATTTTTGAAGTGATATTCAAGCTCCAGAAGGCGCTCAATTTGTTACACAGAGACTTTAAAGTAAGAATAAGTAAAATAAGAAAAAAAGATCATAAAATAAAAATGCATAAAAAATTTGATCATACCTCTTTGAGCCATTTGCTCCCAAAATTGGGATTTGCAACTGCAGTCAACTTGTTCATTTTTTGAACCAACTTGGTTGTCTGATCTTTTTGTGTCCAATTTCATAGCATCCAAGATGCCATCTGGTGATTGTTCATCCTCCGCTATTTCTTCTTTGTATTGCCTAACTGCAATATCAACTGCTGCCGCTATCTCGTACTGCACAAGGACTAATGCATTAGCAATACTATGACAAAATTTGAAAGGAAAAAGTCAAATATATTCTATGACCTATAGAGTAGTCTTACCCAGAAAATAAAAGAAGTGAACACTTCAGCAGACATAGAGTACCAATTCTTTCGTGGGTTCTGTTGGCACCGCATCATCTTAGAGGTGCTTAAATGCTCCGCAAACTTGTCCAAAGGAAGCACCCCATACTTTTGAATGCGAAAAAGTATATGAACAAGACTGATTTTGATAAACAAATTCTTTGTATGTCTGTAAAACAAAAAGAGAGTTTGAATGTAATACAATCTGTCTATGGATGAATCAGAATAATCACAAATAAAAATGATGCACTTACTTGTTCACATCGTGCATGGCGTGCATAACCTGACTGATCTTTCCCTTTGTCTCCAGAATTGTAGAATCCACTGATATGTGCCAATCTGCATCGAGGTTATGATGTTTGGAAATGTATGATGACCATGTAAGAAGTCTGTGGTTACCATCACACACAAAAAACTTGCAACCCTGCAAATGCTCTAAACCAGGTGTTGCACTAAGTGTGGCGTTGAAGTTGTTGTTCTCAGTAGTCCACAAAGGCCCCCATGTTGTTTTATCTGCTTTTGACACCTGCTCCATCTCTCCTTGCTTATTAGTTAGTGACACATAAAATACGGCGGACCCATCTTTGTAACCGATAACAAAGTCCTCTTGAAGTCTTGTAATGTCACATTGAAGTGCTGGTCGCACCATTGGCATCACTGCAAGACGGCAGAGAGGTATCCTCAAACGCGAGATAGAATGTGGTTTCAATCTCAATGTTGAAATTGAAGCAACGGAGTTAACTTTCTGCGCTCTCCGAAAATCGTCCTCGGAGGAAAATTCCATCCCAATCTTCTCCATGACCTCTTCAACAAGACCATGCTCTGTTTGGGTATCTGCTTTGACGTGCTCATTCCGCAGAGTCTTGGATTCCGGAACTTGCGAGACAACAGCCACTTCCTGCATTGGTAATATCAAGTTCCGTCAAAGCCAGAATTCAAGTAATTTAAGACTAAAGAATTTCCAAAAACATGACCACTTTGTAACACCCAATATCCTCCTTTCAGCATCGAGGATGTCCTTTGAGTCCATGCTTTGTGTTCAATGTTATAGGAACTATCAAAAAACGGAAACCATTAGTTTCATAAAAGCCGAAACATTGTTAGTTTAAGATACAACATAGTCACGCCCCGTACGCTACCTCGGCGCCGAGGGAACACATCTGGGATCCAGTATTTAGTTTTACATATACAATTGTACCAAATATATGACAAATCGTGTTTTGATAAATTATCAATTACATTGGCTCAAGAAGAAAAGAATTCTCAAAACTAGCAATCAAGTCTTGCAAATACCACCTCCTTGGAGCCGAGGGTTTCCATCACTGATCATCTATTGAGAAATACCAATGAAAATTGTCCAATACCAATGACACATTATCCAATCCACTAGGGGCGCAAATCTATCCCTTGGCGCCGAGGTAGTACACCTTCTAGAGAATGCATTTGTAAAATAATTGAACTCACCTATATTGAACTAATATTTAAATTGTACAGAGACTTATCTGGAAACGTTATAAGATGGAATATCACAGTTTCCTACTTCTAATCAACATGTTGAAGACCTCAACTACTCCTTGGTTTTGAGGCTTACTTACAAGCACAAATCTCAGAATCCCACATCAACTATAAACCATCACCTTGGGAACAATAAGTTAAAATGAAATTGGTTTTATCAAACCAGTGTCAATGGGCTTGAAGCCTTGGCGCCGAGGCTACTTGTAAGATTGACTTCTGAATCTTAGCACCTCACATTAGATTTTGGCCAGCACATCAACGTATCGTTAGCTAGTAGAAAGTTGTGTAATCAGCAATCAAACATTTTGGCATGAAGCGTGCCCTTGGCTTCAAGGGACATTTAGGCAAACCACAATTTGAATAGTCGGATGAAATTTTGAGTCGGTTCATTTGCTACAATTACACTCAAAAACTCAACAGATGGCATGCAATCTTCCTTCGGCGTTAGACCTCAAACTCTTTGGGGGCTCGTTCACTAGTCCCTCAACGCTGAGGCTCCCTCTGCCCAACTAGATTCTAAATGTCTTCTTGTCCATGAACTCTTATCTATCAACGACTCTTGCAACTTTCATGAGTCGGGGAAGTTGAAAGAGATTATGCAGAGAAGGAACTAATACAACTTATATTGAATTACAACTCCGCCTTGGAAAAAAATTCGTTCGAAGAGCGATGGAATATCTCCACATGAAATTTAATAGTGCATTCTTCACCTATACACTCATCAAAAAAAATTTGCAACCAATTTCTGACTTGATCACAGGCTTATTTTGATTAATATGTACTAACAATACTAAGCAATCGAGGCAAGAGAATGTAAATTCAATCTCAGTATATTTGGAGACGAGGTACGCATACACTATTTACAGCACGTGAACCATGATTTCCAAATGTCAACCACCACCTCGAGCTCGATTGCCAGTTGATTTCAAAAAATCAAGATTCAAATTCCCATCTATGAGTGTCAACTGCAAAGGAATGCACAATTAACTCCGTGCTAAAACTTGTTTCGATTGAATCAAACACCGATGGAATATCCCCTAAAATTGAAATTTGTACTCCACCTTCTCGCCCAACTAGAAAACGTAGCAACGGTTTCTGCCTTGATCACACGCTTCCGATGACTACGTTCAATATTGACTAACCCGATGGATGCAAACAAATGTCAACAACTTCTCCGCAAATGGCATCCCGAAGTGTACGTACTGCATCTTCAACATTTGTTAACCACGATTGCTACTATTGGCCATGACTTTGAGCTTGACTACTAGATGTCAAGAAAGAAAGAAAAAATTCAAATTCAATCTCTGAGCGCCTACTACAAGGCAACCGATGGAAAGTATCTCCAATACTTGAAATTCAATAGTGCACTTTCAACCTCTTCATTAATCTACATCATAATTGCAACCAATTTTTTACTTGAAACAGGCTAATAATGACTTGCACGTACCTCACTCAGTAATAAATGCACGCAAATGTCAATAAATTCTCTGTAATTTGAGAAATGTGGTGCACATACACTCAATCTTCAACAAGAAAAAACGCGTCAAACATCAAATTGTTTGTATAAACTGACTCCAAGCATGCAAATTTCCCCACACACAAAAAAAACTTCCATTGGGCTGGCCTCCCTCGGAGCCGAGGCTTTGTTCTTGGTCGGCACTTGACAACTCAGATTCCAAAAATTCAAAGAATCAGTTCAAGATTGCGCATGAATCTACAACTACTTCAAGCTGCGACTACTCTAAGGTTTTTCATTGTTGCTAGTAAAAGACAGATTTGGTGAGGTTGGACAGGGTTTGTTGATCCGGCTTCAGCGTGAGTCTAAGGGTTGATGGCTGGAATAATCTTTGATCCAGTTTGCTATCGCAAAGTCTGGAGTCTGGACATCATCGTGATTCCGAGAGAACAGCTATGTGGAACCACTGATGTTGACAAAATCCCCAATTTGACAAGCTTCGTGTGTCGTGCGGAGATTGAAAACAGATCTCATGCAATTTAATGCTGACGCACAAGTTGAAGAAGTCCAAAGCAATCAATTATTTGTCTGATTCTGTAAATGCTTCACTTACAATCTGATCATGCTTACCCTAAATGCTTCACCTACACCAAGCCGAGCAAACGAATTGCAATTACAAAACCAAAGAGTATCAAAATTTCTAACCTTTCAGCGGCGAGGCAGGCATGCAGGTAACTCCATAGCATTACATTCTTGACGTAGCCTAACGCACACCACGTCCCTTCAGCGCCAAGGCAAGATAACGAGACATGACATCGACGTAACCAACCCCAAAACAGATACACTATAGCTACCGCACTACATCAGAACAAGTTTTGGATTGCAAAAAGACTAAATAATGGAGAACATATCCGAGGTTTGTTCGGGATTGAAGCTTCCAAGTATGAGAATCAATAAGTTTTGACATTAAAATACCAATATGATTACTAGGTTCATCCGCTCATGAGCACCAAGGCATTCCAGAAGCGAAATTTGAATCACTCAAGTTTGGCCCCAGTTCACAAGTGAAGGCACAAGAGAAGGCATACTATAGTACGCTAACCTGGATCGTGGTTTGGAAATACCAAACAATTTTTAAAAGAACAACAAAATATATAGAAATGGAATATAGTACTCACTAGAGTTGTTGTCAGCGCGCCCTTGGTGACTTGTTCAACGTTCAATCTTGTCTCATCGTTGGTCTCATCCCCATCATTTTGTTTCCCTCCAAACGCCGTGCTCCTGGTCACAAGCTTCCTTGCCATTTTTCTTGCTTTCTACAATACGACAAAATGATATGAGTAAACCCTAGTATAGATTGCAGCATTGAGGAGGAGCAAATTTTGCAACTTCAAAAAGTAACACCATAGAACAAATTACTATACCAAATCTGCCGATAGAGCAACAAGAAACGAAAAAGAAGATTGGAGTGGCCACCGCAAGAGACTGGCTTGGAGAAAGAGAAGACTGGGAGTCCAACCTGAGGCAGTCACAATGGCACATAACTTCAATTATTGGAAAACCCTAAATCTGTTGGTTGAGGTCAATCTAATCCCTCAAAAGGTATTTCTTATTTTCAAACAAGGTAGAAGTATTTTGTATTTTGTATCATTGTGTATAATATGATTTAGTAGTACTTTACATTATTAAAATGCATTCCCTCTTTTATGAGGGTCACGAAACCTCATTTCTTTGTTTCACTATTAGGTCATATATAGGCATGCAGTGGTTTGTATAATATTGACTTTTTATTAGGGGACCTTCATTAAAATATTCTAGACATCATGGTCATATTTCATATAATAGTAATGTTTAGAAATTTGTTTTAGTCTAGGATTACACAAACTGGCAGGTTCTTAAATTAATAGTATAATAAAATGATGAATATCATACAAAGTATCAATGTGGAGGGCATGCAAAAGTTCAGCGGCTTACGTATGAATTGAATGGAGCCCTTTGGATGTACACCTTCAGTGGGTAGACATCCACAACTGGTAGCTCCTCGAAATATCCTGCAATCTTCGTATCAGTAGTTAAATCTTCTTTGGTACAAAGATTGCAACTTTCCTTTGACGGCGATGTCTTAGTCCCTTCAACTATTCTGATTTTGTTTCTAGAGTGCTACAACTCCTTCATTGAGGAGTACAATAGTTTACCTCTCTTCTTCCTCTTTCTAAAACTATATTGGGAACCACTCTCACCTATAACTTCTGAAGCATGCATGAGACTAATGGATCATATGGCGGAATGGTACTAAAGATAGGTGACTTCAGTCTGAGCTATTATAAAAATGGATATGGAAATGTGCTCTTCATACAAATGTCAATACTTCACATGCATTTCTGAATTCAACTACTATTGAGTTGTAGTAAAATGACCTCAAGCATCAATCTATATGATGACTTGACGTTGGTGGTAACGGAATTTATAATTGAAAACTGTCCCTTCCAATCTTAAAAATTATGTACTCACATATTTGACAGCTCACTGGTAAGTATTTTGTTATGGCAACTTAATGAACACAATGAATATATTTGAAATTCAAAATTCAAAATTGTTTCAATTATTGATATTGTTAAAGCCACGACGGCGCTACTTAACTTGGGAAGTTTTTGATGTCTTCCAGAAATTGTTTGGAATCATTAGGTACAGGGATAAAATCCATAACCGTCAAATAGTACATCATAGTTAAAAGACCCTTTTCTAGCCCTCCCTAAGCCCTCATATGAGAACATGTAATGGCACTTTTCAAAGACGCTTTAATGGATAATTACAAATGATTCATAGTATTTTGAAATACATTAATGGCACAAAGATAGGAATGGTACTTTCATCCTTACTTTGCACATTTTGCAAGCTCAATGTAAATATGTTCTACATCTTAAAACAATTAACTAGCATGTTTCTCAAATTCCGGTTCATTTTTATTGATGAATTAGGTACTGCATTCCACTTGCTTCCACAAGATCATATTTCAAAATATATTTAAGCAGCAATCTACATATCCATATTTGGAGGCTACTGTCTACTGACAATACTTCATTCATTGTCATCAATTGGTGACAATATTGCATTCACTGTCATCAATTGGTGACAATGCATTTGAACTTATTCATATTTGCTTATACAATAGAATCTAAATTTTTGTCATTGTATTTTCATTCTTTTGGTGCCTAATTAATATTATCAATGGCCTCCATTCGAGCGGATGGCTACAAGATTCCACTTGTTCTCCCACTAGCCTTAGAAGGATATGCTGTAGTGTCTTTACACCTTCTTTATGTCCACTTTGGTTTTGTCCAATCTAGCATATATGTTGAAGAAGAAGTCATGTCTGATTCAAGCCAAGTGAAGGACTACGTCCATATGTTGAAGTTAGAACTCTAGGACGGTCACGTTTGGCACCTTTGTCAAGGTTGTAATAGAGCGTATGGATTGTCTTTACTTGTAATGGATGCTTTGTGGGCGCTTATTTATCCACCCTTAGTAAATAATCATACACAACTAGGTTCTAATTCTATTCACAAAATCCTATCCTAAGAGGGTGTCTAAGCGTCGATCCATTGTGCTTTCCAAGCAATGGAACTTTTTTAACCACTAAACATCTAATCCCTTTTCAAAAAAGAGGCCTCAAACATTCTAGCCTATGACTGCATACAATTGAGGTGTTCTAACTTGTTTGAGCCGCAAGGGTCCTGGATTTTCCTAATTTATTGTCTGGTTTTTGTATTTTTAGGTGATAGAAGATTTCACGCCATTTCCAGAAACCTAAAGTTCACTGGAATCGGATGTTCCTAGCAAAAGTTATATGTGGATGAAGTTTGACCGCTATTCGGTTCATCAAACTTCATCCATGATTTTCTATGGGTTGCTACTTTTAATTTCACTTGATATTTTTACCCAAGGTTTGATTTGAGTTATCCTAGCTAAATATGACTCTGAATTTTGACCGAAAGAGTTACCCTAATTTACCGCATCGACAAATGTTCGTTGGATTTTTACTGGATTTTCCTTGCCTTTTTATTCTTTTGTTTTTTACAATTACTTTTATCCTTCCTAATTTATTATTTACTTTGGAATTGACTTTTATTGACCTAATTTATTGATGGATGAAAGTTGGTCGGTAACTTGGGTTTGGAACTTCATCCACTATTTACTGCTATCCTAATATCCTAAATTAATTTCTACTTTTCCTTTCTAGGTTAAATTTCCCTCTTAGAAGTAAGTTTCCTATCTCTTGGATGAATTTTGGGTGGATTTTAGCCGGTTCGTGGGCAAAACTTCATCTGCATGTAACTTTCTCGTTTTAACTCGGATTTGGACATAATTTATCTTTCCGGAAACCCCTAGACCTCTAGTTTCTACTTCCTAACCTAAATCTGACCTAACCTATGGTCTATGCTGCTCTAGCTCTTGGCCCCCTTCTACTTATGCTAATTAAAACAAGGTTTAACAAGGAAATGTGGGATTTTTAGTGGCCCACCTCGTATTGGAGATCTTAGATTAGGTGGTCGAGGATTTCCCCTTCGGCCATGTCCCCTCCTCTTGGATTCTCGATTCCTTGAGTGATTCTTGAATCGGGGAAGATTTTGGAAAGGATTGGTAGATGGAGCGGGATTTTTTCTTCTTTCCTTTCTTCCTTTTCCTTTTTTCCATACTTTTCTTACACCAAACGACTTTGCCTTCCAAAGTTCTTACGCATTGACTTTGTTCGTACACCTCTTACACCTTGACCTTCCAAAGTTCTTACACATTGACTTCGTTTTTATCCCATGGCCTGTCAAAGTTCTTACACATTGACATTTCTTACACCCCAAAGGCACACTTTTTTGTACTCTTACACTTATTCCCTCAATGGTCCAAATTGTTAGTTGAGATTTTCCCTAATCTATCCACTAGTGCTCTTTTTTTCTATTTCATCTTCCTCCTCGTTTGCAATGCTCAAGTTTTTTTAGTTTATGGTGTGTGGAAAGCTTGGGTGAGTTGTGCGTGGAGTGATTGTGTGCGTTTGCAGGTTACTTGGGTGTTCCAACACAAATTCCTCCCCCAACCCTACAATGTCTACCTCTAATTCTATTTACTAACTTCTTACTTCTACTTTTCTACTTTTCTACTTTCTTACTTTGGCTTTGATAATTTCTCTACTTCTACTTCATTAATTTTTCTACTTTTATTTTTAGATTTCCTACTTCTACTACTCTAGTTCCTAGTATTAGCCTCCCCCTTTCTCTAATTACTTCTCTCTTTCTTCCCCTTCTAAAATTAAACTAAAAAAAAGGAAAAAAAAGAGAATTTTTGGCCCAAGGCTTGGCTTGCTAGGGTCGGCCCTGGAGCTGGGAACCCGACTGCTACGGTGCCTGGCTGCTATGATAAGTGCGATTGCTACGGCACCCGGCCCGGCTGGGTCGCCGGCTGGCTGGGGGGCCTGGCTGGCTAGGGAGCCCGACTGTTGGTTGGACCAAATGGTAATGGTTTTATTGGACCCTAAAATTCTAATTTGCGTCTCCCACGAGGGAGTTTATTTGCTATGGACCTACTTCTTGGAGGCTAAACTTTGAGAGTTTCCAAGCTTGTCTTGGAAATGAAACTTTGGAAGAAATTACCCGGGGAGTTCAAGGCTTTACTGTTGAGTTGGGTTTAACACCAACTCTAGGATTTCCCTTGCCCGTGGGTCTAAAGCTCCGCCATATGGCGGATTTTTAACACACATTCTAGGACTAGAGAGGATTAACAATCAAAGCTTCGCCGCCTAACAGGGGGGGTCACACGTCTACAAGCACTTTCAAAGAAGGTTTCAAACCGCTAGGACATAACAAGCCTTAGGGGGTCCAAAGCTCTGCCATACGGGGGGAGGGCCACACTCCAAGGAATAACTTCAAAGGGGGAACTTCAAAACGTTATACATAACAAGCCCTGGGGGGTCCAAAGCTCCACCGTATTGGGGGGAGGACCACACACCAAGGGTTAGCTTAAATGAGGGAAGTTAGTATTTCAAGCAATAACCATTCCGGGGGTGGGGGTGGGGGTGCAAAGTTCCGCCATCCCGGGAAAGAAAACGCACACAAAGGACACATGGGAGGAAGACTCAACGACCCCACGTGGAAGAACCCAACTCTAGGTGTTAGTACGACGCACATGGGTTAGTAAATAACGAACTTGAAATACTAAAGGCCCCTTGTGGGCGGCAAAGCCAAGGCACGGAGGGGGGGTAGCTTTAGAATTAGTACAAACTCAAAGGAACTCTCAACCAAGGTTAGTATTTCAAGCAAAGAATTCCCAATAACAAGTTAGTGACCAAATCGACTCAAAATAAAGACAAATAGTATTCAAGATACCACAAGAGCTCATAAACAAAAGGAAAGAAGGACCCCCAAGACCTTCAAAAGCTGAAAATTAAGCAACAATGGAGCACAAAGTGCTAAAAAAACACTGTGGAGGTGCCCTTGGCTAAAATGCCAAAAAATCCAACATAAATTGGACCCACGGACCCAAGACAAGAATGAGGGTGGTTTGAGAGGGGAATGGGCCCCCTTTTATAGGTTTCCCAAGGGGCTCACCTCCCTCAAGTTACCTTGGTAACTTTATTAGCTTGGATTTTCATCCTTATCTTTAAGATTTTCAAGGCACTTGGCTTTACACTGGTCCAACGTTGTATTTTTTGGAGTTTGCCTCGGAACTTCAAATGGATTGCGCCAATGGCTTCAGAAGGCCATTTTTAATTCAAAGGTTCCCCTACTCCCTATTCCGACGTCTAAAACCTCTCTTAGATTAGCGCTAACTGAGGCTAGTAAAAGGGCAAAAATCTAGATTTTGGAGTTGGCCTTTTCTGACTAAAGTAACTAGTTAGGGTTGTCAGGAATGTCTGAGGGAATAAGAAAAGACCCCTTGTTGACTTGATTTCAACTTCGTACGCTCCCGGGACGCCGATCAACTTCACGCAAATCTCGCCACATGATTAATTTGGAGGAATGTCGCTAATTGGTCCACCTCCTGCTATCGGAACGCCATGAAATTTGTCGAAGCATATTATTAACATAAAAGAGATTGTCCTAATTTTTTGTAAGATTTTATCACAACCTGGAGAATTTTCATGAATTTTCCATCGTCAATTTAAGCGGTTGACCGTCCGGATGGGGTATTTCCCTAAGTTGGAAAATTTCAAAATTCCTTAGGGAATCTCTCATGGAGTTTCCCAAGAGATGTGCAAATTCATAATTCTTTACCTCGTACACGCTGGTCTAGATGAAAATTCCATTTTATTTAAAGTAACCGGCAGTCATGGAATCTTCCACATACAAGAAAATCTTGGCGGGTGGATTCCGCTTTTGACCTCCTGGCATGTTTCCAAACCAAAAGTACAATTCGGCGGCCGCAGATTCCTCCGCTGGCCCATCTTGAGAAAGTAACTCCTACAGGCCAACATTTAGAGTTTCTACTATTTTGACAGTGGCATGGGGAAACTGAAACCTCTCCAAGGGAATCTATCCTAGACTCATCTAGACTTCCTTTGAACCACTTTTAACCAGGTAGAGTCACATGCATGCATTTTAGGTTATTTCAAATAAGAACCCTCAAACCTTTATATTCCCGCTACTTCTTGGGTTCTAACCTATTTACAAGCAGGAGTTAGGGATCTATTAAGGGAAAAACTCTATTATTGACCAAAGGCTACATGGGTATGTAACAACTCTAGTTTGGTTTTTCACTCTTTTCTAGTCTTTTTGTATCTTTTTATGACTTAAATTGCATAATAACAAAAAAAAAAAATTATGAGTCCCAAGTGACGAATTAGGAGCTCACATGCTTCTACAGAGATTTTCCTCAACAATCAGACCATTCCGCCGTGGATATGCCTCCTGCTCTATACAATATTAGGAATTCTATGGAACATGAGCACATTACAAGTACTAGTACTCCCATTCAACTTCTCTGTGTAAAACAAGAAGTCTGTAATTCTATCATTGATTTATCAAGTGAGTTTGAGGGAGAGTCCCCTAGCCAACCAAGTATTCAAGCAACTTTATGTAGTACAATGCCTGACAATATTCTCATAACTTCTTCTAGTATAGATCCCGTGCCATCATGTAGTCCTTCTCTGTCCACTCACTCGCGCCCACCAACATATCCAAATAGTGTAAAATCGCTAAGTATTGTTGGTTGCCTAAAGAAGCTAGCATCAATTCGGGGATCCCGGAACGAAGTTGCTGCATTAGATTATGATTCAATGATTCACTAGAAAGTGCAATACCTTCCTCCAGACTTTGATAGAGACGTAGTATTTGAGTTGCCTTCTCTTTGTGTTTCATCTTCAACATGTGCTTGTGGAAATCTGCAGGATATAGATAAATGATATGATGGTCATGCTTGGTGTCGGACCATGACATCCAACATCCACAATCAAGATGGCTTGAAGTTTAGGAAGTCTTCTTGTGCTGGACATCTGGTATGTAATAACGATGAGTGTGAGTATTTGAAGCAGTTTACCCAGCACAATGAGAAAGAGTGGTGTGGTTATATCAGTGATCCATTCTATGTTGGTGCTAATCCTCCAAAGGATTCAAGTCTTCTTTGCAAAATATGCAAACAACCGCCCAATTGTATTAGTATTTGTGATGCTAGAATATATTACATTTTCAGCGGTACTGCTGTGATGACCAGAGCCTGCATTCATCTAGGTTGTCACATGCACCTGTGGCTTCTGGAACATGTAGAGAGTCTTTAGATACTATTTCCAGTCTCATTGCAGGCGAGGTTGCAAAAACCCCTGCTGCCACTAACTCAGCCATCGCCCTGACTGCTAGTAAGCAGTTTCTAGACAACCACCTTATACACAATGGTGAAGGCCCTAAGGAGGTGCTACAGGGAAAGTTGTTAGAAGATGTCATGGATAGATTTCAGATACTTAGTTTTCCTAACATCCGTAACATTATTACCTTGTTCCGTAGCATCGGCAAAGGTGGGGTCATAGATAGCATCATAAATATGAAACGGAATCTGAAGTTTGAATACATTCCTGATAGTGTCTTTCCGGGACAAGGAAAAGAGAAGGTATACTTGTTTAAAATGTTGGTAGAAGGGCCTGGTAGTGGAGTGGACTTGGTAAAACGAATGCAATCGGGTGGAGATCTTGAGAACGCATGGCTTATGTTTGACCATGTAAAATGCGTGAAGGATTGGACAACTATGGCATGCCACGTCTATAACACAGATTGTAGGAAGGTCATGACAATTGTTGTTTGCGATATGCAATAGGAGGACACGGAGGTTCAAAGCATTGTGTGCAGATCATTGAATGATGTCATGAGACGTAATGGCGTGGTGAATCCAAACTTCAAGGGCTTCATGGCTGATAGTGCACAACCAAATTGGAATGCCATTCGCATTGTGTATTGTTTGGGGGATTTGAAAATAGAAATGGTGAACCGTGAGCGAACATGTCTCTTGCACTAGAGTACTTCCTTGGATCGACATACACAGAAGCTCATCAAACAGGACCTACAGCACCAACATACTTGTCATTGCAAGAAGTATAAAGATTCCAAGATTATGGAAGAAGCTGAGACATGTTATTTGGTGATTTGTTCTTGGTGGCTATCATCCGGAGGAGCCTCAGAGGAGGCTTTGTGTGAGTTAGAGTTGTGGCTTGCATTTTGATACTTCCGATATTGCCAATGGGGCGGCTTCATACAAATGGTAATTTACTAGATTACAATTCTTTCATATTGTCTTGTTTGTAAGACTACTTGCATTTCATAATTATTTTTTCCAATAACAAAAAAGTCTAGTATTAGTAAAATTCTAATCACTATGGGGAGTAGGTGACTTACTCCTTGGCGCCGAGGAGTACCTTTGCCTTATACTTTAGAGCTGAAATCTATAGTAGCCTCAAATGTAAAAATTTGGTGGTATTTCTATTTTCAGTGGCGGAATTTTGGACTAAACTACGCATTTTTGTTCTTCCAGGGGTTGAGTCTTGAGGAGATGGCAGACATGCCATCATGCAACTTATTGGAAACCGTTCATAACAAATGGTTGCAACAATCCGGTAATGGAGGTAGTGAGTTGTTTGCCGCCACTTGTGATGACTGCATTCGAGCCTTCTAGCAAATGACTAATTATCGTGCATTCTTGAATGGCACAACATCAAGGTCAGGGCCATCATAAGAGGAGTTGAAGTTGAGAGGTGCTAGACGCAGCGGCGACCCAAAAAAGATTGCGGAGGCAGTGAATCACCTTCTTGGACCGGCTCATGGTGGAACACGTGTTCCACATTTGGAAGGCGAAGAGATTTTTGGTAGTAGTAAGCGCAAGCTTGACCTCCCCATTGGTTCAGATGGTGACTCCCATCGCCCAGACAAGGTTAATTTTTCTCAGCTACGAGTGCAGACACGATCGACATGTACACCCATAGTGGCCACGAATGAAGTAGACCCGCTGGCTAACTTTGCGCATGTGACGCACATCACGACTACGATGAAGAGTGATTGTGACACTTCGCAATGGCATATTGCAAGATTGTCGTACAAGTCGAGTTGCAAATGTCACGCCCAACAATGAGGATTAAACATCCGTTGTGAGGCTTGAATTGCAAAGGGATCTAAAGGGACTCCAGCTCTTTGACATTGTAATCTCAGCTCATGCACTTGCCCTGATTTTGTAGACATAGCAATCTCAGCAGTTGGTGGTTGCCATCAATACGTGAATTGTAAACATCTTTACTACTTATTCCGTTACTTGTGCAAAATGAATCCGATAGATGAGAAGTTTATACATTCTCCAAGCTTCAACTTCAATGAAGTGAAGCTTCTTCTCAATAAAGCAGGTATCATCAAGGTTCCAGGCAAGAATCTTCAACATGCCTAGAAGACCAAAAATCTTAGAGTGATTGCATATTAAGATTAGGAGATTTATACAGATTGGAATTAGATACAGAGCTTTAGAAGTATCATTTTGTATTTGGACAAAAGCTGTAATTTATTGATGCATTCAATGCAACCTATTTCCAATCTGAATATGAATTTTACTGGACTCTAATTCTTAGCCTTCATAATATATACTTCTGATACTTCCAGAACGAATCAAAAATTAAAAATTTCACTTAAAGTGTACATAACAACGATAATAGGTCCGCGGTGATAGGTGCATAGTACTAGGTACTATAATTTACTAAAAATAGAAAATTTTATTCTAAGTTTGAAAATATTGTCTATTTCATAGAAATATTATTGACATTTTGTAAAAAATTCAAAATTCAAAATTCAATGCTCATATAATCCCCGATCACGCTCACAGGCTCGCGCTCGCAGGCTCACAATCTAGCACCGCCGTTCTTGGTCCTTGAGAAGTTAAATCCCCTAAATTCTTTTTAAATCCAAAATGTTGTTTTGGTTGTTTTGGGCATCCAAAGTGAAGTATCAAAAAAAAATTCTCTCATTTCTTTTTTGAGATTGGAAAATCAAATGACCTTCTAATTTTTAAAAAGGCCCAACAGTCAGTGAAAAGTATTTTTTTTCCTTTCTGACCTTTAATTCGGGCAAGTGGAACAGAGCATTATTTTGTTAATTTTTTTTGCATATTTCTTCCTAATTTGAATCTCTACTCAAATTAGAGATCTTTTTACAAAGTAGAATTTGGGTTGTGGGGTTTAAAAGCTTGACACAGCCACATTGTCAAAAGCTCAGGCAACCTTTGAAAAAATCATTGTGTTGCTCTTTGCTCAGTAATATCTCACACATACATTACTTTAAGACCCCAATTTGTTCAGACAAGCCCCTTTGTCTTAGTCAAGAGTAAGATCCTACAGTTACAAATTCTAAAAAGTAGACAATTTTTTTAACCCCTAAAGGACCAAGGTGATTTTCCTATCAAAAACCACTCAAAATTGTCATTTCCATTGCTAAGAGAAAAGAGCTTTAGAAAAATATTCTTGCATATACCATCGTAAGATCTTATATTTGACTAGTATGTGAACATGTAGAAGAAATTTTAGAAACTTTGACCATGTAGATTGCAAGATATATGCATTTAAAGTGAAGAAAACAAATTTTTTTGCACCTTGCTTGACTAGACTTTTTGGCTTTGAGTCTTTTTGGTTCAAATTTTTTGCACTATGGACTTTGATTTTCTACTTATTTATGTTAAGTAGTTGAGTCAAGAATCTCCAAAAAAAATTTAGGATAAAAAACACTTAATTTTCACTCATTAAAAAATTGTTAAGTAGAGGTGGATTCAAGATTGAAGAAAAAACTAAATTGTTAATAGCTTTTAGATGGAGTTGATCACAATAATCCCAACAATGAGATTGTTCTAGCAAGAAAATCTAACCCTGTCTAACAGTTTTTTTTGAAAAATTCTAAAAATTGCAATGAAAAACAAAATCTACAAGTTATTTTTTCAAGAAGATGCTCAGATTGCCCAAAAAACTAAGATTGTCCATAACTTTCTCATAACTAGTCCAAATTGAATGAAACAAAGCTTCACATTTAGACAAAAATATAATCTTTGAGTCAAAAATTTAAAAAAAAATTATTTTGATTTTTTGTGATTTTTTCTGGGTTGCCCGCCGAACTCTGATTTTGCTTATTGTGCCATAAGTTTTGCTCCCAGGCATCAATTAAAATAAAAATTATATATTCACAAAGCTCTTGCAAAAATACACAACCTCAAAAAATACCAAAAAATATTACTTAAAATTGAAGCAGTAGGAACCTGCCCGGACCCAAATTGTCTCCCGAGGGGACAAACGGTCCTTTAGGGGTTAATTCTTAGGCCTATTTTTAGAAGGCACCATTTTTGGCAATTTCAGGAGTAGTCTTTTCTAATTTTTGACCCAAGGAACTTTAGGGATGGCTTAACATATCACATTTGACTGAGTGAATATTTGACTGCGCCCCGCCATCATCTTCAGTTGGTGAGTTCCCAAGGCAAGTAATTTCAACGTTACCAGTTGTTGCTGGCATCCCCACTCCCCAGTCAGTGTTTTTTTCTTGGTGTTTGGTTCCTCCATCTGAGTGCAGCAGCTTCCTATGTCAAGAATAGCGGTAAGTTCTAGTTGAAGCAATAATCTGGGCAAGAGAAAGATCTAAGGTAACTGACCTTAAAGCGCACTGTTAAGCAATTTAGCATGATTTAGCATGGTCTTCACTAATATATTGAATTTTTTTTTGTGGGGTCCCATTGATAGTCAAAAGTAGATTCTAGATTCTCTTAGAATGCATTTTTTGGACACCCTGTGAATAAACCACAAATTTCCAAAGTGTTGAGAATGAGGTGTACCCAAAAGCGATCATAGAGTCATATGAACAGTGGGAGTATATTTTAGGCAAGAATATCCACTGTGCAATTTTAAGAAGCGTGCAATTTTAGGTGTAGTTACCTTAATAAGTTAGGCCTTTGTTGTCAGCCCACACAAGCGAGAGTGTATACCTTAGAGCTGAAGTAGAAGTGAAGGTAAAGGAATTGATCCCATTTACAGTTTCAGTTCATGGAGTTTGCAAGTACAGTTTTCTTGACGCACCTAGCTAGCTAGCCTAACTTACCTTACAACTTCTACCGCCGCCACCTTGGGGAATGGGAGCCTAACTGTAACAACTCAGTCAAGTACCACCCCCAAATCTACCCCCAAATAATATAGAACCTTGATCAACCGCCACATTTTGAGGCACTGCGAGGCTCCAATACTAGTTGCTTGCTTAGGCAGGACACTACTAAGCTTAAGGCCAAAATCTTCTGTATGTTTCCACATGCTTAGTACGCATAACACAATCTGGAAAAGCTGATGGTTTGATAATATAAACTGAAGAAGGCAGACTAGATGCTCTGGAGTCTGGACAACAGCTGAATGCTTCTAAGTTACTGTAAGGGAAGGGGGGTACCCTGAAAACCTCCACTTTGGGCTACTGAGGCTAGCTAGTTAGACTGGTCAAATTTTCTCATACTTTCTTGTTGGCAAGTGAAAGGAGGTTCTAATGCAACAAAGAACATGACATTTGGATACCATATGCAAAAGTAATGAAGGGTCAAAGTTTTGTTTGGTAGATATTCTGAAATTGTTTCTTCAGTGTATGTACATATTGATTTTGGAGAAGTACAAGGAGTGATGATGGTGGTTTTAGGCAGGGGTGCAGTTTTGGGTGGACCCACTTTAACTACATCCAATTGTGACCATTTTGCTCCCTTGTTTGCAAAAACCAATCCAAAAGACTTAATTTCTAAAGTTTACATCATGTAGACATGAGAGACTAAGGTCAATTCTGGCAAAACTTATAATTAATACTTTGAAAATTATAGTTCAAATAAAGGTGTCCTACCATTTTGACCAATTTGATGAAACTAAAGTAAATATTTTATTTGTAACAAAGACATAAATACAAATCTTAGAATTTGCCAAATTTGAAATAAAATTCAATATTTGTGGGCTAAGCATGAAGATATTCAATGTATGGGAAGCTTGCTTCTAAGGAATAGGTTCAAAAACATTCATTATAAGTATAATGAAAGGAATTTGTCTTTCCTAACCATATGCAATAAGGAATGCACACCCAAAATCACACCCTCCTTGAAGCCGCCATCATCACTCCATGGACACCTTCGTGTACATGTACGTATACTGAAGAAACGATTTTATAACATCTACCAAAAAATTCTTTGACCTGTCATAACTTTTGCATACAATATCCAAATGTCATGTTCTTTGGTGCGTTGGAACCATTCACTTGCCCAACAAGAAAATATGAAAATTTGAGCAGTCTAATAATAGTAACTAGGCATGGTAGCAAAAAGTGGTGGTTTCGGGGTACCCACTTAAGTTGGTTCATCCACCCCTCACAACAGAAACAGAAGATTTTAACACTAGTCGGCTGTGACGTTTAAGTGGGTTCCAAGTCCAAGAAGCTGTTGCAAAACTAATCCTGCCTCTAGTCCTGTAGTCCTGACTCCTGACAACAAGTGAAGCATAGCATAAGCCGCACATCATCGCCGTTATCCGCTTCAGGAGTCCTGCTTTTGGGTTGATTGCAAAGCTTTCTACATCTTATTGATAAGCTGTCAGCTGGAGATGATGCAGACTTCTGAATTGCAACAGAAAAATGCACCCAAATATTTGGAGTAATAGATCAAAGTTGCCCAACAAGGAGCAATTAAGCTTACATTGCTGAAAGTTTTGTAATCTCTCATTCATCAAGCTGTAATTTAAGCAACTATGTTTACAATTTTTGTATGGAATTTTTTCTGTGCAAGATCCTCCACCAAGATGCCCAAAATTCCAATGTTTTCTTTTGAATTGTTTCAGTTCTGTTTGATTTTTGTGTAAAATTGTGAATCAGTCTTTGTACTGTACCTTTGGAGGTTATTAACATTAGAATTTTCTCACACAGAATTGTGCAAGGATTGAGTCTAGATCTTGTTGCAGCCACCGTATCCAAATCAAACTCAGTTATATGATGCACAAGTATGATGAGGCCATTCATGTATATAATGATCATTTTTCAAACTTTGACTGGACAGTACTGTACAGTACAGTACATCTCACGAAGGAGGCAGAAAAAAACAGACTGCAAGGAATTGTTGGCAACTGCCGGCCAAAGCACATAGTTTCCCCTAAATCTCAGGCAAATTTAATCAGATACATAAAAGGGTGTGATCAAGGTACCCACAATCACACATTGTACTCACACCTCACCTACGGCTGCTCAGTACATTACAAAACCCTTCACAAAATCCTGCAAAATCTACTGTGCTTTGCACAAGATGCAACACAAAACTATAGCCAAGCTTGCATATGGGTGCCTCATTCCAAAGCTTAACAAAAACGAGGCAGTCAAGTACCATAACATTGTAAAGCTCTAGAGTAGAACCACTTACGCAATGGCACATCACACAACTGAAGCAACAATGCTGCAAGGTACCATATATTGGCGGTGCTCATCATTTATATTATAAAAGAAAAGAAGAAAAAATTGTCTTTTTTCTGAAGAACTTGATGTTGTTCATGACGAGCAATAGTACCAGCATAGGGAGTAGTGCCGTGCCATGCCATGCCCAACCCTGTTAGATGCCCCATCACACTCCCCACATTTTCCTGATGCAACTCTTGCAACCACCACAATGTTTGCACCATCATCTCTCATATATTTTTTACATTTTCTATAGATTTTTCTTATCCATTCCCATTTGATCGTTCCACATTGCTTCCTATTTCCCACATTGTTCTCCCCTGGCCATTAATTTTTGCCTTTCACGCATCGCTTCAGTTGCCTAACTTATATCCCTGTGGCAAGCAAGTGAAGGTTAGAGGACACCGAGGACACATCAGTTAGCCTTCTCTAGAAGACAACGGGATCCCGTCCCTGTGGGATCTACACATGTCAGGACGAGTGGCAGTACACCTCAGAGTTTAAAAAAAAAAATTCCATTCAAGCTTACAATTTGGGCATAGCTCCTCTGGACAGGCCGGGGTGTGCAGCATGATGCCGACGCCACTAAATCATCACGTATATATATTTATTCGTGAGCTCCATCATTTGCACACTAGATCTGTTTTCATAATCTCCATCACAAGGATCATTCTGAGAACGGAATTCAGGAAGAGCTGGAGCTGGTGATTTGCAACTTGGGATTTGTGAGGTTAGCCACTCAGACAGGACTTTGGTGAAGAAACTGATAGTTGTGTCGCAATTGAGAGATGGCGGTCAGCTGGGGTTTTACGATGTTGTTGGTAGTGACAATAGTGGCGCTCTTCACCTTCAGTCAGCCGCTGTTCCAACTCGCAATTCCAGGTGACTCACTGAACCTTCAGATGAAATGTAGATAATTGAGTTTAAGACTACGAGATAGTGTTGCCTTAATCCCATTCTGTGTGTTTTGGCTTACAAAGCATTTTCTCGCTGTCTATGTCATCAGCACCTCGTCTTCTGTTTTGGACTTGTGAATGGCCCATTCAGGGGAGCTTAGTTATGAAGGTTTTGAGAGTGATGGGGACCTGGGTTGGGTAATGCAGAAGCAGTCGAGAAACAGACACAAACAGATTTGGAGATTGTTTCGCAGGCTGCTGCAGTTCCACTATCGCGGAACTATCGCCTCACCTCCAAGGTACTTCAATTTGCTTAATTAAACCTCATGTTTCGGAATCCTGTGAAAATGGCTCGTCTAAAACCTTAGAAAGAGATTTCAAGTTGATGCTTGAAATAGTCTTTACAAATCACGTAACCAATCAGTGGTGATCATTCTTGGGGGAGTCGTTACTAATCTCGAACTAGAATATCGTTGTAACCATTTCCAACCCGGCCTGAAGATCAACACCTAAAATGACCATATGAGCATGAATCGTGAAAGAACTCAGGATAAACTGCCCGGAGCAGGTCATTGGGAGAAGCCATTGAAAATGTGTTATTCTATGAATCCACCGTTTTGTGTGCGCTATCTCATTGTGTTCTTTCCAACAAGAGTTGTGCTTCATTTATGTATACAGTACAGTGATCGTATTCAATGTCAGTTCTTAGTCCTCCCCTCCCTTCTCTCAGCTGAACATTATTGCAAGTGAACATCTCTCCATTTTCGAGCCAGAATTCTCTACTCCTCTACTTCAGCATGCTTCCTCTTTCTCTTTTACTACGAAACTGACCTTATTCCTTCATCCAAATTCCTGTTATTGAAGTCCGTTGTCACTTCACTACTTGCAACAAGTAACAACAATGACTCGATCGTGTACATACGGTCGAGAAGTAATTAATCATTCAGCATTTGCAGAGGTCGAAGTAAAACTACATACACAGTATTGATAAAAAGATTGATCGAAAAGCTAACTACTGAATGATTCTTCAGCTGAAACTTCAGGCAAGGGATGAAGCTGGATCGAAATCCAGAAGCTCCACTGCAACATGGAGTTGGGACATTCTCCGCCGGGGAACAAACCGCAGGCAACAATGGACGCGGAAACTCATTGATCGCCAAGACCAACAGCGGGTGAAGGTTTCCAGAAGATCCGTGTTAGCCAGCTTCCAGTCTGATCGCATGGTGCCCACAGGCCCCAATCCCTTGCACAACAGCAACAGATCCCAAGTCATCTTCCCCTGAAGACCAGCCTGGATACTGAAGAACGTAACTCCCCAAGTTTTGAACCTCATCATCGATGCCGCCATTCAAGCCTTCAAGTCTTCAAGCCCTCATGTTTTCAAGCTTTCAAGCCTGCACACCCTCTAAGCCTTGAATCTTCAAGTCTTCAAGTCTTCAAGCATTTTGTTCGGAGAATGAGCATCTTTGATTGATGAACCTGTAAATGTGCAGTTGCAGGCGGAGGATCGGAGTAGGACACGAGAATCATAATTATGAGTGTGGAGCAAATTAGACTATTAGAGAGTTCTCCTTTGCAGTAATTGTGTCAAGCAGGTGTCATTCAAAAACAGGCTAGAAGAGTCAATGGAAATTGTCCGTGATTGAATTTATCAATGTTGAGAACTTTATTTAAATTTTTTTCTGGGCTCATTGTAATTGTGGTTGATCAATTACAGTTTTGTGTCTTGAGGCAATGGTTAGACAAGCCAACTTTGAGAAATGGTTATTATTTTGTTAATATGTTCATGTGACACAGTTAGTGGTCCACAACGGACTCTTAAGACTTCTGTTTTTGGCTTCTTCTTTTCTGGATGACTTGGAATGTAACTATTATGAATTCTTTTTTTGGAAAGAGTAAGTTTCAATGCATTAGAATTATTCGTAAAGTCCCCTAGTTTGGAGGGGACTTTTTCACAATTTTTTTGTTGATGGACGACCTTGCAGGCGACCACCACCCTGCAGGTGACCACCACCACCACCCAAGCGACCACGACCCCACAGGCAAAGTCCGGATGAAACTTCTTTTTTGGTCGATTTGGGCGTGAAAGAAAGTTTGATACCCACTTTCGTATTGGATGCGGGCGACATTTTGCCCAAAACCTGCTTTTTCACAAAATTGCAGGGTTTAAACTGCGGTTTTGGGTACTTTACGAATAACTCTATTGAATGAAAAGAAACTCCAATTCTTTTTGGAATTGGCGTATTTAAGAGTTTGTTCATTTAAGGTCTCATAACATAAGCCACAAGATTATATATGGTTTCGTAGGTGGCATTGTATTATCCCTTCTCTTATTATCTTATTCACAATGCACGCAATCTTACTAATACATGTTCTCTTCATCTTGAGTCCTTACTCCTTAGATCACCCAAAAGACAATTGTCTTGAACCTCGGGCCGACTCTTGAGCACTTGAAATTATTAACCACCATTTTACATTTATTTGGCTGAATCTTATTTTGGATGTATTCATGGCATTCATTTAGCTAGAACGAAAATGGAAAGAGTGGATTGGGAATTGGACATGAATGATTTCTTTTAGTTGGCAAACATGTTTTAAGTAAGGTAAGTCATACTATTACGGTCACTTGATTATTTTTGCCTTCTAAAAATGGTTCTATTATAGCCATATAAAAAGCCTAAATGTACATTTTTATAAATAATATGAAGTTATGGGCATTTTAGAATGTAACAAAGGCACTTTTAAGGTATGCATGTGAAGAAATTACAGTCAAAGTGTCTTATTGGCCTTTGTTGGGTCATGTACTATTTTGGGGTCAAACTATTAAATCATGTGATGATTTTGACACCAATTGAGAAGAATATTATGGCAAGATTATTTTGGTGTGTAAAATGATCATCATTTCTTGTCAATTATGAGGTGATCTAGTGGCATGATGGACTTCAAAAGGTAAGTCCCCCTATTGTGGTCACTTGATTATTTTTTGTCATTCTAAAAACAATTCTATTATGGCCATGTAAAAAATTTAAATGTACATTTTTAAAAATAAATGAAGTTATAGGCATTTTGGAGGTGTAACAATGGTACTTTTAAAAGTGTGTATGTGATGACTTTAGAGTCAGAGTGTCTTATCAAGCTCAGTTGGGTCACATACTATTCAGTGCCAAACTATCAAATCATGTGACCATTTTGACACCATTTGAGAAGAGTATTGTGGCAGGACTATTTAGGTGTGTAAAATAATAATCTCTTCTTGTCAGATTTGAGGTAACCCAGTGGCAACGATGGACTTGAAGACATATCACTTCAAAAACTCATATTGACATCACTTGAAAAGAATATTTAGGCAAGACTATTTAGGTGTATAAAATGATCATCACTTCTTGTTAGTTTTGAGGTGACCTAGTGGCAGAGATGGACTTGAGGACATATCATTTCAAAACTCATATCTAATTTAGAGATTGTAAGAAAAACATTATTCCACAACCAAATTATTACTTTTGTTCACTATTTCTCTAGAAGTAGGGAAAAAAATTATATATTCTCGAAATTCAAAGGGGTCAAATCATAAATTGTGGCCACATTATGGGCGCTTAATCCTTTAGTAAAGGACCAAATGTCCCCTCAAGGAGCAATGTAGGGTTCAGACAGTAGATTCCTATGATCTCCAATTTTGACTTGATTTTTTGAATTTTTTTTGAAGATAGGAAAATATATTAGCTTTTTTGGAATACAATTTTTTATTTTGATTGTTGGCTAAGAACAAAAATTATGCCATACTAAGTTCAAGAAATAGATCACTAGGTAGCACAAAAAAAATCACAAAAAGTCAAAAAGAATGATTGAAATATCATATTTCTAATAGAAAATGCTTTGTCTATATGAAAGATTTGATTCATTTCATTTGGACAAGAATTGAGAAAGTTATGGAGAGTCTTGATTTCGGCAGTCCAAGCATTCTCTTCAAAAAAACTTGCAAGATTTATTTTTTAACTCAATTTTCACAATTTTCTAAAAGAAGAAGTTCCACATGGTTTAGTTTTCTTGCTGGAACAATCTTACCATTGCAATTAGTGTGTTTCAATTCCAAGTTAGAACCACTAAATATTTAGTTTTTCCTTCTATTTTGTACCTCCTTCTATGTAACAATTTTTTAAAGAATCAAAACAATTTTTTTTTCCTAGACTCTCTACCAGCTCAATTCTTGAACATGAAATTTTTTTAATTCAAAATCTATAGTTCTAAAATTGTAAGTTAAAAAGATTCACGGAAGGTGTAGTAAAATTTGTTTTCTTCAATTTAACATAAATATCCTGCAATCTATGAAGACAAAGTTTTTGAAATTTCTTCTACACATTCTTATATTAGTTCAGTGCAAGCTCATATGGTTATATATGCAAAAGAAACAAAAAATTTAAAATTTTGCGCCTTCCAATAGAAATGGTAGTTTTGTGTTTTTTGACAAAAAAAAGGCCTTGGTCCTATAGGGGTTGGTAGGCACCTCCAAATGTGACACTAACCCAAATCACCATCATCGCTCTGTGTACATCTCCAAAATTCATATATGTACCTATGTAGAAGAAACCATTTTAGAACCTCTACCAAAAAAACTTTGACCCTTAATAACTTTTGCATACAGTATCCAAATATCACATTCTGTGGTACGTTGGAACCTCTTTACTTGCCAACAAGAAAATACAAAGAATTGATCAATTTAATAATTAGTAACTAAACACAGTAGCAAAAAGTGGCGGTGCCCACCTTCCAATGCCTGTTCAATGCCCGTTCCTGTGTCGTTTGGAAGGAGCATCATACACAATGTCAATGTGGTGGAAAGAGGCAAACAACTCCTGTTTTTGCAGTTAACACCCCTCTTTCCGTGGAAAAAGCAGAGCCATTGATGTGGATTAAAAAAAATGTCCCCCCCTCCTCTACCGTCGATCTGCAAAATCTGCGGAAAAAAGTGTGACCGTTGATGGTGCCAATACTGAATACGATATCGTATATTTCAAACAAATACATATGGATATGTAAAATACAAAATACAAATCTATACATTAAGTTTGGTTGTTTGTTTGTTTGGTTTGGTTTTGTTACTTTGAGATCTCCCAGACCACACATTGCCCGGACGTGTGCTTGGTATCATCGGAAAGGGCTCGGCGAGGAGGGGTGCAAGGGCTTAGTTTTGTGCCGTTTGGACCTACGGTGCGGAAATTATTGAATTTCAAAGTATTAATGGATCAAAAAATTAGAAAATTACTTTTATTTTGATTTTGGTTGCATTCTTGGTACCATTGGAAAACTCTCAACGAGGAGGGGTGCACGGGCTTGGTTTTGTGGTGTTTTGACTTGTGGTGCAAAAGTTATTGAATTTCAAGTTTTTATGGATGAAAAAATTAAAAAATTAAAAGTTTTACTTTATTTTGACTGTGGCAACGGCACAAAGCACACTAGTATGTATGGATATATGAAATATGGTTGCAATATCCTACATTGATTGCTACCACAAGAGCTTTCAAAAGATATGAATATGTGGGGTACAAATTGTATTTTACATTAACAATATGCCAATTCATTAATTAATTAACCGCTAAAGAACCAAGGCCTTTTTCTGCCAAAAAACTCTCAAAATTGACATTTCTAGAGCAAAGTGTATAAAAGTTTGAAAATTGTTTTTTTTGCACATCCAACCATAGGATCTTATATCTAACTAGTGTGACAATGTGTGGAAAAAATTTCAGAATTTTTGACCGCACAAATTGCATGATATCTGCATTTGAAGTAAAAAAAACAACATTTTCAACACATTGCGGAACAAATTTTTTGACTTTGAACATTTTAAACTTAAATTTTTGCACTACAGAGTTTTGAGCTTTAAATCTTTATGGTGAAGAATTGAGTTGAGAGTCTAAGGGAAAAAAAGAAATTCATGAAAACTTAATTTTCATTCTTAAAAAAACTGTTAAGTAGAAGATAGTACAAGATAGAAGGAAAATCTAAAATATTAATATCTTTTAGATGGAATTAAAATGCACTAATTCCAATGGTGAGATCATTCTAGCAAAAAAACTAAACTATGTGGAATTTTCTTTTTGAAAAATTGCAAAAATTGCATTCCAAAATGAACCCTATAAGTTATTTTTTTCAAGAAGATGCTCTAATTGCCCGAAAAACAAGATTGGCCATAACTTTCTCATGAAAATCTAAATGGAATGAATCAAAGCTTCCCAAATAGGCAAAAATACAATCTATAAGGAAAAAAAAAATTAAATTTAAAAATTAAATTTTTTGCAAAATTTTTTTGTTGCCCCCTCGCCCCTATTTTGAGCTTATTTGGGCATAACTTTTGTTCCCGGGCACCGATTGAAAAAATAATTATATTTACACAAAGCTTATCAGTTTTTCTATCTTCACAAAAAGTTTCAGAAAATCACGACAAAAATTCAGCCCGTAGGTACCTGCCCAAAATCCCATTTGTCCCTCGAACGAACAATGGTCCTTTAGGGGTTAATTGGAAGAACACACTTTTGTTACAAGAACAATAAGCTCAATAAGGTAGTAACAAATAGTGTTGTTTGCTTCTGTCTAAACTTGCTTTTTATGAATTGATGTCATTGCATAGACATAAGGTAGAGCCACCTATAACCGACCAAATAAGGAACTCCAACATGATTTGAAGTAGTGAAGGCAAAACAAATATTTTGCAGAGGTACATCAATAGAAATGACAAGGATTGCAAAATTTTTGGTAATTTTGTAACTTGAACTGAAATTACTAGGAATTTTGGGAGGCAAAAAGTGAACTAGACCCATGGCCAACGTCTAGACTCTTCCAATTCCAGTCATTCAATAATGTTTTCCTAATCATTATTTCCTACTTCCTTTCTCACAACTTGAGACATGTATCATGTATTTATTAATTCCAACCTTGAAAAGGAAAAAAAAAAACATTCTAAGCTTGGTAAAGAATACGTGCACCTATAGGTCGGGAATGGGTCACTGATCAGGAATGGGTGGCTCTACCTTAATTTATTTATTATGATTCAAGTTCGTTTGGTGATTGCAAAATCCTTAGAGCTTGAGGTGTTGTAAGGATGTAGCTAGCTTCATTGTTCTTTGAAAAGAAAAAAAAGAAAAGATGTAGCTAGCTTGAGGTAGCTTAGACAGTGCTGCTGGTGTGATAAACAATCCAGTCAAGCCCTGTCAAGTGATTCACTTAAGAATCCAGGACTATAGTGATTATTCAAACTTCACAAATATTAAAGGTATCCTTAATCCTTAAAGGTTTAACCCTTAAACGACAAGGAGGCCATTTTGTGGCCGATGGATGATAGAGAATCAAACTGTATAGGACAGAAATGTAATCATTCATCCTCAGAATTTGTTGTGAAAAGGGGAGAGCTTTTACAATAGCTTGACTTCCAATAGATACTTTTGGATTTTTTAATGTAGATGATATCACACGGTAATGAAAAAGTATGATTTCCAGGGTCACCCCTTCGTCCTTTAAGGGTTAAGAAGCCCAGTTTGGATTGCAGCATGGTATTTTTTGTGTATTTGATATACAATGTGCATGAATTGACGTAGACAACAATTATAAAAGTTTTTGTTCTTATTGAGCTGATTTCAATAAAACATAGCACCTCTAATGTAGATCATTATTGCATCATAAATGTATATACATCCCCATCCAACATTTAAGGGTTAACTCCTAAGTGCCCAAGGCACCTTCTTGGAATTAATCAAAACTTAAGTAAAAAGTCCAAGTTTTGATAAGTTTGATCAATTTTATTAAAATTGTAACCATATGAGTTCAAACTAGACACGCTATGGATCACATAGGAAAATAAAACATTACACTATCACTTATAGATTGAAAGACTATAATGTTTGATAAGACTATGAAAGTGGTTTGAAGTCCTTCAATCTTCTTTTTATATATCAAATTAAAAAATAGGTCTTGGAAAAATGAGGTTAAAGGACATAAGATGCTTAACCATGATTGATTTATAGCTTTTCAAAATGTACTCTAATTTTTTATTAAATAAACTTGCAATGTGATTTTTCTCCCAATTCCTAATGTACTTGAGGCTCATCCCCAAGAGCCTCTCACACTAAAATTTGATCAAGATTTGTAATGGACACCCTTGCACACAATCTTCATTGGAATAAGCATAAGCAATCTTTTCAAAATTGTATTTTGATGCTTAAAGCTGATTATAAGGGTATTCAGCTTAAAAAGAATACACTAAAAATATTACATTGGTAAGATTTCATATAACTTCAAAGTTTAGTCAACACCAAAATATGGTGCCTTAGGCATTTAGGGGTTAAACATCACAAGTTCTCTAAAATACACTACAAAATCAGCAAGAAATGGTTTAAAGAAGTGGTTTGATATGACATTCATTCAACATTAGCTAGGGTATTGACCTTGTTTTAGTGAAAAGATACGGGTGACTTTAACCCCTTATGGACACGTAGGTAGTCTAAATTTCCAAAATTGTAAGGGTGTATTAAAAAATGCAATTTTGAAAAATCATTGAATGACTATTCTCAAATAATTATAGTCCATATGTTTAGATCAACTACTATAGTAATTAATATTCTTCAATTTTATTTGAGGCCAAAAATTGAAAATTCCTTCTAAAATTGATTATAGATTGAATATTTGAGATTTCAAAATTTGAAGTTCTAATCATAGTGATTTATACAAAAATTCTTTTACTTTTTTATTCAAGTTATTTTTGAAGGATCATTTTTTGAAGTGGAAAAGTTACTTCTTGAATCTAGATTTACTAAGGTAAGATGCTCAAACTCCAACCGGGCATTAAAAGCGAACATGATTTAGAGGTATATTTTGCTTTCTTCAATATACAAACTATGCACATTTCAGGAGGTGGTCGCTTTTGATGACCACAAATGACCACTTTTCCCGACTTCAAAAATTTGTAACTAATTCTACGAAGGTCCAAAAAATATGAAACGACTTGGGTTAGATGTTGATTCCACTTGTCTTTCAAGGAAAATTTACTGAAAAACATTTCAAGATGTTTTACCTCCCCCAAATGTAGTTTCAGCACTTAGATGGTTGCTTTATGAACCTCCTACCTTAGTACCTTTTAAATTAAATTGAATACATGCAAATCAAAGTTGTCAAAATTTATACATACAAATGTTAATGAACTAACAAAAGAATCTACAAAAAAAATTTATGGATGAAGAAATTTTGTGTTTGGATTTTGAACATCTGGTCCTACACGGGGTAACAAATAATGTTCTATATAGGTATTAGAAAGCCTTTTTATTTTCTTAAATAGTGATCATTTACAAATCTCAAAAGGGTTGAATTGTAAGATAACCTTGCTCAAGGTGGAAATATGTTTCTTAGTAAAACTTCACAATAAAGACCATAGAAAAAAATGGACTTTGAACCAAGCATTCTTACTTGGAGAAAGTAATTTTTAGGCAAACTTCACTTTAGACAACAACCGAATTCTATAGAGTTCACTATTTAAAAATGAAATGTATCTGTTACATGCCAAGTACGTGCCAAATGTGAGAGGGTCATGACAACAAAGCTTCTTGACCACCATTACCTTGCACCCATATTCACCTTCAATTGTCACCTCTATGGATTTATATGGACAAATTAAGAGAAACATCTACTTGAATGTGTAGATGTTTAACAATAAGCAATGAAGTTAGAAGGATCTTTGATATATTTTGTGCATTGAAAATCATTAGATGTTTTTCAGTTCCTTTAGAGGGCTGTGAGTTCTTTGGGCTGCCAGGGTCGGGGGAACAGCCTCACAGCAGTCCGCAACTACTACGTAACGTTGCAGAACGACTACCATGTCACCAATTTTTATTTTTATTTTTTGCTTTTCTTTTCATTTTAGATTTTTCAAAAAATAGTTTTTTTTTTCAAAAAATAAAAATAAATTTGACTGCACATGTTCTCGATCTGCCAGGGGAATAGGGTCAGGGGAACAGGCTTGAAACGGCCCTCTAGCCCCCCCAATCTCTTCTAATTGAAAGATTTCTAAAAAATTCTCATCACTATATTAGAAGTAAGTTTTTTCAAAACTTTGCAACAAACATAGATTTGGTCATACTTCCATGCATTTGCCTAATCAGTCAAATTCACTAGACATTAGAAGAGATTTGAGGGCATTGCCAAATTTTAAAAAAAAGAAAAGAAAAAGTGATGTAGCACTGTCTTGACCACATCAGTCAGCAGCTTTCCTGCGTTCCCGTAGTCTGGGAGTCTGCAGGATAACTTGCGGGCTTTTGGAGGCCTCAAATCTCTTCTAATGAAATAAGGCATTCCCCTACTATTTCTATGTAAGGCCATATTTCCATGCCTTGACTAAAGAAATTGATCAAAGAAGAATCAATAAACTTGGTTGGCAACTTGGCATAATTCTTCCCCTACTATTTCCATGTAAGGCCATATTTCCATGCCTTATCTAAAAAAACTGATAAAAGAGGAATCAATAAACCTAGTTGGCATAATTCTAGCTGAAAAAAGCATATAAATAAAAGAATTATTGATGACTTTAAAGTTGGCCAAATTTGGTAGTTGACCATGATCTACAAAGGAAACTCACTTCTAATTCATGCCTTCATTAGGGGAGATTTGAGGGCATTAGAGGGTCATTTCAGGCCCGTTTCCAAATCTTGGCCCGATACTGTGAATAACCGGTATGGGCTGTCATTTTTCTCTCTCTCCCAAATATCATTTCAGACAAATTTTTTTTTTTTTTAAATGACATAGCACTCTCTCAGCTACATCAGCCAACAGTTATCCTGCATTCCCGCAGTCTGGGAACACGCGATAACTTGCAGTCTCTTAGAGGCCTCAAGTCTCTTCTAATGGCTATACAAATGATTGAAAATTGTGGGTCAACTCCAAATTGGGCTCAATATATATTATTAAAAAGGTAGTGCCAAGAGCTTTCCAAGAGTGTATCATGCGACCAATTTGAATTAAAAAAACACTTTGTTTGTGGGACTTTGTTAAAGAATTGATGACATTACAAACCGAACTCAAGTTGGTTTGAGTCAATTCTTTAACCCATTAGAGTTATTCGTAAAGTACCCCAAACCGGGTTTTAAACCCCGCAGTTTTGTGAAAAAGCAGGTTTTGGGCAAAAAGTTAATACAAAAGTGGGTACCAAACTTTCTTTCGCGTTCAAATCAACCAAAAAAAAGTTTGGTCCGGACTTTGCCTGCGGGGCCATGGTCGCCTGCGGGGTCGTGGTTGCCTATGGGGTCGCCCGTCGGAGGAAATTTGTTGCAAAAAGTCCCCTCCAAATTGGGGGGGACTTTACAAATAATTCTATTGTATGAGAATCATTGTGCGAATCAATACCCTTGAGTTTATTTTGACAAGAAGGCAACCATAATCCTTCAATTGTTTCCCCTCTACTCACATAGAAGTAAATGACGTTTGTTTAAATTAATTATATAGACAAATTTAATGCATTATTGACTCTGCTAACTGTATTGAGCCTTCATTGACTTCAATGGCACATGAAAACTTGCCCCAGCGCCATATAAATGAGCCTTTTGTACTTGAAGATGAGATATTTGACTAGGGTATTTTTTGAGCAATTTCTGCTCCAAAATTAGACAATTTTTGTTGAGAGAACATACCCCCTTGAGAATATATATCCCTTTTTTCCAATGAATGAAATTGCTCAAATTTTATCAACTCTTAGGACAAAATTGCTTTCTATAGATGAATGATTACACTTTTTAATAAACAAGTGAATTTTCATCCACGTGTTGTTTATTTCATCTATTGAGATGGATGTAAATAGCCTCATATACAGCATTTTGCATTGGAGTTGAGGAATCACAGAAAGGAGCCCTCATTCCCCCAACTCGCTAGCCTTGAATGTTATGAGTGAATCACCATTCTAGCCTTCAATTTATAGGAACTGAAGTTACTATAAAAATCATATTCACTCAAGAGGAAGAATACCACTTCTCCAAACCTCAAAGAAATCCCCTATAAATGAGTAAGTATAAATGAGTATGGCTTCCCCCAAACTTGCATATAATATCACCAAGGCTTCTTTGCACCCCACAACATTCAACAAATGGAGTAAAAGATTCTTGGTTATCCACTCAACCCCTTCCACGTCTATCTTCAACAACTTGCGAAATGAGAGCTCCCGACTGTGACTCCCTCGTCTGAGTCTGGCAACTCCTACCGAAGCCAATGGGCAGGAATTGCTAAAGATTCCACCGGACAAAACTGAACGGCACCCCCTTCGAAAGTACTGTAGTCAAAGTAGTAACCAATCCACGATATCCCTTGCTGTCTTGGGAACAACGACGAAGACCAACAATGGAGGAACCAAGGAGACGCAAACTGAAGAGCACACAGGGTTTAGCAATTGGTAGGCATCAGGGTTTATGCCCCAAGCCCAATCCTCAGCCTAGGTCCCTGCAGCAGGCCAGCCAGCCAAGCTTCAAGCTCCCATTCTCTTTTTCACATCTCCCAATTCTCAAGTAACTTAGTCTACTTCCATCCCCAATTCCAAGCCCAATTCTTCCACATTCCCGCACACGAGCTTGCTCAGTGTCGCTTGCTGGTTGCAATTCGATTGCAGGCTCGACATTTTTGACTTGAGGCTATTTCCAACTTCGCAGTTTTCGGGCCATATATGGCGACTATGGCCGCGGTCAGGGGCGTCGTGTCTCCCGTCTCCCCTCAGTCGGGAGCACCTCAGCAGGGGCGCCAGTTGTCCTCGTGCGTTGTGCTTCGACGGGATTCTTGCTGTTTAGGTGGTGGTCGTGCGAATTTCTATGTGAATTTGGGGGTTACGAGGCGGAGCGCTGGTGCTGCGGTGAAGGTGGTGGCGGTGAACTCCGCGGTGAGTAGTACTCCGACGACGAGTGAGAGCGATAAAGGAATTGTAAAGCCGACTGTGTTGGTGGCGGAGAAGTTGGGCTCCGCGGGGCTTGAGCTTCTGGAGAAAGTGGCGATCGTGGATTGCTCGTATAATTTGTCGCAGGAGGATCTGTGTGCCAAGATTTCGGAGTGCGATGCGTTGATTGTGCGGAGTGGCACCAAGGTCACCAAAGAGGTTTTCGAGGCCTCCAAAGGTCGCCTCAAGGTAGGAAAGAATTTTCTACTGCTCATGACCTCCAGTTTTGTAGATTCAGAGCACATGGCGGAGTGGACGCGTCGAACCAGTATAACGTGATTCCATAACCGGGGTTTAATTCTAGACGTTTGTCACTACATTGGTCCTCTTCGGAGGCGAATGGCTAATGATCCAGTCACAGAGTATCTAATGTAGTGAGATTTCTGGGCTTGTGGATCGCGAAGAGTATGGGCTCCATTGATGCATTACGAGCTTCGGCGGATTTCATGCTTTGGTCGTTTCGTTTTGATTCCGGGGTTGACATGGTTTGTGGAATTCTTTTGCTTACGGGCTTCCGACATTGCTTGATTATGGTTCGGACATTTGTATGTGTTGCTGTGATTGGTATGGTTTGCGGAATTCTTTTGCTTCCGGGCTTTCGGCACATTCCATTGGTTATGATTGGTTATGGTTCGGACATGTGCATGCGTGAGACTGCGATTGACAGGCGGTGGATGGGATTTTTTGACCATTTTTTGCAGGTTGTGGGCCGAGCTGGCGTTGGCATTGACAATGTGGACCTCCAAGCCGCGACGGAGGTGGGTTGCTTGGTGGTGAATGCCCCGACGGCCAACACCGTGGCCGCCGCCGAGCACGGCATTTCGCTGCTCACTGCCATGGCTCGCAACGTGGCCCAGGCGAGCGCGTCCATGAAGGCCGGCCAGTGGCAGCGCAACAAGTGGGTGGGCGTGTCCCTGGTGGAAAAGACTTTGGCCGTGATGGGGTTCGGCAAGGTGGGGTCGGAGGTGGCTCGTCGCGCCAAGGGCCTCGGAATGCTCGTCATTTCGCACGACCCTTACGCCTCGGCGGAGCGTGCCAAGACCTTGGGAGTGGAGTTGGTGAGCTTCGATGAAGCTCTGTCCCGCTCGGACTTCATCTCGCTGCACATGCCGCTCACGCCCACCACCGACAAGATCTTCAACGACGAGAGCTTCGGCAAGTGCAAGAAGGGCGTGCGCATCATCAATGTGGCAAGAGGAGGCGTGATTGACGAGCCGGCACTCGTGCGCGCTCTGGATGCGGGCATCGTGGCGCAGGTTAGCCCAATTTTGATGAGAGTTGAACAGGTTTTGAGCCTTGGAAACATGCATGTTTACAGGTCGTGGTTAGATTACGCGGTAATGATTGTGAGGCATTTTCTTGTTTACCTTGTTTTCTGAATTTCAACGTGCAGGATCTGTGCTGAGATGCGGGTGTTAGGTGTGTTGTGTTACAGGCTGCCTTGGATGTGTTCACTGTGGAGCCGCCGGTAGAAGGCGACTCCCTTGTGAATCATGAGAAAGTGATCGTAACTCCTCATCTTGGTGCGAGCACCAAGGAAGCTCAGGTAACCCGTGATGATCTCGAAGACTGGGTTTATGCAGTTTACAGTTGGAGAGTGGAGAATAAACAATGGAGAGTGTACAGACAGTTTGTTTTTTCCTTCTATAAAAAACAGACTACAGTAGTGAGTGTGCCCTGTGCCATTGCCACAGTATAGTAAAACACAAGTGAAAGTGATTTTCTAATTTTTTAAATCATAGAAACTTTGATAGAATGGTTTTATTTTTATGAATACAGTCAGGCGTCACCTGCAGTCCTGTTAGTAGAATTGCACTTGTGGATTGGTTTTTTGTTCGAGAAGATGAGAATGGTGCTTCTCGCTCGTTCATCCACTGTAGGTGGTCCGTAGTCTCAATTGGTTATCCTGAGTGTTCTGACTTGCAATAGTCAGTTGATTTATTGACTTGGCAAACTTCTTGCAGGAAGGAGTTGCCGTTGAAATTGCTGAGGCTGTGGCGGGTGCTTTGGCTGGAGAGCTTTCAGCGACAGCAGTCAATGCGCCTATGGTTCCTGCAGAGGTCAACCCTCCACAGCCTCGTCTTTTGTAGCAGTTTTAAAATAAGATCATTAGGAAGCTTTCTATCGTCCAATTTGATTGATTGATTGATGCAATGTCCGTCACCGATTCTGGTGATTCAAAACTAGGCCAACATTGGAGTTAGAATTTTCTCAACATGATCAATCGAAATTGGTCGCTTTAAAAGCATCAAGCCGGGTCCTTCTGGGGTCAAGTAACGCACTTAACCGCCTGAATTTTTTTTGACATCTTCTAGGAGACTTGGCAATGGAGAGAGGCAAGATTACCGTATCCGATCTTCTGAACCTCTTCGTTATTTCAACAGGTTATCTCGGAGCTGGCCCCGTATGTGACCCTGGCAGAGACGCTTGGAAGGCTTGCAGTGCAATTGCTGTCGGGTGTGGCTGGTGTGAAGGCTGTGAAGGTGGTCTACAGATCTGCCCGTGCTGATGACGACTTGGACACTCGGCTACTGAGAGCCATGATCACCAAGGGCTTGATCGAGCCAGTATCGAGCGCATTCATTAACCTTGTGAATGCCGACTACGTGGCTAAGCAACGTGGCTTGAAGATCAGTGAGGAGAGACAGCCCACCGATGGTCCTATCGAAGTGCCATTGGAGTCTATCGCGGTAAGCTCTCCCAAGTACTGTGTAGTGTGTTCTCCTCTTTGTTGCTCTTGTTCATGTATATGATATACTGGAGTCGGTGATTGAGCAGAACCCTCTCCTCCACCTTTTATCGTCTCTAAGTACAAGTGAGCGTAGTTAATATTATTAAACATGAATTATTTTTATTGTATCTCATTGGCCATTGAAAGAGGATACCAACCCCCTTTAGCATGCATCATTTGGACATTGTATGAATAAGTTATGAATTTTCATAGTACTATCTCTAGGTGCACCAAAAACCAATAGTAGGCTCTCGGAGACTCTCATGTTTTGATTGTGTACATCTTGTATAATCATTATCTAGGTTTTTATGATGCTTTTTGATCAAGATGTAGGTGCCACATTTTGGGTAGTGTTGATTTTGGTTGTACATACTTTAGATGAAGACTAGCAATTGGTGCTTGCTTTGCCTATGCATTAAATATATTACTTTCATCAATTTTTCATGTGGTAGAATGTAGATAAACAAAGTATTTGTAATCTTTAAATGAAAATATTGACATCCTCATACAATATTCTTTGAAAAATTTATATTGTGCAATTGAATATGTAGAGCAACGCTAGCGGTTGGTGCTTCCTTATTCTTTAATATCACATTTTAAAAAGACATGGAATTTATCTTTAGTTTTGTTGTCTGAAAAGTTTCTTTGAAATTTTCTTAGAAGTATCCATTTGATTTTCAAATATTTCACGAAAAGAATACATAATATATAGTAGAAAGTATCCTATGGCTATTACAAAAGCAATTGAATTTCTATATCATTATTCAAAATTGAATAGTGATATTATAGAGGTCGTTGTGATTTTAGTAGTATGATTGTCAGACCTTGGAGATCTATTGCTCTCTCAAAGAGTCTGAGAAGATGGGATTATGACAAAGTCCTCATTCTCATTTTCAACTCCAATGGACTGAGTGGCAATGCAAGTGATAGGAGAAGGTTATAAATTTGTTTGCTCTAGGAGAGAGATTAAGCAATGAGTTTCAAAATGTTTGAATATGTTATGGTGACCAATGAAAATGAGACTTGTGTTAAAAGGACTAAGTTAGTAGCATGTTGGGGGCCATCATTGCAAAGAGCAAAATTCTTGTATCTAGTGACGTGGCATTCTAAGATTGTTGAATAATTTCTAAGATTTTAGAAATTTTCATTTTAGGGGTATACTGAGGAATGTCTTGAGAAAGGTACTTATAATATGTAAACAGACACAAAAATTATACATTTATATTTAGGTTAGAGATGCTTGTGGTGGTTTTCTTCTTGCTGTTGTCTCTAACCCAAGGGAAGACACTGAGCCATAGTTTGAAATGTTGAAAGCTGCAGAATTCAATGAAAATTTGCCATGATGATTTGAAATCAATAGTATCTTGTTGGGACTCATCATTCCAAAGAATATTTTTCTTATGTCTAGTGGCTTGTGATTTCAGGGATAGTGGCATCCCGAGATTGTCTAATAGGGTTGTTGAATTCTTCACTCATTGATAATTATACTGAGGAATGAATGCATTCTAGTGAATGATTTACATTGAGCATTACATGTACACAGTCATATGAAAGTTTTTACTTCTCTGTTTTGATGTACAGACACCTATGACAAGCGAAGCATTTGCTAACTGATGATGCACATGTTACAATCAGGTCACCATTGCAGGCGTTGAGTCCAAGTTCGCAAGCTCGGAGGAAGACGGAGCCATTCATCTGGAGGGCAGGGTGAAGGGCGGCGTGCCCTGTCTGTCCAAAGTGGGGAGCTTCGACGTGGATGTGAGCCTGGAAGGCAGCATCATCTTGTACCGACAGGTGGATCAACCAGGCATGATTGGGCAGGTGGGGACGATTCTTGGGGAAGACAACGTCAACATCTCCTTCATGAGTGTGGGCAGGAAGTCACGTCGTCAGCATGCTGTCATGGCTATCGGGGTGGACGACGAGCCCTCCAAGGCTACCCTTCAAAAATTGGGCGACATTCCGGCTGTCGAGGAGTTCGTGTTCCTCAAATTATGAAGGCCATCAATTTTCTAATTACCTTTTTTGTCACAAATATGATGGATTGGTGTGCTAGACTCGTTCTCCAAAGCTTCCTTGCAGATGCTTCTGTTTTAGGTAGTACTAAGCACCTTACATTCCAATGTTAGGTTTCATACTTGTGTACCCGAGAACCTGGGGGAATGGTTGGGTATATTTTGCAATAGTAGTAAAAAATTCTTGTAGACTCCGTTGTGAGAATATTTGGTGCTACCGGTACTGCTGGTTGCTGGTGGTAGAATGATTGGCACTGGGTTTCTGGCCAAGTTAATCCCACTTATTTGGGAAAAGGCTTATGCCATAACTGAAGCCCGTTCACTCTTACTGTACCAATTGGTTTGGATTGATAATTACGAAAAATAATTATTTTAAGACTCATTGGGTCTCCTTTCATTTCTCTTTCCAAGGCCTCTTCGATTGTCGATTTCTTAGGTTTTACCTTTGCACCCACGTTTGACTGTCCATCTGCTTCTAATCACAGCCCTTTGACTCATTTCCTGAAGATGAAATCAACTTTGCTTATGCATCTGAATCTGATTTGCATAAGCTTATTTGCTGCGTCATGGACCTCAACCCCTGGAGCTACTCAAGCTTTTGACTTCAGATTATTACTTACCCGTGTAAGGATCATCTACTGAAAATGGAACAGTCTTGTACAAGAAATTGGTGGACAAGGTGCTAATGGAGTTGAATTGCAAGATGAACTACATAATGCTCAACAGCATTATTGGACATCACACCCAATCTACTCAATCAAGAATGTCCAAGTCTACAGTTTTTAGTGGATTTAAGGGCTCCAATGAGATAGGGACACCATAGAGACACATATTCCTCAAACACGGAACTTGACATTTACGAAAGTCGTCATCTTCGTTGCATTCTCAAAAAAAAAAATTCACTAAACATACAAGTTGGTTCCAGCAGATGGAGAATAACTCAAACCCTACGACCACCAAGACTAAAGATTCCATTTGATGCTAATTCTTCAACCCCAACCACGAGGATCTAGATTAGATTGCATCTCTTGAAGAAGCTCGATTGTTTCCCAAGGCCGTCAACACACAACGAGCGCTGAACCGAAAGAAGCGAGGCTGGGGATCAACAAGCATCATCCAGAACAGATGTTACCCATCCACAAAAGTCTGGTCCCCCGATTCTCCAAGACCTAGAATTCCATGGACAGGCACACGTGTCCTAGACGGTGAATCTTGATTCCCTCCCTCGGTTTCTCTTTGATAAGGTCCATGCCACACATAAGCTTAAGGGTTCAAGCAAAAGCAAAGACCCACCTCCAATTGCAATATAACCATGAAATTTGTAACACCCAGTACCTTCTAGAAGCTTAAAAAAACAAGCCAACAGAAACACGAACTCTACCATCAACTTGAGCCCTGGCTCTCTGAAGCGCGATATCGTACTGTGCTGTACTGCGGGGTCCTTCCGTCACAAACTATATTACAGTATGTTGCAACTGGGTGAAGTGAAGGTGGGGGTTTGGAAGCAAGCTAAGTTAGGGTGAGCTAGTAGGAGGCATAGATAAGAGGAGCAAGGCTTGTGAGAGTTTGCGTTTCCATCTCGGTCTAGGGTTCTCACTGTGGAAGAATCTTCTTTCTGTGGAAGAAATCAGGCCACTTGCTTGCAGGAGAATATAGCATCCGAGGTCGAATCCAGGGCTGTCTGGATAGAAAAGGGTGGGTGAAAGCAGGTATTGGTACTACGGTAGAACCACCCATAGTCGACCACTTAAGCGATTTTGCACATGTTCTGGAGCAATAGAAGGCAATGTAAATTTATTACCTTGTAGAAAGATAGAAATGAGAGGCATTGTCAATTTTTTGTGATTTTTTTTCCTTAAATTCAAATTACTATGAATTTTGGAAGCCAAAAGTTGTCCTCAACTCATACCCAATATATAGAGTCTTCCAATTCCGATCATTTCATAACTACTTTCCCGCTCACTACTTCTTCCTTTCTTGCTCACTACATCAAGACATGTATCATGATTTTATAGTCCCAACCTTGCCAAGGAGGAAAAAACACATTCCAGAACTTGATTGGAAACCTGTTCCAGCCTTGGTTGGACTGGTTGGAAATGGGTGGTTCTATCATATAGTGTAGAAGGAAAGCATTGCCATTGTCAAGACGGGCCCAAGATAGGCCCATGACCATTGATTTCAAGCCTCAACCGTCATCACTCTGTTTGCTACCATTTTCTAATTAGATATGAATGAAATATTTTCAATTTATTTTTCAAAGATGAAGTAAAATATGTCTACTACAAGTTCTAAAATTTTCCAAGTTTTTGAGAACAATTTGAAATTACTATGAGTTTTTTCAGAAAAAAATGAAGAAAATTAATATCAAATATAGAATATATCCCAAAAATATGAAATTTTCATCATAGATGTATACTATAGTATAGAACATCAAGATATAAACCAAAAGCTACCATATCACTCTAAAATTAGAAAATCAACAAACCATAATTATAGGTCCAAAATTCATATTGCTTTAAAATATTGAAATTTACAAATTTTTCAAGATTTCCAATTGGAGTAGAAACTCAACTTGATAAGCTTCATTTCATTAGTTAGAAACAAATTCAAAGAACATCATTTTATGGCTGAAATTCACATCAAGAGAAAATAGCAAGAAATGGCCAAAATACACTGTAAGGGTGATCCATAGATTGAGCATCTTCTTCATTAGAAAAGTCAATAAGACTATAATGTAGGAATTTGCAATATTATTCACTGAAAATTTATACTCAAATACCCTCCAAAATCCATTTTACAATGCCAAGTGAATCATCCATCAAACACTTAGTATTTGCAACATCGCTATAGGGTTAATCCTAAAACGAAGAGACCTATCACCAAAGTAGTTTGTCAAAAATGATCCAAAATATAGACTAATAGGTGCATTTTTCATTTGTACAATAATCTAGCAAGTCATCTCTAGACTACCATTAGAAAAAACATGATCCCTGGAAGGGGCTGTGAGTCCTGGGAACGCAGGGAATGCAATGCAAAAAAAAATAAAAATAAAAATAAAATTCCGACAGTGAACTGCAGCCGCGGAACAACGCGGAACAGCAGGGGACAATTCAACTGAATAATGTAAAAAAATATTTAAAAAATAATATTATTAAAAGAATTCAAAATTACAAAAATCAGAATTACAGAGTGGCATGAGTGGTGCCATGGCAGATTGCAATCATTACATTTTTATTATTTTATTATTATTATTATTATTTTATTATTTTTTATTAATATTTTATTAATATTTTAAAATTTTAAATATTTTTTTATTGTAATCATTGAATGCAATCACTGTTGAGTTCCCTTGAGTTCTCTTGGAGTGAAGCTTACACTACGAAGGAGCCCCTTTCAGGGCTCATTTTTTTTCTAAATTTTTTGGCCTTTGCAGCGTTTCAAGGTTAATCTGAAATGACAAGGCCTATCACCAAGGTAATCATTCAAAAATTATTATAAAACCAATAGGTGCAATTTTCATTTCTATAATGATCTAAAAAAGCATCCATCAACTACTTTAGGGCCTCAACATCTTTACAAAATTAAAGTAGAAACATCTATTATTGTTCATTTAACCTAGCTATTGTGTATAAGTAGAGCCAAAATCACAATTGGGTATTATTTTTGTACTCTAAACAAATAGAAATCATTAAAATTCAAAAAAGATTTAAAATTAAGATTTATTTTTTTATTTTTTTAAATTCAAAGTCAAGATTTAAAAACACTTCAAAGTGATTTGTAGGTGCATATATATTTGAAGGGCCTTGCAAAGACTCAATACCATTCGCAAAAAGCTTCTTATTAATTATAACCATGAAGTGTTGTTCACAAAGTAAAAGCTATTCAAAACGAACGGTTTAAGGTCATATTGATAATACTTCAATAGACACCTAATTGTTAGGAATAAAGGGGGCAACAAAATCTCAAACTTTCTACCCTAATCCCACTATGAATCCAAATTTGGATTCTTGACTTTGGATTGAAAGAAAGCTAGCGGAGGCTTTGAATCAATAAGGGCACTTGTAAGAAAATTTAAGTAAGTCCTCACTTGAAAATTGAACCACTTAAAAGATAGAAAATTAAAAGAGAGAACCTCTTCCTCACCTATTCCTATTTTATAATTTTAGTGCTATAGGGACAAAGCCTCTTGTAGTATAGGTGTTTGTTAACGTAAATTTGATAATTGATATTTTTCCAAAAATTTCAAGTTGGTAAATTGTATAGTGCAAGAGAAAGGGGTGTTTAAAGTATGGACCTATAAATAATGACCTTTAAATAGATTTTTTGTAAAAATTTATTGAAATCACATGTATTTCTAGTAAAATTTTAGTAAAAATCTCCTAAAAGGTCATCACTTATAGGACTATACTATTAGAACTATACTTAAAACACCCCTTTCTCTTGTAGTGGTAGTAAATTGAGTCACAATCTAGTCACAATGTTATAAGGCTTTGCGTCAAAATTTTAAATCAAAATGAAAAACTTTAAATGTTTATTGATCACACATGATTTGATACACATGTATATTATTAAAATATGAATAATTTATGTAAAAATATATGCCCAATTATATATGTTAAATTATATTAAACTTCATTATTTTAGATCATGCATCAAAATGAATAATTCTTTTTACTTCAATATATATGTTAACCCTTTAGATGACAAACCTAACCCAAGGGGTTAGGCTCTCAGAGAATCTTCATGAAAATCTCTCTCAATACTTAATTACATGTGAACTTCCTTGATATCATTCTTTTTGTCGTAACAAGATGCATCTATCAATCTAACTCTTGGAATTTTGAAATACAACTTGAACTTGTATTTTTGGCATTGAAAAGTTTGATAAAAAAAACTTGAATAGGGGCTCTAAGGTTGCCCATGGCCTTGAAGTGGGCAAAAATTCATCATTGATTGGTAATTTGAAAAAGTTACATGATGCCCATTCAAAAAAGATTATCAGAAATTCAAATTTGGGCAACCCTTCCAAGACTTCAAATGTCCTATGAAGGTTAAGCACTCTATATACATAAAATAAATGAAAAAAATAAAACTTATTCACATAGCAATTGTTGTAAGTCTCTTACATAGTTAGTATGGAGGTGGTGCACATGTAATCATTATGTGCTCATTACACCAACTAGAGTTGATTTTCAAAATATATTCAAAGGAGAATATGTGCCAAATTTTGTCTAGTGGTCAATTTCTTCTAAGAAGATTTGTAAACACAAAACTTTAAATGGAAATTCTTAAGATTGATTATACACTTCAATCTCTCATTTCATTATATCATATGTTGGAATTTCATTTCAACAAATGATATAGATTGGAAATTGTACTTGTATCCATACATGTGTCCATGTATACTATACTTTTTTTTGTATTTGTATTTTGAGTAGTGGGTGAAAAATTTATTTTCCTAATTCCTTTTCTTATTTTAAAGTGTCAACGTGTGATGACAATATGGTTGCATATTGCATAGCCCCTTATTTCTATAAGTTTTTTCATGTTTTACATTTTCAAAGTAGATTGGAAACTAGACTCAAATAGTTTATTGTATTAGTAAAAGTATAATTTAATAGTAGTCATTTGAAACCAAAATCTAGTATGAACAAAAAATTATAGGGCATGGAGTTGAATATGCTTAATTTTATTTGCTACTTTGAGTTTCATGCTTTATTTTGTTAAAACTTCTTTCTATGGTTACAAGATGGATTTTTAACCATGTTAAGGAAAAAAAAAACATCTTACCTCCCTAAAGGATCATAAGGCCACCACATAGCTTCGATTATTACATTTGTAGAAAATTTGAAGTGTAAACCTCAGTAATAATCTATGAACAACAGAGAGCCCCTAGATGATTCTTTTCACTAAATTCGCTGATGCAATCCAATCTAGAAATAATTGAATATGTAATTTTGATGAATTTTTTGAAAATGGAGAAGGCACTAATGGCCTTCACTTCACATTTTCATGTCTTTTTTTCCACACCTCAAAATGATTTGAAAAAAAATTATAAATCAAAATCATAATGATATGTAACTTCCTAGCCGAACACCTTTCATCAATCTTATCAAAGGTGGCATTTTCTCAAAAATAGTGCGATTTCATTGATCTTTTTTTCATAGAAAAGCTACTTAAGTCTTCTTTCATTTCAAAAATGGTGATTATCAAAATTATTTCACATGAATGAGGAATTATGCTTGTTACAAGAGCTAATCAAGGAAACAAGAACTATGCTCAAATACCCCTGGTCTATTAGGGATTAATGAATGTAGTCCCTTGATAAAATATTGATATAGGAACTTCAAATGCAAATTATGAGAATACTTTTTCTTCAAAGCCAACATGAAATTGTACTTCTAAAAATGTAATTTCAGAAATTGAAGACACACAAAGTTTATTGCTAGAGGATTTTCAAATAAAACTTTAAACGCCAATTGCCAGAGCAATTCATCTTCAAATCCAACTTATAATATGCCATTGGAAAGGTCTTCAAATTGTGCTTCTATCAGTATAAAGTACTATAAGCTTCCAAATTTTAGAAATTGTGAACACACAGTCTCCAAAGTAATATACCAAAGATTCAGATGTTCCTTAACTCCTAAAAGACCAGTTGCCCCCTCGAGGGACAATTTGGGTCCGGGCAGGTTCCTACTGTCTCAATTTTTAGTAATATTTTCTGGGATTTTTTGAGGTTGTATATTTTTGCAAGAGCTTTGTGAATATATAATTTTTATTTTAATTGATGCCCAGGAGCAAAAGTTATGGCAAAATAAGTAAAAATGGAATCTGGCGGGGCAGTACAAAAAAATCACAAAAAATCAAAATAATTTTTTTTCAATTTTTTGACTCGAAGACTATATTTTTGTCTACATGTGAAGCTTTGTTTCATTCAATTTGGACAAATAATGAGAAAGTTACGGACAATCTTAGTTTTTCGGGCAATCTAGGCATCTTCTTGAAAAAAGAAGTTGTAGGATTCATTTTTGAATGCAGGTCTTAGGATTTTTCAAAGTTTTTTGTTAGGCAAGGTTAGATTTATTTGCTAGAACAATTTGATTGTTGGGATTATTGTGACTCAATTCCATCTAAAAGCTATAAATAATTTTTCAATGTTGAACCCACCTCTACTTAATAATTTTTTAATGAGTGAAAATTAAGTGCTTTTTTTCCTAATTTTTTTTGGTAGATTCTCAACTCAACTACTTAACATAAATAAGTAGAAAATCTAAATCATTAGTGCAAAAAATTTGAACTAAAAAGATTCAAAGCCAAAAAATCTAGTCAAGCAAGGTGGAAAAAAAATTTGTTTTCTTCACTTTTGCATATATCTTGCAATCTACGCGGTCAAACTTTCTGAAATTTCTTCTACATATTCATATACTAGTCAAGTATAAGATCCTACAATTGGATATGCAAAAAAAAACAATCTCTTAAACTCTTTTCTCTTTGCGATAGAAATGACAATTTTGAGTGGTTTTTGGTAGAAAAATCACCTTGGTCCTTTAGGGGTTAAGAAGGGATTTCTAGTCACAAATAGAAGGGGAATGTAAACCTTATTCAATAATGTCTGATGTCTTAGGCTCTTTAGTTTTTACATTAGCCTTCTAATATCTACAAAACTTAGATGATTTATTTTTGTTGAATTAAATTTTCTAGGCTTGTGTTCAAGAATCAATAAATCTTTCAATCCATTGTAGAGATTCTTGAGTTGTGAAAGTATGTGGTGAAGACCGTATTTGTAGAGAAGTCAAGTGTAATGTTAGTTCTTAGGATTTATTTGCATTGTACAATACATTGCAAAACATTTCTTGTCATTGATACTTGTAAAAAATGGTGGATATGCCTAATATGATCACTTGAGGTTGTTAGAATTTTAAGCAAAGTTCATTGTACAAAAAATTTCCACCTATGGTGGTCAAAGTCATCTAAAATTCTCAGGTAGGGTTCAAATATACTTTTGTTTTATTTCAAATGGTAGTACTTTGCAATATAATTAATATTCACAAAATTTTAGTACATGCCCTTATACAAAGATAGTACTTGATCCTTCAATTAGATTTCTAAAATCTTCATTTTCTAATTTTATTTGTCAAATGCAATAGAAATGGTAGTTTTGAATGTTTTATTACAAACAAGGTCTTGGTCCTTTCAAGGGCAAAATTGGAAAATTAATTAAACATAGAGAATATTGTTTTTTTTCATTCAATTTTTTTTCAAATTTTCAAATTTTTTTTAAAGATATATTTTGTTGGCCATATCTATGAATTAGGGTCGTGCCACTCACTACTCTATAGTTTGAGTGAATTCTAGTTAGCATTTAAGAATGAACTTCCATGCTATGTCAAACTCGAAAATGAATCTCTAAGTTTTTTAGAGTTACAACTGCCTTTGTCAAGTTTCATGATGCTTTCACTTATATCTATATAAGGAGACTACATTTTAGGAATAGTTTTGCCTTATCGTCAAACTAAGAACAATCCAAAAGCTCAACTCTAATTTAAAAAACATTTTTTTTGACGTCAAAAGCTTGAGTACGTTCTCCCCTAATTTTCGCAACCAATAATTCCAATTTATTTTACAAATATTATACACTTCTATGTAAAATTTTGATTATTTTTATTTTCTTTTTGCAAGGTTTGGCAAATTCTAGGTGTTTGAAAATCTACCTTAGCAACAAGAAGAAAGAACATCTAAGTTGAAAACACCAAAAAAATGTCCATGCACATGCACCTATTCCTGTCAAATAGACTTCTATTGAAAGTGTTCACCACAATGCAATTTAATTGTTCCCATACTTAATTGTAATTGATTGACTATTGATTTTCTAGATTTTGGTTTTATGACCAAGCTATATGAGGGTTTCATTGGCCCAAGGAGCTTCCACTTTGAAATTCCTAATAAGAATTACATATCTTATCAAAAATTCTATTTAAAAAATGAAAATTCATGATTTTCAATTTTCAATTTTCATAATAGTGTGTAAATTTTTTTTCTTGAAAAAGGTGCCTCCAACTATGCTGAATTGCTTATTTTTATAGGTTTTTGGATGTTTTTATTTTTTTAAGTTTTGGATGTTTTTATTTTTTTAAGTTTTGGATGTTTTCACCTCAGAGTGAAGTTTAGTTTCTGTCTCGTAGGCGTAAACTTTGGCGTAAATGCACACCAACCTTTGTCACCCACACTATCTGAGCTTTCGTTGCGGAGGGTTTCGTGGCCGCTATTCCTCGGCTTCAGTTGCTTTGGGTTTGCGGAGCTGCAGGCAGCGCTTTTCGGTGAGGAGGATTTTCATAGCACCTTGCTGAGAACTTCATGTTCCAGAGTGTGGTTTAGGTCCTCACGAATTATCATTTTCTATTGACCTTCTTCCTGCATTAATCGCGGCGCAAAGGGTTTTCTGCTTTTTTCTTCGGGGGTTCCTTCGCTCATTAATTATTATCGAGTTTTGTATCTTATCCAGTCACATTTAGAAGCAATCATCTCATAATCATGGGATTAGTCTTCGGAATTATCGCCTAATCATCGCGTAGTGGTAGTGTGAGCGTGAAGCTGGTACCGTGCAGTTAGAGTACGTATTGAAGACCTCGTCTTCACTTATTTATGCTGCGTCGGTGTAGATTTCGGGTTGTTCGGAGAACACTGTATCTTCCGTGAAAAACGATGTAGGCGCCGACAAGAATGCTTGTGTGTTCATCGGAGCTACGGCGGTCACTCGGCTTGGATGATAATTTGCAGAATTGAATGGACTGCAGGTCCGTTTGCTCGAGGTTTCAGTTTTCATGCCCTAATTGTGTTCCTTATTTTACACGAATTGACTTAGACAATTGATGCTCGTTTTTTGGCAAGCAGCTTCGGATTGCAACTTCTTTTTGGAGTGAAAGTTGGAGGGTTAGTATTGCGACCTACAAATCTTCGTGTTGAAAATGCGCTTGGCGAAGCATATAGTATTTAGTCGTAGTGGTGTACGTGCCTTTGAACCCTAAATTATTGTTCATTTCGAATTTGGAGTGACCGTAGGGTTTATCATCTCCTCCAGGTTTACTTCTATTGAGATGAATTACTGTATGTATTTTGCATTTCAAAGACCATTTGTTGGCGACCCTGGAGCGCCTACAAACAGGATGATATTGATGTTGGTAGGGTATCAGTATATTTCATTGTGATATGTAATCGTTGCCATGAAAGGACTCCCTGGTCTGAGTGTTCATGTTCAGATGCTTTTTAGAGGCATCAGAAAAGGAGGTCATTTTTACAAGATTTGGTAAACAACTACATTGCATGATCTTATTTCCAGCTCATCCCTTCTTAGACTACTAGTAAAACTTTCCTGAGTGGTGGGAATTAAAAGTTTGGGAGTGCGTTGATTCGGTGAGCCTCCATCAAAAGGTGCCCTGCTACTGTGGGACTCTGTTTTCTATTGGTTTAATTTTCTGAAGTCGTCACCAATAAATTCATAGATTACCCAGACTCAATCCTGCATTCAACCGTTTCTCTCTTCTACTTTGGATTATCTTCGATTTTTTTGGGGGGTACTTATGAAGCTTCAACATTGGAATTTGGCAGAAGTGTGAAGTTTAGGAGAATTTTTCCATGAATTATCAGAGCCCTATGTAACTATCGATATTTTGTTCTCCGCCTTCCCCGTGCATCAATCTTTCCCCTACACTGGACTTGTTGGGACGAAGGACAGAGGGATAGAGGGAGGGAGAGCTATGGAGGGCGGGGGATCGCTCATCGCTTTGCCCTTGGGCCTCATGTTTTTCTTCTCTGGCCTCATCCTCAATGCCTTGCAGGTGCGTGTTTTCCCTTACTCCACAACTCCCTGGTTGTAATGGTTTTGAGTTTCTGTAGAAGAATCGCGATAGTTTTGATGCTATTGTGTTTGATACTTGCAGGTGCTCTCGGTGCTCTTCATACTGCCGTTCTCACGTAAGACATACCGGGTCGTCAATATGATCATGATGGAGGCCTTGTGGTCGCAGCTTATATGGCTAATGGATTGGTGGGCAGGAGTGAGGGTGAGTGTGATTTGTGCTTTCTTTCTTGTCACCGAGCTAATGCATGTCTCTGGTTACAAATTTTGATTGAAACGCCTTTTGTTACAGGTGCGGGTGTACATAGACAGGCAGGCATGGGAGCATTTAGGTGCGTCTTCCAATTTTGGTTATTTTGTGATTGTGGTTGATTGATCGGTCTCCTGGGGTAGTGCTTTTTGTGTGTTAACCCCTCAAGGACCAAGACCAAATTGTGATTAAGTATAATTCAGATCGGGCCAAATTTTATATCAGTGAAGGACATTGCTTGTGTCGGTGAGTACATAAATAACAAGGGGCTGAAGTGCACTCAAAACTGCTATGGAAAACTTAAGGCCCAATTTGGACCTCTTGGTCTTCTAGGGTTTAATACACTCTGGAGAACACAGAGGTTGACATGGTTTTCTGGTTTTGTTGTATTCCGTAGGTACGGAGCATGCGTTGGTGATAAGTAACCACCGCAGCGACATTGATTGGCTCGTGGGGTGGTGTATAGCCCAGGTTTTGTCTTCACCACCCCCTTCTTGTTTTTTTTAGTTCATCTTTTTGCCTTTTATTTGCTCTTGACCGAAGGGGAGGAGGCTTTGCATTGACAATAGCTACAGTTGAGGAAGTAGCGTAGCTGCTTGTCACTTTAGGGTTGCAACAAGCATATAGCCGATATTAGTCATGGATATGGCGGAACTAACGCGGTGTTTGGGTTTTGTTGGTAGCGAGCGGGTTGTCTAGGTGGGACCCGAGCTGTCATGAAGAAATCGGCAAAGTTTCTCCCCGTCATTGGCTGGTCGATGTGGTTCTCGGAATACGTGTTTTTGTCAAGGAATTGGTCCTTGGACGAAAAGGTTTTGAAGGTTAGGATTAATCCTCCCTTGAATTTTTTCAGTCTATTTACTACTCTGAATCTGTTAGGGTTTAGGATTAGGTTTGATCTAGATTCATTAAAGTAATTCAATTTCGGTGGCTGCAGGATGGTTATGCAAGTCTCAAGGGATTTCCAAGAACCTTGTGGGTGGCTCTCTTTGTCGAGGGTACTCGATATACACAGGCAAAGCTTGAGGCTGCGCAAAAATTTGCAGCTGGTGCAGGGCTACGTGTTCCAAGACATGTACTCGTTCCTCGCACAAAGGTGACTTGATAATCTTTGAGTGATGTCTCCTGGTGCTGTTTGCTGAAATTGAAGAAAATAAAATTTAAGTTGTATGTAGCCGCTTCGTAATGGCTTGTGCCTAAACAGAACAATTATGGTTAATTTTTTGAGGAATTCTAGCCTCCTTTAAACCCGACTTTACATATACTCTGACCTGGGAAATGATCATGGGTCGCTGGCTCTTACAGAAAAAAATTTCACACTTTCAATTGTTGATTGCAGGGATTTGTATCAGCTGTGAAGAATATGCGTGAGTTTGTACCAGCAGTTTATGACGTAACCCTTGCTGTATCTAAAGAGCTTCCGAATCCTACCATGATCCGACTTTTCAGAGGGCAACCATCTGTGGTATAGCACAACTCTGTATGTATGAACCCCACGTTCATTGAATGTTTCATCTTTTAGTAGATCGTTTCGACATCGTTTTTGTTGATTCCTTTCTTTGGTTCTGATGACGACCATTGGTTGCTTGGACAGGTGAATGTACATTTGAGGAGGGTTCCCATGTCTGAAATTCCACAGGGAGACGATGAAATTTCTAAGTGGTGCCATGATGCTTTTGAAATCAAGGTTCTAATAAAAATCCTTGGCACTCACAAATTCTCGTTATGTGTTTGTTCTGACACAAGATGGTTAATTAATCATTTTGTTTTACTGGACAGGACAATCGACTGGACCAGCATGAGAAAGAGAATTCTTTTGGGGAGGATTTGTATGTTCCAATTGCACGACCTCTTAAACCACTTATCGTAAGTGAGAAAAATTTATTGCAATGGGCATGATCTGGGTAGTTTGTGTCTATTAATATGTATTTTGACCGGAAATGCTTTGTTTTGATTTCCAGGGTCGGACCCTATTATAATTTTCCTTCCTTGTGCAGGTTCAGTAATGGGAGTGCATACATATGCTGCTACATTCTTTGCATTATGTGCTGAATTCAAAGATTCGTGATGATGTGCAGATTGTGATCAGCTGGGCAATCACGTTGCTGGTATCGGCATGGTGGTTGCTTAGGCCAGTTTTAACCACTTGGAAAGGAGTTGCTTGGCTGGGAGGAGTTCTATTGGTCGTCATGATGTGTGTTCAGGTTTGTAACTACTGATGCCTTTGGTTAAATCTGGTCTCTCATCTGAAACTTGGAGGAAGTCTGTTTCGTGACTTCATCTCAGTTTGCAATTTTCCTGCACGTTCTCTCTTTCGTCAGTTGGTCTGCTCAAGAACTAGCTGAATGCATACCAAGAGAAGCGAAGGCCTTTTTTTTTACCTTTGTGGTTGTGCTGTTTCGATTTTTGAATGAAAATGATAAATGCTTTTAAAATTTGATGTATCCGAATTGTGTGGTTGCTTCTTGTTTGACCAGGTTCTTATTATGTCTTCACAATCTGAGAGAAGCTCAGGTCCTCAAGCGAGAGCCAAGCAAAGAACGGCAGTTTCTGTTGGTAACGACAGAAAAACAGACTGAAGCGTGTGCTTGTAATCAGTCATGTTAGTTTCAGCTTGCAACACTGTAGTATGCAGGAATTTCACCCCGATTCACCCATCCATCACCAAGAAATTTAGAAAATACACTGAAGATGCATTACGGCATTTGGTAGATTAACCTGACTGCACTGTACGAGTAACAGGAACGGTATTGAGTTGTGTCGATTTGATTTCAAGGTAGTAGCAGGTAATTTCTTCTTCAAGTGTTGTACTTTTCCTTCGATCATATCCTTTCCGATGTCTCACCTTTTCTTAGACGATACATTATTGGGGAGATGTTTTAGCGTTGATTATTGGATACCCCAATTTTCTACTTTTACGAAATTGTTTTTGACGATCCATGTGGTTCTTCATACTCGTAGTGAGGAGCCCTTCAGAATTACTTTTTGATTACGAGTAATGTGGCTGAAGTCCAGCAAGCAATGAAGTGCCTGTTTTCAATACTCGTGCGTTACTTGGTTGATGTTTGTACGAAACTTACAGGCATTACCTATGTATAAATCTGCCTATATCCCTTTTGATTTCATTTGAAATCTGGTTCCAGAAGTAGATTCTCAAGCCTAGTTTCCTTATTGTCACCCATCCAAAGCTGACTTCCCATTGAGGTAGAAACACCCATAAGCGTCCTTAGCTTCCATTCCTGTACCTTAGATTGTCACTCAATCTATCCCTAGACTTCCCATTAATGTGTCCTTGAATGCTTGGCTCTGATTCATTGCATTTGAAGGACACATACCTAACTCTCATTTGTTAATTGTTGTTTTTTGTAGATTTTAGTTTAGGGTTCACCTATGTGACAGTTTTAGTGGTCTAAAGAGCTTTCTCTTTGAAGAATCATAGAAATTATATAGCACGTCCAAAAAATCAGTTTTTTTTTTTTAATATTCATCATTTTCACTCCAACTATGTTGAATTGTTTTGGGTGCTTCCACCTTACCATTTCTCTAAAAGGAGGATTGCTTGTGAACATGATCTTTATTGGTTTCAACTTTGAATTGCCTTTCTTCATGATTGTGCCCAATAGTTGAGGAATTTTTTAGAGTTAATATTTCATGAAGTATTTATGCATAATCATGATGTTAGCACATGATTAGACTTTGAATGCCTTTACAACTATGTGAGGTTTGAATTGTTAGATTCTAAAAACTAAGGTAGTTTGTAAGGTAGTCTGCTTGAAAAGCGACTGTCTTCTAAATGTGACCTCATCAATGACAGTAATAGATATTTTGAGGATCATGTCATCCATTCCTAGATGGGGGACGCATTTAGAACCTGTTCAATTTATGTGCATCCTACCTTACATTTAAAGTATATTGTCTTCAATGGAAAGGAATCACATAAGTGTCATTAAACAATGGACAATTGAAATGGTATAATTAGAAGATAAAATTGACTGTTCTAAAAGTAACCATTGATGGGTTGATTTGCCTTATTTTATGGGTTTCCATAGATAGAATGATTTTCAGCTCATTTTTCAGATAAAGAAATATAGATGTAGAAGGTAATCACAATTGGTTTTGAATTTTTTTCAATCATAATTGAATTATTTATGAATTTTCAAAGATCCATGTTGTAGGCACCTATTTGGAACCGTTGGTCTCCCAAAGACCAAATCCTTTCACTTGAAATTTGTAAAGAGATGTAAACAAAACAACGAAAATGATTGACTTTCAAAATTTAGCATGTGTGTAGTTAACACGATATAGGATGCAATTGTTTCCTACTATATTCCAAAATCTATGTGAAGTGTAAAATTCTCACTCTTGGAAGTGTTAACTGTTGATGCAATTAGATAGGGCCAAATTAAATCTATTTTGTCTAATTTAAAAAATGTATTGTTTTTTTGACAATTTTTAATCAAAATGTACCCTAGTTTTTAGGCATTAGTTTATGGTGCATCCAACCTTCACATCCTACTAGGATGTTGAATTTGCATGTTGCTAATTGAAGTGTCAACATGGGTTGTGATTCATTTCTTTAAAAAAAGCTATCCTATATAGTAGTTATAGTTTTAATGCAATTGGTAAGATAATTGTATCCAAATCCAACAAATTAAGAAAATTAATACAATGTATCCTAATCCTATATTTAGGGACATCAATTGTACAATACAATAACAATATATAGTGGTACTTTTAGGTTCATTGTTCAATTTGGCTATACAAGTTTATTTATTGTATTATATTAAAAAATTGAAGGTAAAGAAATTTCTTCTATATATAATTTTAATTTAATTAATTTTTGAATATGCAATGTGGTTTATGGAAGCTTTGATTTCTAATTACCTTAAACTATTTCTATCCTCTCATTTTCTACGCTTTCTCTAAAAGCCTATTTCAACCCTCCCATTTCTCTGAAGACTTTTACACCTACACTTACAATATACTCAAGTTGGGTGTTTTCTCTGTTTTGCAAAACTTCACAGAATTGCATCTCTTTAGGGATAAAAATTATGGCTAAAATTAGGTTGAAGAAATTAGGCAAGGTTACCTTGCATTAGATGACATTGGAGGGCATTGGAGGGCTGTTTTACAAATCTGGCCCGATTTTGTGAGCTGCGGTATAGGTTGTCAAAAAAAAAATTTCAATTTTTTTTTCAATATCATTTTAAGCAAAATAATAATAATAATTTTTTTTCAAAAAGTACATGGCATAGAGCCGGCCACATCAACCAGCTGCAGCAGCTGCATTTCCCGTAGTCTAAAAATGTAGGGAACTCTCCAGGAACTCATGGTCTCCCAATGCCTTCAATGTCATCTAATGTGGAAGCCCAATTGAAACATGATAAGCACACGATGTGGTATTTTTATCAGCATTTGGGATGGCTCCTTATTCATTATCCGCAAGGTGCCAAAAAAATTTCCTTTCCACTTTGAACACTACTATCTTACAATCTACATAGTCAAAGTATTTGAGATGTTTTCCACACATTCTCCTACACATCTAATGCAAGATCATATGGTTCAATATGGAGAAAGGAGTGTTATTATTTCATTCTAGCTCTCTACACTAGAATGGCAATTTTGGAGCATTTTTTTGATGAAACATAGTCATGAATCTTTAGGGGTTAAAAATTCATAATTTATTCATAACTTTTCCAAGAAGCGCATAAGAAGATATTCTAGAATACCCTTTTGAATTCCAACAAGAAAGTAGTCAATTTAAAAATGGGAAAAATACTCAATGCTTATTCCGAATTTCCGATGCATTTCGGTATGGTGAAAATACAGCTATTAGTCTCAGTGCTGTGACCCAATCACAAGACTCAGGAGTCAGGACTGCAGTCAAGTCGAATACGGATATCAATCTCACGACACAATGGTATATCCGGGTTTCGATGGGTGTCACTGCATCTCATTCGTTTTAATTCCGACTAGTGTAGCCCTGTGTCGATGCCACAGCCAAAACAAAAGCAAAGTAATTTTCTAATTATTAAAGTCATAATAAAAACTTTAAAATTCAATAACTTTCGCATAGTAGGTCCAAACGCCACAAAACCAAGCCCATGCACCCCTCTTCGCCAAGCCCTTTCCGAAGGTACCAAGATTGCCACCAAAATCAAAGTAAAAATATTTTTCTAATTTTTTGATTTCATAAATACTTTGAAATTCAGTAACTTCTACACCGTGGGTCCAAACGCCACGAAACCAACCCCGTGCACCCCTCCTCGCCGAGAGCTTTCCGACGGTACCAAGCACGCGGCCGGAGGACGCACGGTCCGGGAGATCTCAACGTAACAAACAAACAAAACAAACAGACTTAAGGTATAGATTGTGTTGCAACGAATTCGTTTTAATTCCGATTGTGTTGCAACGAACTCTTCATGGTTGCTGTTTTTCCGACCTTTGGCCTTTCGAATCCAGGCCTGGCTCTTGTGCGCCTCATACCGCAGGTACATCTCCCTAGCTTGGTCCACCGTGGTTTTCTGCTTCGTTTGATACCTGTATCGACGTTTCTGGTTCCGAAATGGGGATTTGCGGTGTTGTAATTGGCACTGAGGGTTACGGATTAGGGTTTTTCTGGAGGTGGTTGTGCGTGATACTTCGGATATGATTTGTGCGGGAATAATCAAGGTTGTATTCGGAGTTTATGGTCGTAGGAGATTTTTGATAATCTGGTTCGGTATGATAATTCTAGAGTTGCTTGTAAGGATCGGTGGCATTGCTGATTTTGTTCGAGGATCTGGCTCTGGTAGGATTCAGTGTGTGAATTTTCTGTTCTTTTTTGAGTGTAGATTCGAAGTCAACAAGTTGTCGCTTTAACTTTAGACATTTCCTATTATTTATGTATGTAATGAGATTTGGATTCCTACATACTTTTTTGACCGAATTGTTTTGATTCTCTTTTACTTAATTTTGATTCTCTTTTACTTCTCGTTACTTGATTTCGTTGATGCAATTGTGATTTTTTGGTTCTTATTTACACATTGAATAAGAATTTGCCTTTACTGGACCATGAAGTATTTGCCTTTACTAGATCGGAACAATTGTGTTCTTTTTCGTTCCAATACTTGTGCTGCAGCAGCATCTGTTGTTGATGTGTAGCGCGGAGAGCTCCTGAATACTGTTAATTGTTGAAAACAGTTGGACGATTTTCCCGGAGTAGTCATGTTGGAAAGTCTGTTAATCGAAGTCTGAGGACATTGCAGACGAGTTATGAATTCGAGAGAGTTCAATTGTATTTCTGGTTCTGACATTGGGGTTTTGATGTTGTTGTTTCCAAGCTTCTCTGAATTTCCAGAGAGAGCTGGACTCTGCATTAGGGTTCGGGGCCTCGGTCACGTCTTCTTCTTTGGCTCCCGAGGTATTTTTAGCCATGGCGTCCATGCGCCATGGCTACATGTTCCTGCGCCACCTGCAGAGCAAAGCTACCGCGGCGACGGGCATCTCTCGCTACAGCACTGCTTTCTACAAGCAGCTCATGGAGGAGAATGCGCACCGCGTTGTTGACCCCCCGACAGTGCAACATTGTCAGGCCGTCTGCACGCAACTATTGAATGCCAGGTCTGCCTCACACTCGCCCCATTCCCATCCCTGGGTTTTAGGTTCTCTCTTTGTAATCACCCTTGTTTGGCTTCCATCTATTTGTTTCTTTCTTTTCATTGTTTTTTCTTGATTACATGAGTACTTGTGCGCATTCTATAGTCGAGAATGGTGCATGTAGATGCGATTTCGCGTTTTTACGGAATCCAATTTCATCGGCTTTGTGGTTTTTTTTGTTTAGATTGTAGCTTCTGCAGTGTAACCCCTAAAGGACCGAGATTCCCAAATGTTGTTCAGCAGTTTTGCAAGTATCACGCAGGGACGCTCTTTTGCCCAATTTTATTTATTGACTGACTGACACATGCAATGTCTTCACTGCTTCTGGTGATATAAGATTTGACTCCGTCTGAGTTACATATTTCACAATTTGATCAATCGAACTGGTCGAATTAAAACCTGGAGTCTTAGGTCCTTTACGGGTGTAAAGGCTAAGCGTGTAATATTTTGTGTAGCTTATGACTTATTGCATCGCTTGGTCCGGAGCTGATCTCGACTTCGAACTGTTGTTTGGTGCCCCGTAGGAATTATTCCAGTTCCGCTGTGAAAGGCTTGCAGAAAGCCGGCCTGCCTGAGCCCCAGGAAGAAGCCAAGGAGATGCCAGGGAACTGGGTTGTGAAAGGATTAGTTCTTGCGATGTTGACTTACATAGGCATGAACGTGGCGCCAATGATGGGTACCTTCCCTCATGCTGCACTGAATTAGCTCTTGTATGTAGTATGGCTGAAGTGTATCATTCTAGCAAAATTTGAACTCCTGGTTTGGCTTCTTCAACAGAAATGGGAATGGCACCAATGTGCTTAGCCATTTGAATTCTTGTAATAGCATTCTACTACAAACGTGAATGTGCGCAATTATTATAGGTGAAAACATGGTGCGGCATTCTGTGACGCTGGTCAAAGTGAAAGATCCATTTATGAAGCGAAGTGGTGCTTCACGTCTGACCATGATCGCTAGAGATGGTGAGTTTCTACTCAGGATCATTCTGAGCTTAAACTTCCCTACTTACTGATATCAGGAAATTTAGGATGCAACAATATTGGCAAACCCCTTTGGTTGAACAACGTTGGGGTACAACATTGCTTGTTACAGGATAGTGTGACCACATTGTTGATTGATGGTTGCAGATGAGAAGCGGAAAAGAATATTGGATGCTGGCGGTGTGAAAGCGCTTATGGGCATGCTTGAAACAGCTTCGGATGATGACACTCGTAGAGAAGCTTTGACAACATTAGCAACACTGGCACATTATGGTGCGTGACTATTATCTCCGGCATGTCCCTCATAATTTTTGAACCCTCTATCTCAGATATGTGCTTTGGGATTATCCTAATCATGTGGGCTCGTACAGATCCTGCAGTGGATGCAATGCACAAGGCAGGAGGGCTTCCACTGGTAAATGCGTTGTCGGAGTCGGCTACTGACAGCATCATTCAAGAACATTGCTCTGCTCTGCTTGCAAAGTTGGACCAGCGGGCAATTAACAAGGCATAGATTTGCTATGATGCCACGGCTTTCAAATTCTTTCCAACGCTTTCAGTCTTGAGAGTGGTGAGTTTTTAGTTCAGTGACTCTGGAGAATGAGAGAAGTTACTGTAGACCCCACAGTAGCTACTTTACAAAATTGTTTCTGTATGTTTAGGGTTTTAGATTAAGGAGCGCTATGCGATTCCAACCTAACACCACAAAGAGAAGTGATGTCGGGCACATCGATTTGCATTTAGACCGGTGGAAACGATGTTCGTCCAATTTCATTTGATAATCATAATACATTATTTTCATTTACTCCATGTCATGCTGCTCACGTTCTCAGCTTCCTGACGCAGAATCAAATCCGAAACTCACCAGTGGCCAAGATCGAGCAAATGGCGTGAGGGTTTGATGTGCCTACCATTTCAGAGGGCCAGTGCATTGCTTACTTCCCACCGAGATTTAGGTTAGGTTGCAGCAACGACTCATCCCGACCATTTTTTCTTTCACGAAATTTGAAGTTCTGGTAACTGTGCAGAAGGCTCCAGTGGACCGGAATTTTAACAATGTAGAGTACAATTCATGATCAGCACAAGGAGCTGAACTAACTTACTTGTCCTCGGTGTGGAAAAATATGACCGGGGTTATCGCAAACATAAGAAACTGCATAAGGAGATGAAGAGTTGTGAGCATCCCCCACACGAGAACGGTCTTGCACGTGCAACTCAAAGAGCCTCGCTCTTTAGCCCTTTAACCCCTAAATGACGGACCCATGACCATTGATTTCAAACTTCACTGTCCATCACTCAATTTGCTACCATTCTGTAACTAGATATGTATGAATAATTTTATTTTTATTTGTCAGAGATGAAAGTACATGTCTTCTTTACTTCAGACTAAATTTAGATTTTTTTGTGAAAAATTAATTTTTTGAAGAATTTTTGAAGAAAAAGTGAAGAAAAATCATATTAAATAGAAAAATATTTCAAAAAATCTGAAAATTTCACCATAAAATGTATATCACAATGACAAACATCATGGTGTAAACTCAACTTCCGTATCATTCTATAATTAGAAAATAATAGACATTGAAAATACACCCAATGTTCAAATTGCAATAAAATATGCAATATTAGGAATTTTTTCAAAATTCAAATTGGAGTAGACACTAGAGTAGATGACCTTTATTTTGTTCAGTTGACTCAAACTCAAAAAACATCATTTTTGTGGAGAAGTTTCAGATTTAAAGCAAGGAGCAACAACTTCCCAAAATACTCTAAAATAGCAAATTTTGTGATCCGTTTTTTTTTAATAACTTCTCATTTCCTTGAAGACAAAAATTGGAAAGAGTACAAACTCAATTAGATACTCTTCATAACTCAATGTGAAAGGTCAACAAGGAAAAGGAGGATAATAAAATGCTTTTGAACTCTCTTGGCTCAACAGTATTGTGATCGGAACGCCACGGAATGGTGTCCGCGGCGTTCTAGTGTTAAAGGAAAACTCACCGAAAAGCAACCCAATGGCAACCCGTATTGATGCTTGCTTAATGTACAATGTCCATAGTCTGAGCATAAGACCGTGGGTCAAATTGGTTTTAGGTATGATCAATAGTTTTGACAATATACTTAAGGCCGCTAATTCGTGGAAACTTGCCCCAAATTTCAGCAGTTTGTCAATGGGGAAGTCTTGCACACCAACTTAGCAGGGGATTAAGGTAGTCTACTCTGCTCTGAAACCGTGCTGTAAAAGCGATCATGATAGAGGTACATTTTGCTTCCTTTAATGTACCAGTAGTGTACATTCAGGAGGTGATTGTTTTTAGTGACCACTACGTTTCAGCTTTAGAAATTCTTAGAGCATCACCACCCGGCTTGCAAAATCCAAGCCAGGTTGCAAGCTTGGTAGTCCATTTTGCAAGCTGGGGAAGAAGGGTCACCCCACCCATGGCCTCTTAAGAGGCCATCGCCATCCAATGAGCTACGTCCACATTCATGAATCATGTCCTTAATTTTTGGGAAATTGGAAAAGGCGCTTGTCTCATGCGGTTTGCAAGCCACCCTTTGGCTTGCAAAAGAGCCTGGTTTTGCAAGCCACCGGAGACTTTTGGCTTGGCTTCTTAACAAGTTCATCCATTATGCAAGACGGGTGGGCCAATTTTGCAAGCCTCTCTTAACAAGTCATCCAACATGCAAGACAAGTGGGAATGCTCTTATCTTATTCCACAAAGGTCCAATAAATATGAAACGATTGGGTTAGATGCCAATTCCATTTTTCTTCCTACAAAAATTTACTGCAAATTGTTTCAAGGAGCTTAGCTTCCCTGAAAACGCAATCAGCTCTTAAATGGTCGCTTTAAGAGCAGACTACCTTATGTGGCTTTGAGATGATTTGACCAATAAGACCTCGATCAATGTAAAATCATTGTAAAGTTATTAAAATGTAGTGTCACTGTTCCGTAAGAATTAAATACTTACGTTCGAGGGACAGGTTAGACTAGACTCCTAATGTGCGGCTGGGGTTGAGAGATAACAAGCTCAAAATAATCCACTGCAGTTACGATACTGCGTTTGAGGTAACAAGCATCCAATCCAACTCAAAGTGTACATTTCCTTGTAATCTAAACCTTGTTGCTTGCACCTGTGCAATCTAAAGTGGCACTAGAATCATGGAAATCAAATACACCGAAACAAAGGAGCATCAAATACGACTGGCAACACCAGGCGGAGAACAAAATTGGATTCACGCGTCCACGAGGACACTAATCGCAAGTCAACTCGGCAACCGACCTTGCTACTCTACTTCAAGTTCCAAGGCCCTCATAGCTTCAGGAACACAAACTCCTCTACAGCCGGAATGTCGTCCAGTTTCTGCAACGTCGTCTTGGAAGGCTCCTCGTCTACCCCAATCGCCATCACCGCATGCTGGCGAGGCGACTTCCTGCCCACACTCATGAAGGAGATGTTCACATTCTCTTGGCCCAGAATGGAGCCCACCTTCCCAATCATGCCTGGTTGATCCACCTGTCGGCACAGGATGATGCTGTCCTCCAAACTCACGTCCACACCGAAGCTCCCCACGCGGGAGAGGTACGGCACGCCGTCCTTCACCTTCCCTTCGAGGGTGATGGCTCCGGTTTGCTCGGCGATGGCACTGGCGAACTTGGATTCTACGTTGGCAATCGTCACCTGATGTCCACCCCATCCACCGACAAACGTTAGCCAATGCTCGTTAGCAAATCAAAGAGGATTCCAACGCATCGACAGATGCATTATTTGGATTCCGTGTGCAAATGTTGCAAGGGTTCAAAGTTTTACTGGTAGATGACCTAAAACCAAGACAACTGAGACACGCTCTGATGTTGAGGTGGAGTACATTCTCAAAATCGTTTGTGTAAGATTTTGGAGTTTTGCGTTTCAGTACGTGTCGCAATTAGGTATGGTGACCTTATATACATCTCTAGAGCCAAGAGGCTCAAACGCATTATCCGACATAATGGCAAGCCCACTAATGAGAAGAAGCATTATGGGTTAAGATCCTCTTTGCCCTAGCCAAGGAAACACCGACACAATTCCGCACTTGACATTATACATCCAGATCCAAGGACGAGAAAGGGAGCTTACCGTGATGGTCTCCAGAGGCACTTCGACGGCACCGTCAGTAGGCTGGCGCTCCTCACTGATTTTCAAGCCACGTTGCTTGGCCACGTAGTCGGCATTCACGAGGTTAATGAATGCGCTCGACACTGGCTCGATCAAGCCCTTGGTGATCATGGCTCGCAGTAGCCGCGTGTCCAGATCGTCGTCCGCGCGTGCTGATTGGTACACCACCTTCACTTGCTTCACGCCCGCACCTCCGGACACCAATTGCACTGCCAGTCTTCCCAGCCTCTCCGCCAATTTCACGTATGGAGCCAGCTCCGTAATAACCTGTCCCAAAACAAAACAGTAACCATTTCTAGCTCAGTAAGAGAAAATCGAAGTCAAATAGTTTGTCTGTTTACTATGACCATTGTTTGCTTTCACTATCCTTGATTCCACTATGTTCTATATAAATACCGATCTTTTTATATAATTCTTTTGTCAGCTTGTCTTCTAATAAGTCCAATACTTCGCCCTAAACTGATAATTTAGAAATATATTCTATCCTCACTCTGAGATTCTCTCTACTGATTTGATTCCCATCCATTATCCCTCTTATATCAAAAATGAGTTGAGCTTTTAGAAAATAAATTACATTCAATTTTCTAGAAAACTAGTTGATATGTAAAGGGTTTAACTTACGACCACGAAACAGATCAATCGATTAAACATATTAAGGATTCCAGGGGGCCAACCTCAGCGGGAACCATAGGTGCATTCACTGCTGTAGCTGAAAGCTCTCCAGCCAATGCCCCCGCCACTGCCTCAGCAATTTCCACAGCGACTCCTTCCTGCCAGAACAACATATGTCACGTTCAATTCACAAGTCACTTTACAATGTACAAAAGAGATTAAAAAAATTGTAGGTCTAAGGAAGTTCAACTAACACATGGGGTAACTAATAGGGTACTCAGGAATATAAGACTTACAGTTCCCAAAATGAAACATTCGGCAAACAAAAGTCCAAGCTGCCTGGACAGCAAGCTACCTCAAAGACGATCCACAACCAGGCATCTCATCAACTGTTATCTGCATAAACCCAGTCTTCGAGATCATCACAAGTTACCTGAGCTTCCATGGTGCTCGCACCAAGATGAGGAGTTACTATCACTTTCTCATGATTCACAAGGGAATCGCCTTTTACCGGCGGCTCCACAGTGAACACATCCAAGGCAGCCTGGTACACACACAAAATTCCCGCCTCTCAGCACGTGACCAAACCTTTCAGGACAATGAAAAGTTCCGAGGGAAAAGAACATGCTCATGGTTGATACTAAACTATACAAGTAGCCATAACCTAACCACGACCTGCAAACATGCACGTCTCCTTGGCTCAAAACCTGTTCAATTCTCATCAAAATGAATTGAGCTAACCTGCGCCACGATGCCCGTATCCAGAGCGCGCACGAGTGCCGGCTCGTCAATCACGCCTCCTCTTGCCACATTGATGATGCGCACGCCCTTCTTGCACTTGCCGAAGCTCTCGTCGTTGAAGATCTTGTCGGTGGTGGGCGTGAGCGGCATGTGCAGGGAGATGAAGTCCGAGCGGGACAGAGCTTCATCGAAGCTCACCAACTCCACTCCCAAGGCCTTGGCACGCTCCGCCGAGGCGTAAGGGTCGTGCGCAATGACGAGCATTCCGAGGCCCTTGGCGCGACGAGCCACCTCCGACCCCACCTTGCCGAACCCCATCACGGCCAAAGTCTTCTCCACCAGGGACACGCCCACCCACTTGTTGCGCTGCCACTGGCCGGCCTTCATGGACGCGCTCGCCTGGGCCACGTTGCGAGCCATGGCAGTGAGCAGCGAAATGCCGTGCTCGGCGGCGGCCACGGTGTTGGCCGTCGGGGCATTCACCACCAAGCAACCCACCTCCGTCGCGGCTTGGAGGTCCACATTGTCAATGCCAACGCCAGCTCGGCCCACAACCTGCAAAATATGGTCCAAAAATCCCATCCACCGCCTGTCAATCGCAGTCTCACGCATACACATGTCCGAACCATAACAATGGATTGTGCCGAAAGCTCGGAAGCGAAAGAATTCCACAAACCATACCAATCGCAGTAACACATACACATGTCTGAACCATAACAATGCAATGTGCCAAAAGCTCGAAGTAAAAGAATTCCACAGACCAAATCAACCTTGGAACCAAAACTGAAAATCCCCGAACCCGTAATGCGTCACTGGAGTCAATAGTTCTCCCGATCGACATGCCCAAATATTTCAGTCACAAATTCTTCTAAAAACTCTGCGACTGGATCATCAGCTGTGCTTCACCGAAGGGGACCGATGTAGTGACAAACCCACGAATGTCTAGAATTACAAAGCCTATTACGGGATCACGTCGTACTGGAACGATGCGCATGCGAATACTCCGCAATGAGTTCTGGATCTACAAAACTGGAGGTTCATGAGAAGTAAAAATTCTTCGCTACCTTGAGACGACCTTTGGAGGCTTCGAAAACCTCCTTGGTGACCTTGGTGCCACTCCGGACGATTAAAGCATCGCACTGCGAAATCTTGGCACACAGATCCTCCTGCGACAAATTGTACGAGCAATCCACGATCGCCACTTTTTCCAGAAGCTCAATCCCCGCCGCTCCCAGCTTCTCCGCCACTAGCACAGTCGGCTTCGCAAGTGATTTCTCACTCGCAGTGCTCGTGGGTGTCGCCACAGTCGTGGAAGACGAGTTCACCGCCACCACCTTCACAGCCCCAACACCAACACCAACATTGCCACTCAAACGCACACCCTTGCTCACCAACGCCGCATCCCTGAGGAAAGAAACCCGCGACGACAACTGACAGTCGCGCTGGCTCTGGGAAACGCCAGATGGAGGCGCGGCGAGCTTGGCACCCACGGCCACAGCGCTCCGCACCGCAGCAGCAGCCATAGCACGGGATGCAAACTCCAAAATGCAACCCAAAATGCAAACCCGACTGCAACCCGACTGCAACCCAAATGCGAATCCAACTACCCCCCCAAATGCGAACCCAATGCGGATTCGAATGCGAATGGGAGAGAATTCTCTGCAGTGGGAAATTAAAGGGACTGATCGGCTGTGATGATGGGCAGGAGTGCAATGAATGTGGCCAGGTAGGCACGAGATCCGGGACTTGGAGATCGCAAAACCTCGGTAAAATCTGGTTGAGGCCGGCGCTTGCGTCGTGAAGCAACGATGCAGGGGCCGCGATGGGCGTCGGGGGTTCCGTCGCTTGGGCAAAGGCTAGGGTTGCCGTTCGTTGGGGACTTGGGAAGCTTTTTCTTTCAGGTTTTCAGGGTTTTGCCGTTTCATTTCACATTCTTCTCCGTCCCTTAGGGATTTTTTCAAGGATGGGAATTGGGAATTGCTAGGCCTAGGTCTGTTTTGTTGTGGTTATCAAGTGTTATTAAAATTTTATATAGTTTACAAAATTTTAAGATCCTCAAAGAAAAATGTTAGATGTTAAATGTTATAGATTCTTTGAAGTATACCATATCATGTATTAAAATAGCCAAAAAGATGATAAATTAGAATATACATATTATTGTCAATAGCCCAAAAGTTGATATATTAACCCCTAAAGTTTCATGACTATGTAACACCAAAAATGCTCCAAAACTGCCATTTCTAATACAACTACCAAATTTTTGGAAAAAAACAATTTTTGACACATATAACCGTAGGATCTTGTAGTATGATATTTTGAAAACATGTGGTAAAAATTTCAGAAAATTCCACCGTATGGATCATAAGATATAAGCATTCAAAGTCTTGAAAACCATTTTTTCAATCCTGCGAAAAATCGGGCAGCTGCACTTTGCAAGCTCACTTTTCAATGAAAGAATGCCGATAAAGGTGGTGTTTCTTTGAATTCAGTTTCCTAAACAAGTTGTCTATATGCTTGAAAAATTTCACATCATTTGGAATTGTACAACATATAGGGAAAAAATAGTAAGTAGAAAGAAGTAGAAAATGATTCAAAATACTAAATTGTTAAAAACTTAATCATGGAATTTAAAAATGCCAATCCCAACAATTGTAATGTTGTAATACTCAATCTACATCCTTCAATTTTATTCTTTTCCCAAAATATTGAAAATTGAGTTAAATAAAAAACTTTAAAGTTTATTTTAGAGTAGAGAATCTATAATTGCCCGCAATTCAAAAAACCTCATACTTTTGACTCATTGATTGAAATGGAATGACTCAAAGCTTTTTAAGTATATAGAAATGTAGAGAACCAATTTCAAAAAAAATTCCAGACAAAATGATTTTTTCTAATTTGCCCAAACTGCCTAGTTACGAAAAAAAGTAACATATTAGGTCACAACTTTTGACTCGTATTTCAAAATGTCATGAAACTTGGTACACATGAAGATATTCCTCGTCCCCACATTCTATTAAAATTTCAGCCTCAAATATAGATATCTCTAGTCACACGTACCTGCCCAAAATTTCTATACAGACAAAAAACGCATGTTGGTCCTTTAGGGGTTAAAGATCTATTATTTGTAACACATTATAATGTTGTATGTAACTATCAACATGGTAGTCAACTAAAAATGACCCAATTTATGATTGAATAAGTGCATTCTTTATTTCTAAAGTAATTTTGAAAGTCATCCATTACATCCAAAACATTCACAACTTCCTTTTAGAGTTTATCTTGGAAAGATGCAGCCCCTTTCACCAAGGTAGCTAGCCATTCTTGGATGAATAGGTTTAATCTTTGGTTCTATATTTCCATTGGAAGTCATTCATCAAACACTTAAAGTCGTAAATGTTTGTACTAGATTAAGGTGAACCAACCTATTATCACTTTCATTCCTGGTCTTGTATATCCAATGGATATTTTTAGGACAAAAATGTACACCTCATAGACATTGAGACAGAATTGTAATTTGGATGCCCAGGTATGCAACTCCCATATTGTACATGGGGTTCATCGGCATTAAAACAACTTAGAGGACAGCTTTTGTAAAAATTATATAGAATTAAATTACCATAAAGTTGGGTGAAGACCAAATTAAATTAAATAGTTGTAGAAAGTGATGGGTTGTATATTTATTAAAAAAAAACTTCACAATTTATATAAAGAATTGAAACACTTATTTTGTTACCTTGTAGAGCGCCTAATGGGAGTGTCAAAAGTAGATGCTAGATTAGTATTTGGTGATACTAGAGGGCCCTTTCGAGGTCTCTCTCTTTTAGAAGGAGTTGTAGCAATTACAGATATAGCACAATCCATCTCCCTACTACCAATTCCACTACATGAACCTCTATGCTTCATCTCACAATCCACATATTTGTCCAAGGCATCACGATCCTCTACAGCCACACCCTTCCAATGTGCCATACCAACTTCTCCTTACCCTCATCAAACAAAAGCCCTACATCATCAAACAATCCAATATGCACTTGATCATCATCATGCACATATAAGCATTTGAATCTGTACTTTTGTATCTAACCCTCCTTAACCTATCCACAGGCAACTTTTCAAGGGAGTGTATGTTCAATTCAGAAATTAACCTCATTTTGTATACTTGACCTTTACCTGGTACTTCAATTATAGAAAAGCGTTTCAAAATATTCTTTGAGCCTACACTCAAACTTCTATTATATACATCATCACTTTGCTCAGCATATAACAATGTTGATTGTAAAACTACTATGGCTTCTCTAAGAGGTTCATCATCAACAACATGATTGTAAGTTTTCTCTATACAATTTTCAAGTGTATTATGAGCTAATGATTCATGACTAAAAGAAGGGGGTTTAGGGTCAGTCCATTTTCCTAATGTTTGGAGTATTTCCTTCATGGCAGCCCTCTCAGTCCTACTCTGCGCTATGACAATGCCTTCACACCAAGCCTTCTTAAGATTTGCATCAGTCACTGAGGCATGATCACATAAGTTAGAACCTGCCACTTGGGCATTTGATAACCACCATACATTCTTCCTCTGTCAAGATTGAGCAAATGATATTCCATCATCAGAATATTTAATTTGCTCAGTTCTACCAATGTGAAAACATCTTTCAGGGTGATTGCAAGAAAGACTGTATTGAAACATTGTCACAAAAGCAGTGCCGAAGCTTGCTTTTGCAATAACTTTTGAAGCATGACTTGCATGAACTTAAAATTTCTTCTTATGAGTTTAATCATATCTCATATTTTTCAAAAAAATTCAAAAATCATTTTATATTTAAAAATCATATAAACTAATATGTCATGTTTTGAATTTTAGGTTTTTTTATTATGTAAGGTTCTATGGTCTATGCTATTTTTAGAGTCATACTAATTATCCATATTTTTAATCAAATTAATTATCGGTATTTTATTTTATTTTTAAAAATTTGTATGCAAAAGCTCATAATATTGGGAGTACTAGCCAAAATGGAACAAAAATGGAAGGTCATTCTTGCAACGACCCTTCAATAGCTTCTCCAACAAAAAATGTATGTTTGTTCTTCACTTGTTATCCAAAAAGGAATAAAAAGTCCTCATAATAGTCTGAACCAATATTAATTAATGAATAAAGCAAATAAAGGTAAGTATTTTTCATCATTCTAACATAATTAATAGCAGCATGACAAGATATGAGGCAGTCACTGCAGGTCTCTCTCTTCATTCAATTGCCCTCAATGGTATGACCATGCTTTTGATGAAGAATGTACTCTGTTCCATAATAAAGCATATGACTGACAATTGAAGCAAGGATTACCCTCTCATACATTGTTCCATGTCTATAGAAAATCTCTAAAAATGCACATGAAACTTCTAAGTGAATAATTGTGCCCAACACACATTCTTTCCTAAAGACTCTTTTTACAACAATTCCAGCATGTAATTTTTCTAAACATGTTCTAATCCGAGGAAATGAAATACATTGTACAGCTGGATAATTTTGTTTGTATTTTACATTTATATCTTCATCCAACAAACCATACTCATCTCTAGTAAAAAATTCAATGACCAATTGCAAAAGTTTTTTGTGAGCCAAAAAATGACCCTAAAATATAGTCCTTCGAGGACTCAACAGAGGATTCTAAAGTTTCTTACCCACATGTATTGGATCTTGTACCATGATTAATGGTTGTCCATCAACAACCTCTGACTTCATCAAAAAGCCATTTTCATTTAGTCCAAATGTACCTTTGTAAATGCTTTCTAACATCAGTTTTTTCCTCCTTGCGTTACCATCACTTGCATGCCTTTTAAGAAGACCAACAACTACCACTAGATGCTTCTTGTGCAAATTTGCAATACTCCATACCCAGGCAACTTAATCCGGGCAGCATCAAACTTATTGCATGTGGTTAATATTCCATAGATCAATATAGGCATTCCTTTACCAAAGAATTTGCCACTAATACACAATACAGTGCCAACCTCTAAGTTTGAAAAAGAATTTGTAATTGATTCAAAGCTAGCAGCTGATGGTTTTAAATCAAATGAACATTGATGAGGAGTTTCCAAAGAAGCTTTAGTTCTACAAAATCCATCAGTGAAGTTCTTGCGCCTATTGAGAGTTCTAGTGCAATACATGCGGTCTCATCTTCAGAGCATTAAAAAAGAATAGGACCTAAAATTCCAAGTTTCTCTTTGCACTTTGTTAGTGTTGATGACAAGTGAATAAATGTTTTTTCATTCAGACAAATTGTGTACAAAAGTTCCTCACTTTTATATATATTTTGGCTAGCATTTGTAATTGGCCCTAACAAATTGAAAGAGAGAAAATCTTGTATAGAAGCTCCACTAAAATTGTGCACTACTTCAAATAATTTCACAACACTTGGATGGTACCTCTTTCCATGATCATCACCACCTGATAGCAAATTGGAGGCTATATCAAACAAAAAATTATATAAAATGGACTTTTTTTGAAAAGCTCCACAATCTATAGCCTTCTTAAATTTTTTTGCTATTTTAGGAAGTGAGCCTTTAATCAAAGTAGTTTTCAATTTATGTTGAAGATGTTGATTGCTTGTTGTTGCTCTAATTAAAGCCAAATTTAACATAAAAATTTGGCCACTATATGTATCAGCTCTCCTTTCCCATTCTCTAGCTGAGGTGATCAATTCCTCATGTTGAAGATAATCAAAATGAGTACCACCTTGCATGGATCATTCTCTTCTAAGAACTATAGACTGACTTGAACGCCAAGCTCTTTTTTTGAAGTTAGTTAGTTTTGGAATCAAAGAAAAACATGATAGAACAATCAACATGCCTAAATGTCCATTTAATGTAAAGAGTTTCATCATTTTTTTGTATACATTGAGAATAATGTGGATCAGAATACAACAATGTTCCAACATAAAGATCAGTAGTAACTAGCTACAATCTACCACTTCATTCATTATGACTATCGACTTAGTGTAGAATTCATAACAAATATTTTTTTCAATGTAATTCAATAACACATGAAGTAGAATATAAAAAGGATTAGGGATAAAAGATGGAGGATACTTAGCTGCTTCTAATCTGATCCCTTTTGCTAGAGAGGTAGCAATAGTAAGTTGATTACTTCCCCACCAGTCAACAACATCCTTGTTTTTCTTTGATTGTAGGTGTATTGTCCCTTTCATGTGCATACTAATTGTGTCCTCTTGTCCAAATTTTTTTTTGTAGTCACATATTGTGCATCTCCAATTATTCTCATCAATCATTAGAGCCCCTAAGATACAACCATAAACCTTCATTAAAATCATATAATATGAAAATAAAGTAAAATTTGTCCAAAACTAAGAGAAATGATATAATTACAGTCCCTTAGATATAACCACAAACTTTCATTAAAAGCATGCAATATGAAATAAAACAAACTTTGTCCAAAATTAAGTAAAATAACATAATTACCTTTTGAAAAATGCTTCATTATCCAAGATCTCCTCTTCAATTCAATAAATTCAACAGTTGTAGCAGCTATCAATTTGAACTCAACCATTTTTTTTTGTTCCAACAAAGTCATCTTATGCTTTGATTTATCACGAGGGACTCCATGATTGAGAGATAATTTGGGTTGAAGATGTGACTCAAAATTAGACAAGTTGAATGACTTTTCTGGATTAACACACATCTCTTTTTGACAAGGATCACACCAAATGATTCAAGTTGAGAAACCCTTTTTCACATCCTTAGAAAGGCAGGGAATAAACCTACCAAAATCACATTCGGGATACTTCTTCACTAATAATTCCCACTTCTTCTACAACTTCTTGGATATGCCAACCATATCAACCTCCAAGCTATCAGTAATATCCATGTCTGTAACCTCAGAGTTAGTGTCACCTATGGGAACTTTAATTTCACCTTGGCAAAAGGCAAGTGAGTATACTAAACTTTAGGGTACTTCTGCTGTCTCGTATCCTTGGAACACCTTTGAGATACCCGGGGTTCATACCTTTAAGATACATTAAATACATTGTGAAATATTTGATCATTAATAACACCTACCGCAATAGTATCCTAGTATAAATCATCAATCTTCTAGTTCAACCATAACATCTAAAAGTTGCCTATGCATAATTTTAAAAAATCCATACAAAAAATTCCCTAATTAAAATTAAAATTCATTTGCAATGTATTATTTATATTAATTAAGTTTTTAATGCTATTATTGTCTTCAAAAATATTCATTTGATATATATAATTATATTTTTGGATTTCTTGTTGAAAGGGCTATAAGCTTTTTTTAAATTATAACAAATTATATTCTTTATGACTGGACTAAAATGCATTAAAAGTGATTATAATCAGGGCCATATAATATGGGAGTTGCGTACTTGGGATTGTTGTCTTTATTGTCATGTTGAGCTATAATTCAAGCGATGGTATTTCACTCCTTTTCTGTTCTGAGAGTCATGCTTGAAGTTGCTCCTTGACTCCTTCACGCTCATAAGAATGAGTGTACTTGCGTTGATTGAGTCCATTGAGGTTTTAATGAAGGTGATGCAAGGGCTCAACATTTCTATTGTCAAGTTTGTATCAACCCTCACCACTTGCATTTTCGATCTTAATGAGATTTACAAGGTCAAGTCTTAAGGGTACACAACACTGATGTCTTGGTCTTTGAACTAGATTCTTTAGTTCAAGCACAAGTTCATTTACATGTAATGGTGTTATGGATAGGAAAAATGCAAATTCTTTTTCAATACTAGTATTTGAATGTGACAAGCACTAAATATTTATTTTCCAAAATGATGAGAAGTTTGATTGTCAGATAATTTGGTGGCAATTGTGAAGGCTAACATTTGCCTTAAGTTCAAAGTCCAAGTCCTCCTCTTTTTGTGAACACAAGGTAGTGTTGGTTGAAATGTAATTCGGAAAAAGTGATTGTAACCATAACTCTCGTGTGCAAGGTAGTTTTCTCTATTGGACATTCAAGTAATACTTTTTAGATTGGCTATTAGATAGTAGTAAAATAGAAGTCTAGATAGAAGTCCATGTCATAGAGGTTTTTTTCCTTTGTTTTTTGTGTTTGTTTATTTAGTCTTTGTAGGTCCATTGTCTTTCTAATTCTCAAATTAGGTCTTTTGCAGTGGTTGCTATTTATCTGAAATGTATATATTTTTGGTCTTTAAGGATCAATGTCTACTTAATTCTTAAATTGGGTTTGTTTTAGAGGTTGTTGTGCATTTGAAATTGGAATTGATGAAGTGCTTGTTGAAACGTAACCACTAAAAAATATATGTGTTTCCAGAAAGTCTAGCTTCTCAGATTATATCGACATAAGAAAATCAAGAGAGCTACAATGGCCTAAGAATTGAATGTAACTACAAAATAAACAGATGAAAAGGGAGACTAATTAACGAATAGATGAACAATGATTAACTAATGTACAAGTGGCATATTAGTGTACAAAGGAGTGAGCGTAAATCTCCAACATCCCCCCTTGCTCACAACTTGGTGTCAAACTAAAAGAAATATGGTTGGCAATGGCACGTGTAGCCTAGTTGCAGGAGGAAGCACTTTGTGGTGATTTGTGAGCAGATTGGTCCGATGAGTGTTGGTGAATCAAGGTTGAAATTCTTGTAAGGAGTCATTCTGGTGAATTGCATTAAAAGTACAAAAGGTTCTATTGTAGCTCTTTACTATGGTATCCAATAAAGTGAATTGAAGCTCAAACTTGAATAACATTCTGAGTGCTAGTTTGGATGCTAGTTTGGATTAAAGGGTGGCACAAGGGAAAATAGCCATGATGCCAACCGCTACATGACATGGCTCGTGGAGTTACCGATGTTTCTAATTGGGAATGCCCTAAGTGCTCAACGAATTAGTGAATGAATGATAAATGTTGTAAAAAGTGCACTTCATCCAATTTGTATTCATTGAGGACAATCTAAGGAAAATCAAGTAATATATTAAAAGAAAGAAGAAACATTAGAAAAAAAAGTAGCCTTCCGGATAGCTGCTCCAGATTGACATGCCAAGCTATTCAAGCTTGGCATGTCAATCTCAAAAAGGCCCCCAATGAGTAGTCAATTTGGATGACTGCTTGCCGAAACAGTCATTTTTTTTTTTTTTTTAAATGTTAATTTTTTTTAAGATTTTAAAAAATAAAATGATTATTATTAATTTTTTACTCTCAAAATTGGGTTCTTGTGCCATTGTCACTGCAATTTCTGTTGTACGGAAATAGGGAAAAAAAGCATTTTTCAGCCTTGTAAAACAAAATTTTAGGGTCTTTCGGAGGGTTGATTTTTTCTCTAATGAGTGTTCAATTTAACACGGTAAGGGTAGGCTAGTTTCTGCAAAAATCATCTTTTTGCATCATCTATGTTAAGAAAACCAAAAGTTTGCATTCAAGGTCAAACTACTACGCAAGGCCTCCTTGAAATTCCAAGGATAAACAATTGCACTCTTGTACTACATGCAAATATTCTTTGTCATTCATTGAATACTTAGTGTCCGTGGTAGCATTATAGGATTAATTGTATCAATGATGTAGATATATTGAAGAACTTTCAATTAATTATTACTTCCTCCGTCCCAAAATGATCTTTCTGGTGGCCTTAATTTTTTGTCCCAAAATAATTTCCTATTATACTTTGTAACATTGCAAATTGGTCAGATTTTGTTTTTGAGTGCTATTTGGGACCAACAAAACAACTTGAAGTAGTAGTTATCCCTCTATCCATGCAATCATTAAACGATAAATGAAATGATGAAAGGGATCAACATTGTTCATTCTTAGTTTTTACATCTCTTTCAATATTGTCCAATTGAAAGAGATGAAGCTTTTGGAGGCGGAACAATGGGCCACACATGATCTTGGGCATATATTAAATGCCTACAAAATGATGACCTCACACTCAACAATGGATTGACCAGTGGTGCTCCTTGAAAATGCCCAAAAAATTCTACTTTTCAATATTCAAAAACTACACTTTGAAAAGGGCTTCAAAATTCAAATTTTCTAGAGTGCTAGGAGTGCACCAAACTCTACTTACAGTGCAAAATTGGTTTTAAAAATGCTATTTTTTGGCCTTAATTCATAACATTTGTTCAACAGGAAGATCATTTAGGGACAAAGGTAGTATAAAATTTAAAAAATACTATTATCTATAAATTGACCACTTAGGTATTAATCTGAGTGCCACCAAAGCAAAAATAAAGTAATATATTTTCTCCTTTACAAAAATGAACCGGTTTTTGAAATCACTCCGTCATCAATTGATTAGTGCCAAAGCCAGCTGCCACGAAGGTACTAATACGGTAATAGGCGCTGATGCCCGGATTTTCATGATCCCCCCCATTTTCCAGCTGGTCATTAGCAAGCACCAGAACGAGCTTCCACAAGCCCCCACGCAAACCCTTCCACCGCGTACGACGAACGAATCCAAGCAGAAGCGACGAACGAATCCCAACCAGAAGCGACGAACGACCCCAATCGAACGGACGAACCTCCCCGGGAACCCCACCGGGGAACGCGGACGGCGCAGGCGGCTGACTGACAGACAACTGAGAGAGAGACGACGAGAGCACTGGACTGCTCACATTCTGGCTGTCTTGGTGAGTTTGGGTGCTCCAAGCTTTGCACCGAAACGCTTGGCTATGGAAGCTCATCAGTCATTCCAATTCCTGCCGGTGTTGTTAACACCTCCCAAGCTCTTCTCCTAGACCGGCATTCTCTCCTTAGTTCGCCGGTCCTGAAATTTAGTTTCTGCAATTCTCGCACTTCCTCGCATTTCCAAGATGAAGATCCTGCTCTTGCTCCTGCTCGTCGTCACCCTGCCGGCATGCTGGGCATACAATGCCTCACTCGGATGGCAAACACTCTCGAGTAAGTAGCCTCCATTGGTCTCGTGGCTTCCTTGCAGGTTTGGTTTGAAACAGGGACAGTGAGCGGGAAATGAGGATGGGAGGCCGATCTTTGCGGTGCCGTCGAAGTTCCGGGGGGCTGTAGTTTGTGTTTGGATTGCGTTGCTACTTGTGGATTTCGCCAATGTAGGATGCTGCCGTGGAGTTGGTCGAGGTTTGTGGCTTGAAATGGGGTGTATGGAGCGGATGCCTGGTTTGCTAGGGTGTTTAGCTTTTGTCGTGGTAATCTGAGTGGAGTTTGAAGTCCTTTTGAGGGTAGCGGCACTTGTTTGTTTCATCTAGTGTGTGACGGTTTTGGTTAGTTAGAGAATCAAGCTCGTTGGTGACATTCTTGATTACTTCAGCGAAGTCGGGACTAGTATAGCAATTCCGAGCTCGAGAATTGAAGTATGTTGTTTCCAATTTCGCTTTTGGTATTGCGTAGAAGTATGTTACCTTGTTCGAATGATGTGGGAGTGCCGTTAGGATCTGAGCTTGTTGTAGATGGAGGTTAATCTAGGGCGTGCATAGTGTTTTTGGCGTCAAATGGTTTGTACAGTACACAATCAAGCGCGTTGTGAGTACTAAAGGGAGGTCTAGCAGTTCTTTGTTGGAGGATTTGAAGTACTCATGCCCAATTTCTATTTCCTAGGGACACATTGTAGTTTGTCAAATGGATGTGAAGTTGACTAGGTGGGAGCCAAACGAGATTTATGCAGATGGATTTCTTTTACGTTCATTGTTATAGACCCTGTCGGTGCAGGAGATTAAGGGGTTCTTTAACCGCTTGGCATACAAGTTTGCAGAGTGTCAACACTAGTGGAAAGTTGCTTCCCTTTAACATCATAATGTGAGTTTTGGAAGTGGGAGGGATTGCCATTTCGACGAGTAGCGGCTCTAGGGTCTTTGTGCTTGCGCATGAATTGCTAAGTGGGCTAGCAATTGGAGAGAGTGTTATAGATTGGACAGTTGTCGGCCAGATGTATTTGGGTCAACGTTGTTTCATGTCCTTGAACCTGAGGTGAAGAAACGGGTTGATATGTGCAGTTTCGCTTTCCTTGTCGGTTGTACCGGACATTATGGGTTTATTACATGGAAGTTTGCTGAACATGAGTGAAATTTTGTTTCCTTTGAAGCGATTGCGGGATTAATACAGAGTTTCCATTTAGACATCTAGGAACCTTGTTTCATTGTGCGATCACATGAATTGCTAAATGGGTTTGGAATTCAAGAGAACATCGCAAATATCTATGAAATTAGAGCTCGTTTTTTGCTTTCTGTTTGACCTAGGGAAGAGTCTTTCTGTGTCTCTCCTTGGTGCTGTCTGTCCTGAAATTTTCATCCTTGGTTACCTGGTTTTTGTCATTTCCTCTTTTTAAATACTGGTATGGTTTGAGGGGATTTCTTTTAATTGTATCCAATTAGCAAGGATGCTGATGTTTTCTTTGTATTTGTTTGTGGATGCTAATTGATGTTGACATTTGATGCAATATACGATTACAGAACCACCTCTTGTCGTCGAGGATCTAGTAGAAAAGTTACAGTGTTATTTCATATGAATTAGATGTTATTTTGGGAGGCGCTGTACCCCAATTGAAAGCTTTTTCCCTGAATTTTGTGAGCTATTCATTTCTTTCACTAATAACTCACTGTATTGCCTTGGTGTTGCAGAGTTCCCTCCTTTGGTCATCGCAAATGGTGGTTCTTCAGGAATCTTTCCAGGTCAAACAGACCCTGCTTACTATGATGCTGCCAACAGCACCAAATTCCCGATGGCTTTCCTCTGCGACTTGCAGCTGACGAAGGACAATTTAGGTGTTTGTCGCACTGGTTGGAATCTGAGTGCATCTACCAATTTGACAAATATCTTGACGAATTTATCCGCCCCAAGTACGTATGTGATCCAACGCGTGGCTCAGACGGGGTATTTTTCGGTTGATTTTAATCTCACTCAGCTTAACCAAACTACAGGTACGGAAATCCTTACTAGCTTTTGTTGGTTCTGTGTTTGTTATTTTGCTTGATCAAGAGGACATCAGCACTGTGTTTGTCAACCTCACAATGGCCCTTTTTCAATGGCCCTAAATAATTCATTTCAACTCCTATAAATACAGAAGTGGCCAGTTTTGACCATTTGGGCACCTACTAAGTCCTTGTTCACCAATCACTTATTTATAATGCCATCAAAAGTTTCGTCACCTTTACTTCGAACAGTGGAGTCCCCGCTTGGTTTATTTAGCCATGGGACTAATCTAGTGTTTCGGCTTTGCAGCAATTCAGCCTGATAATGCACGCTCGCCAAATTACGATGGGTTGTTCCCCATCTTGACACCTGAACACATTGCAGGTGCAGTTGCACCTGATGTCGGATTAGTATTCTGGTTAAATGTTGAGGTATATCCGTGGCCATCCTCTCAATTTTACCAATCTTTCTAAAAGAGTTTCTGCAGAACTGCAACTTGAGCAGTCAGTGAAATGGTGTCCAGTCTTTCAATTTATACAAAGAATGTGATTCATCACTTGGCATTCGCTTATCAGCAATATCCTACTTTTTGCAGTATCCTACTTTTTACCAGCAACATCCTGGAAAGAACAGCTTGGCCAGTTACCTGACGACGTTTATCAAGGACTACGCACCATATTACATGTCTGCCACTGAGGTTGGCATACTGAAACTACTTGCACCTACTGCGGCAAGGACACAGACCTATCTTTGTCTCAAAATCTTGGGCTTGGATATTATTGAGGAGAGCACCAATACTACGTATAAACAAATCCTCTCAAATTTGACAGATGTTGCCACCTATGCTCAAGCAGTGATGGTCCCTAAAGACTTCATTTACCCAAGGGTTAATCCATACAACGACAGTGCCCATGGTTACTACACACTGGCTGCTACCAATTTTGTGCAGAATGCACACAGTGCGAATCTGGAAGTTCATGTTTACGATTTCACCAACGACAACTTCCCCTCAAGCTACAATTACAGTTTCGACCCTGTTCTTGAAGTTGTGAACTACATCGGGGACACCTTTACTGTAGACGGAGTTTTATCAGACTTTCCAACTACTGCTGCAGAAGCAATAAGTGAGTTCCTGACTTCGCGCACTTGTGTTTTATGCTGTTTGAATTTCTGAGCATGTGCCTTCTTGAGTGGTCAAAATGTTCTTGCTCATAGTTTGTAGCTGATATTCGTATTTTTGACTGTCAATTTAATAATTTACCATCTTCCTTACATGTCAAATTAATTAACTTTTCCCTACACTTGTAGATTGCTATCTGGATGGTTATGTGGATGCTCCTTTATCAAAGAGAGGTATATTATCTCCCTTTCTCAGTTCTTCATAGCGCCATTGATATATCTATTCGTGTACATATTTGTTATGTAGTCATTGAAGTGCTCTGATTTTTTTTTCCATTGAATCTGCGAATTATGCTAAGAGAAGCCTTCATCTTCCCAGATTGTGGTGACCTAAACGTATATGTCTTTCTAACTGTTCATATGTGCAGATTCGTCTAAGTCAGTGGCAGAGCCACTTATTATTTCACACAACGGTGCAAGTGGAGACTTCCCAGGTTGCACTTTATCTTCATACGTGGCAGCCATTAATGACGGTGCTGACTACATCGACTGCACAGTACAGATTACAAGTGATGGAGTTCCATTCTGCCAAGAATATGTGGATCTACTGAGGAGTACTAACGTATTTAATAATCAAGCTTTATATCAGCAATATGTTACAACTTATCCTGAGCTTCAGCCGAATACTGGTGTTTTCGCCTTCAACCTCTCTTGGGCAGAAGTCGTTACCTTAAGAGGTAAGTCATATCTTTCTGGCATCTTTTATAAAATTCTGTGGAAATTCCGAGGCTTCTTTTGAGATTTTGGTCGATTTGTGATTGTAGAAGACTTCTCGTCAATTTGTTACATCTGCATAGCGACTGCAATGCTTTCACCTTTGAAAAGACTCAAATGAGGTTAACAATTCTAGGTCTAGAGTTCTTCAGTACTGACATGAGACCAACTACTAATAGGTGAAGTTTATTTACCAGCAAGTCACATCTATTAATGAAGAGATTGCATGCGTCGTTATTCCTTAGCCTTTGAGTGATGTGACTAAATGCAGCTATTATATATAGCCCCTGGGGGAAGTACAACGTCTTTCGCGATCCTGCGAATGATGGCAAGGAAGCCTTACTATCGTTGGATGACTTTCTCTCGTTCGCCAAAAACAATTCCGCCATTGGTGTATATGTGAATCTTCAGGTGAATTCTTCTCAGAATTATCTTGGGTACCAATGTGACTTCTATTCTATTTCTCATTGTTAACCCCTGCGTGCCCAAATGCCCAAATTTGGCCGCTGTCATTTATAGGAGCTGCAACGAATCACTTTGGAAGCTTCGAAGAATGTACGGATAGAAAGAACTAATCATACACTACGTTTTTGAATAGCAGAACTTTTTTATTAATGTCACTTGATTGAGTACTAGCTTCCTAAGAGGACTTCATATTTTTAGCTCGGGAACTTCGGGTTTCATAGTTTTAGTCTCTCTGAGAACTGAGTTCTGCGAGCCTCTTGAGTAACGCAGAGAAGTTTCGTTATATTTTTGAAAACTGATATGTGGTATGATATTTATTTCATTTCAGAATGCCTATTACCTGCGCACTCAGCACAATTTGGATGTGGTGGATGCGGTTGTAACTGCTATCACTAAAGCGAACCTCACGAGTGCCAGCGACAAAATATTGGTAGCTTCGGAAGATAGTTCCGCTTTGGCTGCCATTCAAAACTTAGTGCCATCGGTCAAGCTCGTCTATAATGTTCCGTTCAACCCTGGCAACCCAATTTCGGTCACTTTACCAGTACTACAGGTGAGTAATTCCCAATTAGTTGCCAATACATAAGGTCGAGGAGGTCGAGGATTCTATTTGCGTCACGTTAAGCATCTGAACGGACTGAGGAGTATGCTTTCATTGGGAGATTAGTGTCAAGCTGCAGGGAGATCTTCGGTTACGAGATCCACATCTATTGAATTCAATTTTTCGCTCATTATAATTTGATTTGGGACGTGTTTTTTGTGGTGCTCAGGAAATCAAGCAGTACGCAAGCACAGTAGCTCTGGATCGCCGGTTGGTTGACCCCATTGACTCTCAAGCTTCTTTTCTGCTCTCCAAGACATCGGTGGTTAGCGCTGCGCAGTCCCTGAACATGACAGTCTTTTACGTTTCTCTTTCCAACGAATTCAACGGCTTCGCTTTTGACTATAGATCCGACCCTATCCTCCAAATATATTCTCTTATTAAAGAATATAACATGGATGGCTTCCTCACTGATCATCCGAAGACGCTCTACAACTTTCTACACAGTAAGTATATTCGCTGTTCGTGTTATTATTGTATTCATGTGTTTTGTGATATATTATCTAGTTACCTGTGGAAAATCCTCTGCTTTTGGTTTCTGATTTAGAGGCTTACCACACTCGAGTAAATTGGTGGCATGCCATTCTCTATGAAAGAAAGTTGCTTCCTCACTAGACGAACAGCATGAAATACTGAGAGCATTTTTTTCTATGCATGGCATTTGAAAGATGACATGGCAATGAAGAAGTGGTGTTCTTCGAGACACTATTGCTTGAAAGTCCGTGAATGGAGGAAACCTTTTCATGCCATGCAGACTATGCTCGTTGGAAATCGTGCTGCCTGCCTTTGCTGTAGTTCAGAAATGCCTTTTTGCTGCATGTCATGGACCCTCACAGCAAGGGGGGAGTACCTTAACCTCGAGAGGGATACTATAACGTGCACTGTGATTGACGGTTGGGATTAGCTTAGGAATAATGACAACATTCAACCCTTCTATCTTAGTGGTGTTATTTTATAGCTCTCATGTTTCAATTAGACCTTGGTCTGAATGCACTTAATATCCAGACCAAATATATGTTTTCTGTCTTGCAAGCCAATTCTGACTCTTTTTTTTTGGTGTATGCAGAGAACTACTGCTATCAACCATTGGTAGGCAAAGTTGTGAATATGTCAACAAACCTGTATCCAATGTTCCCTGTTACACCTGTTGGAGGAGCATTTGCTGTGGCACCCAGTCCTGCATTGGATGTAGCTGAACCCCCAGTAAATTACATCGTTCCCTTGTCCAGCCCTAGTGGCACCCTGCCCCCAGCACCCTCGGCCCACCCTAATTCCGCTACAAAGCTTGTAACCAGCTTCCTTTCTTCGGTGGCTCTTGCCATCGTTTTACTCTTCACACTGTAAACGGGTGACTCTGAAATTAGAGGCTTTTTCTCGGCATTTCAATAAGTATCTTTTTATTTTTTTCTCAGGATTGTTGGTATTTTAAGTAGCTAGAATCCAAATAGATTTTAGGCAGAAGCTCAGTCTCTAAAATTGCAGAGATGGAGTGGTTTTTTCTCAGAAAAGAGCGTTACGATTATCCCTAAGTAAAGCTGGTGTATAAATGTAATGCAGTGAATCTCACATTGAGTTTTTCTCACTCGAGAGCATCAAATTGACGATGTCACATTATATGGTATGGATGCGTAACATTCTTGAGGATTCATGTTATGAATCCCGACACTTTGTTTGTGAATAGTGGAGCTCAATTAGAACAGGAAGGAGCTCCGCAAGTCAATGTGCTGCGCTACTGTTTTCACATTTGGGGAGAGCAACTGGGAATTATACTGCAAAAACCATGCCATTTAAAGCGTGCTTCAGCAAGTAGATTTTTCAGCAAGTAGCGTGCAATTAATGCCTGAACCCACTTTCGATTCTGTTTTTTGTTTAGGGTTGGTAGCCCTACCAAGAAAGGTACAAACTTTCATTCCAATGGAGCACCCTAAACCAATCTTGAAAATATTTATAGTTAGAGTTACAAGTTTGCATTCATGAATGCTAAAAACAACTTCACAAGTAGTTGTTGGTGTACATCATAGAGTTGGACTCCAAAACTTCATAGTATATTCTTATAATTTAAAATACTATCATTTAGAAAAACAATTATGATTAATTGCAAATGTCTTAAAACAATATCATGTGTTGATTCCAATCCAAAGTATGCAAAATTCTTTAACAATTTAATCTATTATTGCTTGAACCCTTTTTGGTCTTTTTGTATATTTTTATTTGTATCTATGTATATATACATAATTTATCCCAGTTTCATCAAATTTGTCATAAAAAAAGGTTTAAAACATCAATTTGGATGAATGAAAAGTTTATTGAAGCAAACATTATTCTAAAGATCTCTAATCATCATCCAAAATATGGACTTTGGGGTACTCAAGGATTAAAGTTTTAATACAAGCTCAAAATATGCAAGATTATTTTAACAACTTAAAGTGTTGATTATTAATGCTTGGACCTTATTATATTTTCTTATACAAAAATTTTGTTGGCTTAATAAATGCTACAAATATAACTATTGCCATTGACATTAAATGTGCACCTACAACAATTGAATCACCATCAACATATAGTAATTTTATTATGAATTTACTACTATACCTAGTGGTCAAGGGTGACATTCCTTGTTGAATAATTAATTACTCTCTAAAGGACCAAGAAAAAAAAACAAAAAAACTCAAAATGCAAAGTGCAAAACTCTTCAAATTTTGTTTTTTTCCTACATATCTAATTGTAGGATTAGACTAGTATAAGATTGTGTGGGAGAAATTTCAGAAACTTTAAGTGTATAGATTGCAAGATATAATGATTTCAAGTGAAATGAGACGGATTTTTGGAGAACCTTGAGTGACAAGATTACCATATGACTTAAAAATTTTCTTTACTTAAAAACTTTTTATTACAAATTTTGATTTAAATACTCTTTATGTTGAAGAACTGAGTTGAGATTTTTGGAAAAAAATACACAAAAAGTGACTTGATTTTTACACTTTAAATTTTTATTAAAATAGACTTAAGTATGAGATTGAAGGAAAAATAAATTTGTAAATAGCTCAGAGATGGTATTGAAAAAAATACACAAATTGTCATAGTAAGATTGTTCTAGAAAACAAACTAAATACTATGCAATTTTTTTGAATAATTGTGAAAACTAAGTTAAAAAAAGAATCCTATAAGTTATATTTGAAGAAAATGTTTAAACTGCTTGAAAATCAAGACTCTTTATAACTTTCTTATCACTAGTCCAAATTGAATGAAACAAATCTTTCCATGGAGACCAAAATATATTGTATATGAAACAAAAATTTACTTTTAAAACTTTGAATTCAATTTTTTTTTATTGCTTGGTAAGATCCATTTTGAACTTAGAGTGGTATAACTTTTGCTCCTATTTTTTTTGTTGCTTGATAAGATCCATTTTGAACTTAGAGTGGTATAACTTTGGCTCCTATTACAAAAAATTTGGGGCCTCTAGAGGACTGCAAACTCTAGACCAATACTCTTCAAATTCCAAATAAAAATATATTATTTTTGAGTATTTTAACAAAAAATATAAAAAGGTGCCATGTTAGATTTTGATTTTTAAGTAATTTTTTACAAAAGAATATTAAATTTTATTTGGACTGCTGGTCTAGATCTAGTAGCCTTGTAAAGGCCCCGTTTTTACTCTAATGTGGAAACCAATTAAAATAAAAACTATATTTCCAAAAAACCAATGTATTTTTGTATCTTCAATTTTTTTTGAAAAAGTCAAAGCAATATTTGAAATCATAGGAACTTCCCAAACCTTCAAGTGTCTGCCAAATGGACATTTGGTCCTTTAAGAGTAAACTAGTTGGCAATTGGGATTTGGCAAATGCTTAACCCCTGGAAGACTATAAGGCCACCACTTGGCTTCTACAATTACATTTGTAAAAAATTTGATATGTAAACCTCACTAACAATCCATAAGGAAGAAAGAAATCCTAGATGATTTTCTCTACTGTTTCCGTTGTTGCAATCCGATCGAGAATGATTGAAATATGCAATTTTTGGTGAATTTTTTGAGAATTGAAAAGGCATTGTGGGCAATTACTTCATATTCTCTTATCTTTTTTCTACACTTCAAAATGGTTTGAAAAAAAATATACATCAATGTTATGATGATATGAAATGTGCAAAAAAAAAATCAGAATTTTAGAGCACTTTTAGCATTCCAATTTCAACATTTTGATTTTCAGCATATATACGAAGTATTCCCTAACCAAACATCTTTCATCAATCTTGATCTTTTTTTAATATGAAAGCAAAATAAGCCTTGTTCCATATCAACAATGGTGATCATCAAAAAAAAAAAAAAAAAAAATTTTTTTGCTTAAAATGATATTTTGGTAAAAAAATTTATTTATTTTTATTTTTTATTTAAAAAAAAAATTCTAACACACCCGTATCGGCGTTCACTAAATCTAGGTAGATCAGGGAACAGGCCTGAAATGGCCCTCCAAGACCCCCAAATATCATCTAATGCCACATTTAACTACTTTTGGGCTTTTAATAGTCCGAAATTAATATAGAAACAGTAGTCATTAAGAGATAATGCAAAACCTTGGGAGATCTATGCAAAACATCTAGAGATCAATACAAAACATCCAAAGATCTATACAAGCATGGAGAGATATATATAAACATCCGGAGATTTCTAAGTGTTTTGTCCAAAATGTATTGAATAGTCGAGTCATTAAATAGTACACTCCACTATTTAAATAGTAAAATAATTAATAGTGCACTCTATCTTGTCAAACATTAAAAATCCAAATCCAAATCATAAATTATTTTAAAGTAAGGTGGGTACCCCAAATTGCCACCTTTTGATATTGTGCCTAATTACAATTATTAGACTAGTCAAATTTTCATATTTTCTTGTTGACAAGTGAAAGGAGGTTCCAACCCACCTAAGAATGCAACATTTGGACATTGTACACCAAAGTTATGAAGGGTCAAAGTTTTTTTGGGTAGATGTTTTAAAACTTTTTCCTTCAATATATATAATGCATATTGATTTTGGAGATGTATATAGAATGATGATGGTGGTTTTAGGCAAAGTGTGATTTGGAGAACATACTAAAATTTCGTATCTTCTTTTTGTGTTCCCTATCAAAGAACTGATGACATATTCAAAGTACTATCTATGACAATCATTAATAAAATACAGCACACTTATTAAATGGTTGCCTTTCAAGCATATTACCTTAAGACCAAGGCTTCTTTGTCTTTAGAAGAGAAAACTCACTTTGTGAGGAAGTTTGACAAAGGATATTTTTATTCAACGTCCCACTTTAGGCTAACAATCCCAACTTTTTGGGATTGTAGAAGGCAAACATATGTAAAGAAATTAGTCAAAAAGATAAAAATCCATTTTGGAAGCACTTTGACCTCTAAATGCCCTATTAACCATTTTGTAGTGGCCACCCCATCTCTAATCAATTGTTTTGGATAGAATTTTTTTGGTAATTTATCTTTTCTATGCAAACTTGATCACTTTGTCATTTTACTTTCTTTTTGTATTCAAATCTAAGATCTATATAGTCAAACAAAATTTAGAAGGAAAATAGCACAAAGTAGTATTTGGAAAAGTTTTGATGTTCTCATCATAAAAATCTTATGCTCTTTTCTCAAATTGATTGAAATTGAAATTTTAGCCAATCATATAAATTATCAAATGCTAAAGATATCTTTTATGTTTATGGCAAAATTTTGAAGTTGAATCTTTAGAAATCATTTGAAGCAAATCTATAAGTAGTTTAATTTTTTGGATTGTACATATACTTTCTATCTTTGATGATTAATATTGTTTTCTTTGATGCAAACTTCAAAAAAGATATGAAACTTATTTATTTTTACTTGTAGTACAATTGTTGCAACATTTGCACCAACACTCTATTAAATGCAAAACTTTATATCAATTTCTTTAGTTTGCTAGAACTGGATTTTAATCTCAATACTGCTTCTAAAAATTTAGATAATTTTTCTGGATAAATACAATCATAGGAATGTTGGTAGAATTTCTGCAAACTAATTCATTTAAAAGTTATAAAAATAGAGTGGCCCACTCTACATAAAAAACTAGACAAGAATAACAAATATTATATTCATAGAGTCTTCCTTGAAAATGCAAAAAAAATATTTTGGCTCATGAAATGCTTTAGGGGTTAAGCATGGAATCTCCAATGAACACATTTTTCCACAAATAACCTATGAAGATTCTTGATTCCATATTCTTCTTCTTGTATTATATAAAAACAATAGATATTAGGACTTGGAGTTAGAATTGGGTATCTATTATTGCTAAATCCTAGCATTCCTAGGTGCTAAATCCAGTTTGGGCTCCAAGTTCTACTTAAGGATACACTATATATGAAGGACTAGTGCCAAAACCTACCCAAAGTGTTGTCATGTATACATTTGAATGGACTAGTTATTAGAGAAAATTTTAGATCATGGGAGGGACGCTTTCTTGTGTGAAAATGTGCATTTATAGGAAATATCAGCCCAAACTGACCGTAAGAGAATTTGTAAGGTGAGTAGTCAGTCGGTGTGCCCCATCCAATTTTCAATTAAAAACGGTATTTTTTTTCACTATAGTTGCACATTTGCCAAAACTAAAACGATCCTTCACAAGCCCTAAATTCCTGTAATGCCTTCAGATGTAGTGTAGCCTTAAGCCCCAATCTAAATAAACTCTACACCAATCAAAATTTGATAAATTTGGGAAAAAGTGGGATGTAGTTAATAACATGGCTTTAAGGATGGACGTCTATGTTGTGTCAAAATCAAGAAAAAAATTTTCAATTTTGCAGAATGGAGGATTCCATAAACACCTATCCTATTTTGCCTCACAAGTTCAATGCGGAACTTGTTTTGTGCCATAAACATTGCAAAAATGATTGAATGAATATAAAGTTCAGAATTAAACTTCCTATAGCAATAGAAAATGTATTTGAATCTCTTCAAATTTTTCAAAATTAATTCAATTGGTGAGATTGAATTTTGAATATATGTCATATATATATATATATATATATATATATATATATATATATATATATATATATATATATATATATTGGTGGTTTTTAATACTATTGAGTACCTATTTTGAAGTATACAGAAAGACTCAATAGTATTGGTGGGGGCCAATAGCACCTTTAATCTGCCAATATGGACTTTCTTTTATGGTGAATTAAGTATTGCCATCAATCCTTGCCATCCAATGATGAACATCACATGTCGTCAAAATAGTAGATTTGAAATCCAATCAAATGTCTAGATTTCATGTTCCATGCCTCCAATAGTACTGAAGGTGACTTGTAGTACTAAAGGTTGAAAAGAAAAAATGCGACAAATAATACAAGTGTTTCTTGCAATCACCCAAATTAGAATCGTTTTTGCCGACTTTCATGATATTTACACTTCTATTTGAGGAGGGGAAACTACATTTTAGGAGTAGCTTTATCTTACTATTAAACTAAAAGCAACCAAGAAGTTAACTTCTAAAAGACGAAGGCAATTTTTGGGTCAAAAACACTCAAAATTGTCATTTCTATTGCAAGTGAAAAGATTTTAAACTTTTATTTTTTTGCATATCTTAGGCATATCTAACTATAGGATTTTGCAATTGATTAGTATAAAATTGTATAGGAATTTTTTGGGAAACTTTGACTACATAGATTGCAACATATTTGCATATAAAGTGGAAAAGATGTTTATTCTTGCACCTTATTTGACTAGAAATTTGGCTTTGAATCTTCTTAACATATAACGTTTGTACTATAGATTATGCATTAAACTTTCTTTTAAGCTGACAAATTGAGTTGAAAGTCTAGGACTTTGGGATAAATTTTACAAAAAGAAACACAAGATTTTCATTCTTTAAAAATTATTTAAGTAAAAGCAGGTACAAGATAGAATGAAATCTAGAACATTAATAGTTCTAAGATTTAATTGAAACATACTAATTCCAATGGTGAGATTGTCCTAACAACCAATTATATAATATTTAACATTTTTTTTGTAAAAAATGTAAAATTTGATTTAAAAAATGAATTTCTGAAGTTATTCTTTGAAGTAGATGCTTTGTCATCCAAAAAATAAGATTCTTCATTACTTTCTCATCACTAGTTTACAGTGAATGAATCAAATTCTTCCATGTAGACAAAAGTACATCCATATGAGAATTGTTTTTTACAATTTATTTCAATTTTTTGTGATTTTTTTGTGCTGCTAGCAACCTCCATTTTGAGCTTTAGGGTTGTTGCGTTTTGAAAAAATTTCATAATTCTTTTTGGAATACTTTAAAACTTCATTTTTTTGGGCTAATGTATACGCCTTTAAGATGAAAGCAACCACCAAAGGAAATGCATAGAAAAATTCTCTTAGTAGGAAAACTAGAAAAGTACCAAATATCAAGAAAATAGATATTTTGATGTATTCATTAGTTAAAAATAGGAAATAAATAAGTAAAATAAAAATTGTCCATTCCTAATAATTCTATGGAGATGGTCATTCACCAAAAGAACTACCAAAATAATATTTTTTATGTTTTAAAGTACAAATAAAAAGAAGCTCACTTTGTGGACTTCCACACCACATATAATTAATTATTCTTAGAATGCCTTTAGATTATAGCTACAAGTCTTTTAGAAAATCATCTCTTCCAAATTTTAACTCAAAATTCGTTTTATTAGATACTAAATATTACTAGAACCCTCTAAATTGGTAAGTGTGATATAAAAATTGGGGCTATTTTTGGACAATAAATTATTTTTTATTTTACAAAAAAATTGGAATGGTGTATAATAGTCATGAGTACCTTACATATTAATCTTGAGTCATTTGGAGCCAAAATGCAAAAGTTATGACCAAAAAACAAATAAAAATGCAATATGTGACAAAATATGACAGATGTTTCTTGCAATTACTTTTAGGCGACATAACTTTTGCTCTTGACTAGTCACCACAAACTCAAATAAAAACTATATACTCATAAAGCTAATGCTTTACAAATAATTTGGACTTTCTATAAGGCCGTTAGGGTTTCGGTGAATGTGCAATTACAATGAAAAAAAATATATATATTAAAAAATAACAATAATATTAATTTTTTTAATCAGAGTTTTGACAAAGCACCTTAGCTAAATACTTACCTTACAAATTGCCTGACAACCTTTTTGGGTTGGTAATAGAGGGCTGAAATTTTTTCTAATGGTGTTTTTGTATCTTCAAAAAAGTTTCAAAAAATCAAGCCAAAAATTGAGATCATAGGAATATGTCCAAACCTTCAAAAGTTCTCTAAGAGGCTTTTTAGAGTCTACGTCTTTTAGGAGTTAAAGTCCAATTGCTAACATTAGTTACTATTGAGTTACAAAGCTGCATCCCTTCCTATTCAAGAGCCTTTCCATAAATATTTGTGATTATCTTCTTACAAACATTGTACACTTCCATGTAGAATTTTGACAAATCTTTTCTCTTTTCAACAAAGGTTGATCAATTTTTGTATATAGTCTACTATCCACTTTTAGTTAGAAGTGTATGGTAACAACAACTAAGAGTGGTACTTTTTTTGGTCCCAACACTCTACTAGTATAGAGTAATGTTTTACAAATTTTCAAATCTTGAGTCAAAACTGTTGAGAATATAGGGTAGCCTATATACAACACTAGACTCACTTTGAATGAACATCATGAACACGAAATGTCTCTTTTCTCATTGATTACTTCAAAAAACTCCTCACCTCTCATTAGTTGCTTTTCATGATTTCGAATCATAGAAAAGTTCATTCATGGCCATTATTTAGCTGTTGGAGAATGGAGAATGTTGCAATTAGGTGCTTCTACCTTAGAGCCTCCCTCGGAACAGTTGTTCATTTGCTCGGATCCACATTGGACCAAAACTCCCGTCTCCAACAGAGCTAGACAAAGTACTCTCCATCTGCAACGGCATTCTCCCAACCGACATGACAGCCTCAAGAATAAGCTTAATTGCTCACCACTCACCGCAGAGTAGGACGTGATTGTTGCGAAACTGTCATTTTGCATTCACTCTGTCGGTTCCCGGGCGCCGTAATGAACATCAACTTGGCTTCCAAATCCTAGCCGGAAAGGCCACTTCCAACTTGTCTCCACTCCCAGAATACCCCGCCGATATATTTACCCATCCATCGATATAATAAGCGACCACCCCTTGCCTCTCGCCTTTGTTCCATCCTTTGTCTTGTAGCCAATGCCGTGCAGGTCTATCTATTTTCCGACCAAGGAACGAATCTCTGGACTCGGCGGCGCTCAACAGCAACCATTACCAGCCATTACTAGCCCCTAATCGCCCTATGCCAGGCCTGCAATTCCTTTTCTCCAGTGGGCCCATTGTATTCCTGTCCTGTACACTAGTCCTTTGAGTGTCCCTTCCAGGTCCGAGGGCTGCGAAGTCGGAATCGGCGTCAGGAATCCGGCATTCGGCCTTCTCTTCATCGAATTTCCGTCCATAGATCTCACTGAACATGGACGGAGCATCGTTTCATACTTCGAGACTCGCTCGGGACTCATCTGTGCTCATGACACCAGTTGGATCGATATCGAATCTTAGGTGCAAGGAGAAGCGAAATCGAAGCAAGGGACTGGACTACTGGAGGGACTGGAACGATGTGAGAAGTCTTTGTTAGGACTAAGTTAGCTAGTGGTTGCAGTGGAAGAATCGAACAGGAGAAGAAGCTTCTGGTGCATGTTGTATGGATTTTGGACTCGGAGGTTTGTGGTGATTCATGATGGTGGTGTGATCGAGTGACCGCGTTCAGTGGAGTGGACGTGAAAGGGAGGTCTGATTAATTCGAACGCGACTGAATCGCGAATGATGGAGACTGTCGCCGGCAGTTTGAGGTATGTACGCGGGGTGTCGTTTCGTGCTCATTTTCCATTGAAATGCCGTGAATTTGTCACCTAGAGCTTTGAATAGCGGGGAGGAATGTAGATCCGGGAGGTTTAGACGGGAGATTGAGAATATGTAAGGTTTAACCAACAGTTGTGAAATGCCGCAATACAAATCGGTCAATATGGTGTGTTTCAGGGCGCCAGAATTGTGAGAGCTTAGAAGCGCCCTGAACTCTAAAATCTAGCGAGCTGGATATAGATCTGAGATTTCAGTCGGGAGCGACTAACGAGCATGGTTTCCCACTAATTTGGAATAGATGAAACAATGGAGGTGTGATTGGTGGCAAGTCCGGGGAGAGGAACTCAGAACAAGATTGGGATTTTGTAAGAACAAAGTGGCTCCGGCACGGGAGAACGGGATTAGTAACGTTGCACGAATCCATAGTAACGTTGCAAGAATACGTAGTAATGTTGAACGAATCCATCGTCATGTTGTAAGAATTTCCAGAGAAATGTTGTGAGAATCCACAGTAACGTTGTAAGAATCCCGTCCTCCTGAGCAAGCGGGTGGTGTCTCAGGAAGAGAAGACCTCCGGCGATGGCATCAAGCTTCTTCCCTTGTGACCGTCGGAAGCATTACCGCATCGGGATCCTGTCCTTGGCTCTCGCCTTAAGCTCCATCCAGCTAGTCACAGCCTACGACTACGAAGTGGGATTCGTGAAACCTCTCTGCGACGACGCACACACCTGCTACCAAACTCGCGAGATCGCGCCCAACGTCTGGGGCTTCGTCGTCACACTCCTCTGCTTGACCACGGACGCCTGGGGATTCGCGTCTTCCTCGCAGTTCGCGTGGCGTCTGGTGCTGGTGTTCGTGGCAGGGCCGATCATGCCCGTGTGGAGCCTGATCGAAGTCCTGGGGAAGGCGTTCGTGGGCATGGCACTCACGCATAGGCTCGGGAAGTCGACCATGACAGTGGCCAAGAGCAATTCCGCTAACATCATTGCGCAGTGTGATGTGCTCTTGGGGATGAGTGAGGATGCGGCTACGCGATTCCCTGTCATGCACACGGAACAGAACTACAGGTCGGCATTCACAATCCACTGCTATCGATACTCTAATGTATATTTGTTAACAAATGTCTTTGCTCCTAATTGATTGGTAAATTCTCAGTATTCTAGAGTCGGAACCATTCACAGATTCGGAATCAATGAGTGAAAGAGAGTGTTTGCGGAACTGAATGTATCCATTCTCTACTCCTACATCTCTGCTACTACAGTGGAGTGTTCGATTCAACAAACGTCGTTAAACCATTGATCTGAAATCACCAGGGTCTCATAGAGGATTCTCACAGTTCTCTGCAATCCTCAACATTTGGTTAAACTATTCTCTTAAGCAGGTGACCAGATGTCTTCTTTTAAGCATCGATGGGGGAGTGATCGAGACTCTCAGTGAGAATCCACTATTAGAACCCTGTGCATGCAAATACATTGTCAACTCGTATTGAGTTCCTTGTGTGAAACATGTATCGACAAAGTTTGTTGAACTGCGAATTCACGCTCTACTCCAGAGGCAGGAGGTGGAGTGTTCAGTTCAACAAACTTCGTTAAACCTGTTGATCTGAAATCACTAGGGTCTCACATTTCCCAGTGAACGTCAACATTTCTTCCTTGCTGAACTTTTCTTTTAGGTAGGTCACCTGGACAGATGTCTTATTATAATCATCTATGGGGAAGTGACTCACACAGGGAATCCACACTGAGAGCCCTGTGAATGCTTATATACAGCTACTGTAGGTCTTGTAGCTTGTATTGAGTCCGGTGGGTGAAAAATGTAGGCAATGCCGTCATGGTATCATGATTCATTTTGTACATTTTTCACACCTGGGATCCAATATGAGCTGGCTATGTATTCAACCCATTGATTTTAAGTGTTGACAGAAATAGGCCATGGTTGTCATATCAGACGGAATATCACTGTTCATGGACAGAATCGGACCGATTAGGGGTGACCGGCTCTGAAGTTCGCAACCGGTCAACCCTAATCGGTCCGATTTTGTCCGTGAATAGTGATATTTCGTCTGATATGACAACCATGAAGTAGGCTCTTTAGTAGTCTCGGCTCTTTGTTAGTTTACCTTCCAAATTATGGTAATTAGGTTATTTTAGAAACCAGGTAAAATTGTATGCAGCATTGCATACTATTATAATATAATCCAATTGAAGAAATGACGTACACGCTTGGCAAAATGTAAGGTCCTTTTGAACTACAATCGAAAATGCCTCTACAATGCATGCAAGCAAACCTCGATACGAATTCACGAAATGAAGTCTCTCTTTTCGTATGCTATTTGTTTAATCTCACAAGTGCACTCACCCCTTACTTTAGCCACCTTCATGGACGTCTTAGCACTTAATGTTCAAATGGTGTTGGAAAGTTTTTTACGAATGAGTTTAGGCACACATTCGAACTAGCTTCACATTGCAAACACCACGTACTCCCACAAACTGCTAACGCACCTAAGGAGAGTGTACATAACATCAGCTTCATTCTATAGTCTTTACTCACAAAACACAGCCCTTAATGCATTCCCTGTGAAGTCTGCGGATCCTGTTTGTTACCAAATGCGGAGCATCCACGAGTGACTGCATTTCTCGCCACCAGTGGCCATGTTAGATAGTCCATTGCAGTTGGTGCACTAGTCTGTAATATATGCATGTTACTACCTCCTGGCTCACAAAACGTCAATTTCCTTAAAATTCCAGAATTTCATTACTTCGACACTAGTCAGGGCACACTGCCTGAAAGCCTGAAACCCAAATCTACTCCATTCCTAGTTTTTGAACATTTGTGTAGATCTATGCCACAAATTTCATCGCCCAGAACCGCGCCAGTCTCACGGTGTAGCACATCGCACGCACTGCCAAAACTTTGAACAATTTGTTCGAGTTTTGAGATCCATTATCACAGTTTTGGGTTCCATTGATCACAGTTTGGAGATCCATTGGTCATAGTTTGGGGATCCATTGGTCATAGTTTGGGGATCCATTGTTTTCAGTTTTGGCATACATTGGTTCCAGTTTGGGTATCCATTGATAACAATTTGGGGATCCATTTGTTCCGAATTTTTTCCTGCTCTAACACATCAGTCCTGATGTTTTCCACAGCATCGACGTGCTTCTAACTCCCCTGGAAGTCGGCAACCGCCGCGAAAGCGAAGCTCTCGTCCTCCTGAACGACCGCGGCAAGGAGGCTCTCCTCCGCGCCAACGTCCTCCCTAAGTACGAGCAGCTCCGTTTCCTCCAAGGCTACAGTGGTCTCGCCATCACCGTCTCCGCCGCACAAGCCACCGGCTACATCTTCGCCGTGATCTCCCGCGCCTCCCAGACCCTGAACGTCACCCCGATCGAGCGCATCTGCATGGACTTATCCTTCATCGTCTTAGTGAAAGCCGGCCTTTACACAATCGCCAGCAGTTGCCACCACCCTCTCCTGCTCCACGTCTCCGCGGAGAACGAGGAGAGCGTCCTGGAGGCTTGTAAAGACACGAAGTACAGCGAGAATGATGAGTTTGCGGTGGAGATTAAGACGTTGCTGTGCACGGAGCTTGTGCTGGCGATATTACTGGGAATTAGCTGTGTGGGGATATGGCATGTGATCACGTTCACGCCGTTCGATGCCATTCCGAGTATTTTGTTTGCGTGCGGGTTGTTTCTGCAAATGATCATTGCGCTGCTCATGTTTGGGAAGTCGATCAGGATTCCGAGCATGTTGAGAACGAAGTTCTGCTCGATCTTTATTGTGGCCATTTGCTCGTTGGTGAATGTGGCCGCCTATACGTTGGCCATTGTTGCGACTTTTCGGAACTGGCATACGAGCGGGTTCAGCTTTAAGGGATACCTGGCGAATTCGTTGCCGCATATCGGCTGAAGGATCGATGGGCAGAGTTCGATTACCAGGTGAGACCTTGCCGGCATTGTACCTTGTTTGGTTAAGAAAAATTTAGGTTTGATTTTTATAACCAGACTGGCATTTCACTCTAAATTAAACGTCAACCCGTTAATTGCCAGAATTCCACAACTTTGGAACTTTTGCAGCAATTTGACAAATATCTTGAGGATTTTATCCGCCCCAAGTGCCTATGTGATCCAAGGATTGCCTCAGTCTGTGTACTTTTTGTATAGCCTCAAACGTAGATCTAAACCTATCCCAGATTCTAGAGCTTTGTGCATCTGAATATCACAAGTTTTGTCACTTAGAATTGCTCCAATTTGACGAAATTGACCATGATATTACCAGCTCTTGGTGTCGGAAGAATTGGCGTTTATGGAACTCCGTAACTGGTGAAAAGAGTAACATAAGGGATGTGCAAATACCATAACGACTGGTGACAAGAGTAACATAAGGGATGTACAAATACCATAATGACTGCTTGACGGACTGAATGGTATTTGTACATTCCAGGTGGCGATTTGGGGTGCACATAGCCCACACACCTTACTGCAGATATCTTGAAAGTACAGCTTGAATACCAGAAGTAGCGTACTTAGCTACTAGCTTGATCACATATGTTTCCGTAACAAGCCTTTATCTTCGCATTTCCATTCACATCCTGAATCATTGCCAATCCAGGGTTTTGTGATAAGACATTCGTGCTGTCAAAAGAATCTCAGGTGGTAGGTCAAGCAGCAGGTCAAGATTATGAGATAAAACTATGATCTCCAAATCCAATGCATGTTTTTCAGTTGGCACCTCTTCAGAGCTGGGCTGTACCGCTGTACTGCCTTATATTTAGACAATCAACATATATATTAACCTTTGAGCAGCGTTTCTTGTCCCTCAGTTTACAAGAAATGCTTAAGATCACCGGTACCTCGTCACTTTTCTACAGTCGTGCTGATTTGCCCGCATGTGTGGCCCTGGCATGACAGACATGGATTATTGATCTGAGCCACCTCCACAACTCACGACTGGCGACTCGAAACTTCAATTCTTCGATGCACTGATCTTTCTTAGAACACAATTGAAGCCAATGTGCACTGAGTTCCGTTTGCTGAATCGAAAACTAGGGGAGTCTTGTAAATCTCCAAAAGCGGCTAGCAGCTCCTTAGAAGAATGGGACTATCATTGTAGTATCTTGCAGTCAGAGCAGTTTTTTTACTTCAAATTTAAATTTTCCTTTTCACGAACCGAAGCGGTTTCTAGCTATTTTGTATCATTCTTTATGTCAAGGAACCAGCATGATTGAAATGTACCAACATTCAGTTTTCACAACAGACAGATGCGCTTGTCTCACACTTGTGTCACTCGCTCTATGATTGTTGTTCACGTGTATTTGCTGGTCCTCTTTGGAGGCCCCCACCTTGGAGATTCAAAGTAATTCAAAGTGATTCAGGGAGATTCAAGGAGATTCAAAGGTGGATTCATAGGATTGGTTCAACCATACATATTCTGGCCTTGGATTGTTGCGCTCTTGCCTGCATTGATGTTAGAGAAAGAATGGCACCCAATTCTTTTTCTAATGGTTTGTTTCACGTTTTAGAGCAAGGCTTATCCAGGGGAGATGCGTGTCGAAGGTCCATCGGAAGATCGGTTTTAATATGATTTTCTTGTTGTGGGAAAAAGGTTAATTAATAACTCCGTTGGATGGACTTACGTGGAAAAGTGAGGACGTGTTTTCGTTGTTGTTGCACTGGACCGTACTCGATACTATCCATCCGGCCGTCCTGCTCGAGGTAGCAGGAATGCCGCGGCCGGTTGGACCCAGAGCTGAGCTGGTGGAGTTCTAGAATTGGCACTTGCCATGGTTAGATTTGATGCGTACCCTGTAAAGTCTATTGTAAAGTGGAGGTACCCATAGCCGATCACTTTCACTTAAGGGACTTTGGGATAGAATGATAGATGATGAGCAAAATGAGTGATGAAATTTTTTTCCCATGTAGGAAGATAAGAAATATTGGGATTGAAACTTTTTCGTAATTTTATTCACAAAAGTTGGAATTACTGTGAATTTTGGGAGCCAAAAAGTGTTTCGAACTAGTACATTAGAAAAAATTTCAGCCCCTTGGAGAGCTGTTTGAAGTTGACATGCCATGCTATTTCTTGCATGGCCTATCAACTTCGAAAAGTGATCTTGGTGAGCATTCAGAGTCTATGACTGCTTGTTGGAGCAATCAGATTTTGCAGAATTTTTTTTTTTTTAATTTTTTTTATAATCTTTTTGTAAGATTTAAAAATAAATAAAATAAATAAAAAATAAATATAAAAATCAATCATTTTTTATTTAGAATTCCGGATTCCTGCACCACTACCGCTACAGTTTCAGCTGGGTGGAAATAGGGGAAAATGAATTTTTGAGCAAAAAAAAAGTAAATTTTAGGGTACCTTGGAGGGCTATGGAGCAGCCCTCCACAGGCCTGAAATTTTCTCTAATGAACCAATCTTTCGAGTCTTCCAATTTTGATAATTCAAAAAGTGGCTTTTTACTTTCTTCTTTCTTGATACTTTTTGCATACCTTAGGACATATGTTATAATCTTATTAGTTCCAACCTTAAAAAGGAATGGGGAGTTTCATTAAAATGGCGGTATTCCGGGTGCCATTTTGACAGTGTGCCATTTTGACCATCTAGGACGGGTATAGATTTCAAGACGGCTGTTCTGAAACATCTAAGATAGGTGTAGATTTTAGAACGGCCGTTCTGAACTGTAACAGTGTCAAAGTTCTGGAATGCCGCCATTTTAATGAAATTCACCATAGGAGTAAAAAGCAAGCTCTAAACCTTGATTGGAAATAGTGGCACCTATAGGTTGGGCATTGATCTTTGGTTGGAAATGGGTGGTTCTACCTTAGTACAACAAGCTTCTTTCGGAGGGTGAATGTAAGAAAAATGACCCCCTATTTAATGCAGTGATTATTCAATTGTTAATACTCTTCTTTTAGCTAATATGGGGCCTCTAATTGCAAAATATGAACTCAAAATTTGCAAATTTTATCATGCAACGCAAGCAAAATGTTTTTTTTTGTTCCTTAGAAAAATGGGGGGGCAAAATGGTCACTACAAGAGGCTTGTTGAACTACTATAGATGCGACTGCAAAGATGGCCCATGAGCACTTAATAATTAAATTATAGCCTCACTGCGGAGTCACTGTCTATTACTCTATTTGCTTATTTGCTAACATTTTCCAATGAGATGTGAATTGAAGAAATTTATACGGAATATTTAATTTCTAGAGATGAAATCACTTCTTTGCTGCAAGTGGTAAAGTTTTCATTTTTGGGGGGAAAATTTTGAAAATATTGTGAATTTCTTAAGGAAAAAATGAAAAAAATTTATATCAAAAAATATATTCAAAAAATCTGAAATTTTCACTATAGATGTAAAATATAATGTACAACATCATAATACAATCCAAAGTTACCATGTCATTCTATAATCAGAAAATCAATAAACCATGGTTATAAGCCCCAATTAATTGGTTATAGGCCCAACTGAGTTCATATTGCTATAAAATACTGAAATTGAAGATAATTTTTCAAAATTTTCAATTGGAATGCAATAGATAAGCTTCATTTCATTAGTTGAACTCAAATTTAAAATATTCCACTTTTATGGCTAAAATTCACATCAAGTAGTAAATACCAAGAAATAGTCCAAATATACTGCAAGGGTGATCTTTGGATTAAGCATTCCCTTCTTTAAAAAGTCAATAAGATCATAACGAGGGACTTTGCAGTATTATTCACTAAAATGTACTCAAGTACCTTATAAAATAAATAAATTGGATGAAAAATCATTTTTTTCCATCCAAATCTCAACTGAAGTCATCCATCATGCAATTAGTGTCTGCAATAGCAATACATGGTTCATGATTATAAAAAAAACAGATTCTCTTGAAGTACACATCCATATCTACAAGGAAATCTTTTATTCATTCCATTTAAATTAGTGAAATTAATCCCTAAAGGACCAACATGCGTTTTTTGTCCATATAGAATTTTTGGGCAGGTACGTATGACTAGAGATTTCCATACTTTGGGCTGAAGTTTTAATAGAAGGTGGGGGCAAGGAGTACCTTTCATATGCACCAAATTTCATGATATTTGGAAATACGAGTCAAAAGTTATGGCCTAATATGTTACTTTTTTTGTAATCGGGCAGTTTGGGCAGATCAGAAGAAATCACTTTTTTCAAAAACAAAAATTTGAAATTGTTTTTTTAGATTTATACATAGGTAAAAAGCTTTTGATCATCCCATTTTGATCAATGAGTCAAAAGTTATGAAGATTTGAAGTTTGCGGGCAGTTATACATTCTCTACTCTAAAATAAACTTTGAAGTCCTTTATCTTATTCAATTTTCAATATTTCTTGAAAAAAATAAAACCCTAGGATGTAGATTATTTATTACAACATTGCTACCATTGGGATTAGCATTTTTCAATTCCATAATTAAATTCTTGACAATTTTGTATTTTGAATCATTCTCTACTACTATCTACTTACTATTTTTTTCCTGTGTGTTGTACAATTCCAAATGAAGTGAAAATTTTCAAGCATGTAGCCAACTTGTCTAGGAAAAGAATTCAAAGAAGCACCGTCATTGTGGACATTTTTTCATCAAAAAGTGAGCTTGTGAAGTGCTACTGCCTTATTTTTTGCAAGGCCAAAAAAATGGTTTTTGTGAATTTGAATGCTTATATCTTGCAATGCATGCGGTGGAAATTCCTGAAATTTTTAGCATATGTTCCCAAGTCACCATAATACAAGATCCTATGGTTTTATATGTCAAAAAAAAGTTTTTTTTCAAAAATTGGATACTTGTACTAAAAATGGCAGTTTTTGAGCGTTTTTGGTGAGAACATAGTCATGGAACTTTAGGGGTTAAGGAATGAAGAATTTTGTTTTCTTTGTTGTTGAGAAATTTCCCAATTTTTTTTCATATGGGCAACTCTAAACATTCCACTCTGTTTTGGAAATACTAAAAAATATAGATTTCCAATATTGGTAGAGAAATAGATATATTCAAGAGCAAGGTGGTTTCCATTGTTGGAGTAAAATAATAATTTAAAAATTAAAAAAAGAACTATTAAAAAAATTTATTAAAATTTTAAAAAACATTTTTAAGAATAATTAATTAAAATATTTAACGTGATAGCCTCTCGGGCACGTAGTATTGGGATTACTATAGAGTTCTCACAATTCTCATAGTTCGGGAACTCACGGTCTTTCAAGAGGCCCGAGGCCCCAAAAATCCTCTAATGCATGTTATGCGTTTTAACCTCAGATTTTATTTGTGACTAATTTTTTAGATTTGACATGTGAAAAGAAGATTGAAAGATTTCAAATCACTTTCAGAGTTTAACGCCTCCATTATCAAACATTATAATCTTTCAATCCAAAAGTGATATTGTTGCAGAAGTGATATTGTTGTGTTTTCTTTTTCCATGTGATCTCTAACATGATGAGTTTGAATTTGTACAGTTATAATTCCAAAAGTCAAAGTTGTTAAAACTTTCACTACAAGAAACTTGTGTATTTTGTGATGTCTGAAAAAACGAGGCTTGGTGTTCGTTTTGACACGCATAGATGTCACCTAAAATCTCTTATACTGGATAGGCAAAAAACATGACAAAAATTTAGAACATGCTCTTTTTTTACCTAGTTTTTTTTTTACACCCCGAAAGATATGGTCTTCTAAGGTTCCCAAAATGTGCCATTTGGCGGACACATCATGTCTACGTAGGCGGGCAGGGCCACGTGTGAAAATTTTCATCCATTTTCTTGCTTACGTGGTCTATGACATGAACCCCTTTAAATCTAACGTGGCACCCTCTTTTGGACCCCTTCAAATCTAACGTAGCACTAGATTTTTCTTTTGACGTGCCACATTCTTAATAAATTTTTTTTAAACGTCAATTTTGATGTCCAAATAGACATTTTCTGAAACATCAATTGCTGCATATTGTACCCATAAGTCAAGGTCAATAGAAAATAATTATTTAAAAATAAATAAAGAATAAACAAATTGAACAAAAATAATTAAAGAATAAACAAATTGAACAAAAATAATTGTTGAATTCAACATCTATTAAAAAAACTTACCATCTACCATCAAGAGGATTTTTGATGGCCAAATGAAGGAATTACTTCATTGAAAATTTGTGAGAAGGAAAGGTTGAGAGGTTCTATTTATACGCATTGTCCATCCATAGTAAGACAAAAGATATGGGATAACTACAATATGGAAACTTGACCATTGTAACTCTTGATGTTGTTTCAGACATCTACACGTTGTTGCAGACATTTAGATGTTGTTTTAGACTTCTAGACTATGTTGTTTCAGACATCTTACCATTAGATGTTATTTGGAGGTAATAAAGGGCTGTTTCAGGCCCGTTCCCCAATCTATTTCCAATGCAGGAAAGGAACGTCAAGTTGCTGTCAGAACCCTAATTACCAAAATAAAAATAAAAATAAAAATTTGCTTCCAAAATAAAAAAATAAAATTCAAAAAAAATCAAGAAAAGAAGAAGTGACTTGGCCGAAGTTTGGCCATGTCACACTACCGTGCTGCGCTATACTGCTATGGCACAGCGTAGCACGTTCCCAGCATTTGGGAACTCGTGTCCCCTTGGGAGAGCCAAATCCCCTCTAATGCATTGAACACATTTCTTGCTTAAATATCCCATATGGATTGTCAATCTTCCTACTACCTTAGTTGTATAAATAGTTCATTTTTTCATCCATATTGCACATCCATCCATTGCCCTTTTTTTGCAAAGTATGCCATATGGCTGCCCTTTTTCTAAAAATTTCACATTTGATCAACATTCTACTATATACCATAGTAATTTTCATTCTACTTTATACCATAGTAATTTTTATTCTACCTTATCAGACCACATGTCCATAAATTTTTTTATGTTTTATCAGACATTGCACATTGGTGGTAAAACATCGCTAAAAACGTGATTTTCTTATAGATTTTTCAAAATTTTGTTTTTTTATTCAATTTGGAGCAAATTCCAAAAAAGCTCAAAAAAGGCCTTGGTACTTAGGAATTAAAGTGAATTGGTAGACTTTAGCCATGCTTCATCAATCAATAACGTAATTTTCTTAGAGCCAAGTGGTTAAGAGTTGCAAGACATAACAAATTAGGGTCGAGCTCATAGTTGTATGACGAGCCTCTTGTGGAAGTAAAGCCCAATGTGAATGTAAAAAAAAAAGACCCCCTATTTTGTGCCGTCTTTGTTCAATTGTTAACACCTCTCCTAGCTAATTTGGGGCCTCTGATTGCAAATATGAACTCAGAATTTGTAAAAAAGTTTCATGCGTTGCAAATAAAACGTTCCTGCGTTTTCTACAAGGTAAAACATCAGTCGTCAGATGACATTTGAGTGCCTTGGAGGGCTGTTTCAGGCTCGTTCCCAAATCTAGCCCGAATCTGCAAACAGCTAGTATGGGCTGTCAAAAAAGACAAAAAACATTCTCCCAAATATCATTTTAAGCAAGTATAAAAAATTATATATATATAGAGAGAGAGAGAGACATGGCACGGTCTTGCCCACATCAGCTAGCAGTTATACTACATTCTCGTAGTCTGGAAACACAGGATAACTCATAGTCTCTTATTAGAGGCCTCAAATGTTATTTAATGCAGGGGGCAAAACGGCCTCTGCAAGAGGCTCGTCATACAACTATAAGCTCGAGCACAAATTAGTCCACTCCACTCTGTTTTCAACCTATACTGTGTTTTTGTGACAGTTTTGCTCACAAAAGCAACCGACCGAAGTGCTTCCACGGTAACTGAAATGCGCTCCGTTGGCCTCTTCCAAAGTATTACGTAGTACAACCCTGTTGCACCCGGCCTTCCAGTACAATTCAGCATATCCACAGCAGGCCCTAATTACACTGACAGCACCTGCTTTAGAATTCGCTCTAAGCTTACTGTTCATTTCTCTTCATCAATTGTTTCCTTTTGACTTTGAAACGAGGTTAGGCAGCAGGAACCCACCATTCTCAATAAGACAGAACCCTGACGTTTGAAACGGTTTGACCACTTTGTAAGCGTCCACGGCTGCGTCCATGGTGGGCCATTATAGAATGTAACTTAGACTGTGGGAACCACACTCAGGTTTGCTTTTTCTTAATTTTGTTTTCAACAAATGAATAGTTACTCAGCCTTGAGTGCTTTGAAACTCTCAACTGTGCATTAACATTTGAAGGTACGGCCACTTGGATGTCAGACTTTTTCTATGCGCGACACGTCTTTGGTTTTGCCCGCATCAGAGAGTATTAAAACTTCGACCTTGGTGGCGTCACATCCCCAGATATCTATCTGCTTGCATGGACGACTGCCTCATCAGTGATTGTCCGAGTTTTCAGTCTCCTGAGCTCCCACTGGTCTTGGGAGTGTAGTTGTGCTGCTGTAGTACTCTGTTTTGTGAAACAGTTGGGAGCCATGGCGAGGATTAGTAGTTGGATTTGTGTGGCGGTGCTGGCTACGTTGGCCTTTTCCGGAGGGCAAGTTGTTGCTGGGAGGTCTCTGCTTCAAAGCACGGTAAGCTGGAGGTTATTGAATGTTGGCAGCTGCGTAATTAGTTCGGTTTTAGCTACTTGAGAGATGTAGTGCATTCAAGGCTTTAGGTTTTCAATTCGACTTTGTTTCAATGCTTGGAGTTGTCTTCTGACTTGCACTTCACCTGCAGAGACTGACTGTGGACTGTGCCTGGCTACGTACAATATTGTTGATTACGTGCACTTTCAGTGCTGTGATTGAATGGTGTCTGATTGATCTCGATTTGATTATTCTATCTGTCAACATTTAGAAGCTAGTACTCTATTTGATTCATGGTCTGTTATGCGTCAGTGACGTTACTACTAATTGTCCTGTTTTTTGCTTTCATTGGATGAACCCATGCCGATGTTACACCGGTCAGTTCCACGCCATAGTCGGTAAAATGGCCAATTTGGAAGAAGTTAGCGCTTTCAGAAGTTTCACTGGAATCTCAGTTCATCGCCCGTCCTAGTGTTTAGAGTTTTTGAATGTGTTAGCTTCGACACACGCCAATTTTAACGATCAGAGTTGTGGATCGATGGTTCCGACCAAATACCATCTCCGGTTGCGAAGGCTCTCCGAAGAATTAACAAGCTAGCACATCCACACAGAGAGCCCTATGTACGGTGACTTTGACTATTCCACTACCGACAGATCGCCGGCTCCGGAGACAGAGTACCCAACTTTCGATTTCCAAATTCTCAATCTATAATTGTGCATGTCCTAGACAATTTTCTGAGACAAAGATTCGTCTTGGTTTTGTGCAGACGTGCCCTGAGCCGGCGTTACCGGACGTGAACCTCCCCGCCTACGCTGGCGTGTGGTACCAAATCGGCTCCACATATCTCCTCAAGTCCACCCAAGAAGTCAACCTCGCCTGCACCACCGGCCGGTACTCGATCATCGACTCGGGCGCCAACATCAACGACATCCGCGTCCGCATCGACTCCTACAACACGAGCTCCGGCGATACCACTTCTCTCATCGGCCTGGCCACCGTGAACGGCCGCAAGCTCTCTCTTCAGTTCCCGGGCGCGCCCAACCCAAGCGACTACCGCATCATCTACCTGGGCGGCGACGTCAAGGAGAAGTACCAAACCGCCGTGACGTACAGCTGCACCCCGGGCACCTTCCAGAGCATTAACATCCTGTCCCGGAAGCCTACGCTCAGTAGCGATGAAACTGTCCCGGGGCTGATTCAGAAGGCCGCGGCTCTCAATATTACTCTGGAGGCGAACAACCAGTTCGTCTACACTGCGCAAGACGCCATCACGTGCGGAAGGAACTACGACTGACTGATTGATCGATGACTGGGTCCGTATCGATGCTTCGGGTGACAGTGTGATCGACCCTTGGTTTGGTGTTTCGTCGTCGTTGTGATGCGCGCGAGCTTGTTGACCTGTTGCTGACGGGAAGTTTGGCGGGAAGTGCGAGTCAATGGATTGTTGCAACTTGGACGACGAAGGGGGATCGGTGACGGGGTTTTGTGCTGACTGAGTCGGATTTCTACGGAATTGTGGGTACGGATAGCTAAGGACGGATGGGACTGACTGATTGGGGAATACGTAAAATTTGAGTTTACCAGCTGTTAGTAAACTGTAAAAAATGTTTCATGTGTATTATTTCCTGGAATCCTGGTCTGTTTCGGTATATAATAAAACCAGTTCTTGCTCGCACAGCTTATTCGAGTGTCTGGTACTGTTGTGCATGACATTCTAGAAGAAGAGGGAGGTTCCGACTTCTGAGGATTTGAGTCGATTTGTTGGTGTCTGAGCTAGTGCCGGTGTGGCTTCTTCGTTGATTCGTTATTATCTTGGGCTGTTTGAAAGTGCTGTGGTGTGGAAAATGGAGAATATGGAGAGCAAAAAATTTATTTCCTCGACAGGCCATCGATCTCCACGCACCAGTGTAAAAAAAATTCACCAACAGAAAAAAGTAGGTGTGATATTTGGTAAATAGAGGTCAGGCTATTATTATTATTCGAAAAAATTGAATGGAACTCAATTATATAATTCCAGAGAAAAAGAAAAAGAAACATAAAATTATTGAACTGGAAGGCAGACTTCAGACCATAGTCATTGCTTCCCATGAATCAGTTTTCCTTTCACTATAGAAAATCTTGAATGCAAGCTTGAACTCAAATTGTAGGCCATTGTACTACAAATTATTCTTGCCCTACAATGACATTATAGAAAGACCTCCTAGCTTTTCTATTCAAGAATGTTTTGAAGGGGGAGAGCCAACCCATAAGGGCTACCCCACATTAAAGGAAATTTCAGCCCCTTGGAGGGCCATCCAAAGTTGACATGCTATGCTATTTTTTGCATGGCCTGTCAACTTTGAAACTGCTCTTGGCAAGCAATTAGAGTCTGTGTCTGCTTGCCAGAGGCTAGAGTTGTCAAGTTTTGTTGAATTTTTTTTTTTTTTTTATTTTTATTTTTTTTTCAAGATTTTTTTCTGATCTTTTCTTTTTTTTTACAAACCTTTTTTTATTTTTTATTTAGAGTTTTGGATTCCTGCGCCACTGCTGTCGTAGTTTCAGTTGGGCGGAAATAGGGGAAAAACAAATTTTTGAACCAAAAAAAAGTAAATTTCAAGGTACCTCAAAGGGTCGTGGAGCAGCCCTCCAAAGGACTAAAATTTTCTCTAATGCTTGTAACTCATCAATGGTGATAGGGCTTTGCAAAGAAATTATATTACTTTCCCTGTATGTAAATGCACCAATCCCCCTACCTTTCCTCGCAAGTGATTTGAAGCATTGTCTTCCACAAGGATCAAAGGCAGTTTTGAGGTTAACAGAGGAGAATATAACCACCTCAAAATAATTGACACAACAAGGTTATTGGGGTCATTGCAAGAAAGGCCGGTCCTATATATATATTTACTATTACAATGAGAGTGATTTTCGTGTCATTTTCTACAACTTTTGAAGCATAAACTTCATGAACTTAAAAAACTTATCAAAGATGTCAAACTTCATGGTAACCAGATGCCTTATTTTTTAGAAATTAAAAAGAACCATTTATATTTTAAAATTGTTTTTTTTAATTTGTCACGCAGTGCGGTTTAGGAATTTTTACTATATTAGGAATCCCCAAATTTAATGATCTGAAGCTAAAATTTTCATTGTCTATTTGCATAGTGGGAAAGCATATTCCAACCAAAGGACTTTAAAAATATATTAATTTTTGTCCTCCATGTGAGTGCAAATAGCACTCCCCAATTGTTTGCAATTTCTGAACAATGAAGGTGGTTTTAAGATCAATCTTTTGGTAAAATCTCATCACTATGAACTCTTTCCAAATGGCCAATTTTTTGGTTTCTCTTAAAATTGTTTACAAATTAAAATTTGTACAAAATTAAAATGTGAAACTACAATGAAAGTATCTATTTTCATGAGATTTTACACTTTTCTGGTTCTCCTATTTAGAGAATTTTTCTATGCTTTTCCTTCCTAAGTTACCTTCTTTCTAAAGGTGTACACATTAAACATATTTTTCACATTCTTTAAAAGTTGGTTTCTAATTTTAAAGTACTCCTCAAAAAAATGAGTATTGTGAAAACAATACGCTTTTTGAACACCTTTTCTAGTTTTCTTGCAATGATCCATTCATAGGCAATTTCAGTTAAAATGGCGGGTTTTTTTTTATAATGGCAAGAAAACAGTTCAAAACAACCGTTTTAAATCTAAACCTGTCCTAGATTGTTTAGAATGGCCATTTTGAAATCTATACCTATCCTAGATGGTGAAAATGGTACATCGTGAAAGTGGCACTTAGAATACCGCCATTTAAATGAGATTGCCCATCATTGCAAGAAACACATGCCAATTTTGTTGCATTTTGAACAATATTTATGCTCTTTTTTTGGACTACTTTAAAACTAGAAAAAAAATAATAATTTTAAAAATATAGCTAGTGTATACACCTTTAAGATGAACATAACCACCAAAGGAAATGCATAGAAATATTCTCTAAGTAGGATAATTAGAATAGTGCCAAATCTCAAGAAAATAGATATTTTGATGTTTTAATTAATTAAAATTAGAAAAAAATGAAAAAAAGAAAAGAAAATTTGGCCATTTGTAAAAACTCTATGGAAATGGTCATTCACTAAAAGACCCACCAAAATAATATTTGATATGTTTCAAAATGCAAGCAGAAAAAAGCTCACTTTGTGGACTTCTACACTACATACAGTTAGTTATTTTTGGAGTTCCTTTGGACAGTAGCTATAAATCTACTAGAAGACCATCTACTCAAAATTTCAGCTCAAAATTTGTTTTTTGGGGTACTAAATAGTACTGAAAACTTCTAAGTTAGTAAAGTGTGATATAAAATTAGAGGCTATTTTTGGACAATAAAACATTTTTGAAAATTATAAAAAAATTAGGCAAGGTGTATAATAGTCATGAGTACCTTACATTAGAGGAAATTTCAAGCCTTTGGAGGGCTGCTCCATAGCCCTCCGAGGTACCTTAAAATTTACTTCTTTTTTTGCTCAAAAAATTGTTTTTTCTCCTATTTTCGCCTTGCTGAAACTGCAACAACAATGGCGCAAGAACCCAAAATTCCAAATAAAAATTTATTAAAAGAATAAAATAAAATAAAATAAAATTGCAAAAGCTAATTACTCACCGCAACAGTCAGTTGAGTGACAAACCAAGCTTTTTAATAGCTTGGTTTGTCACTCCGGATGAGCCCTCCAAAGGGCTCACATTTTTTCTAATGACTATAATTCTTGTCATTATTGTGTCATTTGGAGTCAAAACAAAAAAATTATGGCCAAAAAACAAATCAGTGACACAAAATAGGACAAGTGTTTCTTGCAATCACCCATCCACTAATAAAACTAAGTACAAATTTGAAATGTTTTCATTCAAACAACGATACCATAAGCATCAATGGACAAAGTCCAAATGTAGATATACAAAAGTTGTTAGTAGTGTACAACATATTATACATTACTACAAAAGTTTGAAGAAAAAATTAACTGTGATTTGAAAGAAAATTCATTTCCAAGTTAGCCATTTCTAAAATTTAGTTCTGTTCACCATATTTGGAATTACTTTTGTCAATTTTTTCTTAGAACTCCAAAAAAATAAATTGTTTTTTGGCGTATTGGTATACATGATTTCAAATTTTTAAACACAAAAATTGAAGGAAATTAGCATTTATAGAATTTAAAAGATCAACAATTTAACAAGTATGTAAATGATGTTAGTTGTTCCCATGATACTTGAATTTTTTTTTGAATTGAGAGCATGGAATTGCATAAGCCATTATAGAGAGACATTAAAGCCAATTTGAAGTCACAGAAAGGGCCTTATAAGCTCCCCACGGGTAGTACCAGAGCCTTGATTTTTTGAAGAGGGCATGCAGCCAATTGGACTTGGATATCATGATGGGCTTGCCAACAGGGTGATTGTAAGAAACACTTCATGTTTTTGGCTCAAAAACGTAGTTTTTGGCCATAAGACTGGCAGTACTATGAAGTACTACCACTACTATGTTTTTGCAGCGCCTCTACAAATCTAAATCATTGATTCAGGGCGCCTGCAGACCTAAACCGTTGATTCAATATTATGCAGTATTATAGACTGCTGCAAAGTACTACAGAAGTTACTAGGAGCAGAAAATAGAAGAAAAGGGGTTAGTGAACCAGTTTTCATTTTTAGTAATTTGAAAATATTTAAAAAATTAGAATTAAAAAAATCATTTTGCTAGAGAAGATTGTGCTTAAATTGCACCAAACAATTCATATAGGAAATTTTTTCCCTCTTCGTACCTTTGCACAAAGGAAGGTCATTTTGACCCCATGTAGGCAATTGACATATTGCTATTTTCATAAAATTCATCGTCAATCCTTGTAATGAAAGTAGACCTCCAACATGTCCTGTTTGTGGCTTCAAATTTGCATTTTTGGATCAAAAATAAGACTTGAAACCTTCAAAACGGCCAAGGTAGATACCCAATCGGGGGCAATTTAAAAATAATAAACTATTTTTAAAAATTTGAAAAAACTACTCAATGTCTGGAACTTCCTTCCAAATTTCAAGCCAAATGGACAAACAATGCAAAAGTTATGAACAAAAAAACACCTGTCCGAAGGCAAGGGGACAAAAAATAGGACAAGTGTTTTTTGCAATCACTTGGCAGCGAGAAAATTGGTCACATTTAGTAAGGCTGTTCAGTTTGTCTTTGCTTTTGAAACTGAGTCAACATGTAAGTGGCTATACTTAGTGTTTCCAAAATTGGGTTGACGTGTCTCTCGGCCGTGTTGAATGCTTTTGAAAGAAGACAAGAGGCTTGTAAGCAAAATGATATTCTACTTTTAGTATTTTATACATTTGTTGGGATCAAGCAAATTGTGCCAAAGTCAAGTGTGAAAGGACAACACAAAACTATTGAACATTCGCACCACTCCTTTGACTCAAGTATTTCATTGTTTCAACACAAGTACAAACTATACGCACAGAAAAGATAAGACTAGCCACACCCTCAATTCACAACTTGCGGTCCACGTCAACACTACAAGTGCCAATAAGACAACTGGAATTTTTAACAAGGCAACGTTTGGACGTTTAGAGTGTGGGAATTCAAAGGGCCCTCCCTTGATCCCAAACTGGCTCAAATGTTATAGGTTGCAATATGGACCATTGTTATATCTTAATGCCCTTGCATTTGAAATATTTGTTGGAACGGACAATGCGTTCAATTTATATTTTACAATTGCATAATGTGTTTTGAGGATCAGATTTTTTATGAAGATGAAAGTTCATGATGCATATAATTGACTCAACAAATCCAAAAAAATTAAATTATCATTCTAAATATCATCAAAAACTGCCAATTTTATGAAGATTATTGTCATGCTTGGCAATTCTCAAATTTTCAATGATATTTAGAATGAAAATATAATTTTTTTGGATTTTTTGAGTCAATCATATGCATCATGAACTCTAGTCTTCAAACAAAAATTTGATCTTAAAAACGCAGTATACAGTTGTAAAACATAAATTGAAGGTATTGTCCGTTTTAACAAATATTTTAAATGCAAGGGCATTAAGATATAACTGTGGTCTATATTGCAACCTACATTCTCCCTACAATGGATAACTCAATTCCATACTCTCAATTCAAAAAAAAAATTCAAATATCGTGAGAACCAACATCATTTACATGTTTGTTAAATTGTTGATATTTTAAATTCCTTAAATGCCAATTTCCTTCAATTTTTGTGTACAAAAATTTGAAATGATGTATACCAATATGCCGAGGCACAAAAAAAAAATTCGGAGTTTGAAGAATAAAATTGACAAAAGATAAAGTAATTCCAAATCATAGTGACCAAAACTGAGTTTTAGACATGGCTAACTTTGAAATGAATTTTCTTTCAAATCACATCTAATTTAAACTGTTCAAACTTCAATGGTAATGTGTAATATGTTGTACACTACAACTTTTGTATATCTACTTTTGGGCTTTGTCCATTGATGCTTATGGTATGGTTGTTTGAATGAAAGCATTTTAGATTTGTACTCAATTTTGTTAGTTGTATTTTGTTAAAATGGTAGTACACACTTAATCGTCTTATAATACCACAAGCCATTTGTTAAGCTACTTGTGCAACTTACTATAGTAACTTCATAGTCATTCATATCAACATTTCAACATTATTAACCATCCTAAACCATTCCCCTTGGAGATTGGAACAATCCTTCCATGTATCCTTGGGAGTAAATTTAGTTTAATCTACAAAGCGTTATTGAATGGTTGGGAAGCTACAATGTTAGGGGTTTACACTTTCTGGAGGAGCAAAAAGGCCCCCAAATACTAGTTAATCATGTTATGTATGATGTACAAAACTTGGGATATGCTCACCTACTGACCTACAATCCCCATTAATTATAATTAAGCATAGTTATTATTATAAATATAAGATATTTTATTGGGTTTGATAAACAATTGAAAGAAGACTCTAATGCACTTTAGCATGCATTATTTAAACACCAAATGAGCAAATTATGGATTTACATAATATTCTCTCTAGATGTGTTGAAAACCAATAAGGGAGCTGACCCATTTCTGACTAGGCATCCATTTTTGCTAGTTAGGCTACTTTGTTTTCAATTGGCTGCTTGTTTTTGTGGTTTAGATGGCAGTTCAAGCATAGCAAGAGCAACACAAATATCGGGGAGGTGTACATTGAAAACAGAGAATGATCACAAGATATACATTGGAGGCTGTAATTATCACTTGTATTGAGGCATTGTCAATTTTGCAACCAACCTATGGTTAGAAATAGGGTGATTTATATAACAAAAATAGATTGAATAGAATCTTCACAAAAACATTCATGGGAATTTTTATTCTTTTTTAAAAGTACAAAAATATGATATCTTTCTAAAATCTATTTCTTTGAATGGAAAAAAAATTCCCCCTCACCATACCCATACACCAAATATGCTGAATTGCTTAAGTGGTCGGAAATAGGTCATCTCCCTTGTTAGGCTCTCATAGATTCTTATATTAAGATTGTGTACATCTCAAGTAATCAATACCTATTTTTTTTTATTCTTTTTGGTCCAAATGTCAGTGTCGCATTTTGGAATTTGGACAGGGAATGTACATACCTTCAATCTACACTTGTTGAAGCTAGTTTTCTTGTGGTACCACAAGCCACTTGTGAACCTCCATATGCAATTCACCATAGTAACTTCATTGTCATTCATACATTGTACAAACTTACGTTGAATCTTCTTTCAATGGCTAAGAATTGTCAAACAAAGAAAATAAAACTAATTGCAATTGATTTTATTTTTAAGGACTATGCATCAAAGTTTATTTGGATCCTTTTCAACGTGCATAATTAAACCCCTTAAAGACCAAGCGTTCAAATTTCAAACAACAGATTAATATAAATATATCCCAAACACACAAAAATGCATTTGTCATCCATCAATTTTTTTGTAGATTCATGTATTAGTTCTTTAACATTTGAACAATATAGATTATGAAAAATTTGCTTTGCAGACTTTCTATAATTTAAATGATACTAGTAGTTCTAACCTTAAAAAATAACCCTTTTAGTTCAAAAAATGACCCTTCAAAAATAATTTTAATAAAAATAAAATAAAATCTTTCAAAATTACTGTGATTGGAAAATAATTTTTTGAACTAATGAAAAAATAAATCTTGAGTGAAAATCACAATTATTCAACCTACAACCAATTTTCAATTCTTGGCTTCAAATTTATTTGAAAAGTATGATTAGTATAGTAGTTGATCTATCATATCTATGATATGCAAATTATATTTTATAACTATTGTTTAAGAGTCATAAATTAAATTATTATTATCATAAGTGATAATTTATAATCATCTTTTCAGTTGTAGAGATCTAGGCTAATCCTTGATTCTTAAGGATTTAAAACTTATACTACGTAAATTTGAATAGTTGTATATTTTGTATAGTAAGATTCTATAAACATATATTTTTAAAATTGCCCTAATTAGTTACAAGGATTAGTTCCAAAATTTTGTTTTTTCATGAAAACTTTACTCTATTAGATCTTGCAAGTGTATATTGGATTTTAAAAAAAAAATTTCATATGGTTTCTTTCAATCACAATGAAAAGTTTGTGAAATTTGAAAAACTAAATAAAACATCTACATAAGTATATTAATAGCTTTTTCAAATGTATCAACAATTCAATATAATTCAATTATTCAACTTGTTCAAAATCAATTGAATCCACAATAATACACTTGCCATAATTGCAACTCTCATCTATTTCTCTAAAGTAAATAAATAAAGTTTAAATTTTAAAAATTTGTTCAAATCTCTTTAATTTGCAAAGAATTTTCTTATTAACTTTTTACTAAAGAAACGGTTCTAAACAAGTTCCTTATCACATGATACAAATCTTGCTTTGAGACTAGATGTGCCTATAGATAGCCAATACCCTAAATTCACTAGAAATACGCTTTTTTCCTAACTTCAAAGATGATAAGAATACCATTATTCAGTTATTTTATTCTTTAGAAAATTGTTAGTTTATAGTACCGTATATGTAGGACAGAGTCATCTCACTAATGCCAAATCATTAATTAAAGCTTGAAAAGTGGATCCGGTACTTTAAAATTTATTTTAAAAAATTCAATATTAAATTTTAAAAATTAAATTATTTGGCAACTAATCTCACGTGTTTCAATAGTCACTTATTTGGTGCATATAGAAATGAGAAGACAAGCTCTTTATACACGTGGAGGGTTAGGAGGTAAAATAATCCTTGTGGATATGTACATTAGGATAAGTAGGAGTTCAACCGCTCATCATAGTTAAATAAAGAAGAAATTGTCTTCAAAGTAGTATTTCAGGCTCATTTAGGCATTGTAGAATATATTTTTTTTATTAAATTTGAACTATGCTTCTATGAAAAATCAAAAATCTATTTGAGTTTTTGAGCCTCCAATCAACAATTATGGAAAATTTTAGAGAGGGGTTGGAAAGAACATTTTCTTTGACATTTTCAAACATCCTCTTTGGATTTTGTCCATAAATTTTTGTGGGAGGCTCAAAATCACAAATGGGTTGTAAAGATGAAAGTTAGCTTGATTTCTCAACTTTTCTTTGTTCAAAGTTTTTTGAAAAAAGTTATTCTACTATACCAAAATGAGGTTTGAAATTCTACTTTCAACTCAATTTTATATTTTGACAATGAGCGGTCAAGCTCTCATCTTTAAATTATCCCATACCCTTTGAGGATTCATGGTAGACAATGGATTTTATGATGAAAACAACCTCTCTACCCTTCTTCTCACCAAATGTCAACAAAAGTAAATCCTTCAATATGCCATTAATTTTTTTTTGATGGTCAATGATCAAATGATAGATAGGTACTAGAAGTATTGAATATCCATGCATTAGAAGAAAAAAGAGCCCTCCAAGGAATTGTGAGTTCCCGGATAGTAATTCTTTTTTAATATTTTTAAAAATTACTATCCGGGAAGAATTTAAAAGAATTTATTAAAATTTAAATTACTATCCGGGAATTTAAAAGAATTTAATAAAGAATTATTATTAAAATATTAAAAAAGAATTTAAAAGAATTTATTAAAATAAATAGGAAAATTCAAAAAATTCAAATCTGATGTGGCTGAAATTTTCCTTGTCAATCTGAATTATTATGATTTTATGATTATTTTTATGATTATTTTATGATTATTTTATGATTATTTTATGATTATTTTTATGATTATTCTATTATTATTTTTAATTATTTTTTTAATATTTTTTTAATGTGGCCACTATTCATCATTGATGATGAACAGTGACCAAGGGGCTGGGATTTCCATTGCGGGGAACTCACAGCCCTTTGGCAAAGGGAAGCAGACCCCATCACAGGCTGATTTTTTTTTCTAATGATTGCATTGGACTTTGGACTTTATTTTGGATGTATTTAGAACTTTCCAACAAACATTGGATGTATTTTCTTTGTTTCTTTCTTTTTTTTTTTTTCCCAATAACTTGGTCATTTAATTCTTGTTGGCTTTAGCAATTATTCTTGTTCAATTTTTTTTTGAGTTTTTTTTAAATTATTATTTTTCTCCAAGTACGGCCCTACAAGTACGGTGGTAAGAACAAAACTTACAAATAGCCTCTACAAGTGTACTTTATACACTCAAGAAATCAACATAACATTATTCAACAATAAACTAAATAACTTTAGGTGTTATTTAATTTCATAGCTAGTTTTGTCAATCTAACATGTACCAAATTACCATATTACCAACTACAATATAACTTCTTTAAAGTGAACTTCCGGCCTAAGGCAATGACCTCTCTAAAGTGATTGCCCGGTCCTGCACTACGTCTAATCCTAAACATATATATCAAAGAATTTCTTTGAAATTTGGTAGCATGGGGACTTGAGCTCGGTCCCAAGGCTATGACTTTACATAAATTCTACTGTACCGACTTCCTACTCTCTTTCTACCTTAGTTTGATATTTTAGAAGAATTTCTCTAACCTTGGAAACCTGTTTGTTGAATTTTAAGTCACTCAAAGAGAAGTACTCCGTACTATTATGCATCTTCCCTATCCTTTCATTTGACTCCTGAAAACAATCAACCTAGATGAATAAGTTCGTGTTTTCAAGGGATATCTGGCATAGATATTGTATTCATTTCTTGGTCATCCGTAGTTCGGTACAAACAAGCCGTTTCCTTTATTGGTTCCAAACATCAGCATTCAGCATTATCTGATAAGACTTCTTTTACACTGTGCAACTTGACCAAGCGGTAACTACACCTAATTTTGACTGCTTTCTAAAATTGATCACTCTAGATTACTGTCTAAAATGTACTCCCACTATTCATGAGAGTATCCATACTTTAAGTTTGTTTGTTTGTTTTGTTTGTTTTGTTACGTTGAGATCTCCCGGACCGTGTGTGCCCCGGTGGCATGCTCGGTACCGTTGGAAAGGGATTGGCGAGGAGGGGTGCACAGGCTTTGTTTGGACTTGTGATGTGAAAGTTATTGAATTTCAAAGTTTTTATTGAATAAAAAAAAATTAGAAAAATACTTTTACTTTTTTTTTTACTGTGGCAACGGCACAAGGCACACTAGTGTGGTTGATTTTTAGAAACACCTATTTTCAAAATTTTGAAACTCATAGTTTATTCATACAATATATCAAAAAAATGCATTCTAAGAGAATCTAGAATCCCTTTTTGACTACTAAGAAGACCCCCTCCCAAAAATTCAGTATAAGAATGGAAACCATGTTGACTTGCTTGTTTGTGCAATTTCAGGTGTAGTCACCTTAGTGAGGACAAAAGAGTTCCTAAGCTTACAGTTAGATTTGTTTTCTCTCAAGGAGCATAGGTTTGTTTCAACTATCACTCTGAGCTTTTTTCTTTTCTTTTCTTGTTGCTGCAAAGGTTTGTTTCAACTCCCACTCTCATTGAAGCACTCATTGACAATAAGGTTGTTGGCTCTGCACTGACCAAAGTGGAGGTAGCTTGGCAATGAACAAAGTTACTCCGTAATAAATAAGTTTTTATAAGCATTTGGATGTTAGTAGAGGTTTGTTCCAACTGGCTCAAGCCGCGTAGGTTTGAATTTTCCTCATGTAACTCTTACCCGAATCTTTTCTCAACTTTCAATCATCAAGAAGGATCAGTTCGGTTTCAACTTTCAAACAAATTGGAGTACGTTGGTGACATTTGTTTCAAACTTCACTCAAGAACTGTACAATCAGTTGCACTTTCAGTGTCCATCTCTCACTGGCACAATTGTCAAGTAGATAGACTTCCAAGGACTTGTAAATTGCCTGGTAATGAAAGAATCAATGCGAGTGACCGAAGTTCGGTTCATGGTCGGTGTGAAAGACGGAAGAGTACCGTATGCTGGGACGGACGGATAGTTCGGCGAACATAGGACACATGGAGCTCTTCCAGCCGTTCCAGGTAGATGTTGGTATCTGTAACATGCAATACTATTTAATAGAGTAGGGTCCGTCACCTTACGACGCCTACCTCTTTTTGTGTGAAGACTTGTTCATAGGGAGAGGAACGTCAGCCTTTAAAAGTTTCTCCGTATAGAAACTTTCCCAATTTCAAAGGTTGAAGCTTGACTTTGTCCGATGTTCAAGTAAGGTAACCAAGAAGATCTTCACAACAAATCGATTCTGCTCATCTTCATCAACCATGACAACAGTAACTTGTGTCTCAGACCAACAAGCCACACAGGATCCCTAGAGAGTCGTATACTCATATGCTAAGGTGAAAACACCCCAAACTGTCTGTGTATCGATCCACTCCTGAAAAATAGACTTCTATTGAAAGTGTTCCCAAAAATGCAATTAAACCATACTGCAAAAATATATGTTTTTATTTTTTTTAAAGGAAGGTGCCTCCAACTATGCAGAAATGCTTCATTTGATGGTATTGGGTGTTTTCACATTAGTGGATGACAATCTCAGTCATGTGGAGAGAAACAAACACTACCGGTATTTCAACATTCTTTGGAAGGTTATGATTTGTCTTGGCATGACTCCCCTTCTTGAAACTACCGTATTGCTCTTACTATTGGTGTTCCAAAGATTGGAATGCATGATTGGATTTTCGGAAATTGGTTGGGTTAATTAACACTGATAGACTACCAGTTATTTGTAAATTATTATAAAATCCAGGAATTCAACTATTTGCAATTCAAGTAAATCAGATTTAAACTTTCAATACACTTTACTCACATTTCCAAAAAAAAAGGTCAGTCAGGTTTCCAGCATTGCATGACCCTTACAGTCTGCCTTCCCAACACCTCCAGCCATTCTCAAAATGAGAAGATGATTTTCATGTAATTGTAATTATAAATTCTCATATATAGTACCCAACAATGTAGTGGTCTCAACAGTATTGTAAAATAAAAAAGACCTGAGTCGGTTCACGTGAAAAACGGCGGTGTAGTATATCCAAAATTGTTGTGTTAATACTTGTCCACAGTTAAACCTATCCTTGTGGCTAGAACTCAATTTGCATTAATACGAAGTCCTGCCGGCTTCGATGTGTTCCGAGTTGAATGGATTATAATTCCGAGATCAAATAGCATACAGATCCTCGGTGCAGGCCCGACCCCCGGAGTCCGATCTCGAAACCGACCTGGATCCCATACTCGACATGGCATCCTCAAACTTGTCACTCTCTTCAAAAACACTCTCCATATTCTTGAGACACTCTGGCGTATAGGCTTCCAGAATCCTCCGCATTGGCGGAGACTCCTTGACATCCTCGCTGGCAATGGCGAGCGCCGTGACCTGGAAGGACGGGTAGTAGTTCAGCTTGCACATGGAGGCGAAGAAGATGGTCAGGAGAGGGAGCAGGATGATGAGCACTGCGTACGGGAATTTCTTGATGCCGAAGTACCCCATCATCGTGATCTGGCCTATGAAGAGCGCGACCACGATGCGGGAGTGGATGTGTGGCCACATCCGGCCTCCGCTTTCAAACGCCGGGACGTACACGTTCAATGCCTGCAACGTGGACCACCTCTTAGTTGCGTCAAAAGAATGTTACAAAAATTAAGGAAAAAAGATGCCTGTGATTAGTTCACTTGGGCTCTGAAAGCAAAAATGAAAGGAGAATTGCAAATGCATATTTTTTTTAATATGTCTCTCAGTCTATACATCACAAGAAGGAAGCATCAAGCTACTGCCCATACAGGCCTTTCGAACCATGCTCTTCTCCGACACCTTCGTGCCGAAGGACCTTCTGTCTAAGTCCTCGTTTATAATCTTCAGCAAAATCTTTTAAAATAACTATTCTCTGATTTATTTATTTTCGGAAACCTTAATCAACAATCTTAAAATACCTCTGTTCGTGTAACTAAATGTTCCAATTCTCTTAGATGTAAGCAAGAGATCTTCAAAATGATGAGCCACAACATGCTATTTCATCATTCTAAAGAAACAACGTAGCTCTCCTTTTGTGTCCACCAACAACTCAAAGGAAATTTGCAAGACGGGATTCAAAAGTGGTCTCCAAGAAGGAGCAAAAATGCAGGATAGTGAGGGAGACGCTGAGTTTGAAAAAGAAGAAGGTAAAGAGAAAAAAAAGACAAAACTGAGTGATTTTGAAATGGCTGATTTAATTAGTGTACTTCTGAATCTCTGCAGCATTTTGCCAGTTATGTATGTCATATAATGAGAACGTTAGGTCGGAAGGTGACAAATCAAAGGTTAAGGATGCACAGCAACAGCGTAATGAAGTCCTCAGAGAGCAAAAGTGGCAACAAAATTAATGAGTTTGACCAGTGATACTTTTTGACTCGACTTTTGATGAAGAATTTTTCAAGCAAATCGCTCAAATAAATCAATTCAGTGTAGAGGTTTAATGATAATAATACTTTAAAGTGGAACAACTAATGAAGGAGTCATTTGCGTGTTTTTCTGTTTCATAGGCATAATTTGTTGGTGGCCTCTAAATTTTTTTTTAAGGTACGGTGCTTTTAATGGGATATATTTCAATCATTTCAAGTCCAAAGCTAGATTTTTCTTAAGTCAATTTTAGGCAAATTTATTATGTAATAATACTCTCGAGCCCTAAGAGATTTGTTTTTGATGGGTTGGTTTTCCTGTTGCACTGAGGATGTACTTAACTGACCTGGTTACGAAGGACAACATAGCCGATGGCGAAGTAGAGGATGGCAAACAAGAGAATGAGAGGAGCTATGACACTGTAGGCCATGGAGATCATGAGGATGAGGATGTCCTGTGGCACCAATGTCTCATATTGAAATGCCCCCGGTGCCCAAGCATCTTCCAGCTCCTTCGTTGTTTTGCACACAAACTTTCTCTTTGCGTGGTACATTGCCAGTGGAATCACTCTCGACAATTCCAATCCATAGCCAACATTAAACCTGCCAATACAGTTCACCGACATCATAACTTATATATATAGATAATGCTTTATTTATTTGAAACTGATGGACAACTATTTCCAACGTAGAGAAACAAATAGAGCATCCAACTAAGGGCTTCTCCCTTGTGAAAGAATTAAGATCTCATCGCAAACCACCCAAACAATTTAGTGTGATAACAATTCAACTCGAAGGCTACTTTAGATTACATTCGTGAAAAGCAACAAGCTTCAGATACCAAGCTTAAAATTTGAACCAATGTCATGTGCAACTAGGGGTAAGAAAACAAGCTTAAGACACATTTATGACGCCTCAAGACACCCACATTTGAGGTAATGAGTGTTCAATCCACCTTAAAGAGGTTGTTTCAAGCTATGTTAGCTTGAAACCATGTGACCTATATTGACAAGAGAACCTGCCACAATGGACTCTTCATTCATATGGGTAAAAACTACATTCCTCCTCGTTTGCTATCTCAAAATAATGCAAAATGCAACATAGGAGCTATGTGACCGCCACTTCTTCGTGCTCATTTTGCTATTTGATTACCAGTTACCAATTACTCTTCCCTAAGGCATAGTTAGTAGAACTTCCCCTAAATAGAGTCTTTATTCACAAAGATCAAAGGACCAACATCTGTAAATTAAATTAAATGCAAATTATGTCACGGGTTTTCTCACAATTTTTTCCTTACATTTTTTCGCACATTCGTTCTTGCTAAACCCAAATGACATCGAAACAAATCTTAATGAAACCTTACAAACTGATGAAACTTTTTTGGCGTTGTAGCCTTGCAACAAACTCCATTTTAGTGAGTCTTAAAAAAAAAGGAAAAAAGGGAGGAGCTTACTGCAGAGCCACGTAGGTGATGAAGTAAGCGGCCACCGGGGGCAGCTTGCTCCCAAACAGCGTGACGACGCTGCTGATGGAGAAGTTTTTGGAGTTGAGAAGAGCTTCGAAGCCCGCCAGAGAGGAGAAGACGGTCCCGAACAAGGTGACTCCCAGAAACACATTGAAGACGATGAAGTAGAAGTACTTCCCAGAGGCTGCTCGCACCAAATGGCTTTGCGAAGGGATGCCTTCTATTCGTGACAACGCCATCAACAACGATGGCAGCAGTCGCATGAACACGATCAGAGCAACCTGCGGCAAAAAGGCCTGGAAAGACCAATGCAATGCAAGGGATTTCATTAGTCCACAGACATACATAACGTACATGAAAAAATGAAACTGGCTTAAGAAGTGATCCTGCAATTTAACTCTATTTTTGCAGAATTAAGCTCTTTGTAGGCTTAAGACGAACCCAAATATGACAATTTGTAATGATGCAGGGTACGTGCGCTTTACGTGACTAGTGGTTAGTCTCGAAATCTCTTTGATTCTTTGATTCCTTTTTGAACAAGATCAGAAATTTTGATTTGTATGATGATAAATGTACTACAAAACAGCAATGGCTGCAGTGTCGTAAACACTTTCAGGGCAAACAGAGGCAAACTGACTATCCAAACCAAGGAATATCGTTAGTCTTAGACTCTTTGTTACTGGTAGGCATTTTTGAAAAAGCTCTGAAGAAATTTGGATTTGCAGGATGACAAATGAACTATGTGACAAAAAAATTGCCGGTTGACTGAATGGCTAGTGAAATATGGAATTAGTCTATAATAACATGACACAGCATAAAAATCCAAATGATATTAGAAGAAATTCTTTAGCCATTAGGTCCCTAAGACTCTTACTTTCCTGTATTCACTATTGAACAATCTGTGCAGAAGTTTGGTTCTGCATGATGGCAAATGTACCGAATGACCCAAGAATGGCATCTTGTTTGGCATAGACTCTAAATCTTGCTAGTCAAATCATTTTTTGACACATGGATGGCAATCTACTTAGCACTTAGTGGCCAGATTTGCGAAGTGTTTTGTAATGCCCCCTCTCAGAAGTATTGCATACCCGGGGTAGTCACAATCCAAGACTTGCTGTCCAATAAGTTTTGGAGGTAATTCAGGGAACAAGATTTGAAATCTCTAAAGGGTGCTACTACTTTGAGATAAGATTTCGGGACTCAGAATCGCATGCGGTCAGATTAGGAAACAATAAAGTGACGGAATTACGCAACTGAAATATATCACTAGTAGACAAAAAAAAAAAACCCGTCTGTAATCAACACTTCCGAATGGACTAGAATGTCCAAATCAGCCAAAAAAAATGTGAATTCCGATGCGTTGATTTGAACAATATATAAATATATGCTGATTCGAACTATGTTTTCTACCTTGTTAACATTATCAAAGCCTAATGTTCAATGCGGTAATGGAAATGTGATATTAAAACAAGTGAATTAGTGCTCACCTGGAGGACTGTGTTGACGGGTGGATAGTTGACAATAATTTTGAGAAAGGGCAGGATCTTCACCAAGTTGTTGAGAGTGGTGAAGGTGGAGATGAGAACAATCGGAAGCATATAAAACAAGACCGTCATGAAAACAACAATATAGACAAGGCCCTGGCGAACCATTCGTTCATACACTGGAATGGCTAAATTTTCCCACACAATCTCTCGAGGCTCTGGTGCTGGGAACACTTGCCATTGCATGGCATATGGCGCATGGACCGCCTGGATCAACCACAAACTCACGCGTTAGACTGAAATCTTGCATCTAATTGGAAGGAGTGGTTGCTTTTTTGCAACAGTTTCACCATTTTTATGATATGTTTTAAAAATGAACAAGTACCAATTTGAGCTTGAATGAGAAGCCTAGTACGTTTAAGATTTATATTTGAAAGAATGATCCTTTCGTTGTTGTTGAAGGCTGAGAATAGGTTTTACTAGGATAGTATGTAATTTAGAAACTAGTTGAAAAATTACAGACAAGCCTGAGCCTGAGCCTAAACCTTAAAACCCAAAACCAAATTCTGAACTTCCAAGTGATTACAATGCAATGTGATTAGAGTGCATTCAATCATAATGACTCAAAGTTGCATGGGTGAGGACAGAACCACAATAAAGGGTGCATTTGAGCCAAATAAGCCAATATTTAAAATTCTCGATCATTGCTCGGTTGTTCATAGATATGCACGCTCACATGATTCCTTGCATTTTCACTTGAGATAATTGTGTTTTTTTTAAGTATAAGTCGGGACTTTTTCCTAACGTTGTCAGTTTGAGTTGGTTATTTGGGAAATTAAACAGCCTCATCCGGAACTAACTACCCCTCCTCCCTTAGCCTGCACCTTGATGATGAAAACTCAATGCCTTCTTGTCATTCCAAACAACTAACAAGTTTCACGAAAATTCAACTACAATCTAGAATAAGTTTTACACGGTCCAAATGAAGGACACCTCTCATTTTATGACTTGCAGTAGGGAAACTTTAGTAATTTTAGAAACTTTTCAAACCTGTGATGCTTCAGCAGCAGCTCGCCTGTCGTTGAAGAACACAAACGCTGCAGGCAGTTGTTCCTCCTTCAAGGTTCGCCGCTGTTCGGTCTCCACTGTGCGGGCCAATTCCTTCACTTGCTGGCCATAGAATTGGATGGAGTCGACCTTGGGACCACACAGACCCAGGAGGCTTTTCCTGTGCATTGGTCGTGTGCCTTCGGCTTTTTCGTTCGTCTTGGATTGCTCGAACACCGCTTCAGCATGCTCCAAATTCTTCTTTGCCGCTTGATACTTCACCCATATTTTCATCAACTGGTGCAAAAAACAAACCCTCAGATCATTCTCCATTTCTTCATCAGAAAAAGTCACTAATTGCTCTACTGCGAAAACCATCAGAGACCTCATCCCATCTCATGTAACCAACAGGAACTCATAATTTCCAGTACACTTGAATTGGCCGGCCTTAAGTTAATTAGGAAGGTGTGTGTAAGCATGACTTGGATTAAAAAGTCTTTTGCCAATGACCTTTGAATGGAAATGGGTTGTTTCTTGTCCCTCCCTCCAGTGCTCTATATACAACCTCCCAGTATTTTAGTTATTGCGTACATTATTGAGTAAGAAAATGTAGTACTGGTTAAAATGCTTTATTTGAAAGAATTAAAGAGATTAGATTTGACTAAGCTGAAGCTGGAGAAACTAGTGGTTCTGTTACCTTTTTGAGGTTTGTAACGATGATGCAAGACTCGTAAGTGTCAGGGTGAATCTTCCGAAAGAAAGCATTCACTTGCGCGGCTCGCGTGATGAGCTTGGGTGGAGCCGGAATGTCACGCACCAGACACGCATACTGCTGAGGTCTGGCCTGTTCATGCGCTTGCTCCTTCCCCCGCAAGTGAATCATTTTCTTATAATTCTTCACGAGAACGTAGTATGTCACAAATGACACCCAGTACGTGCCCACTACAAACGCCCACAGTTTGGTGGTCCCTTCCTGCATGCATGACCCAGTATGTCAGAGCTTCATCACACAGAAAACCCGAAGAATTTCACCCTGGAGTTTATATTCAATGGCCATTACAATGAAAATGCTGAGAGTCTGCTCAGGGACGCTCTAGATTGCACAGTACAAGTCGAAGTGGTAACAAGAAATAGTGTACTTTGATTGGTGCAAAAACAATTTCATATTCATAGTACCTTGCTTTGTTTCATTCAAGCTTACATTAGCTTATTTACAAGAATGAACACGTTAAAGGTTTTTTGAAACCTCGTTATTTCAGCATGCCACATAGGAACTATGTAAACCCCATTTCATTTCGACCAAGGTGAACTCTTAGAACACCCTTGTGTAAGTCATAAGGCGTCAAAAATCCAATGGATGTATTATTAGAATGTTAAATTGCCATTAGTTTTAAGGTTGTTGCTTCGACCTGTGCAACCCAAAGTGGTCCGTCGTACTAACCTCTACATTGCCCATGGCAAGGTTGTCGAAAGCTTCGTAAGTCTGGTTGGGATCCATTTTGAGAGCTTCTTCATTGTGCCTGCTCCTGGCCGCAATGGGCACCAGGACGGGAATACAGAATAGAGCCGAATATCCGAAAATCTCCAACACTGTTGGCCACATTACAAGAAGAGCATAATCAACACTCAATTCCTGATTGACCTCAAATGGCAGTATGAAACCTGGTTGCGAGGACAAATGCACCCGGGTCCTAATTAAATTTCTTGCTTCTCTCCACCATAGAAGCTTTGGAGGTTCGTCTAGCACATTGGATTTACTTCCCGATTCCATGCTTCATGGTTTTAATGATAGCTCAGTAAGGATGCATAAACCCTACTTGTCCAAATAGCCAAAAGTGGCCGCTCTCAGGAGTTGGAACAAATCATTTCGGGAGCTTCAAGAAAGGCAACAAATGTGCCATTAGAAAGAAGCATTCAGTACCCTGCTTTTTTAAATGAGAAAAATATGTTTTGAAAATCACTAGTCATCTTCCAAAATAAAATTTCTGTTTTCAACTTCGGCACTTTTCAAAATACACCGACTTTCAATACCATATTAGACATGCGAACCTTGATGCATTCGTTGCACAAGCATTACCTACCAATGCTCAAGTGATATGTTTCCTTATAGTCGTGACTAAAAGTGAGTCACTTGACACCACGAGTGGTTTCAGTTGTGATTTCCATAATTAGCTCAACTGCTCAATTCAATTAACACTGTTATATTCACAATCTTCATTTCTTTTCTCTTTTCCTTGAGACAAAAAGGATCAAGTCCATTTGCAAAACAGAAGGTACATTACCACAGCAAATGACCCACGGCCAAAATTGACACGCTCAATCTCTTGTTGCAACAGAATCATTTGGATCCCGGTACACGTGTGCCGAATTCAGCGACATTATAAACACCTGACACCACTCGGCTCCGACCAATTCTCATATGCACAGGACTTAGGGTTTAGTGAGGAAATTCAAATACCAGAAAGGACCTGCAGTGAAGAAGTTGAGGTAAGCTTCTAGTTTTTTGGAACAAAAGGAGCACGTCCATTGCAAAATTTAAGGACATCACCACAGCAAATGACACAACTGACATGCGCAACTTCTAGTTACAATATAATCAATTAGATCCAGGTCTACATGTTGCCAAAATTCGCGACATTGCTAACAACGAACACCACTCTGCACTGAGCTATTCTCAATAGGTACAGGATTTAGGGTTTAGTGAGGAAATTCAAATGCCAGACAGACCTGCAGTGAAAAAGTTGAGGTAGACAGCAGCGTCCAAGCCAGCAACTCTGACAAGCTCCGCCTGGGGCGTGGCAACCGCTTCCTTCAGCCACGCAAAAGCATTCACATTCCGAAGTGCATGCTTGCAATTGGCGGATGGCGAGGGTCCAGTCCCAGCAAGAATTCTTGACGGGAAGTAGACGTTGTAGTTGCTCTTCCATTTGGACAAGACCGTAAAGGCAACCACCAGGCCACAGAAGATGGCGAACGACGTCAAGAGCGACGTCGCAAATGCCCCGGTTGCAGTCATGGCAGGTCACTTGCTAGCCTCCCAAGCTCCAATTCTACTGTCACTCACTCACTCACTCACTCACTCACACACTCCTGTTCTGGCCATAGCCATTCTCTGCAAAGACTCATGGCAAAAGAAAGGTCATAGGTATGCTCAACAAAGCTCGCGATTTCAAAAGTTTACAATGTGGGTGCCATTTTGTGCAAAGAACTCGTGAACCTAATCCCAGTGCATTTCAAAACCTGGTTCTGCTAGTTCCGTTGTGACTTGCATCCAACCATCGTGTGTATTCAATATCTCACGGTCATTCAGTTCATTGGTAGTGTAGTTACTCCTCAGCTGGACTAGTAATTGGACTACTCACTCCCTCCCTGTTCCGGCCATAGCCATTCTTTGCACAAACTCATGGTGAAAGACAGGTTTAGCTAATGACCTGTCACGGCCTTACCAAAGCTCATGAACCCAAACGTTTGCAATATGGGACGTGCCATTTCGCGAAGAGCTTCATCGTCGATCGAGCTCGGTCCCGGTGCCATGCATTGCCCAGCAAGCTCCTACCCGTAATTTTCAAAACCTGTTTAGATCCGTTGTGAGTTCCATCGAAACATCGAATGTAATCAATATTGCATTTAAGAAACGCAAAAGCCACACAAGCATCTCAATGGAGGACGATATTGCATTTAAAGGCAAATTCTTCAAGTTGCTGAATTAATGTATTTCAGTTCATTGATAAATAGTGTAATTACTCCTCAGCTAGATCAGTAACTTGACTTTTTACTGTATTTATTTTGGAAGTCCTGGAACTAAAGAGCTCAGTTGTACGTACGTTCGATCAGTTCTGGTCGGAGATTGGTTGCTCGATCGACTGCGACAGTCGTGACCGGACCAGTAGCTGGCAATTTTACGTACGTTACAGCATCGTGAGCAGCGTTTTTTCAGTCAAATTTTCGTTCAGTAGCTCGTATTTGAATATTCGGTAGCTGCGGACGCATTCCAGCTCTGAGAGAAATTGAGAGGTCCTCTCAAACGCACATTCCAAGGACTTATTACCCGGGAATGGTGAACTCGATCACCTCCCCAATAATCGATCTACAGCAGGTTGCCTGTACCCTCAGACAGCAATGGTACAGGATAGATAGTAAAACCGACTGGTGCTACATATATACATTTATTAGTTGTTGCAAAATGTTAATGAGACCTAGGTTATAATCTACACAGGTGGTACGTTCAGCAGCCATTCCAGAAAAGAAAGTAGCTAGCTAGAGTGTAAATCACGCCCCTTTTCGTTTTCATTCGAAAACTTTGTTTCCTTCATTTTCTAATCTCCCAAGATCATGCCTTTCTCATTGATATTACGCGAGGTTGTGCAGGAAGAACATCTTCGGGCGCTTGCAGGGCTCACGAACTAAGTTAGGTGAGTGTGGGTATGACAAAATTAAGATGGCTTAGCTGCAGAGGTCCCGAATGTGACTCCAAGTTGCTAAAAAAACTGCTAAGTATGCTGAGTCTCAAGATCTACTACTCAGACACTCACATTTTTTCTTTTGGAGCTACAAATTGTTCTTGGTGGAAGATTAGCTAGATTTAACCACATTTGTGAACGCGATTTAGAGGAAATCGCGTCAAGAACAAGAGTTTAGCAACAAAAGAGGTAGAAAAGGAGCTGGTGGTGGTGGTGACATGCCGTACTTCAGTAGGGAGTCGACTCCACTTCATAATTCCGTTACTCTGCCTGATCAGCTTCCGGCATTTACCATTGCAATTGCTTCTCCCTGGATAACTTAAACCAATTCCGTTGCCATTTCTTAACTGAACAATGATAATCTGGAATTTCTGGGATTTTCAGTTAGTTGACACAACTTATGGCAAGGAAACAGCACCGCTTTTATCGCCCTAATGAGTAATGAGCATTTGAGCAATGTTTCCAGTATTAAATTGTTGGGATTTGGGATTTGGCATTTATGGGATAACATACGAATAAACTATGAATTTTGAAAGTGCTGAAAATAAGTGTATCCAAAATTGACTCTCTAGGCTAGCATGTTTAGAGAACTTGCATTTTAGATGAGAATGTAGATGGAATGGTTTTGCAGCAGGGGAACAATTAAATAGGTGGTGTTAGCTTTTGTTACAAATACTTTTGAGAATGGTACTTAGATCTAATTGCGACTTGTTTCTATAATTATCCCATTCATATTCTCAATCCTCGACTAAAATATATAGAGTCTATTCAAGAGAGTCTAATCTTGTTTAACCCCTAAACGTCTCAATTGTTTTCTGAATTTTTGCACATTTTTACTTATATCTTTATATAGAAACATCATTTATTGAAATTTCATAAATTTGTTTTTTCTAGATTTAAATACTACATTGAATGAATAAGAACTTAGTTGAAGGAAACAGTGCCTCAAAGCCCTCTGTTCATTGTCCAAATATGGACGTCAAGGGTTAAAAGACACAATATTAATAAGAAGGGCCTACTTCCATCAAAATATTGAACTCTATATGATAATTCTCCAACCCTGCATAATTCATGAAAGCTTCATATAAGCAAAACCGCATCAACTTTTCTTTACATTGTTGGAATCAACCTTCTTTTCTTAGCAAGATAGCTTATTGAAGGAACAAGTACTAGTGTGCAAAATTCTCCAATGTAACCTATAATCATCAGGAAAGTTAAAGCATGCCAATATGGTATCAATACGGTGCAGTGAAAGACTATCAAGATAATTTGGTGCCAACTTCCATGCAAACTCAGTATCAAACTTGGCATAAGTTGGCACCAATTTATCTTGATAGCGTTTCAATGCACCATCATAGCACCAATTCACATGTCTGAACTTCCTGATGATGATCACACCAAGCGCCTCGAATTTGTTTTTTTCCAAACACATAGAACATAAGGCCAAAACCAAGGCCAATGCCCTCAATGTAATTGTCCCAGATTAAGAACGATAAAAGACCCACATGACACATTTAAAATTAAAGGTTTTTTTCTTTTCTTCTTTTTTGAAACAAATGGAATAATAAAAGCCTTTTCAAGCACCAAATAATAACCATATCAACCCTTGTTGAGTGATGCAGGACTTGGTACTAAGCCTTCAGTTGAATCAATTTTTCTGTGTTCACTCACCTTGCACTGTCTTGAACTGAACCTCTTCACTAGGCTTCATCAATAATTGGTCATTTGCACTTTCAAGGGGTACTGTAATAGTAATATTGACACGTGTTAACATAGTAATATTGACACGAGTAAATATTGTGTACAATTAACTTCAGTTCCTGTCGTCAGATTTTGAACTCAATATCCTCTTCAAGGAATGCACTTATAGTACAGCTTGGCAAGCATTTATTGTATTCAATGGTCCGTCGATTTCCTTCACAAGAGAATTCAAAGAATTCTGTGAGAGCATCCTCAGCAGGGCTTTTTTTTTTTTTGGCTTTCTGGTGCCAGATTGCACCAGAAAAAATAATCTGGCTAAAAAATGGCAAAAAACTTGGATGAAATTGCCAAAAAAATTCAAAGTAAAAAAAAGAAAATGGATGAAATCACCAGATTTTGGATGAAAACCAAATTATAGACATGTGATATGTATATTTTCTATCTGATAAGGATGAATGTTGATTTAGCCAACTTATTTTTTTCTGGTGCAACCTGGCACCAAAAAATCAAGAAAAAAAGCCCTGGAACAAAATTTGAAGTACCATTGCAAAATTTTATATCGCCACTATGGCACTTCTTAAAAAATGAAAAAAAAAGAAGCCTTGGTCCTCAGTCCAACCGGTATATTGGCCCTCTAAACTTCTATACTTGAAAAGAGACTTGCTTGTTTGTTTTGTTTGTTACAGTGAGATCTCCAAAGCCGTGCGTCCTTTGGTTGCGTTCTTGGTATTGTCAAAAAGCTCTTTGTGCAAGGGCTTTGTCTTGAGGCACTGGGACCTACAATGTAAAAGTGATTGAATTTCAAAGTTTTTATAAACTGAAGTATTAAAAAATTACTTTACTTTTAGTTTGCTTGTGGCAACAGGGCACATGACACACTAGTTTGAATAGTGTATAATTAGAACTTGAAATTTGTATCATCGGAGGCACAATCATCCAAAAGCACTAGGAATAGGTATAAGAAAATTCAGATTTAGACACTGGTCAAAGAAAATAAATCATTTCAAGAGCTACCTAAAAGACAAAATTATAGTGGTCTTGGAAAATGGCATTTCCACAATACAATTTACTTTAATTTGCACACAATTTGGAATCAAATGTGTAGTGGTAATTTGTGATTTGCTAAGACTACTATAATTTTGTCTTTTAGCTACCTTTTGAAGAGGTTTATTTTCTTTATCCTATGTTTAAATTTGAAGGTACTTTTGGATGGATTGCACTTTCAATGGATTTTAAGTTCTAATTGTCAAAGTTATATTTGGTAGGGCAAGATTTGGAGTCTATTGAAGATGCCATCATATAAGACTTCGACGCTTCATTTCTTTTCAAAACTACAATCCAAACACTAGAAGAAATTTGTGTTGACCTCAACAAAATCTACTTGATGTGTTTTTTGTGTCCAATGCAAAATCTATGTTGACAATCACAAATCTTGCGCTCGGCACAAAAAAAACATCAAATACATATTGTTGAGGTCAACACAAATTTCTTCTAGAGATAAGTTTGTAAACCTAATATTAAAGATGTACTTTATTAGACCAATATTGTACACTTCATCTAAAGAGCAACAATCACTTTCAATTTAGTTATGACGTAGATCTCTACAAGATAGAAATGTTGTCTCACACCTTATATCTTTATCAATTTCATCAATATACATCTTCAATAGTATTTTTCACCTTCACGGTATTAGCTCGTATAAGGTATCAGAACTCGTGCAAATGTTGATAGATTAGAATATATTTTCCTCAGACTCCAAGAGCAAAATGCTCAAGTGAAGATGTTTACAATTTGTTAATTGTAGAAGACAATAAAAGTGAAGTAGAAACCATGTTACAAGTTATTAATGGATTTTCTCAAATACCTATTGATCCCCTTGAACATGTACTTTCAGAACTTGTAGAAGAGGAGCAACCATTGGAGTTTACACACAATGCATATAGTTTACTCAACGTTCTCATTGAAGCATTAGCTAACTTCAATAAACTAAATCCTCAATTTTTTGTTGAAGAAGAATCTCTATTCAAGCCTTCACTAGTTTACCAAGATATCTAATTATGGCTTCCTTTGGCACCAATTTTGCTTCCCGAGCCTACCACATACCACCTCTTAGTGTTTATTATTATGCCACATGGGACATAGAACATTGGGATGCTCTTTATTTGTTTTAAAATATAGAGCGTTGTTGACAGATGACCTTGACCTTGCGCATGAAGCCATTGATATTGCAAGCCTCAAAGCCTAGAAGTTGAAAGATGTTGAGGCACATTCTGGTATTCTCCTTCATTGTAAAGAAAAGCAATTAATATCACTAAATCCTCTTATTACTTCCAAAAAAGAAAGGAATTGTATTGAGCAACTTTACAAAAGATCAAATAAAGTCTCCTAGGTTCATCACTATAAACAACTCTACCACATGACAATATCCGAAGTTGATGATGTAATCTCATTTTTGGAACTCTGGCAAGCCACACTCCAAGAAGTAGCCACATCCAATTGCATCTTTGATGATTTTCAACAAGAGTCAAACTCATGCTTAGAGAATTGCTTGCATCATAGAGTGCCTTTGTTACCACTCAAGGTACCTCATCTTCACAACTTTATTGTCCAATATATTGTAGCAAAAATCTATAAACCAATCTAACAATGACACAAATAAATCTAGTGCATTCTATGTTCAAAGGAAGTCCATTATGCCAAATAAAATTTCAAGTTTTTGATGCTTCAAAAATCTAAACACTCTAGGTTTCAATCAACATCACAAGAAAAAATTTCCACTACGAATAATTGCACAAGAAATTCAAGTACACAAATCATCTGTCATTATTGTAGTATTCCTGGGCATAAAGCCATGATTGCTACAAGAAAAAATGTGATCAAGCCAATAGCCAAGTCAATGGCAAACCTTTGCTTAACACATTTTCAACTTATGAACCACTCTATGTATTTTTAGCCATAGCTACTAATTTACCCATATAATCTCAATGGTATCTTGACTCAAGTGCTAGCTAGCATAAACCACCATTGCAACATCTATTTTGTGATTACACAATTCATTATACAACTATGGAACCTCCTAGAACTATTTTTTGGGGAGATAAATGCTCTTAAAATGCCATTGGTTATAGTACTATTCTTCTTCAGCTTACAATTGGCCAAAATTTACTAATCTCAAATGTTTTAAGTGTGCTTGGATTAGCCAAAAAAACTTGATATCCATGGCCTAAACTACAAGTATAGGTAATATTGTTATTACCTTCACACTCACTAAGTGCATAATTCAAACTATATCCCCAAACTCGCACTATAAGAATCCCATGTTTTGGATTGTGTTTTACCACTAGTATGCAATGTCCAACAAATATGAAGATGTCAAAAGGCAGATGGCCCCAATAGATAGATTTTTCATAGACATTGCGGAGAACGTTGGCATGTTACTGGAAAAATAAGTTGATGCTATCATTGACATCGACATTTTATTTTACATCATCAAAGACATATTCATGTTTTTGGTTTGTTCCAAAAAACATAGACTGCCACGTCAGCAAGCAAAGCCATTTTGACTATGGATAAATCAGTGAAAATTACTATGCATCGTGGATAAAAAGAGTAGCTCTTTATACAAGTGGGGTGATAGAAAGATTGACAATCCATATGGGATATGTAAAGCAAGAATTGTGTTTAATGTGAAATGTTTAAAACAATGTCTCTATGTCTTAAAAAACGTTCAGATGTCTGAAACAACATCCACATGTCCAACGGTCAAGCTCCCATGTGCAAATTATCCCATATCTTTTGTCTCACCATGGACAATGTGGCAAAATAAATACATCCTCTTCACCTATCAATTTTACTAACTTTCAATGAAGTAATTCCTTCATTTAGCCATCAAAAGTTCTCTTGATGGTAGATGGTAATTTTTCTTTAGTTCTTGTTGAATTTCTTATTTTTTTTGGTTCATTTGATTTTATATTTTATTTTAAATAATTATTTTTGCTAATCACCAATTCATGTCTCAAAAAACATCTAGACATCTAAATTGACGTTCCAAAAAGCAAAATGAAAATTCTTAAACAACATGAAAGTATGCTAACTAGGCATGCCATGTCATCATTGATGGTTACCGCATCACTTTTCCCATTGCCATGTCAAGTGACACGGCAACATCGAACCAGATGAAAAAATTTCCAATGTGGCATTGCCGGCCCATATGGTACTTACGTAGAGCTAAGTTGTCCACCAAGTGCCTCACTATGGGGACCTTGAAAGACTACGTTTTGAGGGATGTCAAAAAAAATGATGTCAAATCGAGCATATTTTCTAGGATTTTTGGACATTTTTATCCATCCATTATAATGACTTTTAGAAGGTATCTACAATGATTCATTCTGCATCATAATTAACAATGTATTGCACTTTTTTAGACTTAAAAAAATTCATTAGAAGAAATCTGAGGGCAAGGGAGGGTCGGCCCTTGAGGGCAAGGGAGGGCCAATGCCGTTCCAAGCATGTTCCCCTTGCTAAAAACTACAGTATGCTGACAAAATATTTTGATAATGAAAAAATAATTCAAAGATAAAAGATGAAAAGGAAGACACATCCATCACAATTTGATTTGTAAATTTTGACCTAAATTGAATTAGATATGATTTTCTAAAGCTCACAATAGTAGGGTGCTATTGAAGGGCATAGGTACTACCATGAAATGTCAAAAAATTGTCCATCAATGGTGCAAATGGCGTCTCAAAATAAAGGCTTACAAACCTTAAACTAGAACAACATGGTGCATGCAATTGCCTAAGATGGCACAAAGTCTTCCACTGCTTATAATTCTACATTATTTACACTGAAATTTTGTCTGCATCCAAATCAAATTCACTCTCCAAACACTCATAAAATTGTACAATGTCAATAATCCCAAAGTGGCACCACTTCATCACTAGACAATTTTTCATTCCTATAGAAATGCTTCATGGTCAAAGTACAAGGATAGTTCTTGGAGCATGCACAAAATTAGCACTTCCTACCTTAATTGCTTGGGAGATGAGTGAAGCATTCTTAGAGCCAATAATCCATTTTGACATTATAGTGTATAGTTAACAATAGACATGGAATATGTTACATGTTGTTTTGTGAGATTATCCTTTGCATCCATTATTGATGTTCATATAGAATGAAGCACAACAAATATGTACTTAGTAATTTAGTTTGCTTAAGAGTGTATGGGAAACTGAAAAATATAGAATGTCTAATTCACTTGGTATAAACGATAATATTGATGCACAAAATTAAGCAAGAAACTAAGAGAGTATTATTGCAAGTTTATAGATATAAAAATATTGTCTACAAGATAGCATAGATAAATTTTAATGCATAATAGAGAGTAATGCATGGAATTGCGTAAGGTAATACTATATAATTTCAATTTCAATTTTGGAATTGTTTATATTTGATAGAGCCTTGAACAAATATTTTGAAGTTTTAAGGTCGGAGCACCCATACTCAATCATTTAAGGAATTTTGGAACAGATCATGAGTAGTATGAAGCAATGAAAATTTTCTCAAGTAGGAAGATAGGAAATATGGGGACTATAAATTTTTGTAATTTTATTTCCAAAATTGAAATTACTATGATTTTTGGAAGCCAAAAAGTAGTCCAAACCCATCGCCTATGTTTAGAGTTCTAATTCCGTTCAATCAAGAGACTACTTTCCTACTCAATACTTCTCGCACACTTTATAACATTTCAGGGCATATGTCATGACATTATTAGTTCCAACCTTGGAAAGGTGAAAAAAACACATTTCAAACTTTGGTTGACAATCTATTTGATCCTTGGTTGGAAAAGCTGCAACCTACAGATTGGATATGGGAGCCTAGTTGGAAATAGGTGATTGTACCTAATTATTACTCAATTTATTAAATGCACACCAAGGGATATAGATTAGATGTGATCTTGTCTATTTGGCTTAGTAATTGGAGGGTAAAGAATATTACCCAATTGTGAATTTCCTTATAGAAATAAATAATAAAAAATTGTCTTAAAGAATAAAAATTCTAAAATAGGAGATTATAGACAAAATACTATAAGATTTACAACTATGTAGATTGGTGGAATGAATGATGCCTAAGTTATAGATGTATGTGATATAGGGAAGGGAACATTGTCTTACCACATGTTTGGTATAATATAGGTTAAAGGATTTGATCATTTAAATCCTTCATATTCCAAATGAAAGTGAGATTTTGGAAAGCAAGATATGGTGTGTGTATATATATATTATATAGTGAAGATTGAATTCACATTTAGCTTGATGGATACATGTTTATAGAATTATGTGAAGATGCAATGAAGGTAATATCTAATCATGATGCATTATGCCAATAGGGCACATGTCTATTTGACCTATGTATAGTTACTAAGATTAAAAAGGTCTTCCTAGTTATTTATTTGATATGGACTGATAAGATTGGAACAATTAGACAAGCATATTGCATTTATGGATATTAGAATGGAATTATCTATACATGAAAGTACAAATGTTTTATAAAATACCTTGTAGAGTTTGTTAACCTTGGAATATTGAATCTAAATATAATTGCCTTTACAAAGTGACCGCATTTGCTCAATGTTAGACAAATTGGCTTTTTCTTAAAAGAACTACCATTAGAAAAGGTTAATTAGGTGAAAAGTGACCTTGAAAGTGCCTTGATTAGCATTTTGGGACTACAAATGGCAATAAATTTGGATGGGTTGCCACTAATTGAAATTATACATAGGCTTGCTTTTTGCCGAAAGGAAACCTTGCCTTTGTTGTAGGGTAGTTTCATGGATGAGTGGCTCAAAAACAGTACTTGTGACCTCACTATAAATCACTAAGACTGAAGGCTATTCCCTTTGATGGCTACTACATTGGAAATAAAATAGCAAAAATTTCAAAGGGAAGGGTGGCCCACCTTAATCTTCTAAAATAAAACACAATAGAAAAAAATATTGATTATAATAAGTACTTATTAAAAAAATGTCCCTAAAATTTGACCATTATTTTAACTACTTAAGAGCCCTTATTTCTATATTAAAAGAAGTTCTTATAAAATAAAAAGCATTTCACTCAAGCAAAACCTATGAAGCACTCATAACAAAATCACTAAAAAACATTTAAATATATCTATATTCTCAAAAAAGTCCATATGTAATGTTTTGTTCAATTGTAACAAGTCTATATACCACACTTTGAAAGTCCCATACTCCTATTAAAAATTGAAAGTTCTTAACTCCTAAGTGCCTAAGCCTTTCTAAGTGTGTTCTTCCTATGAAAAAAGAGCATGGACTTATAGTTATCCCCAATGACGCAAATAGTTTTTTTTTCAAAATCTAACCTTATAGATGTTTAAAGAGCTAGCTTATTAGTATACATACCAATTTTGAGTGAAAAATTGCATAGGAGTTGTGAGATCGTGACAAGAGAAATGTATATTTTCTATTTTTAGTATGCTGCCCCTCCCCACAATGTTTGAGAAATTTGCATATAAATATTTATGGGGATTGGAGGTGACATGGACAACTACAAATTATGTAAGCACACTAAAATACACTTTCAAAAAACTTAATTTCACATGAAAAGCTATCAAACTCATTACACAATCCACCTTGCAATTGTTGGAATGCAATTTTTTTTATAAGTAGAAATTGCAAATAACTCCAAATCAACACTTGCATGTTTAAATTTTCAACGGGGAAAATCATGAAAACACTTTAATCTTTCCATTGGGACCATTTTCAAAGCAAATGAATAAGTAGAACTTTTCAGATCTCAATTCAAGTAAAATTGGCAAGCTTTGCTTAAAGCCAAGAAATAAAATAAAATTTGTAAGCTTTACTCTTCTTCAATGAGACATATATGCTTTTGAAGACCTCTCAAAAATCTAATATTTACCTTTTTTAGTGAAAAATAAAAGTTCCCAACAATTAAACTTCAATACTGCCCGTGAAAATTTTTTAACTGGTCGAAGGAATTTAATTGCCCTTACCCAAATGAGCCTGAAATTTTGGAGCAACCATATTTGGTCGCTCAGGCAGTTAGGGATTAAACCAACTACATAAATGTCTTCATAATCAAATTGTTAAGTATTTTGGGCAAAATAATTGTAGAAAGATGTGACCATTTGTGGCCTAAAGCCTTTGTAATGCTAACATTTTCAGAAAACATCTTTGTGTCCAATTTATCGAGACACTCATCCACGCATCTACCTTGCAATATTTTGTTTTATTGTTCTCATAGTCAAAATATTCCTCTTTGGATTGAGTGTACCCTAAGACAACTAAGATGAACTTCACTAATATAGAAACATCCCAATTCCTCATTCATATTTATTTTGTATTACTAATTGGAGATAAAGATTATATGGACTAAGGATATTTTCTCTCTATGGGTAATCCAAAACTATAGTTACAGATTGACAATTCCATAATTTTGACATTTTGAATATGTCTAAATTATGGGCTTTATAAATGTTTATTTTTTGTATTATATATTTAAATTTAGATTTAGATTTGTTCCTAAGACTTGGTAAATTTTTTGAATCAACGAACCTACCAGACATAGTTTTTTTTTGTGCTTGTTATGCTTTCTAAAATGTGTAAATGCAGTAAGAAATCATACTTACGTGTATAATTTAGTACTAAAAATTCACTCATCTATAGTTGAAGGAAAAAAAAAACATTTTTTAAATTTATATTTTAAAATATTTTATAATCTTTCTATACATAATTAAAACAAGAAAAATTTCAAATAACATTTTTCATCCTTTGATTACGTGTTTGGATTTCAGATATTTAAATCCAAAAGTAATCTAATTATGCAAGGGCCAAACATAACAAAATTCATCGTATATACATTTTTCTTATTTATTTGTGATTCAAATTTTTTTTTAACTTCAAACTAATAGCTATTTTGAAACTATTTTGAAACTATTTTGAAAGTGGCTTTTGAAATCCTTGAATCTTTGCAATGCCCCTTTTCAAAATTTACTAAAGAAGCTATAGCTTATATACACGATAAAGTTTCTATTGGTCAATTTATACATCCTTAGTTTTGTAAAAACCAATTACAAAATTTGATCCAAAATGATCATTTAAATACAATTTCTACAATTTTTAGTGCACAATATGCACTAAAATGTAGTCCTAGTTCTTAAGCCATTAGAAAACCCATAGCATTAAAACATTGTAAAACATCTTTAAGGTGAACAAAAATGTGAATAAATTTGAATTTTTTAATAGATGGTAATGGTTTGTTTAATAGCATTTACACTTTAGATATGCTTTATTTACATTGTCGGATGAAAACTTTAAATTGAATTATGGCATGAGATCAATAAGTTTAGATTGAATCTCTCATCTATTGAAAAGTGCTTTCATAAGGTTGGCTCCATAATAAGTTTTGGATAGTTCAAGGATATTTATCATAGACCATAGGTCAAATTTTGTATGTTGTTAATAAGTTCGACACATAATAGTCGGTTTTTGATCAAGAATTTTGAGGTGGTGACACTTGAATGGCTAACACCTATGAAAAGTAGATGTGGAATATTAATTTGGTTAGGGGTGAAAAGTGCCTAACATAGATGGAAGGCACTCGTTAGATAAGTAGATATATAGTGTTATTTCTAAAGCATATTATTGTTGTAGCATTAACCCTTCTTTTAGGGCCCTTGAATGAGCATGATTGAATAAGATCTAACCTTTGAGGTTATGCTCGGTTCCACGATTACATCATAGAAATAACATCATGTGCCATTCCGGTGGCTCTACAAGTTGTCAAGTTAGGGCTGCTTTACACCAAGAAGCCAGGCCAATTTTCCTTCAAGCCAATTGCACAAAATTTCAGCCCCTTTTGGGCTAGAGGCCAGCCTCAACAATCCATTAGAATAAGAGTATAACAGGGGCCAATGCTCCCATATGTAAAGGCCTTAAGGCCAAGAAGTCGGGCTGATTCAATAAAACCTTTAAAAGAAAGAGAGAGGGGCTGAAATTTTCAGGGCCACTTTACACCTAGAGGCCGGTCCAATTCCCCATGAGGCCGATTGCACAAAATCCAATGGTAATGATTTGTTGAAAAAAATAATTTTTTACAAAAAAGATTTTCTTAATTCAAATTTGACATTGGCTCCAAGGCCAAGAATTGGCTCCCATTTCTGGTGCACCCAATTCAACGAGCTCGGGCCATGTCAAATCATGTCTTTTTTGAAAAAAAATTCAATCCACCAAATTGGCATGGCCTCTTGGTGTAAAGGGGTTGGGGCTGATTTCAGCCTTTTGTCCAATCAGAAGTTGAGATTCTTGGCCTCTGACACAGGAAATTGACTTGGCCTCTTGGTGTAAAGCGGCCCTTATTTCTCATAACAAGGGATTCCTTTTACATTAGCTAGTCCCAACCACAAAATCTTAGATGATGGGTACACACCTAACAATGATTTCAAGTGATAGTAATGGGTCATAACTTTAAACCTTCATAACTTCTGCATGTAGTATCCAAATAACACATTTCTTTGTGAGTTGGAATCCTCTTTCATTTTCTAACAACATCGTATTACACTTTGATCAGTTTTCAATTGTATGACATAAGTATGCTCAATGCTGGAAGTAGCAATTCTGTGTGTCCCTCCCTTAGAATGTTTGCCTTTTGCCACCTTGTCGATGCTCATGGATGCAATAACAGTGATCCCCACGGATCCATGAGCAAGTGACAAGAGCGTGCCACAAAATGTTAGATCGAGTTTACAAACCCTGTGTGATCAGAGTTGCAAATTTTTTTGCAGAAAATATGCCCCTTGTTTTGACGTACTTGCTCACCTAGTTGACAGTGCAGATATACTTGAGCGACAGCATTTCTTGTGCTGGTACATTTGGGGACTTGGGCTATAGTAAGAGACTGCATGTAAGTTAAGTTAACAGAAGAGAGACCCACAAAAGAATGCCGACCCTGTGAGCAACTAAAGTGCCATGTGAAGAGTTGGTGAGTTAGCTCTGGCAAACATGATCTGGCAATCTGTCATGGAGTGATTGAGTTTGCAAATAATTGCAGGCATCATTTCTTCTTTTCATAGATGGATTTCGCTTTTCAATTCGGAGAGTAATGGTAGCAGAAGTCACCTGAAGTACCAGATGAAAATGAACTGAAGCCAAAGTCTGAAGCATCATATTTGTGTCTACAGTTGGTGCTGCAGGATTTTATTCACCAACAGTACAGATAGCTTGCTTTTTTAAGAAATGTTGGGGCCACACTCATAGCTTTGATGTGTACGAATATTTCATGGAAATTCAAGTACTTCTTTCTTCAGTAGTGCTTTGTCAGAGTGTTCCATAATCCAATAGCAACTGAGCTTCTCTAGACTTTCAGGCAACAAATAGGAACAGGAGGATACTCTTTTAAGTAGGCCAAAATAGATTACATGAAGCAATTCGAATAACTTGATTTCTCGGGGTGGTGATATACACAACCAAAGAATGCCTTGAATTCTACCTATTTTTGAAGGTTTGGGCGTCGATGCTCTGAAAATTAATTTACGTATTGGCTTGTTGATACAACACCGCTCTCTCTCTGCCTAGAAACTCTACAAACTCTTCAGGAGCCTGTCAATGATAATCTGTTATGAAACCTACTCTGACGTGACAATGAATCCTATACAATGAGATATTGTAATGATATTGTAATAAACCCACATGTTACCTACTTTTTAAGATTGAAATGATAAAGGTCGTTTCCAAGAGCATCGTGATAATCAATCCGGAGAGCCTTTGAAGCCATGGACACAGATATAAAGCCCTGCCCATCATTAGCAAACCGAACTCCATCTTCACTTGTGGATTCATGAATGCCTTGGAACGACTTTGAACCACCTCCAGTTGTTACATAATGAACAGTGCTGCAAGAACAACATTTACAAATCCTTTAGAAAGAAGGGTTTTTAGGGTTTTTAGGGTTTAGGGTTTAGCGTAAAGCTCTTCTAAGGCAGCATTTCAACAAGGAAAACTAATGGGGACGATACACTACTGACCCTTGCTACCAACAACTCATCTATTCGTACAGTTTGTTGGTATTCGATTAGCACGTAATATAAGCATCACTTGGCTAACTACCTACAGCCACCAATCTTGAATTGAAATGGGGTTGTCTGTCACCTGTAGTGGCCTTCCCACTTTGATATTGCATAAGAAACTTCTATATAGTAGTGGCAAAAAAATTGATCTAGACGGATTTGGCACATAACCCAAGGTAATTCCTAGACTGCTCTATAGTAATCTCAAGAAGCCACACGCCTACATATTAGTTGAAATGCTTAAAGTGTCGCTAATGGTATCCTCTACCTAAATCAAGATGCGAGTGAAACTCAATTGAAAGACCAAAAGTAGTGATCTAGTTTATTACCTGTCAGCTCGTTTAATATGCTCAAGGCAATGGTCGTGGCCATTAAAGTACAGATCCACGTTATGGCTCTGCAGAATCACCAAAATAGGAATCAGTCAAACTGTTTTAAAAATTCTTTTAACTTCACATTTGAAAAAAAGTAACTAGCCAAAGTCCTAAACTGAGAAATGGGAAGAGAAGAAGACCGACCTCTAGGATTGGCATGACGTGCTTGACTAGCTCCGGGGTATCACGATGGCGACCAACGCTACGAATCGTATGATGGCCCACAACAATTTTCCATGTTGCTGCAGATGACTTCAAAGCCAGACTCAAATTCTGATACACCACAATTGCGATGAATCAGAATTTCATCTGAAGAACGTCAAACCCTAACGAAACCTTGACATTAGAGGAAGTTTTTTCTAACTATCTCCAACAATTCTTTTGGCATATTTATCTTGATTCTACAGAACAAACTCTTGAATTGGATACTTGACGACGCTTCGATGTTCTTGCAAAAATTTCGAAGTCCAACTTCTCTTCATTGCAGAACTATTGCAAAAATGACAGGAGAAGTATTACAAATGGCCCTTTTCGGTAGAGTGTGTCTAACTTATACATACCTTAAGTTGTGAATCAAGATACTCTTGTCGAGGCCCAATTCCTCTCCAATCAAATGCCCTTTCCTGTTCTGGACCCCAGTACTTGTCCACAAAAGGAGTTGTATCGATGAAGAAAAACTCCACAAACCTTTTACAACGCCCTGCAACACAGTTTCGAAAATTTCAATAATTACTTCAGTCATGCCTGTTAGAAAATGTAGGAGAATGATCTGTATCACAACATGAAACCCAAATTTGGAAAGTGCAAGTTTCAGAAGAATTAATTACCTTTATGAGAAGAACCACAGAGAGAGTATTTCAATTGATAAGACCGCTGACAAAACCACCGCTTGTCTTTTAGGGTTAGGGTATCTCCGATTTGCAACAACGTATCCCCCAAGTAGTCGTGATTCCCCAACACTGCAATCGAGACACACAAGTTAACACAAGAATGGAACGTACATCAAGCAAGTAAATATCAATTATGCAACGTAAACTGAATGTATCATCTGTCGGTATAAGTCCGTCACTCTTAAATACAACTCCATTTGTACGCAGGCTCAACAAACGAAGATCTAATTCATAATATTCGTACCTGCAAACCATTGCGTCTGCAAACTTTGTGCTGTGTAGACCTTGGAAAATGAATTGATGAATTTGGGGTCTTTCGGGCCTTTCAGACCAGCTTGATAGAAATTATCCCCAACGGAAATCACAAACTGGATTCCCAGATGCCGCCCCACTCGACCCATCTGCACAGTCATTCTTTTCAGGGTTATATATCGATTTCAACAAAGTTGTGGGTCCCAACAAAATTTCATGCGGTCATTTAGTTCGACATACGTTTACTTAGCCGGGTTTCATCAAATTTGTAGTAGAAAGGAAGAAATTCTACTGTAACTACCAAAATAACAATAATGATATTCAAAATTTGCCAGAATTCGTAACTTCACACCGCGAAATGCGAGATATGAAAAATAAAAAACGGTGACCAGGTCCACTGAAAGAACTACTGAAGAGATATCTACAAAAAGAAGACGAAAGTACAATTGACACAACTCCCGCCTGCTCACTTTCCCTAAAATACAAGAATCATCTCATCCGACTGGCTCTGCTTTGACGGAACAGTGTCAGAGGTAGCGAAGGCATGAATTGTGAAACTGGCTCCACTTAAAACGGCATCTGAGGTTACATTTTGGGTTACAAACTTGCAATGTAATGCAGACCATGTTTGTAAGTTACCTGTTTTGCAACCAAGGTCTGGTTGTAAGCCCCTTCCCGACCCCAATCGCCCACCACCAAAAAGTTCAATGGATACTCTGACCGCGCAATTGGAGCTCCAACTACGTCCACAGCAGATGCGTCGCGATCCATGTGACTGTAAATGAACACAGAGACAATACATCCTGACAGCAAGATGATGGTCACGACTGCAGCCACGGTCTTGGCCAGCAACCCTGATTTCCTCTCATCCCCCTGCCATTCCAAACAGGAAAAGATTTGACACATTGCATCAGTTTCGATCTTTTTTCAGTTCTAGTTGCTTTTCGACTTGAACGTTACCAAAATCGAAGATGCAGCAGCAGCATCTCGTTAATCCATTCATTACAACAGGAAGTAGCAATTGTAACATACTGATCATCAATTGTTTAGCAATGGTTTCGTAGCGGTTCGGCGCTTCACTAAGAACGGTTGGTCTATTGCGAATCACTGCAAAATAAGCTGCAAACTTATTGCAAAAGTCTTGGGCACGGTACCAATCCATATATATCGACGCCTAAATTGTTGCAAAAGCTAGGGCAATATCAGCCAAGCGATTTGATACGGGATTCATTCAACTCAACGGAAGCTACCCAATTTACTGCGCATTAATTCATTACCAGCTCTGAAGAAGACTGCAGCAGCCCCACTTCCGCATCTGGAATCAGGCTAGTCCCCAAGATCGCCATCCTTCTCAACAGACCTGCAATCGATCACACCACCCGATCAACTCAAGCTTCAAATCACTTTTCAAACGGTAGTCTCATCGTCTCATTTGCACAAGCGAACCGAGTCAGAAACTCCAAAGCCCGCTCCCCCAGACCTACCCTCGCTTGTTTCGTGGATAAATAGATCGATCTCAAGCCACGAGTGCACACTCTTCAACCTGTTAAGAGAGCTGAATCCGTTAAGTAACGAACCAGTACACCTAAAGAAGTCAACGGTTTGCGCACTTGGTGACACAATCGTGGAAGGTAAGAGGGCGTCTGATCAGAAGCTCGAGGTCGAGAAAAAAGTTGACAACTAAGTTAGCTGCAGACAGGACTTGTGCGACTAACAAGCCTCCTGAGCTGCAGCATCCTACCAAGGCATTCTAAGTATAGGCACCAAGAGAGTGGACTCTAGGGATCTTTCCTGCCAGGACCGGATATTCCTTCAGATATACACGAAGATGCCACTTAGTCATCAGACAGTCGCACGGTAGCTCTTCAATTCCTACCGTCTCTTGCTCTGTTATTACATTAGTTGGCGGTATACATCCTTTTCAAACAATTCTTCTAAGTACAGCGCCTAAAACGCCTTGTATGTTCGTAAACACGCGGTTCACGCGCAAAACCGAAGTTGTGCACACCATCTTGGCGAGTGAGTGTGAGTCCTTGGTCTAGCTTGTGATTCTGAAATGAAGGTAAACTTCCGCACACCATCTTGGTTTAGCTTATGTTTGAAGAGTCATAGTCAAGTTTGGCAACTGAATTCGCGTGCCTTTCAGGTCACGTTAACGGTAACTTACAGAAAAGAGTTTCGTGGACGCGACTAGTTTTTTACATAAGTCTACTTGGAATAGGAAACGTACAACACTCAACTTACAACGAGTCACCTCCGGCTTGAGTGATGCACCACTCAAGACTATACTGTACTGTACTACGAAATAAACAGTGCCTGAACTCAAGAACACTAAATCACACTATTTAAGCTTGGCAATCCCATCAACTCTAAATCATAATTATTACGCGTACTCACGCGGAATGAGTTCCACAGACATTCATAAAACAACGACAAGGCCAAATAGGCATGTCTGACCACGAGCTCAATTCAATTTGAAATTCAAGACTTGGACGTACTCAAGGCTAACTAGCACGAGTCTGGAAGATCGATACGGAGATAATCATTCATTAAAATCGCGTTCTCTGATTGCCAAAAGCCCAAAACTGATGTACCCAAGGAGTTCTTCCTCAGCAAACTAGGATTGATCTAGATTCTAGCTTGGTCCAATGTCAAAAATACTTGACCAAATCACTGAGAATTGCAATTCTATGACTGGTAAGTTGAATTGAATGTCATTGAAATTGAATTAGCTCACACCATGGCTCACATACTTACAGATTCACAACCTTAATTCAGCACCGAATTGGAATGGGAGAAATCAAGGCTTGTGATTTAGAGGGAGCTTGAGAAAACTAGCTGTTAGGGCGCTGCTGCCTTGATGACGGGCGGTTTGAGAATGACCAGGAGGTGAAGAAGGAGCACACAACACTCAATTCAACAGGATGGAGTGCCAGTTCAGGGATCCACGGTCACAGGGTGTGCATACTGAATCCTGACTGGCACTGAAGCCATCATGGTGAAATTCATTAAAATGGTGCCATTCCAGAACTTTGGCACTTTTAGAGTCCAGAATGGCTATTCTAAAATCTATACCTATCCTAGATGGTTCAAAATGGTGGTTCTAAAATTTATGCCTGTCCTAGATGGTCAAGAATGGCACGCCGTCAAAATGGCACGCGGAATACCACCATTTTAACGAAATTCCCCATCGTGTTGCACTCACTCCGGTGGCTGCGTGGTGACTGCAGTACAGAATACTTTGTTATAAAAAATTCGTGTGCAAGTAGCCTGTGTACCTGTAAAGAGATTTTTAGTACAAGTTATAACGTTTCTTATCACGTTATAAGAAACGAAAACTGGGTTGTGTTGGGAGATATTTTTCTTTTTTCTTGGAAACAAATGAAAGTATTGGCAGATTTGGAAAATTAACTTGCAAGTACTCTGGCACCTGTCCACGGAATTTCAAACTTTAAATATTGCAGGAGCCACAGTGTCAATCCATGTGATGCTGCTTGCAGGGCAAATCTCTGGAGTCTGCTGCTGAGCTGTTCCTGTCCTTCTGAGCCCTTTATCTACATTTTTTTTTGGGGGCGGGGGGAAGTCCCCACGATTAAATTGATTTTCAGTCATTTTTTTATTACTAGAGGAAGAGAAGTCAAATCTTACTCAAGTTTTTTTTTTATCTTTTGAATCTTTGTGGAATTAGTTATGAGTTTTTAAATGTATGGGAAGTCCATTTTTTGACGCAACATAGTGATTTTGTGTAAGGTAAAACCAATCTATTACCGCTACCCTCTCAATTCTATCCTCATGTACATTTTTTAGAAGGGAAAATGTACACCACAAGTACATCGAGAAGGGTTTACCTTATTTGACAAAGAACTTGCATAAATTGAGGTATACAATAGTGGCACAAGGCTGTATTCATAGTGAGACGGATCCAATGGCAGATGGCATGTCCAATTTGGATCATTATTGCACCTCTTGGATGTCTAAGAAGTCGCAAAATGGTCACATACTTAGTCTATTCTATGTGTGAGGTGTTGAATAATTTGAATATGATAAGGTTTAGATAATTAGACTGAATTCAAATGAAAGATCCATCCACAATTTGGCAATTTCATCCAAGATTTTTTTTTCAATTTGTTGTTTTCTGGCAATTTTTTTCCCCTTTAGTACTACTTTGTTCTATAGGCTTGGTGCATAGCCCATATTTTGGTGCAAATTGACATCAAATCGCCCCCCAAAAACCATTGGTCTATAGTAGTGCAACAAACCTCTTGTGGAAGTAAAGCCAAGGGTGAATGTAAAAAAACAGACCCCGTATTTTGTGTCGTGTTTATTCAATTGTTAACACCTCTCCTAACTAATTTTGGGGTCTCTGATTGCAAATATAAGCTCAAAATTTGCAAATTTTATCATGCATCGCAAATAAAAAGTTCATGCATTTTCTCTAAGGATAAAACATGGGAGGAGGGGGAGGGGCGCAAAACGGCCTTCGCAAGAGGCTCATTGAACTACTATAGACTGAACCCTCTAAGCTAAGATCAAATTCAAACATAAGCTTATCTCAACCCTTAAACGTTGAGATAGACGTTTTGTGGCCAATGAATGACAAGAGATCTCTTTTGTAGGACATAAGTGCAATTATTCATCCTCAGAATTTTGTTGTGAAAAGGGGAATCTTCTACAATAATTTGACTTCCGATGACTGCTTTTGCTATTTCTTAAGCCAATGATTTACACGGTAATGGGTAACGGAAAGGGACGCTTTCCAGGATCACCCCTTCGTCCTTTAAGACGTCGCTGCATGTGAGATTCGGCACGTCAAATCCGAGGTCACAAAGAGTCGAATCCGTTCATCAAATTCTTCTTTGGGGGGGTCAGTTCCGTTCTTGCAAGCCAGAAATCAGCCCATTTTAGTGATAATTATCAGAACCCAGAGCATCTGCATCTGCATCTGCAAGAGACTGACAATCACATTCCTCTGCCGCTGCGAGAACAGCGTGGGACGGTGGGACCTTGGGATCCATCACCTTTCTTCCCGCAATTCAGAAGCTAATAAGTAATTTAATTAAGCAAAAGTTCAGCTCTTGCACCCGGGATAAGGGAGTGTGTAAACACTGGCCAGACCAGTTGCCGAAGAAAAGGATAAAGAATGGCACTCGAAGTTGCTCCCAAAGTCGGTCATTACTGGGATAGTGAAGTTGAAGTACGCTACGCAAGGAGAAAGGCTGGAGGTGGTCGTTATTGGTACAGTACTGTAGTTTCCAGCACTGAACTGAACTTCTTCGATCAGCGACACGCATCAAACAGACAGACAAAAAGACAGAAGCACGTTTCTCTCCACCCCTCGTGAGGTTCACGTGAGGTGGGTGGGTTCTGTAGTTACCCCCAAACCGCCACTTTTGGCTCGTGGGCCTAGATACTACGATTCCCACAGGAAGAACGGGGAGGCGTTACCCTCCCCGGTAATCTTTCCTAGGGTGTTTCTTCACCCCCCTAGGAAAGATTACCGGGGAGGGTAACGCCTCCCCGTTCTTCTTGTGTACGAGACTGGTCAAATTTTCATACTTTTTTCTTGTTCGCAAGCCAGAGTTCCAACGCATTGGTTAACCCTTAAAGGACGGACGGGTGACCGTGGAAATCATGCATTTTGATACCGTGGGAATCATGGATATATAAAATTCCAAAACCTCTCATTGGAAGTTAAAACACTGCAGAGGATTTCCCCTTTCCACCCCTACTTCCGAGGATGAATAGTTGTATTTCTGTCCTGTACAAGAGATTTCTCTTGTCATTCATCGGACTTTTTTCGTCCACGTCGACCTTTATGGGCTAATGACCACAACATTTTCTTTTTCTTGAAACACATGGACCATTTCCATTGATAAGAAAGGGAAATAATAACTAACAAAGAACCAGAGGAGCAAAGTCCCCGTCCTTCCAATGTTTAAATCTGTTTCTTTTCCCTGGGACCCCGGTGATCGATGTGGGAGCTTGCTCTCACACCCGGGAGTGTGGGAGTGAACTAGCTTTCTCAGTCCTTTTAAACTGCCCTCTAGCTTATTCATAAATTTTTCGACGCGGACACAACCCTAACTTTTCATGATCACTATGGTCTGGTTGCTTTCACCTGACTTGTAAAACCACGGATCGGATGCACCTTTCCATTGTCGTTTTGCTTAATAATTAAAGGAGGGGCTCTCACCCTCCCATCCAGCCTTAATTGGCTTTCACAAGCAAAGTCCCCGGCGAGCTCCCCAAGAGTCGAACTTTTCAATTTTCAACTGACAGCGATATTACCCCCATTTTTCAAAAACTTTGATTCCTTTTTTCCTACTGTAAGGTAATATGCTCTTAAAGCAACCATTTAAACCTACCTAATTCCTCATTGACAGTAGAACATACTTCAAGCAACATGTCAGTCCTTCCTAGATAGGGGTCGCAATTAGAACACGGTTGGTTTTAGGTGTAGTTACCTTACCTAACTTACAGTAGAAGCAAACCGAAGCACAACCGAAGCAGTCACATGCACAAAAAGCCTGGCGAACCAACTAAGACTTCAATATTACTACGATCAAAGGCCTGGATTTCTCGAACAGCCAGGACCGGAAAACTGCGCATCTTAGGAGGGACCCGGTTCCAGCACATCTTGAGATGTACGTGATCGCTTCCCAAAGAAGGGAGATTGAAGCCAGGTAAGGTAAAGTCACCGGCCTAAAATCGCACAGATAAGCTCTGTGCCATGAGCACTACGCTGTAGAAAATGAACAACAATTTTGGTATATAGGTGAAGGATTGTGAATCGAAATGCAAGTGGTTCCATACTTTTTGATAAAATGCATTGTGAATTAGTTACAAATTTTCAAAGATGCAAGGTGTAGGGTGGTAAAAGTGTCATGTAGGTGATGCCAAAATCCATTTGATGCACATGGAGAATTAACACTAGCAGTATCACAGACAAAGTTAAATCAACAAAAAGTATATAAAAAATGGATCACTCGTGAGGTTGCCACCTCTATAGTGCTATTAGTAGAGTTGCACACTACTCGAAATGGGCCTTAAACTTCACTTTACAATTGTCCTTGTAATGTGTATACTTTTGGGAATCCTCCGTGTTCATTTTTCCTTCAAAAATAGGAGTGGCTGTTTAGGAGTGGTCCAATTCAGGTGTAGTTACCTTTAGAGGTTGTCAAAACGTCTGGGAGGAAAACATTGGCTTTGGAATGGCGACCCACAACATTATGCAAAATATGAAGGAACAAAGTTTTTTTTATTGGTAGATGTTTTAAAATTGTTTCTTCCATGCAGGTACTTATGGATTTTGGATGTACCTTACACAGAGTGCTGATGGCGGTTTAGGCAGGGGGCTGTTCCCAAGTTCTCTATCAATTTTATTGATCAGGGCAGTTTCTATATTCCCAAATGGAGAAAGCATCCATGGCCAATCATGAGCATCCTATCCACCGCACGGGTACTAAGTGCCAGGCTAGACAGGATCAGTGCTGGGGACCTTGCCACGTCTCCAATTCCAACAACATGGGAACTGGAGTGCCCGGTCAGGCAGTCGGAGCTCACAGTGAAGCAGGGAATTTAAGTTATCTTCTACGGAGTATTTTACAAGGTACAGTGACACATCCGGAAGTACAGGGCATGTGAATTGGTGCCATGATGGGGCATTGAAAGGCTATCCAGATAATTTGGTGTCAATTGTCAATTTCCATGCCAGATTTGATACTGAGTTTGCATAGAGGTTGGCACAAAATTACCTAAATAGTGTTTGACTGCACCATATTGACACCATAGTGGCATGCCCCGACTTTCTTGATGCGGAGGTACTAAATAAGTATACAAAAAAATATTATTGTGCTAACCTCCATGAGAAGGTTAATTGTCTTGACCTAGTAAGGTAAAGCAGCCCATTGTGGTCAGAATTAGGAGTCTGCCATCATCCCATCACCAAAGTTTTTCAGTTTTTTTACCATGTGAAGACAAGTATGAGAATTTGTGAAGGCAATTGAAATCATAATTTTCAGACAGAGTATGAATTAGCTATGAATTTCTCAAGCGTTCAGCCCAAAGAAGTCGACAAACTACCCCAAAACCAACTGCAAGAGTATCCATAATGCTCACCTACCTCTTCTAAAGGAGACAAATTTTTTTTATACGTGGATGGCCATAAAAAGTCACTTCCTACAATGACTTACACTGAAATTACTGCATGTTCCTAATAGGGTCACCAATTACTCCAATGAAATTAGGTGAGATGTTGATTGTGGTCATAAAAACCACAACGGGGTCATCGTGTGTCCCCCATGGGTCATTTGACCACAATGGGCTGCCTTACCTTAACTAGTGAAGAAAAAAACACATTAAGATAATTGTTTGACCTACCTATTGTGTAGAGTAGATATTGTGTTAACAACTTGAAAACAAAAAATAATACATACACCTCTATACTGAAATATATATATATATATATATATATATATATATATATATATATATATATATATATATATATATATATATATATTTAATTATAGATAATTATAGAAGATAATGCTCTTAGTTGCTCGGATAATCTCAATTTGCTCCCAAAATGAAGAGAACTTGCATTATCTATGAAAATCACATGAACAAAAGTTTAACATGAAGGATATTAGGAGCTACACTAAAAGTATCAAAAAATAGATAAAAAATCACAAGAAATTGCCTAAAACGGCAAAAAATTCATCTTGGTCTATAAAAGGCTTTATGGACTATTTGTAAATTGGCCCATATATACATATTATTGCCTAAAATGTATAAATTCAATATGAGAACCAAGGACGTTTTGGGGTGTTTTCATCTTAACCTTGAAATGTTGCTAAGGACGTGAAACGTTGCTAAGGATGACTTCACCTAAGTCATACTACTAAAATCACAACAAACTCTAAATATCACAATTCAATTTTGAATAATATTATAGAAATTCAATTGCTCTTGTAATAGCCATAAGATACTTTCTTCTATATATTATGTATTCTTTTTGTGAAATATTTGAAAATCAAATGGATACTTCTAAAAAATATCAAAGAAATTTTTCAGACAATAAACCATAGATAAATTCCATGTCTTTTTAAAATGTGATATTAACCCGTAAAGTCCAAGGCCATTTTTCTATCAAAAACCACTCAAAACTACCATTTTGGCTGCGTTCACCCAAGAACACAAAAAAACAATTGTTTTAGAATCTAACCATAGGATCTTGTACTTCATTTGTCAAAGATCATGTGGTAAAAATTTCATGAAGTTTGACCGCATAGATTGGAAGAAATTAGCATTCAAAGTTGAAAAAGAAAGTTTTTTTGAACATTGACCTGCAATTCCAAATGACTTTGACCCCCATTTGTGGAATTTTTTTGCACTATAGACTTTGAATTTTAAAAATTTTATATTGAAGATTTAAGTTGAAAGTCAACAAAAAAAATTTCAAAAAACACACACTTGATTTTCATTCTTTAAAAAACTATTTAGTAGAAATAAGTCCAAGATTGAAAAAAAACACTAAATCATTAATAGCTCTTAGATGGGATTGAGATACAATAATCCCAATGGTGAGGTTGTCTTAGAAAGCAAAGACAACAGTCTCAAAAGAAAAGATTGTAAAAATTAGTGAAAATTGCATTCAGAAATGAATTCTACAAGTTATTTTTTCAAAAAGATGCTTAGATTGCCCGAAAAACAAGATTGTCCATAACTTGCTCATCATTAATCAAATAAAATGAATCAAAGCTTCACATGTAGAAAAAAATATAAAGTTTCAGAGAAAAAAGAAATTAAAATTTATTTTGACTTTTTGCAAAAAAATTTGTGCTGCCCGTCAAGTTTAGTTTGAAGCTTTTTGTGGTATAACTTTTGCTCCTAGGCACCAATTGAAATAAAAATTATATTCCCATAAAGCTAATTAATTTTTCTATCGTATGGAAAAGTTTCAAAAAGTTTCACTAAAAATTGAGCCCGTAGGTACCTGCCCAAAATCTGATTTGTCCCCCAAGGGGACAATGGGACTTTAGAGGTTAAAGAATAAGGAAGCACCAACCGCTAGCGTTGCTCTACAGATTCAAATGTGAAGATTCTACTTACATTGTTCACTTGATTAATTTATTCTTATTGCAATGTTTTCATCTTTGCAAAGGTTATTTTGTAAGAATGATAAAATAAAGATTTTCTTTAGTTACTTTATATTGCACTATATAAATTTGTTTAAAGAATATTGTATGAGGATGTCAATATTTCCATTTAAAGATTATACATGCTTTGTTTATCTACATTCTATTACATGAAAAATTGATGAAAGTAATATATTTAATGCGTAGCAAAGGAAGTTGTAGAATGAAAAAATAAATTCTTTTATCCAAATTTGTTTTTCAAAGTTGTTTGAATACATTTGAAGATGATAGTATTGTAAACTCCATCATCATATTATTATTAAGTGTTTTTTTTTTTGAAGAAGAAGTTTAATCCACATATTACCCTTATAGTACATTTTGGCCATTTTTATTGTTATGTACTTTTGACTTTTAACCATAAAAATTATATTTCTGGAATTTGAGTCCAACTAATGAAATGAAGCTTATCAAGTTTAGTTTCTACACCAATTGGAAATTTTGAAAAAAATATAAATTTCAATATTTAATAGCAATATGAACTTTGGACCTATAACCACAGTTTGTTGATTTTTTGATTTTAGAAGAATGCAATTTTGGTTCATACCATGATCTTATGCAATATAATATACATCTATGGTGAAAATTTCAAAAATTTTGAATATATTTTGTATTTGATATGAATTTTGTTCATTTTTTTCTTAAAAAAATTATAATAATTCCAAATTTTCCCATGTCTATTGTAATAGACTTATGATTTCATCTTTGAAAAGTAAATGTAAATATTTTCATTCATATCCAATTGCAAAATGGCAGGAAGCACAGTGATAGATAATGTAGCTTGAAATGCTTATAGGCTAAGGTTAAGTGCTTTCTGAGGGCGGGGGAGGGCGGGGGAGGGGGGGGGGGGAACAGTGACCATTGCATTAAAAAATAAAAGGAAAGAAGTACAACTAATCTGGCTCTCAAGGACAATTTAATCAGGGGGAGACTGAGGGATAAGTGCCACTAAGGTGGGTGGAAACTATTAGAGCAAAAGATGTCATTTTTGCCCCAAGTGTCGATAGGATTAAGTGTTTTTACTGTACCTTTCCTCAACAGGCACCGAAAGTCACATCTAGGATCACAGAAGACTCAAGACAAACTGTAAGCTAAACCATTGTAATTGAGGATGGGTGGCTAGTTTATGGCGAGCTTTGAATCTTGTGCTGTCTGTAGGCTTTTCCTCCAAAGACCCCTGAGGAGCACAAAGACAAGCTACGTATAACATGTTGGAGCATTATCCACTGTTGTAATTGCAAAACACACACCATTATAAGAAAACTGAAAGCAAGGGAGGGTCCTTTTAGACTTATTTCCTTGCTCTAAACTAGCAATATGTTGTCAGAATTTTTTTTTCCAAAAAATTAAAAAAATTAAAAATTAAAAAGTGAAATTTTAATTTAATTTAATTTTTTTAAAGAAATATGATGTGGCACTCTATCGGCCACATTAGATTGATGATGTGGCACTCTATCGACCTCGTTAGATTGATGATGTGGCGAGTTCCCACAATCCAAAAGCTCCAGATAACTCAAGGTCCTCAACTCTATTTTAGTGACCCATCTAGAATAGGAATCAGAAAAGGTAAAAGCTTATCTAAAAGGAATCAGAATGGACTTCAGTTTGGTGCAGTATCCGGGGGGACGGCGGAACTTCGTAACATTTTTTTATCCACTGTGCTTGCTAGGCACTCTTGAACTGTCAAATCATTTGATGAGTGAATGTGTGGCAAGTGACGAGAGGAAATCAGTGAACGGTTTCACAGTACAAATCTGTAGAAGAAATGATTTTAACCCCTAAATGTATTTGACTACTGTATGTTTTCACCAAAAACGCTCCAAAACTGTCATTTCTAATACAAGTACCAAATTTTAGAAAAAAATCATTTGTAAACACATGTAACCCTAAGATTTTGTAGTGTATTGGTTTGAGAAGATGTGAAAAAAATTTCAGAATTTTCCACCATGTAGATTGCAAGATATTTAGTGTTTGAATGGAGAAAATTCCGTTTTTTGTCCCTGTGAAAATCCGGGTAGCTACACTTCACAAGGTTAGATTTGTATAAAAGAATGTCCAAAATGGTGTTACTCTTTGGATTAATTTTTGAAGTCAAGTTGGCTATATGATTGAGAAATTTTAGATCATTTGGAATTGTACGTACAACATATAGGAAAAAAATAGTAAGTAGAAAGAAGTAGAGAATGATTCAAAACACAAAATTGTTAAGAATTTAATTATGGAATTGAAAAATGCCAATCCCAGTGGTAGTAATGATGTAATAAACAATCTACACCCTACGTTTTTTTATTTTTTTTCAAAAATATTGAAAACTGTGTTAAATAAAGGACCTCAATTTATTTTAGAGTAGAGATTCTATAACTACCTGCAAACTAAAACTCCTCATAGTTTTCATCTCATTAATCAAAATGGAATGATTCAAAGCTTTCCATTTATATATAAATCTAAAGAACCAATTTCAAAAAAATAAAACATTAAAAGGGATTCTTTAAGAATTTTTTAGCTGCCTACCGAGCATTGAAAATCACATATCATACAATAACTTTTTATTAATGCAATCAAAAGTTATGAAATTTGTTGGGCATTAGAGCTACTCTTTAGAAAAATGTTATGTGAAAAATTCAAAGAAAAAAATAAAAACTTCATTGGTAGTGAGCTGCCCAAAAATACTATGTTCTCAAAAAACGGTGTTTGAATGTTTAGGGGTTAATTTATTGATGGTTAGTGCTAGTGTAACATGGTGTAACATGGTTTAACCTTTAAGTGGAGAAAAGAAGGCAGATGTAGACTTTGAATGGTCTTGGCAAAATAAATTATGACGTGAGTGGAATTTAGACATCAGACCTTCAGTTTTGCAAGTTTTCATTTTCTATTCATCCCTACATGAACTCATTCACAACCTTGTACAATAACCATGAAGCACCAAAAGACCATGCTAATCACATTGTTGAAAAGTAGACAAAAGAATGTTTTCTTAAAATAAACTTAGATGTAGAAATCTAGTGGGTTAAAAGAAGGTATTTAATGTTGGATTGCATCTAATGGATTTGGGGTTCTTGCAATATTATGGCCCAACCTTGCCTATGGAGTCGGGACTTGTGGCTATACACATTAGATGACATTGGAAGGCATTGGAGGGCCGGTTCAGGCTCATGCCCAAATCTGGCCCGATTCTGCAAATAGCTGTATGGGCTGTTAAAAAAAAAAGTTTTTTTTTCGCAAATATCATTTTAAGCAATTTATTTTATTTTATTTTATTCCCAAAAAATGACGTGGCATGCTTTTGGCCACATTAGCCAGCAATTATCATGCGTTCCCGCACTTTGGAAATGCAAGATAATTTGCAATCTCTTAGAGGCCTTAGTTTACCTTAATAGTTTACCTTAATACACCATGGAAGATGCCAAATCCTCCACTTTTGAAGTGGACTCAACAAGGTGAATTTACCCTGGGAAAAACTTAGGAATTTTTATTAGCCGCACATGATAAAATTTGCAAATTTTGAATTCATATTTGCAATCAAAGACCCCAAATTAGCTAGGAGAGATGAAGAACATAGAACTTCTTAAGGCACAAAGTAGGGGTTATTCGTTTACATTTATTCCGGAGAATACAAAATCCCCCCTATCGGTTCTACTTTGAATAGAGGATTTAAGTAGCGTCCTGCATACACCATTACCTAATATTTCTTGTTGAACACTGGGCAATTGGTTTGCCTCACGAAGTTTGACCGATTACATTACTAATTACATGGGCGATTTTGGTCAATAAACAATAAACAATCTATGGTGTACCTGCATTTAAGTTCTAAAATGAGTACCATCTTTAGAACCAGTTGCAATTAGGTCCCTAATTGGGAATGGATGGTTCTACCTTAGTGCTTAACCCCTAAAGGACCAAGGCGATTTTCCTATCAAAAACCACTCAAAATTGTCATTTCTATTGCAAAGAGAAAAGAACTTTTAAAAATTGTTTATTTTTACATATCCAACCGTAAGATCTTATACTTGACTAGTATATGAATACGCGGAAGAAATTTCAGAAAATTTGACCATGTAGATTGTAAGATATATGCATTTAAAGTGAAGAAAACAAGTTTTTTTGCACCTTGCTTGGCTAGATTTTTCGGCTTTGAATCTTTTTAGTTGAATTTTATTGCACTACTGATTATGATTTTCTACTTATTTATGTTAATTAGTTGAGTTGAGAATCTCCAAAAAGAATTTAGGAAAAAAAACACGTAATTTTCACTCATTAAAAAATTATTAAGTAGAGGTGGGTTCAATATTGAAGAAAAAACTAAATTGTTAATAGCTTTTAGATGGAAATGAATCACAATAATCCCAACGATGAGATTGTTCTAACAAGAAAATCTAACCTTGTCCAATAGTCTTTTTTGAAAAACTCTAAAAATTGCACTCAAAAATGAATTCTACAAGTTATTTTTTCAAGAAGATGCCTAGATTGCCCGAAAAACTAAGATTGTCCATAACTTTCTCATTATTAGTCCAAATTGGATGAAACAAAGCTTCACATGTAGACAAAAATATAATCTTTGAGAAAAGAATTTAAAAAAAAAATTATTTTGACTTTCTGTGATTTTTTTTGTGTTGCCCACCAAACTCCATTTTTGCTTATTGTGCCATAACTTTTGCTCCCGAGCATCAATTAAAATAAAAATTATATATTCACAAAGCTCTTGCAAAAATACACAACCTCAAAAAATCCCCAAAAAATATCACTCAAAATTGAGACAATAGGAACTTGCCCGGACCCAAATTGTCCCCCGAAGGAACAAACGGTTTTTTGGGGGTTAAGAGCCCATTTCCATTTCCTGAAGAGGGGGTCCAAAACTGGACCTCCAGGTCTCGAGCGCTACAAAAGGCGCAAACAGCGCTGGAGGTTCCGGACGTCCAACGGACTTTCTTTCCTGGGTTCTTCTAGCTCTGAAGATTATGAGATTTTGCCCTCCCCTGCCCGTGAGCACCCTGGATGGGGGCCTCCAGATCCAACTCTCATGGAAATGAAGCCTAACGCAACGGGAGCCCTCCCCCTAAGAGCTTGTTGCCATTGGAAGCAGGAACTGGAGTCCCGTCTAGCTTGACCACGGGCAGAGCGTGCAAAAAAATCTGAAATCTCCCCCTCACGTACAGTTCACAAAGCAAGGTCCGGCGGAGGCGCCAGAAGGTCCAGTCCTGTCTTCTAATTTTACAGATCTGGAAGCTGGAGGTCCAGGCCTGGACCCCTCCAGCTCCCCAATGGCAACTGGCTCTCAAGCCTCCCGCGATGGGGGGACCCTCGCCTTCGCGGAGGGAGGCCTGGAGGTCCATCTGCCCGAGGCAGCAACCGAGGCAAGGTCCATGTAGTGCGGGTATGATATCAGCTTTCGTACGAAAATTCCTCGTTCGATGGACGAGGCACACGTAGGCAGCATGCATGGCACATTCGGATAGGAGGGAGGCCCCATCTGCACATGAGACGCAGGGCTTCCGCACCATTGCGATTCGGACACCTGTCAATCTGTCGCGGACGTGGCTGGGCTTTGACCTAGCAATTGGTCGAAAGGTCGTTCTACAGGCACCCATTTCCGTCAATCATTGTTTTTTTATTTTTTTATTTTCGACGCAAGTTGGAAAAGAATTTCATATGCAAGAAAAGAATATTTGGATCCTATCAAGAAGAGAGGGGGTGGGAATGGACATTTTCTTTAACATTTTTAAAAATCCTCTCTCGAGATTTGTCCATAACTTTTGATTGGAGATTTAAAATTTCAAACGGATTTTTATAGGTGATACTTTTGTTCATTTTCCAACTTTTTTTAGTTCAAAGTTTTTCGAGAAAAGTAATTCACTATGCCTAAATGAGGTCTAAAATTCTACTTTTAACACAGTTTTTTGTTTTTGACTTAACTATGAGTGCTTGAGAAACTACAAGTTTAAATTTATTTATCCCACATGGGTTGTTCTACCTCCTACCACCCCATGTGTATATATAGAGTTGTCTTTTCAAATGAAAACACAAAACATGAATGACAATTACATCAAAGTGATGCAATTCAAGCATTGAGATAATTGATCCCTATTTTGATTGCCATTTTGAATAAGTTTGCTATTTGAATTACAACTTTAATTCAAAGTACTTAATTTGTTGTTAATACCAATGTGCATTTGCTACCTTGTAATTAATTCAGGTCCCTTCTTGGATCCTAACAAGTTTTGCCAAATGTCCTTGTAGTTACTGATTTGGTGTGGAATATACCACACCATTTCATCCCTTAGATGAAATGATGTCCTTGTAGTTACTGATTTGGTGTGGAATACACTACACCATTTCATCCCTCAGATGAAATGATGTGGTATATTCCACATCATTCCGTCCAGGGAAGGCAGCCGCAATGACTGCTACTGAATGTAATGAGGCACTTCAATTCGAACAACCACATAAACTTACCTGTTGTCTAGGAACTTCTGTCGGTATATAAAGTAAATATTCTATGATATCTTTCTCACTCTCCAGACTTTGAGGTACTTGGTGATGATTGTGCTTCGAGCGAACTTGGTCATAGAGGCTTTCTGGATGGCTCATTGATGCACCCAACATTTTTGACTAGGCATCTTCTATACCAATGGGGGCCATCTTGTTGTCTATAGCAAACATGGCATAGTTGGTAGATCTAAGGTAGGAAGTCCATGTGAATTGCTTGGACTCTAAAAGAGTCTTCTAATATAGAGGTACATTTTGCTTTTTCATGGCATTAGAAATGTACAAATAGTGAACATTTCAGAAGGTGGATGTTTTTAGTGACCATTGGGTTTCAACTTCAAAAAATTCTTAACTAACTCCACAAAGCTCCAAAAAATTATGAATCGACTTGGTTTAGATTGCCAATTCCATTTGTCTTTCAAAAAAGTTTTGTTGAACAATATTTGTTGAAGAAGTCTAACCTCTCCAAATTAATTTGTAGCTCTTCAATAGGTGCTTTATAACCTCCTACTTGAGTTGGTAGAACTACTCCAACATACTCCAACACACTCCAACACACTCTTTAACCCCTCACCGCCCGAGGGGCGTGTCCACAAGGAATTTGTCAAAGCCTTCACACGCACAACATAAAGTGGAAATTGAGGAACCACTTTCACGCGCCGATTTGGGGTTCAGTTGCGTTTGCAAGCGTGGCGATTCCAATCGTGTAGCGCAAAGGAATTGCGAGTTTGCACTGATTGTTCTGCGGTATGTCTAAAATTGGACATGGCAGTTTGAAGAAAGTGACCGGTGTTTGCCAGTGTCAGACCGTTGGGCTTCGGATGCTGCTGCTGAAGGAGGGTTGTGCGGTACTCCACGAAGAGCTCCACAGAGAGTTCCACTCCCTCAATTGTTTTCGCACTGCAGGATCGGATTGGTTGCACAATTTGCAGGACAATCAGCTCGCAAGGAGTTTGGTTTAGGGTTGAAGGAAATACGTTCCAGTAAGTTGATGTGGGCAGACTTTGTGACGTTGGACTCTTGCGATGTTAGTGCCGCATCATGTGTGGCCAGACTCTGTCGAAGCGCTTCATAAATTTTCTCTGTTGTTTCATTGATTGTGTGCAAACTCCCACCCCTTCTGGATTCTCCGCTGTAACTGACACGACCTGCGCAACCGGTCACCACTTCGTCGCTTCTCCGGTCACAGCCGGTGTTTGTGGCTTCATCCGGCGCCTTCCGATCCATCTACCGGTGTCTGTGATGCCTTGTTTTTTGTGAAATTTTGGCAAGTCGACCATCAGTGACTTTCAAGTACTTCCACAAATTTATGAAAGACCCGTCCCAGTACTCCACTTGCCAGCAATCTCGAAGCAATCACGACAGTAGGAGGAAGTGTCCCTTTTTTTTTTCTAATCCGCTCATCAGATGCAATTTGCCAAAAATCTATCCATCAAAATTTTGGATCAAACACATCCTTACACTTACAAATCCAGGCTTCTTTCAAGCAGCCTGGTTATTTTGGACGGAGTCATCCCCAATTTCGCGCATGATGGATTTCTCTGAGTCGTGGTCCAAAAGCACCTGCGCCTGCTGGCCTAACTGTGGGCGGTGAGGGGTTAACCCAGTATCATGGATTCATGGCAGTCAATGAATCAATTGTAGCTGCCATAATTCATATTTGTGAAATTGGAGGAAAAGAGACAATAGTTGAAGAGATCCATTTAACCTGAAATGCTGTAGAGGCCACAAAATGGTCAATGGATGACTTTCAAGAATACTGTAGAAAAAAAGAATGCACCCATTGGTCTATAAAATAATTAGATCATGCATGGCAACATACCTCAGTGATAGGTCTCATCCTTTTAGAATTGACAACCGAAGGATTCCGTCATCATCTAAGGGTGGGGAAAGTCGAAAGAAGACACCATTACAGAAAATTCAAGCCTCAACAAGACTACAAATGCGTGATTTTTGGTACCTACGGGGTGCAATTACCAAAAAAAATTATATATATTATATATATTATTATTAGTTTGTTTTTTGAAAAAAAATATTAAATTTTTTTAATCTGATGTGGCACTGATGTGGCACTAACCAGTGCTGATGTGGTCGCAATGCAACCACGTCACATTTCAAATTTTCAATTTTCAATTTTTTTTTCTTTTTCCATAATTGTACCACGGGGGTGCAAGGCTAGCGGCCGTGTTGAGGGCTAAATTTTTTCCTAATGATACTTAGCATCTGTAAAAGGTAAGTTACTAAAAAAACAAATTTTCTCGAACCTTTCAATAGACCCAACCAAAAACCAAAAGAAATCTCCAAAAAATTTATTATCTTCATAATCTTGCCCATACTTTATCACCCCTACTTATCCCTTCTTGGTAGGATCCAAATATTCTTTCCTTGCATATGAAATTCTTTTCCAACTTGCGTCGAAATTAAAAAAATAAAAAAACAATGATTGACGGAAATGGGTGCCTGTAGAACGACCTTTCGACCAATTGCTAGGTCAAAGCCCAGCCACGTCCGCGACAGATTGACAGGTGTCCGAATCGCAATGGTGCGGAAGCCCTGCGTCTCATGTGCAGATGGGGCCTCCCTCCTATCCGAATGTGCCATGCATGCTGCCTACGTGTGCCACGTCCATCGAACGAGGAATTTTCGTACGAAAGCTGATATCATACCGGCACTACATGGACCTTGCCTCGGTTGCTGCCTCGGGCAGATGGACCTCCAGGCCTCCTTCCGCGAAGGCGAGGGTCCCCACATCGCGGGAGGCTTGAGGGGGAGGGCTCCCGTTGCATTAGGCTTCGTTTCCATGAGAGTTGGATCTGGAGGCCCCCATCCAGGGTGCTCACGGGCAGGGGAGGGCAAAATCTCATAATCTTCAGAGCTAGAAGAACCCAGGAAAGAAAGTCCGTTGGACGTCCGGAACCTCCAGCGCTGTTTGCGCCTTTTGTAGCGCTCGAGACCTGGAGGTCCAGTTTTGGACCCCCTCTTCAGGAAATGGAAATGGGCTCTTAACCCCCAAAAAACCGTTTGTTCCTTCGGGGGACAATTTGGGTCCGGGCAAGTTCCTATTGTCTCAATTTTGAGTGATATTTTTTGGGGATTTTTTGAGGTTGTGTATTTTTGCAAGAGCTTTGTGAATATATAATTTTTATTTTAATTGATGCTCGGGAGCAAAAGTTATGGCACAATAAGCAAAAATGGAGTTTGGTGGGCAACACAAAAAAAATCACAGAAAGTCAAAATAATTTTTTTTTTAAATTCTTTTCTCAAAGATTATATTTTTGTCTACATGTGAAGCTTTGTTTCATCCAATTTGGACTAATAATGAGAAAGTTATGGACAATCTTAGTTTTTCGGGCAATCTAGGCATCTTCTTGAAAAAATAACTTGTAGAATTCATTTTTGAGTGCAATTTTTAGAGTTTTTCAAAAAAGACTATTGGACAAGGTTAGATTTTCTTGTTAGAACAATCTCATCGTTGGGATTATTGTGATTCATTTCCATCTAAAAGCTATTAACAATTTAGTTTTTTCTTCAATATTGAACCCACCTCTACTTAATAATTTTTTAATGAGTGAAAATTACGTGTTTTTTTTCCTAAATTCTTTTTGGAGATTCTCAACTCAACTAATTAACATAAATAAGTAGAAAATCATAATCAGTAGTGCAATAAAATTCAACTAAAAAGATTCAAAGCCGAAAAATCTAGCCAAGCAAGGTGCAAAAAAACTTGTTTTCTTCACTTTAAATGCATATATCTTACAATCTACATGGTCAAATTTTCTGAAATTTCTTCCGCGTATTCATATACTAGTCAAGTATAAGATCTTACGGTTGGATATGTAAAAATAAACAATTTTTAAAAGTTCTTTTCTCTTTGCAATAGAAATGACAATTTTGAGTGGTTTTTGATAGGAAAATCGCCTTGGTCCTTTAGGGGTTAAGCACTAAGGTAGAACCATCCATTCCCAATTAGGGACCTAATTGCAACTGGTTCTAAAGATGGTACTCATTTTAGAACTTAAATGCAGGTACACCATAGATTGTTTATTGTTTATTGACCAAAATCGCCCATGTAATTAGTAATGTAATCGGTCAAACTTCGTGAGGCAAACCAATTGCCCAGTGTTCAACAAGAAATATTAGGTAATGGTGTATGCAGGACGCTACTTAAATCCTCTATTCAAAGTAGAACCGATAGGGGGGATTTTGTATTCTCCGGAATAAATGTAAACAAATAACCCCTACTTTGTGCCTTAAGAAGTTCTATGTTCTTCATCTCTCCTAGCTAATTTGGGGTCTTTGATTGCAAATATGAATTCAAAATTTGCAAATTTTATCATGTGCGGCTAATAAAAATTCCTAAGTTTTTCCCAGGGTAAATTCACCTTGTTGAGTCCACTTCAAAAGTGGAGGATTTGGCATCTTCCATGGTGTATTAAGGTAAACTACGCCTAATTTCAACGGCTTTCTAAAATTGCACAATATAGATTCTTGCCAAAAATGTATTTCCACTATTCATGAAAGTCTATAATTGGTTATCCTAAATCTTATTTTCCGTGCTTTGAAAGTTTATAGGTTATTAATTTGATGTCCAAAAAATGCATTCTAAGAGAATCTAGAAACCCAATTTTTACGACCAACCAAGATCTGACATATTATTTTTCAATACAATAATAGGAACTATGTTGAATTGCTTATTTGTGCAATTTTAGGTGTAGTTATTTTATGCTTTGCTAGATACTTGGGAGGGATTTATGAGGTAAATCATTCAAGGTTGAGGAGTGATATAAGACAATTTTGTTTATTGTAAGGAGGGTCCCTTCCTAAAGATGCAAAAGGGCCCCTTGCCTCATTAATAAACAATGTTATGTATAAATTTGCAAATTGCACTAGTAACTATCTTATTGAGCGTTTTGAGAAAGCCCATCTAAATCTAGGAATATTCATCCAATTCTCCAATAGTGGATTATCATGTACAGTAGAACCACTTTTAGTGCATAATGTCAGGAGTGTGCACTAAGAGAGGTTTATGCATTTGAAGAAGTCCAGTAATGGCCACTAACTAGAATGACATTTAACTACACTACTTTCCAAAAAAAGGCTTGAAATTGGGCCCACTCTACTAACTTTCTTAGTGCATATTATGTACTAATAGAGATGCACTAAGAAAGGTTCCATTGTATAGGGTAATGCTTCATGAGGAGGACTTTTGTGATAGCATGGCCTACCCAATGCCAAGGCATTAGATGACATTTGAGGCCTCTAAGAGATTGCAAATTATCTTGCATTTCCAAAGTGTGGGATCGCATGATAATTGCTGGCTAATGTGGCCGAAACCATGCCACGTCATTTTTTGGGAATAAAATAAAATAAAATAAATTGCTTAAAATGATATTTGCGAAAAAAAAACTTTTTTTTTGACAGCCCATACAGCTATTTGCAGAATCGGGCCAGATTTGGGAACGGGCCTGAAACAGCCCTCCAATGCCTTCCAATGTCATCTAATGTGTATAGCCACAAGTCCCGACTCCATAGGCAAGGTTGGGCCATAATATCGCAAGAACCCCAAATCCATTAGATGCAATCCAACATTAAATACCTTCTTTTAACCCACTAGATTTCTACATCTAAGTTTATTTTAAGAAAACATTCTTTTGTCTACTTTTCAACAATGTGATTAGCATGGTCTTTTGGTGCTTCATGGTTATTGTACAAGGTTGTGAATGAGTTCATGTAGGGATGAATAGAAAATGAAAACTTGCAAAACTGAAGGTCTGATGTCTAAATTCCACTCACGTCATAATTTATTTTGCCAAGACCATTCAAAGTCTACATCTGCCTTCTTTTCTCCACTTAAAGGTTAAACCATGTTACACCATATTACACTAGCACTAACCATCAATAAATTAACCCCTAAACATTCAAACACCGTTTTTGAGAACATAGTATTTTTGGGCAGCTCACTACCAATGAAGTTTTTATTTTTTTCTTTGAATTTTTCACATAACATTTTTCTAAAGAGTAGCTCTAATGCCCAACAAATTTCATAACTTTTGATTGCATTAATAAAAAGTTATTGTATGATATGTGATTTTCAATGCTCGGTAGGCAGCTAAAAAATTCTTAAAGAATCCCTTTTAATGTTTTATTTTTTTGAAATTGGTTCTTTAGATTTATATATAAATGGAAAGCTTTGAATCATTCCATTTTGATTAATGAGATGAAAACTATGAGGAGTTTTAGTTTGCAGGTAGTTATAGAATCTCTACTCTAAAATAAATTGAAGTCCTTTATTTAACACAGTTTTCAATATTTTTGAAAAAAAATAAAAAAACGTAGGGTGTAGATTGTTTATTACATCATTACTACCACTGGGATTGGCATTTTTCAATTCCATAATTAAATTCTTAACAATTTTGTGTTTTGAATCATTCTCTACTTCTTTCTACTTACTATTTTTTTCCTATATGTTGTACGTACAATTCCAAATGATCTAAAATTTCTCAATCATATAGCCAACTTGACTTCAAAAATTAATCCAAAGAGTAACACCATTTTGGACATTCTTTTATACAAATCTAACCTTGTGAAGTGTAGCTACCCGGATTTTCACAGGGACAAAAAACGGAATTTTCTCCATTCAAACACTAAATATCTTGCAATCTACATGGTGGAAAATTCTGAAATTTTTTCCACATCTTCTCAAACCAATACACTACAAAATCTTAGGGTTACATGTGTTTACAAATGATTTTTTTCTAAAATTTGGTACTTGTATTAGAAATGGCAGTTTTGGAGCGTTTTTGGTGAAAACATAGTCAAATACATTTAGGGGTTAAAATCATTTCTTCTACAGATTTGTACTGTGAAACCGTTCACTGATTTCCTCTCGTCACTTGCCACACATTCACTCATCAAATGATTTGACAGTTCAAGAGTGCCTAGCAAGCACAGTGGATAAAAAAATGTTACGAAGTTCCGCCGTCCCCCCGGATACTGCACCAAACTGAAGTCCATTCTGATTCCTTTTAGATAAGCTTTTACCTTTTCTGATTCCTATTCTAGACGGGTCATTAAAATAGAGTTGAGGACCTTGAGTTATCTGGAGCTTTTGGATTGTGGGAACTTGCCACATCATCAATCTAATGTGGTCGATAGAGTGCCACATCATCAATCTAATGTGGTCGATAGAGTGCCACATCATATTTCTTTAAAAAAATTAAATTAAATTAAAATTTCACTTTTTAGTTTTGGAATTTTTGGAATTTTTTGGAATTTTTTTTTTGGACAACGTATTGCTAGTTTAGAGCAGGGAAACAAGCCTAAAAGGACCCTCCCTTGCTTTCAGTTTTCTTATAATGCGGCGTGTTTTGCAATTAAAGCAGTGGGTAATGCTCCAACATGTTATACATAGCCTGTCTTTGTGCTCCTCATGGGTCTTTGGAGGAAAAGCCTACAGACAGCACGAGATTCAAAGCTTGCCGTAAACTAGCCACCCATCTTCAATTACAATGGTTTAGCTCACAGTTTGTCTTGAGTCTTCTGTGATCCTCGATGTGACTTTCGGTGCTTGTTGAGGAAAGGTACAGTAAAAACACTTAATCCTATCGACACTTGGTGTTACGAGTACCTCGTAACAGTGGAACTTACTAGAGACTGAGTTGGACTTAGCAGTTACATATCAGTTACTGGACTTTCTCTTTAAAGCCTGGTGAGAGAGACATGACTCTCACTCGACATTTTGTAACAATACCTCTTCAGATTTCGTGCAATGCAAGCGTCGACAACCTCCGATCCTAACATAATGTTGAGTCCCGATTGTCCACGCTCACTGACTCAGTAGGATGATGTGTGCTCAGAATCAATGCATCTCCGTTCAACGGGCACTGTGAATGCCCTCATACAAGAGGTGTCAGAAAAACATGCATAATCATCATAGCACAGTATGTGAAAGTGTGTGCTCAGTACGTAAAAGTCGATAGAGGCCGAGGGAGGTGAAAACGAAGGAGTGCAGGATGTGGGATTACGAAGGCGGGAGGTAAGGATTGCAACATGTGCCTCTATCGACTTTTTGAACAATCAAGTTCGCTATTACACGTTGAATTTGAAGATCTGGTCGTGGAGCCCGGCGAGACCGAAGTTCCAGCAACGGAGGAAAACGATCTGGTCGTGGAGCCCGGCAAGACAGAAGTTCCAACAACGGAGGAAGACGATCGATCGGTGGTGGTTCCGGTCGCGGCACAGGCGGTTTCGGAGATTACTCAACCTACCGAAGCGGAATCACGTCCTTACGGAATTTGGAATGCTCCGGAGAGCTACATCATTGCCTTGTTCCAGTTCACGGTGGTCGATCCGCAAATTTTTGTAGATGATGCCCATTCGCCACGGCTCGCATATCATTTGCGAACGCTATTCCCGCCTCGCGACTGTTCCACAGAGCCCCAATTTCCTTGAACGGATCCCATGAAAATGGATCGAAGATGCTCAACGACTGATCGACGTTGCTGTTGTTGCTGTTGGGCTTCTTGTTGGTATGGTGGTCGTATGTATTCATCGCCATCTCAATCTGCAAATGTACTGATCTTTGTACTCCAAACAATTAATGTCAAGTAACCAAGCTAAGAAATGGTATTCAACAATTGGTCTCGTTCGAGAACTTGCAGTGAGACCAAGGATTTCTGTGATGTCGGAGGACATGAAACTAGTGAGAGCTTTGATGTTTCATAAAGGTCTCTAATGTATGTTGAGCGCCGGTTGTATCAAGAATTGTTGAAGTCTTTCCTCCAGAATTCCAGACGGTTCCAGTCAGTTGGCACGGCGTATCAAGGGCCAGCGAGCGTAGGGTTTTCGGGAAGGGGGCTACACCTAGTCCTCAAGAGCTAGCAGCGCCGTTATGAACCTGATCTGCGAGGTTCGTGCAGTAGGAGCAGCCGGATGTGCAGCAGACCACGAGCGCCGTGGCAGGTGATGATTGGTGGAGAAGCTTCTCCGAACGATACGCTCCGGAGTTCCTGACGATAGCAAGTCGACGATGCAGACCTGATCGGCATGCGAGTGCTAGGGAAGCGTGCGAGGAAGGCAACCTGTTCCAGTAATGACAACCCTGGTTGTCGTTGTTGATTCTTTAATGGCACTACTATAAAAAACGATACAGGAGTGCGAGGAAAATGGAACGACGAATCACAAGAGATGGATCGGGAACGAGCTGTTGATGAAGGCGGGCCACCCCAGCTAGGAGAGATGGGGCCTGAATGGGTGCCATTTATCCAACAACAAATTCAATCAGTTTTCCAAGCGGCAATCCCACATATTATCCAACAAATCTCACAGCAAACCTCGGTGCACCCCCCCTTCAGTTTCTCCAACCAATAGCATGCAAACTGCTGCTGCCGGATTGCATGGATCGGATCGATGTCGGAGCAACCATGCTGGGGATAAAGAGTTGAGAATAGCTAAGCCTGAGAAATTTTCCGGCAAAAAAGGAGGAGAGATCTTTAAATGGTTTGCCCAACTCCGGCTAGTATTTCGAGGTAATCCACGAATTTATCAATGTGACGACGATAAAATTGCATATGCACTTTCCTATTTAACCGGGGCCGCCCAAAATTGGGCAATGCCTCTTTTGCAAGCGGTGGATGAAGGACGCCACCATGACCTCCTAGAGAATTATGATAAATTTCAGGAAGCCATGGTTGCCATTTATGGAGATATCGATCGACGGAGTAATGCGGAAGACCGCCTCGCTAAGATTAAACAAACGGGATCAATTGCTGGTTATATATCTACATTTAATGAACATGCAGCATAAGTAGACTGGAACGAATTGAGCTTGATAGCAAGGTTTCAGGGAGGTCTTAAGGACGAAATTCATGATTCTATAGCCACTGCAGAAACACAGCCTCATGGACTTCAAGAGTGGATGGCCATGGCCTCGCGAATTGACGACCGGCTATGGGCTTGATGTCAGAACCGACGTGCTCCAGCATCCTCTTCCGCCCCAAGAGAATGTGCAAGTCGGTTCCAAGCCACATCTGGGACATCTGGGCCCACCCCAATGGAGCTCGACGTCATTCATAGCACAAGACCAATTGCAAGAACAGCCGCCGAACGCTTGGAGTACCAACGTCAAGGGAAGTGTTGGGGTTGTGGTAAACAAGGTCATATTCGATCCCGGTGTCCCACAAACCCTTCTAAACCCCTTAACTTGGCAATCTTAGAAGAAGTAGAAGAACAACAAAGGTCGGGAAAAGATATGGCCCGGGACTGAAGGCAGGGAAGTAGTGCCCGGGCATTAGGAAGGTTGAACCTGTCACAACCACTCTATGTGCAATACCCAAATTATGTAACAATTTTGATAAATACAAAAATTGTGTTACTGCTTTATGTATCCATGCTACTATTGATCCAAAAACACATTTAACACTAAATGCTCAAGTAAATTTCTTGCCGGCTATTACCCTGGTGGATTTTGGTGCAACTGGTGTATTCTTGCATCCTAAATTTGCTCAAGAATGTAATGCTAACATTAGAATTAAATCCACCCCACGGGTGGTTCGAGTTATTGATGGCCGACTAATTAATTCTGGGCTTATCACCCATGAAGCAACCGTGGAATTAATGGTGGGAGACCACCATGAAATTTTGGTGGCTGATATCATTAATACGGGACGTTATCATTGTATTCTTGGCACTCCGTGGTTAGTCCGACATGACCCTACCATTCGGTGATCCCAAAAGAAGGTACTCTTTGAATCCAATCATTGTCAAAAAACTTGTATCTTACGGTCAAGGGAGAATTACACTCCAAAGCCGGTCACACAAAGACCTCCAATTAAGATTCAAGAAGCACACGAATTTCCATATGAATTAATAGGTACCAGTGGGTCCAAACAAGACAAGCTACGGCCGGCAATTTCATTGGTACCTCTTACACCTATTCCAGTTTCGCCAAGGGTATTTCGAGGATTAGTAAAAAAGGCGGCTGTTTATTCTTTAGAAATTTTGGAATTGTCAGTTGCGGATACAAACTCAATACCCTGTGAGTATGAGGAGTTACACGAAGCATTCAGTGAAGAAGCATCAAATGAACTTCCAAATCACGGACCGGCTGATATGAAAATTGAATTCAAGGATGGACAAGAACCTCGTAATACAGGATTGCAACCTATGTCCCCAATGGAATTGGAAGAAGTTCGACGATATTTGGAAGAAAATTTAGGCAAAGGCTGGATTCGTCTGTCAAAATCACCCGTTTCGGCCCCAATTGTCTTTGTTCGAAAGAAAGACGGATCCATTCGATTTTGTGTGGATTACCGGAATCTCAACAAGGTCACAATACGAAACCGCTATCCATTGCCGTTGATTCCAGAGCTCACGGACCGGTTGACTGGTGCTAAGATATTCACAAAACTGGATATAAGACAAGCTTATCACAGAATACGTATGGTACCGGAACATGAATTTAAAACAACATTTAAAACACGTTACGGTCTATTTGAGTATTTGGTAATGCCATTCGGGCTAACAAACGCCCCAGCCCAATTTCAAGCTCATATGCAAAATATATTTAGCGACCTCCTAGACATCTCCGTTGTGATATATTTGGATGACATCCTTATATTTTCGGAAACCTTGATGGCTCATCAACAGGTGGTCCAAGAGGTACTACAACGGTTGCACAAGCATGGCCTTTATGCTAAAGCTTCAAAGTGCGAGTTTCATTGAGACTCTGTGGAGTTTTTGGGAATGATAGTGTCGGCCAACGGAATTGAGATGTGTAAAGACAAAATCCAGGTTATTCAAGAGTGGCCAATTCCAGCTACAATTAAGGAACTTCAAGCATTTCTAAGATTCACAAATTTTTACCGTCGATTTATAGTGAATTACTCAAAGATTGCAGTTCCACTCACTATGCTGACGAAGAAAGGTCAAAGATTTGAGTGGTCAATGGAGGCAGATACCGCTTTTAAAGACCTTCGTTCTAGGTTTCTACAATCACTGATATTGCTCCATCCAAGATTCGACCAACCATTTGTCGTTGAGACAGATGCATCAGACACAGCAACTAGTGGGATTCTTTCCCAAAAAGGGGAGGACGAGCACCTCCATCCTTGTGCATATCGAAGTTCTAAGATGACACAAGCAGAGAAAAATTATGACATATATGATAAAGAGCTGTTAAGCATTGTGTTGGCATTTCAAGACTGGCGAGTTTATTTAGAAGGATCTTCACACCAGGTGCGGGTAATCTCTGATCACAAAAATTTGGAACAATTTTTGTCCACAAAACAACTCAACAGAAGACAAGCTCGATGGGTAGAGTTTCTCTTGGCTTTTGATTTTACCATTCAACACCGACCTGGTTCATTAAATGGTAGAGCGGACGTCCTCTCACGGCGAGTTGATGTCAGTGATGGACCAGACAACGATCCAAGGCCATTGCTTCGATTAGCAGCACTAGAAGCCATAACCCCAGTGTGGACAGATGCACACATTTTGGACCGCATTAAGGCCCTTATTGGAGAAAATGTCAAATTCAAGCCCATCTTGGCATTTGTTGAAAATAATCCGGAAAGGGCTCCTAGGGATATTAGATGCCGTTTTCAAGGTTATGCATTTGAAGACGGACTTTTACGACTGGAGGGTGCTATCGTCGTCCCAGATAACGAAGAACTCCGAAGAGAAATTTTACGATCTAGGCATGATGCGCCAACAGCAGGACATCAGGGACGTGCAAAGACATTAGATTTGGTGGCTAGGAATTTTTATTGGCCTACATTGTGCCGTTATGTTCATCGATACGTTGATGGGTGTGATCTATGCCAACGATCTAAGCCGACCCATCAGCCTCGTTATGGATTACTCCAACCAATACCGGCGGCAAAGTCACCATGGAAACGAGTTACAGTGGATTTCATTGTAAAGTTACCTAAGAGTAAGGCATACAACTCCATTTTAGTGGTGGTGGACAAAAACACCAAATTGGCTCATTTCATTCCTACAAATGAATCAATTGGTGCTAATGCCATGGCAACATTATATTTAAATTATGTCTGGAAACTCCATGGAACGCCTCAAGAAATAATATCGGATCGTGGGCCCGTGTTTGTTTCGAAGTTTATGCGACGCTTATGCCAGCTACTTTGTATTCAACCATCAACCACAACGGCTTTTTAGCCGCAATCAAATGGCCAAACGGAGCGCATTAATCAAATATTGGAGCAATTTCTTCGGATGTTTACAACACAAAGGCAAGATGATTGGGTGGATCTCCTGCCTTTGGCGGAGTTTGCGTATAATAATTCAAAACATTCATCAATTGGATGCTCTCCGTTTTACGCTACATACGGCTACCACCCTTCTTTATCTTTCACAACACCAACAACGTCCACCGTTCCAGTGGCGGAGGACAGGATTAGACATTTACAAGAAGTCCACAAAGAAATAAAGACCATGATTGATATTGCGGGTAGACGGGCAAAGCGATATTACGACCAAGGTGTAAAATTGCAACCAATCTTCCGAATTGGTGAAAAGGTGTTCCTTCGCCACGACAACATTTCTACCACAGCACCTTCAAAGAAATTATCACCAAGATTTCTAGGACCTTTTTCTATTATGGCTAAGTTATCAGAGGTGGTTTATAGGCTAAAGTTACCACAACATCTTCGCATTATGACACATTCCATGTGTCCCTCCTTCACAGATATACTCAAGACACTATCGAAGGCCGGCGGCCGCAACCTCCTCCTCCAATTGTAACGCCACAAGGAGATATCAAATGGGAGGTGCACGCGGCCCTAGATTCTCAGCATCACGGTCGTTGGAAGAAATTACAGTATTTGATATCTTGGGAGGGCTACGGACCAGAAGAAAACTCCTGGGAACCGGTGGAGAATTTACAAAATGCTTCTGATGCAGTTAAAGATTTCCACCGCCTCCATCCCGATGCGGTAGGGCCTCGGCAACGACTTCATTAACTAATAAGAATATATTCTAGAGGGGGGGTAATGTTACGAGTACCTCGTAACAGTGGAACTTACTAGAGACTGAGTTGGACTTAGCAGTTACATATCAGTTACTGGAATTTCTCTTTAAAGCCTGGTGAGAGAGACATGACTCTCACTCGACATTTTGTAACAATACCTCTTCAGATTTCGTGCAATGCAAGCGTTGACAACCTCCGATCCTAACACTTGGTGCAAAAATGACATCTTTTGCTCTAATAGTTTCCACCAATCTTGGGGGCACTTATCCCTCAATCTCCCCCCGATTAAACTGTCCGCGTGAGTCAGATTAGTTGTACTTCTTTCCTTTTATTTTTTAATGCAATGGTCACCGTTCCCCCCCCCCTCTCAAAAAGCACTTAACCTTAGCCCATAAGCATTGATTTCAAGCTACATTATCTATCACTGTGCTTCCTGCCATTTTGCAATTGGATATGAATGAAAATATTTACATTTACTTTTTAGAAATGAAATCATAAGTCTTTTACAATAGACGTGGAAAAATTTGGAATTATTATAATTTTTTTAAGAAAAAAATGAACAAAATTCATATCAAATACAAAATATACTTAAAAATTCTGAAATTTTCACCATAGATGTATATTATAGTGCATAACATCATGGTATGAACAAAAATTGCATTCTCCTAAAATCAAAAAATCAACAAATTGTGGTTATAGGTCCAAAGTTCATATTGCTATTAAATATTGAAATTTATAGTTATTTCAAAATTTCCAATTGGTATAGAAACTAAACTTGATAAGCTTCATTTCATTAATTGGACTCAAATTCCCAAAATATAATTTTTATATTTTGTTTAATGAGGTGAGAGTTATTAAGAATTTCAGTTTGTAGGTAGGTTTGGAATCCAGAGACTCCATACCTTCCCACAAATTGGAATCCCTCATAACTCTCACCTCATTATACAAAATGGAGTGATTCAAACTTTTCCACTCTTACATGTTTCCTTAGAACCACTTCCAACTTTTTCATTTTTCAAAAAATGATTTTTGAAGGACTCTTTTGAGCTGCCCGGGCTGCCCGCCGAACGTGGAAAATCACATATCATGCAATAACTTTTTTATTGTGTAGTCAAAAGTTATGAAAATTGTTGGACCATAAAGCTACTCCTCAGGCACATGTTTTGTGAAATTTTCAAAGAAAAAAAATAAAAACTCCGTTTGTAGTGAGCTGCCCAAAATCGCTATATTGCAAAAAAAAGGGTGTTTGGTCCTTTAGGGGTTAAACACCAACTCCATAAAAGGCACACAATCATGGCATATATATAGTGTGCATGCTAGAAATTTTGTACATTTATGAAAGCCAACGCATATTTGCCCTGAGTTTAGGGTATACAAAATGATTCAATGAAACACACTATTCTGTTATGAAATTGAAACGTGTGTTTTGCTCCATTGCTTTGACATTTACAGACATTGTTTGTTTTTTATTACAGTTCTGCATCCATGACCACTTGGCAACTCAAAATGGAACATTACACAGTCAAGAATGTACAAAGTGAGGTTTCATTACTTAGAAGCTTCAATATTCACACATGCATCCTTGTGATTCGATTAACCATGAGGACAAGCCATCAATGTATCAACTCCTGCTAAGTCTTACATGTTGCCAATTTAAACCCTAAACCCTGAAACCCAAGACAATGGTCCAAATCCGGAAACTAGGACAGGTTTTAGTTAGATGATGTGATCCTTTTCAAAAGTAGAATGGAAAAAGTAGAATGGAAACCCCAAGATGAAACCCCAGTTTAATTTTTTAAAACCCACTCACTATCATCCAGCTGTGCACATCAACCAAAGTGTGCAAGCTGTAGTTAGTGTCTCTTTGAGTTGGCAATATGGTTTGGTCATAGAGTTGGTTTATGTGGATTGTTGTAACATTTTGTTCTTACATCAATCCTTACACTAACTGAGTGGAAATCCTACATTAGCAGTAGCAGTCACAGACATGTGAACAAATCTGCACTGAATATGCGAGGACCTGCTTTAAAACACAAGTCAGATTGAATTGTGGAAGTAACTCTGCTAGAAGTATGGAATAATAAAATAAGAACCAAACAGTTTTAGGGCCGCTTTACACCAAGAGTCAGGGTAAATTTCCTGTGTCAGAGGCCAAGAATCCTGACTTCTGGTTGGACAAAAGGTTGAAATCAACCCCAACCCCTTTACACCAAGAGGCCAGGCCAATTTGGTGGATTGAATTTTTTATTCCAAAAAGATATGATCTGACATGGCCCGAGCTCGCTAAATTGGGTGCACCAAAAATGGAAGGCCAATTCTTGGCCTCGGGGCTAATGACAAATTTCAATTAAAAAAAAGTTTTTTTATAAAAAATTATTTTTTTCAACAAATCATTATCGTTGAATTTTGTGCAATCGGCCTCATGGGGAATTGGACTGGCCTCTAGTGTAAAGTGGCCCTAAAAATTTCAACCCTTCTCTCTTTCTTTTGTAAGTTTTATTGAATCGGCCCAGCTTCTTGGCCTTAAGGCCTTTACATATGAGAGAATTGGCCCCCGTTATAATCTTATTCTAATGGGTAGTTGAGGCCAGCCTCCAGCCCAAAAGGAACTGAAATTTTGTGCAATGGGCTTGAAGGAGAATTGGCCCGGCTTCTCAGTGTAAACCAGCCCTTAGAAACCCAGCTACTGCTTTGATGTTCCCCTAGCTTTTGTGAAGTAGATTTCAATGTACTGTACTGTGCTGCCAAAGCTGTAAGGTCTATCTGCAGAGCTATCTGCATAGGCCAGTTCCTCTTTTTTGTTCAACCCATTTTTCAGATAAAGCACCTATCAAAATATATGCAGTAGAACTCTCTCATCATTTCAAACTTCCAAATTCTTCATATCATCTCTGTTTTGTAACTTCTCATACCATAGACGCAGGAGTTTGTTACTCTAGCATCATGTAACGTACGTAAGGTTGTACCTAGTAATATTTGTGGATCAATAGAGTTAATCATAAAGTGAACCCCAGTTTGTACAAGGGATGTCACAGCAAGGTTAACTCATAATAATACAAAAGAAACGCAACACTCCAATTTGGATGTTCCAAGGAGTTTCGTCCGCTATGTTTTCTCAAACTTTTGGCTCCTTGTCTCTCATTGCATACACTTTAACCCCTAAATGCCCAAGGCCTTTTTTCTGCTAAAAAACACTCAAAATCGCCATTTCTATAGCAAAGAATAAAAAAAATTGAAAATTGTTTTTTTTTGCACATCTAATTGTAAGATCTTACACCTGACTAGTATAAGAATGTGTGGAAGACCTTTCAGAATTTTTGACCACATTGATTGCAAGATATTTGTGTTTAACCCCTAAGGGACCAACATGCGTTTTTTGGCCGTATAGAAATTTTGGGCAAGTACGTGTGACTAGAGATTTCAATATTTGAGGCTGAAATTTTAATAGAAGGTGGGGGCAAGGAATATCTTCATGTGTACCAAGTTTCATGACATTTCGAAATACGAGTCAAAAGTTGTGACCTAATATGTTACTTTTTTTTTGTAATTGGGCAGTTTGGGCAGATAAAAAAAAATCATTTTTTCCGGAATTTTTTTGAAATTGGTTCTCTACATTTATATATACTTAAAAAGCTTTGAGTCATTACATTTCAATCAATGAGTCAAAAGTTATGAGGGTTTTTGAATTGCGGGCAGTTGTGGATTCTCTACTCTAAAAAAAACTTTAAAGTCGTTTATTTAACTCCATTTTCAATATTTTTGGAAAAAATTAAATCCTAAGATGTAGATTGATTATTACAACATTACAACCGTTGGGATTGGCATTTTTAAATTCCATGATTAAATTTTTAACAATTTAGTATTTTGAATCATTTTCTACTTCTTTCTACTTACTATTTTTTTCCTATATGTTGTACAATTCCAAATGATGTGAAAATTTTCAAGCATGTAGACAACTTGTTTAGGAAACTAAATCCAAAGAAGCACCACCTTTATCGCCATTTTTTCATTGAAAAGTGAGCTTGCAAAGTGCAACTACCCGGTTTTTCGCAGGATTGAAAAAATGGTTTTCAAGACTTTGAATGCCTATATCTTATGATCCACAGGGTGGAATTTTCTGAAATTCTTACCACATGTTTTCAAAATATCATACTACAAGATCTTATGGTTACATGTGTCAAAAAAAAAAAAATTTCAAAAATTTGGTAGTTGTATTAGAAATGGCACTTTAGGGGTTAAAGTGAAAAAAACAAGTTTTTCAACACATTGTGGGACTAGATTTTATGACTTTGAACATTTTTAACTTAAATGTTTTGCACTACAAAGTTTTGAGCTTTAAATCCTTATAGTAGAAAACTGAGTTGAGAATCTAGGGAAAAAAAGAAAATCCAAAAAAACTTAATTTTCATTACTACAAAAAATTGCTAAGTAGAAGTAGGTACGAGATAGAAGGAAAATCTAAAATATTAATATCTTTTGTATGAAATTAAAAAGCAATAATCCCAATGGTGAGATTGTTCTAGCAAAAAGACTAAACCTTGTGGAACTTTTTTTTTTTTTCTTAAATTGGTAAAATTGCATTCAAAAATGAATCCTACCAGTTATTTTTTTTAGGAAGATGCTCTAAGTGTCCGAAAAACAAGATTGTCCATAACTTTCTCATAACAAATCCAAATGAAATGAATCAAAGCTTTCCGGATAGACAAAAGTATAATCTATGAGAAAAAAAAATAAAAAAATAAAAAAAAAATTGCAATTTTTTTCTTACTGCCCCCCGTCCCCTGCTTTGAGCTTATTTGGGCATAATTTTTTTTCCCAGGCGCTGATTGAAAAAAAAATTATATTCCCACAAAGCTTAGCAGTTTTTCTATCTTGTTAAAAAGTTTCGGAAAATCACAACAAAATTTCAGACCGTAGGTACCTGCCTGTAATTCCATTTGTCCCCTGAAGGGACAATGGGCCTCTAAGGGTTAATATCAACTCTAATAACTATCAGGAAACGTCCTCACATTCCTTGCAAGTAGTGTGATCCTATGATTGTGCTCAAATGAATCAATAGCGATTTTCCAGTTATACAAGAAAGTGACAGCAAAGCTTGTGACCTGCATGAATCAATAGCCTGGAAAATTTATTCACCGCATCTTTAGAGCTTTTCTAAACTCACTCTACTAAGGTAAATGACCCCATTGCGGTCAAATGACCCATGATGGACAACTAATGACCCCATTGTGGTTTTTTAGACCACAATCAATGCCTTACATGGTAGTTATGGAGTAATTAGTGACCTCAATAGGTACTTCCAACTTTTTAGTGTAAAATTCTTTGTAAAAACTGACTTTTTAGGTCTTCCATGTTTGAAAATGTTGTGACTACATTGGGTAGGAAGATGACCATATTGGATTCAGATTCTGTTGGTCATGAAGTAGCCTACAGACTCCTATGGGCTGATCACTTCAAAAATTCAGAACTAATTCATACTTGATCCAAAAAATGTAATTTCAAATACCCTCACTGTCTCTCACACTTATCTTTGTGTAGGAAAAAATTTGAAAAATTTCAGCAATGGCATGTAGGCACACTCCTAATTCTGACTGCAATGGGGTCTTTTACCTTATACTGCACAGTGGAGGGACAAAAGTTCTGTCGTTTTTTCTCCTGAACTCTGTACTCGCAAAACCAACCTCTTCACCAAAGACGGCATTTCCTCACCAGAATCAAGCTCGATATGGCTGAAAATTTGCAGAACAATCATTTAACAACTTGGATTGTGTGCATTTATTGGTCATCATCATCATCTAGCATTGTCTTCCGCAACAGTGAAAACAAAAAACAACAGAACTTTTGTCCCCCCACTGTACTGTACAGATGATTTCAATTTTGTGATTTATCTTCCACCATATGATTTGGAGATACTCTAATTTTTTTCCTGCATCATGACGAGTCTTGCTGAATAGCAATCCTGGAACATTGTCGACTGTACCATACAATTGTGTAGGGCACTTTTTTCAGTGGGTAGTATTAGGGCCTCTTCACACTATGGCCATCTAAGTCGAGAGGCCATGGAACTCTGCAATATGATTGGTGGAACTGACAGACCCTGCAATATGATTGGTGGAAACGACGGACTCTCGACTTGGACGGCCATAGTGTGAAGAGGCTCTTAGCTGCATGATATAGTGAAGCTATGAACCAAATAACAGTTCATAAAAAAAAGGATTCATTGAGTATAGAGCAATGCCCACAGAGGAGGGGATTGCGGGAAAACAAGCGTCGACGAGGAGGACATTGTGCGATGTAAACTATTACCAAGGAAATTAGATTTCATTAACAAAATAGATTAAATTTGGATTAAAAAAAAAGTTGAAATGTGCAATTACATAGGCAAACTTGTGTATTCGGGCATTATGACCTATTTGCGGACCGGAACTAGCCCAAGAAATGAACAAGTGCTTTCTTGGCAGTGGTCTACATGATAAAGTTTGTATTCAATAATTCTGTTGAAGCTTGTAGCTTGAGTCATGAAAAACAAAATTCTTCTTGATTTTGAAGCTTTGTGGGGTAAAATCTTACAACTACAAAATAGGTTACAATTATTTTTGGTCTTCACATTTGAATTTTAATAAATTTAGCACTTTTAAGCTCACAATAATTTGAAAAAGATCAATACCTTAAATCAGGCTGTTTGTTTGTTTGTTTGTTTGTTTGTTTTGTTTGTTTGTTTTGTTTGTTACGTTGAGATCTCCCGGACCGTGCATTCCACGGCCGCGTGCTTGGTACCGTTGGAAAGCTCTCGCCGAGGAGGGGTGCACGGGCTTGGTTTTATGGCGTTTGGACCTATGGTGCAAAAGTTATTGAATTTCAAAGTATTTATTGATTAGAAAATTAGAAAATTACTTTTACTTTGATTTTGGTGGCGTTCTTGCTACTGGGAGTGGAACCGGGAGTGGAACTAGAAGTGGATGAAAATTGGGCCAACGGCACAGGGCCACATTAGTTTCTATGATTTTTGAATACCTTTAAAACATATTACTAACATATTTTGATTTCTTTTGAAGATGAATGAATTGTGCAAATGCTATATTTGTAAATTTGGCTATTATAATCATAAGTTTGTAATATATTTTATTGTAGTGAGAATTAAAAATACAAATGCATGATTTGTAGAATGAAAGTGTTGATAACTAAATAAAATCAATTGGGAGTTCTATTAATATTTTACTTCATAATTCCTCTCTCTCTCTACTTGACAATTTGTGATGCTTGACAATTTATGATGGTATTTTACATCTTTAGGGGTTAGTCCATACTTTTGTAAATTCACTATTTGCGAGTTTTATCATCTCAATGAGGCTTTAAGATTTATAGGTTGTAAGCGGTTGAATCATAATCCACAATGATTTTCATTTTTCTATTTTTTGATACACCCCTCATCTTATGATATTTATTTTTGTTCTCTTCATATCACCCAAAATTATAGCATCTTCTTTGAGAGTATGGTAATTATCTCTAGTTTAGAGCATTGTTGCAGAAAAGACGCATCCTTCATTGCATTTGTAGCTCAACATGTACTATTTTCCTAAAGAAGGCTCTATGTTTAAATCATGTAAGACATGGCTTTGACAAGTTCTTCTAAACTTCTAAGTACTCCTAAAGCTCTATTATAACATTATTTTGTAGGGGATTTTTTCTCATCCTTGAGAAAAGAACTCCAAAGTGAAAAAAATTATATTAAGGTCATCAGCCCATTGTGGTCAAACTTTGGAATCTACCCTCATGCCATTGTTGAAATTTTTCAAATTTTTTCCCACACGAAGATAAGTGAGAGAGTTAGTGAAGGCACTTGAAATTACATTTTTTGGACCAAGAATGAATTAGTTATGAATTTTTGGAGTGATTAGCCCATAGGGATCTATAGGCCACCTCATGACCAACAAAATCTGAATCCAATATGGTTATCTTCCTATCCAATGCAGTCACAACATTTTCAAATATGGAAGACAATAAAAATCAGTTTTTTACAAAGAATTGTACACTGAAAAGTTGGAAGTACCTATTGAGGTCACTAATTAATCCAAAACTACTATATAAGGCATTGATTGTGGTCTAAAAAACCACAATGGAGTCATTAGGTGTACATCATGAGCCATTTGACCACAATGGGGTCTTTTATCTTATATGCTTGCTTTCAAAAGTCTAGATGCTGAGCCAACTACAATTTTTAAAATCTATAACTAAATTCCTTCCAAGTATCTAGGAAAGGATGATACCCTCCCATGAAGGGGAACATTATTGATGGCTATGCAATGTTATGACCACAAATTTGATGTTAAAAAATAAATTTGAATGGAAATAGAATCTTCCCAAATTCCTATTTTGGTGTGGCAAGAATATATAAATTTCTTAAAAGACTGAATGACTTTGAATTTTGAATTTTGCAAGTTCTCAGTACGGCTATGGCGTACGGGTTCTCGAGGTGTCCATGGCTATGGAGTTCATCGTTCTCAATCAAAGAGACAGTATTCTTCAACTGTGAAATCTGTTGATTACAGTTTCCTCTCTTCCTGTGCGATTCGAAACTTTGATTCTCAGCTTCGCTGAAACTGCATTGAACTGGAATTCTATCTCAATCCTTCTGACCATGTAAATTACCTTCCTGTAGATTCTTACATTAATTGAGCCTGTGAGCATCTGCGGCTGAAGAACGGAGGGACGTTCTGAAGCTATTGGAATGGCTTTCCTCTTTAGAGATTTTTCTTGCGATCGAGCGACTAGCATAGAAAACCTGTCTCGCTTATGGACTGCCGATAATGCGGGGCTAGTCAAGAGAATTAATTTATGACTAGCGCACCCAGCTCTGCTCTATCGTGAAGACGAGGAAGTGCGTAACCAATCACATTGTGAGCAGATCGTCCTCCGACACAGTGCGCATTTAGCTAGGGCTGGTATCGTTGGTTGAAATGTCCGGGGGCCACTATGACGAAGCACAGAAGCGTGGAATGTTGCGTGAATCTCCTTCTTCAAGTAAGTTGCTCTTCAAGCCTCCTCAAGTCATGTAATTCAGGGTTACAAGAAACGAATTCTTCCGTTTTATTTCATTATGGAGTTGCGTTCTTGACTGCGGTTTTTCCGAAAGACTTTTTTTGAGGAGTCTGTTCTTATGATGTGAGTACACATGCAAAGATTAGACATTCAAATTCTACTGAACTAGAAATCCGAGAACCGAATAATACGGCTTTATTCTGTTTCCAGTAACTCTGATGTAATTATTTGTCAAGACCTGTCCAAAAAATGTTAAGCCTGACTTTAGAAACGATTGCTTCTATCAGAGCAGCTCTTCATAACTTCTGACTCCTTCATGTTGCACTTGGCATATTAGGCTCCAGAGATCGCAGAAGACGACGGTCAGTACTTCCTGTCACGAATCAGTCGGAAATTAGAGATTCGGCGTCTCCTTATACCCCGGCTCCAACTGTGAGAGAGGTGATCAACAGGGAGCAATTTGCAACCCTTGCGTTCGAGACACCTCCTGCACGAGCAAGTATGACTCCTCTAATTTTATTCATCTCACTAAACCTAATCAGATGCTGTTATAACTTTTTATTACTTGCTTTCACTTTTTCATGGTTGGTTGTTGGAAATGCTTGTGTTTTGAAACCTACGACTTTGTAATGACACCTAGTGATTCTGCTTTGTGCAGCGCCAGAGGATAATAAAATCCCCGTGTTCAACCAGTTTAGCGTAGGAAGGGGAGGAAGTGAAGTGTCGCCAGGAGTATTCTATGGCTCAGCTGCTGGTAAACCTGCACAGCAACCTCCTCAAATTGACCGTCTCTTCAACGAGATCCAGAACGATCTTGCTTCGAAAAGTACACTAATTGCAAGGTATCTCATGAAATGATGGCATTAAACGACGATAAAATGTAATCAGACTATTCTTTTGTAGAAAACAGTTGGATTGAAATTCGCACTGTCAATGTGGTAGATCTATCTTAAACACGTCGTTGCTATTAAAAATTCTGCTGCGACTTTCAAGTTAAAAATTCAACTGCGACTGTGTTGCACCGTAATCAGGGAGGCTATCTGGGCAACGTTTCCAAGGCAAGATCAAGCACTTCAATTTGCCGACAGTCATGAAGACCTGAATCTTGCAGTATTTCAGTATCAAGATCATGTGACTGGACAGCGTCGATTTCTCTCAACCACGTATAACGAGTTTTGGCGAAGGTAATTCTTTTGCTCTACATAATCGTGCTAATTTTCTTGACCACTTTATGATCATTTTCATCAATGGACTTCTTTATACAGTATCCATTTCTTAACGGTGGAGTCATCGTGATAATCCAGTGAGACAAATTTGTCGGAATTGATAATTTGGGGTTTTGCAAGCAAAAGAGAGGCAGCGCGTGTCTTCGAAGTTAGCTACTGATCAAAGATCTGTTTTGAATCAGGTACGGCAAACTGCGATCAGGGTATAAGCATCACTACGAGATTATTCGCCAGGTAACATCAACCACTATTCCCTTCTCAGTGGCTTATACCGATCGATGTCATTCTTTCCGCTCTGGACAGTGTTTCATGGTAGCGGTCTTCTCTTGCCATATTGGTTCACTCCAGCATTAATGACCATTGGGAGGAAATCAGGACTAAATTTGAAGTCATGAGGTAGAAGCTAGATAATAAGCAAGTTGGCTTCACTTGGCAGGGCAGACCTTGTCATCTCTACTTCGATCTAGAATTCGACCGTCTTGCTAACACGGAAGCTAATGGGGAAGTTATGGTAGACACACTGCTTTCAATTACAGGTCGCACTCTTTTTGATATCTTCAGCATCCACTATGATCCATCCTGGACTCTGGAGCTTGATTCATCAACAGCAGGTATGAGTGACATGCAATGCCTGTTTCAAACTTCCTTGTAAATCAGTTTCAGCATCTTGTGAGCTACCGTTTTTTCAAGAAATGCTCAAGATGCCAATTCTGGGTTAGCTGTCACAGTATCGGCTGTGCTATATCTCATTTATTTGACTCGAGAGGGAGTGCATGGATATTATTCTGGTTACTGATTACATAAAACTTGACGTCCGTTTACCTTACTCTGTCTCGACAAGTAAGGCTTGTTGATTTTCATGACAGTACCCTGGAGATGACTTTTTGTCTGAAGTTCAATCTGCCTCTGCTACTAGAGCAGAGTGCGATATTGTATCAGCTGATAGAGATGCTCTTGATGGTCTTCATTTTATTGGAATTTGCAGAAAAGTTCTCTCGACACCTAGTCATTCATATTCCTGGAGCTGCCTTCAAAGACAATGCACACGCAGGCGCATTTGTGGATGGGGTATGGTTGAAATTCCGCATATCAAACTCTGCGATCTGGAGTTCTATTATGTGATCTTTCAACCACACCAAGAACTTAATGAATGCACATTTAATGTGGCTTAAGCATCAGCAGAAACAGTGCATATTTAAGACTTGACACCGGAATTAGCTCCGTGAAATAGTTCATCATTGCTATTAGCATCTGCAGACAGGTGAGGAATGGGGAATCTGTTGGTTTCTCTCTGAACTGTAAAGGCGCAAACCATGAAAACTGAACTGTGCTGGGTTCTTGCCTCTAATTTGTTAAGCATTTTGTCCCTCTCTACCTATTATGGGTGTGCATTACAGATCTGTAAGAGAAGCAACGACTTGAGGGAAGCCGACGACGAAGTGGGCAAAATGTTTGTTCTTCTAGGCGAATCCCGGGCTTCCCACCAAACGCAGATTTTTGTTGATGTGGGAGTCTACTCAAGAAATCGGGGATTCAGATTGCCCTTCTCTAGCAAGGCTGGAAAATCTTCACTTCTTCTGCCCACGTACCGCTTTAGGTCTTCCAAGTTGGTTAGTTTGTCTTCCCTTCGAATGTCTGTCGTTTCTCAATTCCGCTGGGAAGTCTACAAGAGTCCTTGGTTGTAATTCTTGGATACGGTGTAATTGTAGTAAAAGTTAGCGAAGGGTAAGAACATTCGAATTTAACACAATAGAAAACGAACGCTCATCAGATTGCCTAAGTTCTCGAGAATCCTCGTTTAGTAATAAATTACTTTGAAATATCCAGCAGCTCTCAAAGAAGCAGTATGGTTTTCGATGTGACAGAGTGAGCGGGAAGTCTTCCTGGATTCCTTGATTTGCAACGTGAAGAAAGGTTGCCAACAATTACTTACATTCAGAACTAAGGTTTCATTCAAATACCACAAATTTTGGGTTTCACTTTCTGTATTTCAATTCTGATTGCAAGTGGAAGAGGAAGCTCACTATTTGGGTCGAAAAGTGTGGGGATCGAGGAGTCGTGCATAAATTTTAAAGCCGTTCATTTCGGTTCTAGTTTCCTTTCTTATTATTCATTTGAATCGAACGAGTTGGTGTGCTCTAAATATTTCCACGTCAGGGAGGCATTATGGACTTCGATACCTGGAGAGCTGATCGAGTTGGCCAACCAGGGAAAGGGTGGACCAGTAACTATGGGAAATCTCCTTTTCCTTTGCTAGAGGATTTTATTGAGGCCATTGCCTGCACTGGGGATGTACAAGGTACGTAGTCTGGCCTACTCAAACTTTCCCGGCATTGTCGTAAGATATTTGAAAGTGCTTGAGGTGTAAGATCCTTTTTTGAAAAGAGGTTATCATTCAATTTTCCGAGATAAGTACAAACATTCTTTCGACCGTTCTCATATAAATATTCGTAGTGTGCAGCACCCGTGTGATATCCGCAATGTCTGAACTTGTTAAATGATGCTCATGTTGTGCAGGAAAGATTCGAAGTTGGTACTTTTTTGCAGATTATGGGGTAGTTCTTTACAACATATCTGGTAACCGATTCTGCGAGAAAATTGGAAGACCACACAAGAGCAACAGTGGTTAGCACTTAACAGTCGTTTGGTGCTATCTTTGGTTTCGATTGCTTTATGTAATGTATTTGTGGTGCTTATGATTGTTTAGAACAGTGAGTTCCCTTTCATAGAGGATAATGGAGTCTGGGATGCTTGGCTTGTGAATCGCAGTGATGTACATCGTTGATTTTCGGACAGCAGGTTACTATCAAAAGTGCCATGATCCTGATTGTCGGGGTATGCTTGAGTCCCGACATGTGTATGCTGATTTCATTGCTGTTGATTATTTGTTTTACTGAGAGTAATTTTTCCACCATTGTCAAAGATAAAAGCAGTTTCTTTTACAGTATTTTCACGGACTTGAGCAAATGCTTGCGTTCGATGCTATAGCTGTTGCTTTGTTTTATCAGGTTATAAGTCACCATTGAGGCGTATACCGCGCCAAACAATCCCACCAGAATTTCCATTATCTACAGCTGGCGTTGTTGCAATCAACGAGACCCTGAAGCCAGAAGGAGTGGATTCGCAGGATGTCCCTGAATGTGATGAAGATGAAGCTTGGTGAGGCGAGGTTGTATCAACTGCAGAGAATATTGAATGCTTGTCTCAACGATCGTCTCAACGATCGTTGTTCAGCAATCAGGTTGATACACAACCTGACCAAACTGTTTGTTTCGAAATCCAACAGAATCCCAGGCCGTTTTGCAGATGTGTTGTGAACTTGTGTGTGCAAATGGCAGCTTTAGGATTCAAGTATATCTTACTTTGCCATGTATAGGTTCGACAGCACAAGTCCTGATTAGTTCAATTACAGTAACTGAGGCTACTCACAAATTTATTTGGCTTCAAGTTCCAGACCATCTTTCCGCATGCCCTGATCGTTCTTTTGTGACACCAGAGCCAGGTTCTAATTAGCCCAGATGATGCTAACTCCAACACTTTCGGAGAAACAAATGAGCAAAGTATTCCATCAATCAAACATGGTGATTCGACCTTGGAGGAAGATGACGAATGGTGGGACGCAGTGGAACGTGAGGCAACTCAATTGGAAATTAACACAGCCATCCGTAAGCTACCTAGTTGGTCACCCTAAGTCTTTTCGTTTACCTGTGACACTGGAAGAATCAAGTTGTACTGTACGGTTAATATGTTCAATAGAATTTGAGCATGGATCTCATGTTTTATATCCGATTGACAGGGTCATGATGTCTGGAAATCTGGAAGACGCTATGCTTACGATAGGTGTAAGATATCAAATAGCTCAAAGTCAAATACGTAGACGTTCTCTAACTCTTCGTTTGAAATTTTATGTTAACTGACAACCAGTGGACATAATTCTTATCACTGAAAGTACGTATTTCATCATGAAAGGATTAGTAGCAGACATCTACACTCAAGAGAAGTAGTCGTAAGCTTTTGAGAAGCTTGATACTCCGCAGTACAGAAATTGTTGGCATTATCATCGACAGTTTGTATAGCGCGGTCTACAGTAGTTAAAAATGTGAGGGCATGGTTCCAAAAGGCCCATGTGGCCACCAGCTTGGTGCCCGTAGCTGCAGAACCTCCTTTCTACTTGAGCTAGTTGCAGAGATCTCAATTCTGATTGGAAAGAGATGTTCATAACATTATTAAGCAATGAAATGAGTGTGTCTTCGGAAATCATACTTCGGAAATCAAGCTTGTAACTCATACATGTATGGAGAATCTTTTATAACTGTATGGCTAGTACAACAATCATTTTCAACGCATGAGTTCTAAGCAATTTGAGTCTACTTATCCAAAAAATTCCGTAAGCAACCGGCAATGCTGCCGGGTATTACAGACACTCCAAGTTCATAGATATGCCAGCTATAGTCCACCGAATGGAAGTCGACCACCCTTCCAGGATCTGAACAGAACGGTGTGGTCGGTCCATCAAAGGTGCCATAGGGTCCGTATTTCTGCTTAGTGGTGATGAAGCTAAGAGACATCACACGTACGGTAACGTCATATGATCCCTCCACTTGAACAAGATATTCGCAGGGGTGGTCGAACCTGATCTGTGCACAGAGCAAAACAAAACACCGTAACTTACAATATACAGTATTTCACGTTTTAGGCGGATAAATCAGACGAAGGGGAATCTCTTTTGAAAGGGTACATTTGAACCCTAGAACAAGGTGGGGCACTGAGCGTTACTGAGTCCGTTTCATTCGACAATTTAGACTAAATTCGCCCATTTCGACTACAGTAAACCAAAATGAAAAAACCTTGGCTACATCACACGCCCTATGTAGCTGGATTATAGCCATCTTGCATTCACTCGATTTTAATTAGTTTGCGACTCCCTGGAGTTCTAGAGTGGCTTTCATGGCGCATTTTCGGAACTGTCATGTGGAATCATGTATGGAATCTGAGCGAAGATGAGTTTGCAGGGTGAAGAGAGTGCTCACCCAGTCAGTGCCCACTCCACCTCTTCCTACAGTTCTTACATCACGGAGCAGCTCCTCTCCAACAGAGAAAGAAAATCCTTCGAGCTTAACTTTCTTTTTGTCGCTGAAATGAACTTTGAAAGCCCTAATATCACCCACTGGACCATTACTACGCCAACAATCTGTGTCCCAAGTACCCCAGGGGCCCTGCTTCTGTGAAATCCAGCCGCCAGTCCCCCAGTTAGTACGAGAAAGTGTCAGTACAAAACTTCAGGGACTGGTTTATTTGACGCAACCTCATGGAGCTGGACCTAGAGTACGCCGCATTTGAACAAAGGCACACTGAATGAATCGTGTGACAAGTAGCTCATGGACGAAGTGGTATTGCATTGTAACTAACTAAACACATACTCCACTCTCAACAAATGACATGCAGCATCAGTTGGCTCTAGTGAATCTTACCTGCACCTCCGCTGTCAATCTCCCAAAAGGCCACACCCAATCTATCGCCAAACACTTGCTCTCATGGACTTCTGCATTGCCAATATAGAGAAAGTGGAATCAACCTCAAAGTGGGCTTCCAGAGGGAATAACATGGATTGGCAGTACAGATAGAGTGTTATTACATACCAGTCAGTAGTTGAAGGCCTTTCAGATACCGCAACACTCGACACACGTCCGCAAATGCAGGTCGCTTCCGAGGATCCGCATCCCAGCACGCACAAACCAGGGAAGCCAAGTTAGTAGGGCAGCTTGAAGGAAGGCGTGGCCGCAAAGGAAAGGGGGCTGTCAGCTTTGAGTACAGATCAGTTACTCGCACATTCCTCTCCTGTCAAGATTTCGAAACAAAGAATTCCAAAGCTGTAAACATCAGCTTTCATGGGAAAGGCATCTTCCAGATGATCGTCCTCCATGTTGGCCGCGAATATCTCAGGTGCCATCCATTTCCTCGTACCTACATTGTGCGTCAAATGAGAGTACCGGGTTATTTCTCTCTTGGTCTTGACTAGCCCAAAATCGGCAATCTTGGCAAACACAAATCCATCACCCGCACCACCACCCGACAACGGGTTGACAAGAATGTTCATGGACTTGAGGTCGCGATGGGCCATCTTATGAGAGTGGAGGTAGCTCACAGCATCCGCAATCTGGAGCATCAAGTCGATGGCAGCACGAACAGAGAAAGGCTGAACCCTAGCCCCTCCTTTCATTCGGCTTCTCATGAACTTGTGTAAATTCATACACATTAGATCCATGAGAAAGGAGTCCTCGGAGTACGCAAGTACTTTGACGATGTGTGGATGATTCATTTTCACTAATGCATTGGCCTCAGCTGGTGAAGTAGGGAGCCCAGCATGATTGAAAATTCTCTGAGCGTAATTGAATCCCAACCACGTGACTTCTACAACCTGACCAAATGAACCTGAGCCTAGTGGCCGACCGTGCTTCACAACTTCTTCGTCAAAACTCCACAACAAGGATTTGTGGTCCTGCTGCTTCTTCAACTCCTCGGGGGAAAGTCCTTTCAATACTTGGCCAGCAAGACAATAAGATGGATTTTTGTGCAAATGCACATTGCCACAATCTTCAGCACTGCAAATATGATCCCGCTGCCAATTCTCCAGCTCTCCCAGTAGCTGCTGCCAATCTTCTTCCGCTGCGTTCTCCAGCAGAAAGTGCTCATGGTACCCAAGTTGGGCTTGCCAAGGAAAATCTTTCAGTGGCGCCGAAGTCTCCAGCTCTCCCAGTAGCTGCTGCCAATCTTCTTCCGCTGCGTTCTCCAGCAGAAAGTGCTCATGGTACCCAAGTTGGGCTTGCCAAGAAAAATCTTTCAGTGGCGCCGAAGCCGACTCCAGTTTCCTGCAGACCATGGTGTGGAACACCACCGACGTGCACCAGTGAATTTCTTTCAAAAATATCGGCAAATGCTTCGGACCGCTCGGCATGTCGAAGAGTCGCCTTCAGCGGAGGCAGCTCCCGGCAACAATCTTCACTTAGGCTTTTCGCGCGCGTCAGCACCCGTTTCAACTCTGGCGTCACTTGCATCGGCGCAGCTGGTTCCCAGGGACTCTGAGCGCCATCGATCCAATACGACAGCGGAAGTTCGTCCGATGGGCCGCAATTTTGGAGAGCATGCCGAATATAGGTCACAAGAACCTGGTGCTGGCGTCTACAGCACTTGACATCCACACCCACAGAGGTGTAGACTGAACCAGATTTCTCTGCAGGAAAAGCAGGTGAACAGATTAGTGCTCCAGATCGTCCTGCGCAGAAAGAAGACCCTAAAAACAGACCGAAGGTGGGAATTTGACAGGATTGCAGAGTGGGTGCGGAAAAGGGGGGAAAAAAATTGCTTACTCCGGCCGTTGGGGCCCGGTTGGCCACCACTCGTGGAAGCACCGGCACCCGCAAGGGCTGCACGCAGCCGATCCATAGCGAGGGCCAAAGTATACGCAACAGCACCGAACACGAAAATTCAAAACAATCGTCTAACGCACATGCCTGACTTGCACGAACAACGTCATCTCCAAACACCAAGCTTACGCTCCATCGCCACTCCAAACAATCTAACAATCCAACGCCATGCGCAGGCAACGCACGAAGCCTAGCAAGCAGCCCAGCCGACTACCAACTTCCTGTTCATGGCTCTGTCCGACTAGAGCTCAACGAACCCCCACGCATTCTACTGCAATTTGGTATTACACCGCATTTCAGTACTTTGCGTACCGACAATTCAAAAATGGCAGGGTCTCACACGTGGACCGCGTCTTACGGATCATGTACAGTAGACCAGAAGTCACTCGACTCAGAGCCGGTCTCCATTGGGATCCTGGACCTCCAGGTTCTGGAGGTCCAGGGGCTCTCCATTGCCGGTCACGCTCCGACTGGACCTCCGATCCGACCTCCAGCCTGCAGCCCTTGCAAATCGGCTTTGCAGAGCTGGAGGGTCTGGACCATGGCCTGGAGGGGCTATTCTAAGAACGAAACAAACTAGCTTTAACGTGTGATTTCAAATTTGGAGCTACTTTGTGCCACTTTGGACGGAGAGCGTGACATATGTTGCCGGTGTGGAGTCCGAGCATCCTAATGGCAACGTCTTGGATGCCAACCTGATGCCCCCGCTCTTGGACGCTTGCCTCCGATTCCTGGAGGTCCAGGCCTTCAATGGAGACAGGCTCTCACGTGGTCACGCCACAACGTGATCTCAAAAACTATTTGTCGGATTTCTACTGGAGGCTATAACCGTGGCCTATTTGGGAGCTATTTCCGTGAACCCTATTTCCGTTGGTGGAACAAGGGAGAGAAATTGCAATTCAAAATGTGGAATTCTGAATAAATTTTTTTTTGGGTGGTACAGCAAAACTTGAGACATGTTGGACGATTTGGTGCATACACAAAACTATTTCTTGGCGACTTTTATGCATGCAATTGCTAATTGCAAAGACAATCATTTGTATAATAGTGAATTTTGGAATGTACACAAATTGACATTGTCTTATAATTTCAAATAGAATTGTTACATGCTTGAATTTCCATAGTCTAAGTTACAAATTCTAAACATACATGCCACTAACAAGGGAGTTGAACCCTTCTAGACTGCCCTAAGTGCAGTATTAGTGTTCTGCACACACAATACAAACAAAACACATTAAAGGGTTAGTAGAATAAGTCTCAGAGTAGTGTGTGCAAGGCCTTCTCTCCCATTGCAGCTGGAAAAGCACTATCGCCAGTAAAAGCAGTCTCCATCTTCTAATATCTTCAATTAGACCACCATGCCGCATCAAAACTCCTTCCAACCTCCAATCACCATTGCAGGCAGCATGATCCGCTGAAGTCTCAGTGAAAGAAAAATTGAATTGTAAGCCAGTCTAACCTCATAAAAACTAAGGCAAAAGTCTATTTTGGTAAAGAATTGAGGATACTAGTCTCATACAGTTGAGATCTACTTTAAGTATCCCCTTGCCAGCTGACCTTTACTGTACCTTTCCAAGATTCTATGGCTTCCTTGTAAGGAACACTCTCAAGTGAAAAGTATTTCTGGCCAAACATACGCATAACAAGGGGTAAGTGTTTTCCTAATCTATTTCTCTGGCAAGATTTAAGGAACTTGAGATTAGAAAAGCATCTCTCATCTTCCACCGAACCCAGAACAAGGCAGCAACCAATTTCAACCACCTTAAAGTACTAAAAAATAAGCTTACACAAATGCCAATTTTGGGATAGTTTCTGCCACAACTTTATGACTGGATTCATGGTGAATGGCGGGCCACACGCCTCATGTGCATTGGACTTCATCGTCACTCTAAAAAGGCCTTGTTGGTTATCCAAAGCAGAGGCCGACAGCAGTTTAGTAACAGTATACGGCACCTCCCCATCACATAAAGGCTGCCCCTTGTTCATAACTTTGGTAGTGGAAAAAAAAATCTTTGAGCATTGCAAGGTGATGCCCAAAACTGACATCAGCCCCGTCTTGCTGCCAATATTGAGGGTATATGATGCCAAAGGCATCAAACAAGGCTTGCTCGGGGAACCTACGGTCTAGCTCATCCATGAGAGATTGAGCAATCTCTACACAAAGCAAAGCATAGAAGTAAGCATTCAATTGATCCAAGCATTCACTTATCACTGATACATTCATTCTAGCTTCTTAAAGTCTGAACCTACTGAAGAATCAGTTGTCATTCAAGTGCTCATTTAAGCATAAGGTTATCATTCAAAAAATTTGAAAATTGAAATGAAAAGACTATGAAAGCATCATTCAAAAAGATTTCAACACATATGAAGTTATCATTCAAACATATCAGATTATCAAACATATCAAGGTTTTCAACAAAATATGAAGTTATCATTCAAAAAAATATCAAAACTGAAAAACAGAAGATTGAAATCTAATAAGCAAATAAGAAATCAAAAAAATATAAAGCAAAAAAAAAGGCAAATAAAAAGACAAACACTGAACCAGCAATTGACGCTCAACAGTCTCTTGCGCCCGATTGAGTATTTGAATCTTCCATTGTCACAAAAATATGCTGCCAAATTTGCTTATCGTGGCATCGAGCAAAGACACAAGTTTGCTCAAAATTGAACATCAAGTGATAGATGCCACTGTCTCCTAGAAGCGGCTGCCACACAAGAGGAATTTCGGAGTTCTTGAGCTCCACTAGCAGAACCTCTATGTCAGACAAGAGGTCGAAGTTATCGGCAGCCCCCACATTGGGCTTTGTACCACATCCAGGAGTCATGTCGACTCCCATTTTTACCAACAACGTCCGGTCACTATAAGAAAACCGTGTTTTTTTGGATGTCCAATCCAAAACGTATCATGTCCAGCAGTGGACATGGTATGTCCAGAATAACATTGAGATGTTTAGTGGACAGATGCAACAAAACTAAAGATTTTCGTTGATGCTGAAGAAAACAATAGTAAATTGGAGTCTCAACGAGTTGACACATGGGAAAACAACAACGTCGTCGGCAACATGACTGATGACATATATATGTTTTAGGCAGACATCTGAAAAGACAGTCACTTCCACGTCAGTAGATTGGTCCATTTATTGGTAGGTAAATAAATAAAAATTATTTTTCTCTAGAGTAAAACATTTGCTCGTGGTTAAAAAAGGAGGGAGGGCAGCTGACCGGAAAAAAAATTGTAACATGGAATTTGACGTGGCAAATTCCGTGGAAATTCAGTGACGTGGCAACAAAAATGCTGACATGGCATTCCGTGTCAGCATCCGGGGCCACCCACAGACAGAATTGCTGATGTCATGTGAAACATCAGCTGAGACATCTATGTGTTTTATCGGACGTTCCATCCGGCAATGTCATCTTCATGTTCTTGCAATGCTACAAAGGTCTACTCATAGTGGCCGAAGGCCTATTTTTTGAACCTTCACAGTGCATTTCAGACACTTGCAATGGCATTCAAATGCCAATATATTCTACAAAGCCCAGTTAGGACAAAAAAAAAGGGTGCTCTTTGGTGTCACATGAGCAACCTTATCCATTCACAGAATGAAAGACTAGTGCCTTGTCTAGTGCTAACAACCACTACTTCTGTCACTAACTACCTGAAATGCAGACACCAGATCATCCTTCAGAATATAGTCCGTGACAACCTACTCTAATGGATAGACGTCCTCAGTGACATCTTCAGGCTGTTACAGAGATTTGTAAAGGAAGTCCCCTATTCTTTATCCTTGAGGAATGCATCATTGACAATGGTGGCAGGGTAGTCCTCGTTGTTCTCCATGGGATGCCGGATCGGGTCCACAGCCCATTCCAAAGGTTGTAGTCCATCAAAGTCACTGTCATTCTGCAATTGCACCATGCTCGCAGTAGCCTGAGTAGATTGTCGTGCCCTCTGTCTCCCCCTGACCTCTGTCCGGCACACAACTCTCCAACCACGTTGGTGTGGGTCATCGGAGAAGAACACTTGTTGGCAATGTAACGGAAAGGCAAATGAGCCAGCATGGATCTTCCCATCCATCTGATTGAAGTTTGCCAAACTAAAACTGTACCTATCTCTTTGAATGCTTGAGAATCGAGCATCACGTGTTCCCTTCACCTAGTTGCATAGCAGCACTGTAACGTAGTGGTTTTGATAATTGAGTACTAAGATTTCTTCAATGTACCCCACATACTCTTGGCTGGTTTCCAGTGGCCTCCCATTGAGAAGACCCCAACAAAGTTGGCGGGTGAAGCAAGCAACTACATCTGAGTCACGGGTGACAAGTCCACCTTCCGAGCTTCGAACGGGTAGATGCATACTGTGACAATACATTTGACGGTGTGATGTGGCATTCCGCTCCGAGGGTTGCACATACTGTCTAACGTCATCTTCTAGTGGATGTCCTGAACGTTCTGCTTCCTTCACTGCGGATGTCAACCATGAAGCAAAGGGTGGGAAGTCACTGAGCTCCGGTGGATAATGAACAGCTCTCTTTGGGTGTGAGCATCTCCATGTCACATGAGAAGCTTCGCGGTCCTCCCATCTATGGGCCTTTGCTGCACTGTAGTCCCTACACAATGCACTGCTTTTATGTTCATTAGAATAGTGCATGATGTCACCGCATGCAATGATTGTCCACATCACGCATAGGTTCACACTATGTCTGCAAGAATATAAGGATTTTGGCATCTGGAATTGGAAACAAAATGTCTGGGATGTTCCTACTAGTTCTTCAAGCGTCTCAAAAAGCATGAAAAAACTCCACTTCCTACAGACGAGAAGATTCTTGTCGTATAACATCATTCTGCAGTGTTCAATGTCAGTATGACTTGCATAAACAAGCAATAGGACGTCCTAGGCAACATTAAAAAGGGGTTTGGGACACTTACTCGCACCAAGATTTCAAGCACGGAGCGTTGTCAATGACAAATGCATGCGCGTAGGAACGCGTTTCGTCAGACAATGCGTGCTTCTGTGGTGCCTTAGAACGTATCACCTCGTCATTCATGATGGGGTCTTCCTCTGGATCCCAAACACGTTCTGCTGTTCCTTCGTACTCTCTCATGTACTCCGTATAGAAGCCAAGTGTGTCTTCATTCCGATATCTTTTCGCTATGCTTCCTTCCGGATGTGCCAATGTTTACACATAGTCCTTTAGGATCTTCATGTACCGCTCAATAGGAAACATCCACCTACAATGCACAGGGCCGCAAAGGAATAATTGCTCCACAAGGTGCACAGGTAGATGTGTCATGATATTCAAGAACGTTGTAGGAAATTCCTTCTCAATGAGACATGTGGCCATTATGACATTTTGCTTTAGATCATCCTTGTCGGACTTCCTAATCTCCTTATCGCCCAATCTCTGAAAGACTCTGCTCATTTTTATAAATAGCCAAGCGCACATTCTCATCTAAGATGTTTCGAATGGCCACTGGTAGAATCTACACATCCAAAACAAAACAAGAATCACAGAAGGGCAAGTTCAATATGGGAAGAAGTAGTATTCTTTACAACATGGATGGATTACTCACATGGCCTTCATTGATGTGCAGCAATGGTGCATAGAAATAACATCAAAGGCTACAGATGCTGATCCTTCCCTGCACTGTCTCCAGTAGAGTCATATCATCTGCTATGTCCCAAGCAAGCCAATTGTTGAGTACCACAGAGCACATGCGACTGGCAATTCCCTACCTTGCTGTTACTGATGAGCTCACTAAACAAGTGACAATGAATGCATTGAATGGTTGACCTATTGCATGAGAATGTGATAGTTGTGAGTCTTCATGTACTGCAGTTTACCATCCTGAATTGCTCCTACATAATTTGTTGGGGTGCGGATGCGAGACACTATATCCACAAACTCCTTCTGTTCTACTCGTGTCATGATGTACGGTGCGTGTCGCATATAGTAATAATCTTGGCGTCTTCGTGGATCTTTCAGCCAAGTTTCTTCTCGGATTCTAAGGTCTCGTGCATCTATACGAGTACCGACGGTGTCGTTCATAGCAAGAAGTGTCTTAACCATGTTCTCACATAAATTCTTCTCGCAATGCATGACGTCCAGAATGTGGCGGACTAGCAAATACTGCAAGAAGAACCCCACTAGTTCAAATAAGCAAGCATGTAACAGGGGATTCCATATGCATGTCCAACACTGACCTGGACAACAGACGTCCTCTTCTGCTATGCGAACATTGTGGCATCCTAAACGACATCTCCTATGACAGGAGTACTCCATCGCTATGCAAAGACAAGCATTGTTTGCATATAATACAACATGAATGCTTTCATAATAAGGGAAGACAGGGACAAAGTAGTAGCATTAGTCACCTGCCAATACGGAAGTTCAAACAAAGAACTAAGGCGTGTCACTCCTGTGAAATGCATAGGGTCATCCGGTCCACCTTCCTTCTCGCCAAGGTCTAGATAAGCTTGGTGCCACGCAGCGTACCGAATGATGTCTTCTCCAGACATGATTTTTGGTCTAAGGCGATGCTCATTTTTTCCATTGAACCTTCGATTGCAGCGATAGGGGTGGTGTCGGTTGAGGTACCTGCGTATGCCATCGTAAACAAATATTGAACCTCTGGTACTTCAATTTGCACAAACATCGCCAGTCTTTGCCATTCTAGACTCGGTTTGTAGTCCACAACATGGACAACCCTTGTATCCCTTGCGGCATAGACCAGAGATGAGACCATACGCTGGGAAATCCAATATGGTCCACATCAACAAGCCACGCATGATGAAGCGCCGAGCACCTTCTGGTTGGGAGAAAACTTGGGCTACCACACCTTCCCAGAGCACATGTAGCTCTCTCAGCAATGGCCGCAAGAACACGTCAATGTGCTTGGAAGATGGTGATTGCTTCCCAGAAATGAGGATGCATAAAGAGATGAAAAACTTCTTTGTTACTAACCAAGGCTTGAAGTTGTATATCAGGATCAAAACAAGCCATGTTGACCAATTGGTGTTGCTCAATTTGTATGGATTGACACCATCTAGTGCCAAAGCCAAGCGCAAGTTCCTTTTCTCTGCACCGAAGTTGTCAAAGACAGCGTCTTCATCGACGTGTTTCCAAGCAGGACTGTCCACTACTGACCGCATCACGTCGTCTTTGCTGACATGCTTTGTCTAGCCAGTCAACATCTACGCTATCTCCAAAGGTTGAAATATGCGTTTTAACCTTGGAATTAAAGGAAAATGGCAAATGACCTTTGCTAGTATAGATGTTGTGCCCACCATCCATCGTGACTTCGAGCACTTTGGGCAAGTGCTCAAATTTGCATACTCCTCTTTGTATAGCACACATCCACTTGGGCATGCGTAGATGTTGTTGTACTCTAATCCCAACTTCGTGATCATCTTCTTTGCCTCATAATGACTACTGGGTAGCTTGTTCCTTTTTGGAAGCAAGTCCAAGGACAAATACTTGAGCAACTCGTTTGTAAACTTGTTGCTAATGTGGAAGACCATGCACATGTTCATGATGATTATCGTGGCTGACAAAATGCTGGACGACGCACCGTCGTACATTGGGGTCATTGCGTGCTCAAATAATCGTTGCATGTCGTGAACTGTTTCATCATTGATGTCATTGTTGGCATAGTTTGGCCCTTCTTTGGCTGTCATGGTCTCCGCGTGCAAGATGTCCCCACGGTCAAGGGCCTCCATCACTTGCCTTTGGACATTGTGCTGTAAATCAACAGCATTGCCACCGTCCGCTACTCCCTCATTGGAATCAACATCTGTGAACTCAGGTGGTGGAACGTTGTTGGCAGCAGCTGCTTCATGCATTTGCAAGTCAGCGTTAGCGTCAATGATGTCATCGTCGAAAGCTAAATCTTCCACCCATATGCCATTAGGAGGATAACCGTCTGGAGGGTCCCCCCCTATCATTGACTTTGTAAGAAAAGTGTCCCGTCTTGCCTCGGCATGATGCTGACGGATCATATCAATTCCTCTGCATTGCCCTCCATGGCAATTCGCGCATGGGCATGGATATTTGTCCACCTTCATTTCAGTTGCCACCCTCAACTCCATTTGCAAAATCAAGTCCCCCAAGGGAATGTGACGAAGGACGTGCCCGTTTGTATTGATTTGGATCCTAGCCTGCCGATGTCTCTGCTTGCCGTCCATGTCCCTCTTAATGTCACCACAGACGTATACTTTGTGAGTCAGTGTACAGAGGCTGTTGCCCAATTGAATGAGCTGTGTTCACTGCATGAATGAAACAAACAACGCTATGAGGACATTGTTTGAGGAACGGAAATGACGAACGAGAGGTTTGCCATGTCAATTTGAAAAGGATTGGGCAAGTGCAAAATGACTTGTTATGCACTAAATCATCCAGTGACTTGTCCCCAGAATAGAGATTACATGCAACAAATGAACGACATTGTGTAGATAGCGGCTGCATTTGCTAACAAAGATTGTGCTGTGCAAGACTCTGATGTCTTTGGAAAGAAGGAAACATCAGTATTGATGTTTTCATGGATATTAATGCATCAATACTTAGTGGTGGCAACTACAACCAAAACTTGTGCGGCCCCTACAAACGTGGCTAGAACTATGACCCTGACTTCAATATCAATTTACATCGGCTGGGGTGTTCATAATACTCCTTGAAAGTCACAGAAGGTTCCCGTCTAGTGCAAAAATGAGATGGAAGACATGGTGATGTGACATAGATAAAATTTATAATGAAATCAATTTTACTCAAATGTAAGAAAAACAAAACAAGGAGGGAATTCTTATGAACTCCACTTTTGTGTAAGTTTTAAAAAAAGGGAAATGTAATAAAATACTTCAAATGGACTAGAAGCCCCACCCCAAAATTAAAATGGATATGGACTCCACTTCCCCATGACTTGCTACAAGTTCAAGTGATCATTCTTTTAATTCAAATGTTATAAAAGGAAGAGAGAAAAAAATTGGAAGAAGGTAGGCTCCACCCCCCCTACAAGTTTAAAAAAAAAGGGAAATGCAATTCAATACTTCAAATGCATGTGAACCACATATTAATTAAAGTGGACATTGAGTTTGCTTTCCCACTATGTCCCAAACCATGAAGTTCTCATTCTTCTAATGAATACATGTTTTAAAACTTAAGCCCAAAAGGAAAAAAAAATGGGAGCCCTAGAATGGTCCTAAAAAACGTTTGATATATAATACAAAAGGATATACATAGTTAGGGTTTAGGGTCCGTTTGTAACACGGAAAAAGGTTAAATTTGACTTTACCCTCTTCAATTCTAATAGTATCCCACATCCTAGTTAAATTAAACATAGAGTTCAACTTCCCACAAATTACAAACAAAAGAAGGATCCATTCATCTAATTCACATGGAAGTCCTAGAATGGGCCTAAAAACATTTTATAATACAAAAGGGTAGGTAGAATCCACTTGGAGACTCTAAAAAATTTAAAAATAAAAATGTTCATTAAATTTGACTTTACCTTCTTCGTAGGCACTACAAACCACATTTTCATTAAATTCACAATAGAATTCACTTTCCCACTAATTCCAAAACCATGTAGTGTTGGTGCTACTAATTCACATGTTCTAGAATGTCCCCTTTCCACCAAAAAATTAAATAATGGGAGGTAGGATACACTTATACATTCCAACTTGAAAAGAAGTTGGAATTTGACTATAAGTTCTTCAAAGGCATTGTGAACCACATTTTCATTAAATTACACTCTAACATGAAAAGAAATTGAGGGTGACTTCCACTTGCTCAAAGGTACTAGAGTGAAACATTTTAATTAAATAAAACATAGAGGTCACATATAAAATGGTAATGGAGTTTATAAGAAAATTTGGAATAAGGTAGCATGCACTTTTAGACCCTAATATGGAATAAACTTCATAATAAACTTCAATATCTTAAATGCAATAGAATTCTTCTTTAAAATTCTAGAAAGGAAGATCGAGTTTCCTATCTCGCAACTTAGAAAAAAAGAACGCCCCTGTCCCCCCCCCCCCCCCCCCCCAAATGGGGTCCAATCTAAAGGCCCAATAAGTACAAAAAGCATGCAATTTGATTTTTCAAATGCACTAGTGTGTCCAACAACAATTCAATGCGGCTTACACTTCTTCATGTGTCCTACAAATCAAACTAAAATTATGAACGACTTCCAATTCTTGAAATGAACAACAAGGTAAGGGAATTCGGGATTTACATGGTCTCTACATGGGTATTGCCTAGAAATTAAGGAAGGAATGAAGGTGAGTTTCCCTTAGACATGACATTGGAAAATAGTATATCGAAATTGTAATTCTTTATGTCTTGTAGAGGTTTCAAAGAGACTTGAATTCTTAAGAGCTTCCCGTGGCCACAATCTAGTTAAATAAAACAAAGCTTCAATTCTGATTGTTAAAATATCTTGGAATAAGAAAACATTTGAATTCCTCTATGACTAAAGTTTAATTTATATTGGCTTGAATTCTAGGACATGTTCTGGAAGCCCCATAAAACAATTGAATGGCCACAAACTGTTGTAATTCTAGGAATTCCTATGGCAATGTTCCAATTTCTTCACTTGTTTGTTATATGTCACATCTATACTGAGAACTACGCCCCAGAGCAAACACACTTGGACATCTAGATGTCTGGAAAAATATCAAAGTGTTTGTGTCTATGTTTTCTGGAACATCTGCGCATCGAAGAAGAGGGAAGAGTCTTTCTTCCGGAGTGCAGCGGAACACGTACCACGCTGAGGTCATGTTTAACACACTGTTCTTCAAATCCTAAAGCTTCTCTGCAACTCTTCTCTAGCAATCGTCAATCCTACTTCTTTTCCCATTGCAATCATACTTTACACCTCAACATGCCAATTCCTTCTGCTTTGCAAATTTTAAGCCAGGGTTCAGTTCTTGAAGAAGGCAAAGCAACTGAGAGCACATCGCAGGTAGAGATCTTCAACGGAGCGCTCACAATTTTTGACAACTTTGTGGAGGGGATTGTAGCTGCTTCACTAACCTCAGCAATGGACGCTCTTCTTGTGCCAAATCTCGGAGAGAACCACCATCCTAGGAGCAATCGCCTGAACACAAGGAAGAAAATCGTCAACAACATTGGAGCGGAGGTGCAAGAAACTTTGAAAGTTCAGGAGGTAAAAAATTTTGTGTCGTCGCACCTTTGTTCTATCAATCCAATGCTTCAGCATGTCCGTAGTCTGATTTCAATATTGCCGCGGACGCTTTCAATTTGTGGCCACGGGGGGGTTTCGGCGGCCCCGAATTGTCCGGTGCAGCTAAGGTTTCATTGCGGAAGCAAGTGCGGCGGTGTTCTCTACGGATTTGTGCCTTTGAGTGATGAAGATCGCAGCCGGCGACCTCACCGCGTGCTGCGAGGTCTCCTCTTGTCGGGGCCCAATTCAACGGAGTAACCTCTTGACCTTCCCGCTCTATGAACTTCAATTTTTGAAAACAGACCTCAATTGCAAACGTTGTGCGGTCATCAACTTGGTTTAATTGGATTATTGATTGCCTGATGTGGTGGCACCGTCATGCTAGGAGATCTTCATCCACCTTCATCCGCGCTATCCATCCTTGTCGTGGTCGGGGTGTTTTTGCAAACACCGCGGCGCTACCTCATTCTTTGCTCTTTGCATTTGCCGTGTTCGTTGGAGGTTGTTCAGGCATGGCCACGTTCTGGTTTCTGGCTCATAGAATGACTTCGTGGGTGAGGATTGTGAATGTTTGAGTTAGCAATTGTGGATTGGTCTTTTTTTCAGCTAGACAGGGGGCGCTCTTTGACAGGAGGGTTTTGTTGGGGTGCGCCCGCAGACTATTGCAAAGGAAGCGTGGCGCGGCCAGCAGCACGTCCACAAGACGGGAGTCGACAAAGCTCCTTGAAGGCTCAAGTAACTTGCTTAACCCTCTAATCACTCTAGCTCACGCCAAGAGACGATGGACTTGCTTGTTGTGGATTCTCATAGAAGCCATTCGACTTGCTTGCTGTGGATTTTTATAGAAGCCGTAGCAACTTTCTGTTTTGGAGGTTTCTCTTTGTTGGCTTCTGATCATTGTAGGATCAGAAGAAGGTTCCCAGAGAGTGATTAGCCGTCCCATTTGTTGTGCATCGCTAACTAAACGGAGAGGGACTTCTTTCAATATACCAGAGGTCTCCAATTGTTGTACTCTTCATAAAAGCTTACCTACGCCAGGGTGCGTCTTCCCAACCATCGCTATCACCTTAGCTTAATTTCGATCGCTGTTCGGAATGTGGGAGGACCCTGTATTGAGTCAAGGCACAATGTCAGCATTGACATCACACTGTATGCAAAGACGTCAAGTTGAACATTACGATCTGCTGAATCACTAGATGAAGTGCTAGGACTCTGAAATGTAAGGTGAGACACTATCGGCCGTGGTTTCATTTCTGATGTACACCATGTAGACAAAACTTTTCAGATTTGACCCTATAGGTTTGTCAACTCACCTGTATGAGTGATGGTGCTTGTGGAATTGTCCCGTTCTCTGTTTCTGAAACCAGACGGATCTCCTCGTCGTTGTGGTATCCTATTGTCAACGACAATATCACCCTGTATCCAGAGACCTCATCATCAACATCACGGTTTTGTACAGAACCTCCACATTGTAATTAGAGAAGTTGTTGTCAAAGGTTGAGGGTGTCATGTATTTGCACGTTATTCAGCCCCAGTGCATTATTTCTAAACAGTTAGCAACTGCTTTGGTGGTCTAGGGACGTTGCTATGGTTGTGTTTGTCTTGAAAAACAGATTGTTTTACTAGAACAAGGCGGATAATCCCTCCCCTTTACCTCTCCAAGTCTTTCTTAACATCAGTCTGTATCTTGCAATATCACCGTCAACATCACGGTCTCCTGTACAACGTCGTCAAAATAGCGGGCACTTACATTAGAAGGTCAGAAGGTATTGATGTGTTCTATGGTCATTGTGAGTACACCTGCAAACCAATTCAGTAGTAGGTATGAATTGCTACTAATTCAGATGTTCGTTTCTGGGTTGCCTGACCATACTAGGGGCTGATGTAGCACTCCGTTGATATGAAGCCGTTGTCACTTTTGTAATCCCCCTCAGAAAATTTGGAAGAGGAGCCCGTGTAGTTAGGTTGCAGATGTCACTTAGTCTTGGCTGTATCAGTGTCGGAGAAAAACTAGTCTGTCGTTGGTGTGTGTGTTCAAATTCCCTTATTGTATTTGCATATTTTGGAGGTTAGGTCATATTCATGTTGACGATGCCACCGTCAGGCGTATGCTGTGTTTGACATCTCATTCATGTGTTAGACGTCCTTGTGTTTACCATTGTAAAACAGGGGAGACGCTCATGTGGCCATGGCGACGTTCATTGTTACGTAGCCATGATTTTATGACTGTGGCAACATTCACCTTGACGTAGAGATGCTGTCGTAGACATTTTTTTGTCTACTCTGCCTCCCTCTCCCTCTCACAGAAGGGAAGCAGAATTCAACATTGCGTTGTTGCTTCATGGTTTGATGGCTTTTTTTTGGTTCCCACAGGAAACAGGTGAGGACTTCGTACTTTGGCCTTCTCCTAAATTCAAGATGGTGTCCAAGAGCGGGAAGAAACTGCCATTGAAGCGTGCGCTGGAGCCTAGGTGTCGGCGGGAGAGCGATGACAAGTCCCCTCTGCGATCCCCTCCGCGGTCAATTAGCGCTAGAACCCGACAGTCCAATGAATAGCGGTCGAAACAAAGACATGATGACCACCGTGTTGTCCAAAGGAAACAAGACAAGGGGAAAGCCATTGCAGTGAGCCCGCCATCAAAGAAGAGTCGTAGAGGAGGTCAAGGAGAGGAGGTTGAGGAAGACATGGCCGTAGCTAAGGACTCTTTGGATGAATCACGTCGTAGGTGTGTTCACAATCCTAAGTTCTTCAGTGAGGGCTGGTTGTTGTCCTCTTATTTTTTTTTTCACTTCCGCAGCGTCTTCTAAGGCACCATTCACTACGGTGTGATGCATTCCGACGCTCCTAAGATTTAAGGTATCTCTGAACTGCCGTCTCTCCTAACATCTATATTGACTTGGTATGTTTATGAAGACACATTGCCTAACAAAGGGTGTTTCCTTTCATGCTTTGTGTGTGTATGACAGCGACGCGGGTAGACTGACACCCCTGGCCTTGTCCTCGTCCTTTTGCAGCAGTGCCTCTGAAGGCACTGACCATGACTCGGACAAGGAAGACAACGACACGATCATGATGGAGAAAGAGCCCACCCCACCACCACATCAAAAGTGTTTGGTGAAAAAAGAAAATACACAAAAGCAGTACGTGGAGGTGGACAAGCGTGGCCATCCCCATGGGAAGATAACATCCTATTTGATAGAGGATGTGAAATCTTTTGCGAAGGGGCTTAACCCGTGCTACGGCTGGGTTGACCAGCCACTAGACAAGAAGTAGCGCTTCTTTGACCGGCTATAGGCAGGTGAGCATCCCGTGTGACTTCCATGTTCCCTGATTTTTTGGAACCCGTAGCGGTTGGTATGTTTATGTGTCACCAGATGTCCAATGGGATGTCTGCATGTCTTTGTCTTCAAACACAACGCGTCCGTCTCTATGTTTTCTTGGACATAAGGAAGCTGTGGAGCATCTGTAGCATGATGAGCATGGACCAAGGACTGGAGGGAGTATGCTCCCTAGAGTTCATCTGATTCACATTCTGGATTGATCTCTGCTATGGAGTGTCGGGCTCAAGTGTTGCACTATTGGCAATGAATTCCACTTTCATGTTAGCTAAACTTCAACGTATTGGAGCTTTGGCTTGTATTGCAGATTGGGAGGTTGGAGGTGACCAAACAAAGATCAATCCAGCCTGGTTTCCACACTATGTGACGAAAACCCTCATAAATGTCCGCCACCAATTGATGAAGCTCATTGATGCTGAACTACCAAGGCCTTTGGAGGTTGATCCGCACTTGTGGATTACTTTGGAAGCAAGGAGAAATTTTGAGGAAATCCAAGGACAAATCCAAGGAGAAATCCGCACAGATGCGGGCCATTTCTAAAGGAAAGGGTTCCAAAGAGTCACAGATCAGGTCCATTGAGAAGACTATGATCGGTGAATTGGTGAGCTCCTCTATTGGTACTGGTCATCATGATATTCATATGCAAATTTCAATGTCCGCTGAGGTGTCTGCTCGACCCGGTAGATGTCGTCGTCAGCATTGTTTTCTACGTCCCAAGTGGTATGGTTCATTATTTGGTGTCTTTGTGGAACTTGTAAGTCTACATTTTTTCTTGAGGACTGACGTCGGGCTTTGTCACTGGGTCTCATGGGGTAGACTCTCTGTCTAGGCCACATACCATTTGAAGAGGAGGTGAAGGATGCAACCGACAAGGAATATGAGCGTCAACAAGCTGAGGCGCGTAGGCCCCCTCCAAACTATGCCGCGGACATACAAGAGGTATGTGCCAACACGTCCGAGATGGGAGGTCGGCTGGCCGCCTTGGAAGGCATGATTCGGCGACTCATGCGTTCTCTTGGAGAAAACAGTCCAGAGCCCGAGATAATCTCTTCAACGCCCCGAACTCGTGCAGTCACTGAGGGTGATCTAAACAATGCAGTTGCAAAAGAGAAGGCAGGTGAAGAAGACGTCTCCCCTAACGCCACAGGGAACACCGGGACCAATGTTGACGAGGCAATTGACATCCCAGACAATGATGTGGATGACACGGAGACGGAGGTGGACTACCTCGTGGACAACATCTTCGACGCAGCCGCAGACGAAGACGTTGAAAAGAATGCCCTGGAGGACGTCTCAACTGCAGCAGCCAAGGATGCCGTGAGTGCCCTTGCCAATGTTATCTATGACAACACCAATTGTGCCATTCCAGAGGTGAATGACCCGTATTCCATAGATGTGAATGAAGTTGCAGCAGGCAAACAAGCGCAACCGGTTCCTGCCTTAGTGGGTGCAAATCTCGAGGAGGTATACCGTAACGTCTCTGTGTTTCGTGAAGCACACCTTCGTTGTTGCTTAGTGCTTATGTCTGCAGTGACATCTTCATGCACAATGTGATGCTCAGTTCTGTAGTGGTAGTGCAACCTCAGTTTGTTTTAACCATGTGATGGCTGCGTGGTCCACTTACAGGCGCCGAACCTCCCGTCGGGTGCAGCATCTGGACAGTCAAACCGTATCACATGGGCATCTCCACCACTGCAAAGAGTGCAAAGTTTGCACCTCCAGGAAAGACAACAAAGGCAACTCTAGCAAAAGTGGGGAAGCCAAGCCCTCCCAAGGCCATGGATCAGCCCAAGAAAGGAGAGGTAGCACGGAAGAAATGAATGTAGGAGGTTTGCCCCTATTGCTCCAATGATTGTCTTCACCCATTTCTTGAGGATGAGTTGAACATTGGAGGAATTCGTCACTAATTGCATATGCTGTTTTGGCAGTGAGCATACTGTCTTTGCGAACATCAGTGAGGACACTTTGATGTCAATTTTTATTGAGGGGATCTAGACCGGGTGGCTCATGCATTTGCGACGACCTTTTACTACAGGGTACTACATTTTGTAGTCCACGTTTTCATTCCCAGAGTTTGTTTTCTGTTTAATTTATATAGAGGTTCCCGCCTCCCATAGGAGAACTTGTCCTACTTGTATTTTTGTTTTCCATTATATGAACATGTGATTGGCATTGCACTTCTTTTCTTGTGAGCCGCATGAGTGGATTTGTCACCCTGTGCTGATTTTATTCCACCTATTCTGCAATGTTCAAGATGTCAATGCATGTGAAGGCAATCCTCTCATTTGGCAGACTTGGATTAGTGCTCAGGCGCAGTGATCCAAAAAAAAATTTGTCCAATATGATGTTCTTGTAATCATTGTACATGACGCGGGAATGCCTCACGGCTGACATCACCTTGAACAGAGTGATATCTTATGCAATGTCTCTTCGGATGCCTGATAATGAATTGTCTGTCTAGTCGCATGCACGCGAGCACACCGCATTGGGCAATAGCTCTTTTTTCTGATTTGGCGTAGTTCTTTGGAATGTTAGGCAATACGTCCTTGACGACACACACCTGCTCTGGATGCAATGGCACTAGTAATGAAGCATGAACGAGACATGTTGAGGATAACGTTCCCGCCGGCGATATGGAAGTGTAATTCGTCTTGCGTGACATCTGTCACTTGCTGGTGAACATCATAAACAACAAACAATGTTAGCAAAGACTCATCCCACTAGACATCAAATGCACTACAGTGAGCATCACAAAAAGCATGACCTGTCCTCGAAAACGTCCTTCACAACGTTCAGACGTCCAATTTGATGTCAAACAGAACGTTAGCTAAATTTCAAAACACAAGTTTAAAGCCGAAATGAAGACTACCATGTCACCAACACTCTGTGCCATGTCAGCTAATTTCGATGTCCATGTCAAATGACACGTCCCTACCATGTCATAGGACACATCACCAATGAGCAATGGATGAAAAATTTGCCAAGGTGGCTTCCTGTGCTTACATGGCGACCATGTGGCAGCTACATGGCGACCTTCAAGGGTCCCGTTGACCTGTGTTTTTTGGAATGTCAAGAGGAAAACATGTGATGTCACGCCAGATTTTCGATGTTTTTGGCACGTCTCACTAAACGTAATTTTTTGGACGTCCACGTTGACGTAGGAAAACATCACATGTGACACGCAGATGTCAAAATCTTGATGTCCAGAAAAACACATTTTTCTTATAGTGGGTACTTGGAGAGAATCCTGGATGCTGGGCTCCTCATGGAGATCCACCTAGTTTCAACATTTCTTACCATTTTCCTCCCCTTAGTTTCCATGAGATCAGCAAGCCTCTGCAGTTCAGCATGACGCTTACTGCTTTGGCAAAAGTATAAATACACGGTTTGAAAGAGACCCTCAAGCCTGGAGATGAGCGGGAACTTGGACATCATCTCAACTGCTAGATTAATCCGGTGACTTATGCAGCTTGCCCCAATTAGAAATGGAGCCCACTTCTCTCGTATCTGCGTTGTCACACGTATTCTGGGCCCTTAGAAAGTGCTCACACCGTCAATCCCAAATGACACAACTTTTCTAGCAATTTCTTGACGCGTCAAGCCTCCCTCATTTAGCAACGCCTGCATTATTGACTGAGTTAGGTGATCGGCAATTCCACTCTCTGAAACACAAGCTAACAATAATAGATGTGGAACTCTCTCCTAGTGATCCATGGCATACACGTGAACCCCAAGCCACGAGGTATTATCAATTGTAGTGACTTCATCAGCAGAAATAGAAATGACAAAAGCAGATTGGACAACACTTTTTAATGCAGCCAAAACCGAGCCGTGAAGATGTTCACTCATCTCCCAGCCTGTCGACTCGGACTAGTGTTGTTTGGGCAAGTTTTTTACCTTCAATTGCTTGAGCAACTCTTGTTGGCGCTTGTAGTCGCACATTGGGCGGCCATGACTGAGAATATGAAAGAGGGTTGAAAATTGAACCTATTTACGTTTCAGCTCACTGTCTAAGCCGCCCTGCAGTTGATCGGCTAAAGTTGTCGACTGCTTCCGCACGGCCCATAGCTTCAGCAATTGCAAGTGTTTACAATTGTGGGCTTGAAACACATCACCCTTCTTCAGGTGAGCAAGGGGAATGCCGTCCTCTCGACAAACACATTTCCCCTCATGTTTTTCAAATCGTCTGCTTTCGGAACAAGCATCTTCCAACGCCCTATAATTGTGGTGCAGCTATGACAAGTAATGCCCACAATGTCGCCATCAACGTTGAATTCTCCCTCGACCTAGGCTAATTTACACGCCCAGACCTCCTACCACCTTTGAGTCATAGTAGCAGCAGCAGTCTTCGTCCTCTTCCGGACAGTTTTGGACTTCTTCAAAGGCGGAAGAGTATCACCATTGCTGACGGAATCAGATGTCGGAGAAGCAACGGTCACTTCCAAAGAAGGACCTTGCCCTGGAGGAAACAATAAGTGCTGTGTTTCTGAAATATGAGTGATCTCAACACAATCAAGATCAGTGTGCACCACGGCGCCATTGTTTGGAGGCAAGTACTTGCCGACTCCGCTGGTGTTCCAGCTTGATCCAAATGTGCGCACACAGAAGTTCTCTGGGAGCTTCAGCCGAGGATCCATTGCAATGAACCTTCACCTGAACAAGCAAATCAGCAAAATCATGGACCCAAACAAGCAAACCAGCAGAACCGCGGATCCGAACAAACAAACAAACAAAATCGCGGACCTGAACAAGCAAACTAGTAGAACCGCGCAGCCAAAAAAATGTACAAAAAAAGTAAGCTGTAAGCAACTAAGCACTCAAGCAAGAACAAAATGCTCAAATGCAGGTGTCCAATGAAAGAACTGTACAAGTCAATAGGAATGCAACAAAGCTGGGAGCAATCAAAGCAGCGATTGGAGAGATGGAGTGCAAGCAAACTCACCGCAACGAGAGCGCTTAAATTTTCCATCGCAACGAATTCAAAAAACAAAAAATTGTTGGAATGGTTCGCTTGCCGATTAGCCGCCTGGCGCAACCCGCCTCCAATTCAGCACTAGTAGTGAATGCAAACACCACTTCAAGAAGCTCTCTAAACTCTAAAGAATTGCACAATTGCAGTTTTGCACTGTAGCGACAAATTGGCGCACTGGCGGCGGAAATTCAAACAAGAATAATCGCCAAAGATGCCTGAAATCCTGAAACTCTGAAGTCTAAACGCTCGTACAAGACACAAGTCACACAACAATTTGGCGCCACGGCTGCACGCAACAATGCGCTACTAATCAAAGATTAACAATGCAAAGTTACATTATCGAGGTCTAAAAGCAGCCTAATATAGATTAACAATGTGCTAATCGTTAGGGGCACAGGTGAAGGTGACAATCCTAAGCCCTAGCCCAAGCTATCTTGGGCCCTCTGATGCAACCGCCACCAGCAAATACAAACCTTGAGATGCAGCCGTCCAATTGTGAATTCTAAACCCTCCGATGCACCGTCTGACTACGCAATCAACAATTAGGGTGCTCCAACACAAATGGATGGATTTTATGTCGCTAGGGCTGGCTCTCGTCTCCGTGGATGGACAGGGGCATGGAAAACCCTAAACCCGCACTGGCACAAATTTGTGCTCAAAATTATTTTGGCCACTTCATTTTTACTTTGGACAATTTGCAAACACAATTTTAAAGTAAAAAACCAGCAATTTTTAGTCTGTTTTGGAATCACTGGCCACAACGCCTTTGTAGTGCAATTAATCATTCATTAGTAACCTTTGTTGGGAGGTTCTGTTTTGCACCCCCAAAATCCGGAGTCCTCCAGCGTTGGAAATTACCAAATGAATAGAAAATTGCAGCTTTTCAGAACCTCTATGCTCTATTGACTTCATGAATGAGCCTGGGGATGCGCCAGCTCACAAAACCCATCTCCCCGCATTGGCTAAACCCAGTAAGAGTTACTTCAGCCTGCCCAACCACTTCGTCCACAATACAAGTGAATTCTCCTAGGGCATCTAGGGGGGAATTATCCCTGTAGTTGGGGGGAGGTTACAGAGCCGGTTAAGAATGTTATGAACTATTTCAAGTGGTTGACCACAGCCATTGGTAAAGTGGTAATTGTCGAAATTATATTTTCTACCATAGTTGCAATTATTTGTCCTATCAGTGTGGTGGTAACATTTATTGTCACCTCAAAAATTTGTATAACCACTATTTCAACTTTGATTGGTTATATTCCCACCTAATGACCCAAGAGATCCGTAATGACCCAAGCGATCCGTAATGACCCAAGCGACTCATATGACCCAAGCAACCATTTCCTGGTCGCTACCCCTGTCTTTTGAGCTGCTCATTCTTAGATTTTGAGTTTTTTGGAAAATAAAGTTTATTTCTAGAAAATAGACTACAATACAAATCCAATGGCAGTGGTTTCACCAAATTTCGAGTTAAACTTTGCCTTGTGGAATTTTTCAAAGTTAAGTGGTGTGGTGTAGTTTATAGCTCGTTTTTTTGTGTTCAGTTTGAGCATGGACTCAAAAGTCAGCCAACCAATGTGCTTCTTGCCCACCTCATGAAGGTCAGATCCACCTCAAAAAGGGCAAATCCAAAGAGTTCAAGGAGAAGACAAATGTCCCATTTTTTTTTCTCTTGCAAACACTACTAAAATTTCAGTGACCACCATGCATTGCAAGCTTGACCGTGAATTGTAAAATTCTTGAAATGTTATGAAATTTTACACGTACGTTTTCAACTCTCTTATCTTTCACTAAGCACAAGAAAGGCATCATTTCAAAATATTCTCACAAAGATATGCTCCTTCAAAGTGCGTTGCCCTGTATTTCCATTGACCCAATAAAAAATTCAAAATAAAATATTTGCTACATTGTACGGTCAAATAGTCTGAATTTTTTGAAGTACTCAACTTCAATGTTACATTCAAGAGCCTGTAGTTACATTTTATCCAATCTCAAGAAAAAATTGCTCAAGTTATTGGCTCTTTAGCCCATTTTGAAAGAACACCCCCCTAGGGTCATTAGGTGTTAAACGTAGAGGCGGATGTTTTGCAGCCAATGAATGACAAGGAATCTTTTGTGTAGGATAGAAGTGCAACTATTCATCCTTGAAACTTTGTTGTGAAAAGGGGAGGTCTTCTACAGTATTTTGATGTCTAATGAGTACTTTTGCTATTTCTTAAGCCAATGATTCACACTGTAATAAAAAGGAATGATTTCCAAAATCACCCCTTCGTCCTTTAAGGGTTAAAATTATGAGTCCATCTTAGAAATATTGTTGCTTTGGATAGGGTTGGCAAAAAAGAATTCTAGAAATCAAGGGCTAAAATTTTGGATTTTTTTTTCAATTTATTGGATTGGAGGAAAAATTGTACAAAATATTTCTAATTTAAGCATCCCTCAAACCTATATTATTAAAAAAAAAATATTTGGTTGAGATGTACCGTCTATATAATTCATATATATAGTGGAATTTATGGATAAAATAGACTCTTATCTTTTTATTTAAATGTGGAGTGATATTACTTGGTACATTTGGGCCACTTTAAATTAGATTCCATGGGTAGAAGCTACAACCTTGAGATAGTAAGAACCCCTTCATTATGATTGGTGCAAAAATCATGTTTTAGTTGGGTTACCTTGTTTTGTTCACTTTACACTCATTCAATTAACAAGAATGAGCAAGAACAAGTGGCTTCAATAATAGTTATTCAAATCACCAATTTTTTTTCAAAATTAAAATATAGATTGCTTGAATATTCTTATCCCTTGCAATGTTGGCTTAAATTTGAAGCTTGTTATGTCAAGCTTTTTACTTTCCATATGTAATCTCTATTATACCATGGCTTAGTAGATTTAGCATCTTAAGAGACAAAAGGAGTGAAACAATTATATATTTTAGGATTTCACTACAAGAAATTGGGGGTGTAAATGACTTCAATAAATGACTCAAAAATGACTTCAAATAGTCATTGCGAATATATTTGACTACATAATGACTTAGGCCCCCTAGAGTCATTGTGGACAAGTCGTTTATAAATGACTGCAGTGTTTATTATCACCATCCATTTTTTCTTTGGATGGGCGTTTGATGAACTAAGAAGTCTAAGGTGGCAAGTGCTTTGAGCAATTGAGCTTGCTATGTTAGCAGTCATTTGCAAGTCATTTTGTACTCATTTGCGAGTCATTTCAGATCTACCTTTTTTTAAGATATTTGATTTTCAAATCTATTTTTTTCCAAGATATTTGAATTTCAAATCTACATTTCTTTTAGCTTTTAAAATTTTAGATGTATTATTTTTTTTAGATTTAGAATTTCAAATCTACATTTCTTTTAGATTTTAGAATTTCAAATCTATTTTTTTTCTAGATTTTAAAATTTCAAATCTACCTTATTGTTAGATTTCAAAAATTCATGTTAAATATTGGTATTTAATAGATTTTATTGATTTGGAAACCTCACAATTTCATAGATTTTAAACTTCTTGGATTTTAAATATTTTTTTATTTCTATACATTATAAAAATCTACAAGTTGTAGAAATCTTATTCTATATAAGTCTACAAATCTATATTCTCTAGAAATCTACAAATTATAGAAATCTTAGAATTAAATCAAGAAAATTCATTGTATAAGACTACAACAACTTAGAGGTCTTATATGTCCAACTTCATGATACTCTTTAGGATTGATATGGGACAACTGATTCAAAACAAATGGAATGAACTTTAGAAGCAACAAGAAACAACCGGAAAATGACTAAGAAACAACTAATGTACGACTTGAAAGCGACTAGGATATGACTAACTTTACAATTAGAAAACTCAATTTTTGTGTTGATTTAGTCGCATTCATTTGGTTCACTTTTCCATTGATTTATTTAAATCAACATAAAAGTGAATCAAATCTATGCAACCAAATCAACAAAAAAGTTGAATTTTCTAATAGTGTAGGAAATCATTAAGAAACAATTAGTGTACAACTAGAAAGCAACTAGAAAAAGACTCACTTCTAAACCACAAACACGTACGCGTAGGGAAATCCACAAAGGTAACATCAAATTCCTTCAAAGGCGCCTTCAGTGAAAAAGAAGTTATTTATAAGTCACAGATCAGTCATTTGCAAGTCGTAAATCAATGAGGTCAAGTTGCAAAAAATAACTGTGACCTCTACAGTAGGAAAACAAATGAACCATCGACAAAAATATGCACAAGAACACTATAAAAAACCCGCGTTTTAGTTGATGTTAGTGAAGTCTTAGGAGATGGATGTTAGTGGACATTCAATAAAACAACTTGTATTTTTATGTCAAGAATAACATCCAATGTAACATTGACATGTTATATTGAACATTATTATTGACATAAAAAACACAATTTTTTCTATTGGATGTCCACTAAAATTTGTCTCCTTAAATTGCGCTAAGTTGCTAACATCACCTAAAGCGCGGATTTCTTATAGTGGAAGTTCAATTTCATCGCATCTTCATCCCTTAGTCGCAATTGCAACTGGTAAATGACTCAGATGTTGTCAAAAAAGGCCAAAAGGTACAATTAGAGAGGTGCAGCCGCACTATAGTCATTTTGGACGGGTATAAATGACTCCGCACTCATTTATACCTCCAATTTCTTGTAGTATTTGGAGGTCTAATGAAAGATCTTTTATCTATACTATACCATTTTTATTTTTATTTTTTATTTTTGTTATAATTTATTACAGAAATGTTGTGAATTGAATTGTTAAGTACAATTTGCACTCCTTATACTAGTGCCAATTTGATACCCTTTCACACCAATTGTATGAATTTTGGATGAGTATGGTCAAATTGGTGTGAAAATTTGGATAATTTTTAGATGAAATTGAATGAATTTAAATGGAATTGGATGAAATTGATAAATCACTTACTATTTCAAATTATATAAGAAAAATATAACAATACAACAATATACAATAGTTTTATCTAAATTGAAATTCTATATTTGTAAATTTGCATAATTCCCAAATCAATGCAAGTTCATACAAGTTTGTATTAATATTGTGGGATGCACTCCTTGAATTAACTTATGTAGAGTAGCAGTATCCTTTATATATTAAATGCACATTATATCACTATGCCACAATATTTATTATGTTTCTATCTATACAATTTTTCATTCATTTGTCCTTGCAAAACTCCAATGACATTCAAACACTTTAGTTCTCAATGAAACCTATACATATGAAATTTTTTTGGTGCCTTTTGATTGCAACAAACTTTCATTGAGTTACAAACATGCAACCGTGCTCACTTTTTGAATGAGGTAGCTATTCAAATTTCCATAGGGTAGCATCTATTGATGCTCTCTTTTGACCTAGAGACACTGGACGCAAATATAACATTCTTTACATGCTATCTCATAGCTTCCTTTGGATCCTACGAATGCAAGTATCATTTGTTAGTTATGTATAGGTGGGTGCGTGTGTGTGTTGAATGACCATAGCCAATCCTATAAGAACATTGTAGACCTAAAAGGTTTGATGGATGACTTCATTGTTAATTGTAGAAACAAAAATGCACCTATTGGTCCATTAATTGGAGTATTTTGGTGACTACATTGGTCATGGGGGCTGTGTTCTTTTGGTTAAGATGAAAACTAATAAAGGTTGGCCAAAATAGGTTCACTTCCATATCAAGGAGGACAAAGGGATCCCCAATTTGGTTAGCTCTAAAAGGACGAAGCCCCTATAACTAAGGTAGTCACTCAAATACTTTAATTATTGATCCAATAGGTGCATTCTTTATTTCTACAATTAACAATGAAGTCATCCATCAGACCTTTTAGGCTTGCAAAGTCTTTTCAAATTTAACTTAGTATGCTGTTGAAGATAAAAAATATTCTTTAGATGACTTTAACAAAGATTGCAAGATGGAAAAAATATGTTATTTCATCCATTCAAGAAAAACCCTATTTGAGTACATTATATGTGAATAGTATTGCAAACTCCCTCATTATAAACTTTGGGCCTACAACGATAGTTTGTTGATTTTCTTATTTGAGAGTAGCACGGTAGCTTTGGTTTATACCATGATGTTTACTATTAAACCACTAAACCATTATACCAATATCATATACATCTATGGTGAAAATTTCAGATTTTTCAGATATATTTTGTATTTGATATGAATTTTCTTCATTTTTTCTTCAAAAATTCTTCCCAAAATTTGATAGTTTTACTACTTGTAGTAGACATGAGAATTTGTCTATGAAAAATAAATATAAATTTTTTATTTAATGTCCAGTTGCAAAATGGTAGAGTGATGGACCGGGAGGCTCAAAAGCAATGGTCGCGGGCTGTCCTTCCAGGGTTAATCCTTAAAGGACAAAGGGGTGATCTTGGAAATCATTCCTTTCCATTACTGTGTAAATCATTGGCTTAAAAAATAGCAAAAGCATTCATTGGAAGTCAAACTACTATAGAAGACCTCCCCTTTTCACAACAAAATTCCAAGGATGAATGTCCGCGGCACTCCAGGGTTAAGAGCATCGCCACCTTGACTTAGCCAACATGGCTGGGACGGCATAGGCTGGGCCCAGAAGCCCAATCTCCCCCCATTGTGGCACAACCAACAAAATTTCAACCACCGGGCGCGGGATATTTGGCTCTTTTTCCCTCAACATCCCGTGCACAGTGGAATTTGCAGTGAGCCCGGGATTGACTACTTTTACATTACTTTTAGTATTTTTTTACTAAGTGGGATTATGAATTCAATGCAAAAGGTGGGCATGTAGCAGTGAGAGGTGCAAGGGTGGGCAAAGTGTCCACCCACAAGGGTGAGGCAGAGTGGGACAACCACAAAATAGAAGGTTTTCAAATTTTTTATGGTAGAAGAAGTCTATATATTTTTCATATTCCCATTTTTTTTCTAAGTGGCCTCATTCTTCTCAAAAATTAATATGTATGACATTGGTGATTTGAATGATCTATACTATACTTCTCTATCAAGCAAAAAATTTCTTCTATGCTTATCCCAAAGTGCTTAAGCTCTTCTATGTGTGGTTTTATTATGAAAAAAAATACATGGGCTTATAGTTATCTCCTAAGAAAAAAATGGGTCATAAACCATGCTCCAATGTATAATCTTTGAGTATGTGGGGACACTTTGGAAGCAATTCTTCATTCAGTGCACACACCTCATATTTTGAAAGGGGGGAGAAAATCCTAGACAAAAATATAAAAATTAAGTTACGAGCCTTGTTCTAATTTATACCCTCCAAGTATGTGGGGACGCTTTGGAAGCAATCCTTCACACAATGCACACACCTCATACTTTGGAAGGGGGAAAAAATCCTAAAACAAATTAAAACAAAAATTGAATTGATATTTGCAAAGTGTAGGAGAATATTTAGATACAGGCTTAGTGCAAAGAAATATATAGATATAAGAATATATATAAATATAAAATAATTCTATATAAAAATATACATAAGAATATATATATATATATATATATATATAATTTTTAATGTAAAAGATAATTTTTTTATTTTTAATCCCTTAATTATGTATAGATGTGGGGCCTACAATTAATTCAAAAACATTAATAAGAGCTCCAAACAAATGCAATAGAAAAGCTTGCTTGAAAATAGACCAAACAAGTCTCACCCAAATGAATAGAAGCAGTGGAATACAACTCTTTTCAGTCACTGTACATCTCTAATTCAAATTTAGAATGAGCTTTTACATTAATGATTGTACATCTCTAACTTTTTCAACTTTTACATTAATGGTCTCCAAAACAATAGAAAGACCGGGTCCATGGTGGGGGCTTTGGAAGTCAATGTGTCTAGGTGGCCAATTGAGCACGCCAAACCTTTTTTGCCATGGTGATTTGGTCGTCCTACGGTGGCAATGCTCTAAGAATGTTATGAAGGTGACCAAATTGAGTGACAAGGATTCTTCATCCAAAGTATTCAGTTACTCACAAATTTCAACATTCAAATTGGTTGCTTCCGGGTATCTTTGGTTAACCCCTAAATGCCCAAGGCATGTTTTGGGCTTCCTGGAATTTGCTCTAAATTGAACAAAATGCCAACATTTTGATAAGTTGTATTAATTTTTTTTGAATTGTAATCGTACAAATTCAAATTGGACATGTTAGAGATCTCATATGAAAAGAAAACACAACAATATCACTTGTGGAGTGAAAGATTATAATGTTTGACCATGAAGGTGCTAAAATTGTAAAATTTACACAAGTCAAATCTAAAAAGTTGGTGACCAAAAAAATATGAGGTTAAAGGGCCTAATTTCTATAACCCTGATCAATTTATAGCTTCTTAAAATCTACTCTACAATTTTTTTAAATGAATTTTGAATGTGATTTTTTCTCCAAGATCTAGTGTATTAGAGGCTCATTCTAAGAGCTCTCAACACTATGGGAAGTCAAGATTGCAATGGGTACCCTTGTACAAAAACTTTAATAGAAAAATCACTATCATTTATTTTCAAGATCAGATTTTTGGTGCTAAAATTAGACTACAAGAAGAACTTTCTAAAAATATAAACTACTAAAAATACCAACTTCATTAGGTTTTATTTAACTTCAAAGTTTCGCAAACACCAGATTTGGGTGCCTTGGGCACTTAGGGGTTAAGCATCTCCTCGACGCAGTTCACGACGAAGACCATGCCGACGACGCCTTGAACCAAAAGAAGAACAGCGTGACTGTGTGATCATTCTGCCATTCCAACCGAATCGGGGACTGATAACCCCGAAGAGTTTCTTACGTGGAATCCATAAATCAAGTGTCATCTTCGGCATTACCCCCGTCACATTCCCCTCTCAATCCGCATCCCTTACACCCCTAGATCGTCTACTTGCACCCCCAATTGATAACTTTCCTCCAGAGCCGCGTTGTACAGCACAAAACCGTATTTAGTTGCTCGCAAAATCATTGCGAAGGGGAATCAATCGAGTCGATTCTTTTGGGTATTCGTCAAACCTCCGATTGGAAGCAATTCGAAGCAATTTGATCTGTCAAGGATTGCGCTCCTTTGTCTTGTTTTGTGAGTTCACCATGTTGTTGTGAAATTGAGAGAGACGAGTCGAAGAGGGAAGGAATTAACCACTGGAGAGTCGTCGCGGGGCTCCTTTTATGCTTGTGATGCTTTCGTGAGGTCTGGCTATGGCGAAGACTAAAGAGAAGAGCGTGCATGAGCTTACAGTAGCGGATATCGAAGGCACAGGGCTTGGAAATTCAGACGCTGTAGAGATTTACGACGACCTGCGACGAATTGTAGAGGTCACGCACGATCTAGTGGAGCTATGGTGCCGAATCTCGCAGGAGCTTCTGGTGCCGGAGCATCCTTTTGCCTTGCATCGCTTGCTTTATTACTCTTGTTTTCGGAACTGGGACAGTGAGCTTTTGGGGCCTGCTCCCGCTTGGACTCCCACATTGTAAGATCTCTAATGGCTTTCTTCTCTCTCTTTTCCAGTTGCATTAGCAACTTCTTTTCCTTGCGATCCACTGATTGTTGCAGGATTGAACTCTCTCTCTCTTTTGAGAATAATGATCTTCTAGAGGGGCATACATGGACGTTTTCAAAAGAAGTGGCGACGCAAAGGGTTTTGTTCTATCGAAAGCCTTAAATGTGAAAGATACTTGGATTTCGAGTCTCTGTGATGTGATTTCGAGTCTTTGTTTGTTGTGTGATGGTTGAAGGGCGGAGGCGAAGCAAACGAACGTCGGACGTGTATTGGAAGCTCGCGGTGGGGAGCTTTTTGTCTCTTACAATGACCCTGTTGCAAGCTTCCAAGAATTTTACGAGCTTTCCGTCAAGAATCCTGAGGTTTGTAACATGTTTTCTTTTGTCTCTTTCCAAGTTTCTTTTTGCAAAAGAAAAAGAGCATTTCCACTGGACACAACAATCACTGCAGTTGTAAGAGTGTTTAAACTAAATGTGAGAGATGGGGAGACAAGATTTTATAAGCTCTACGATTTTAGGAGATTAGGAGGCCTTCGCAAGGTAAGCACTTGGAGATGGGGAAGTTTCTCCATCTCGAGCACTTGGAGATGGATCTTGAGATGGGATGGCCTCTTGATTTTGAGCTACTTTAGCTGCTCAATTGAAGGTCTCAATTATGAGTACATAAAATGGATTAGGCTTGACCTAAACTGTTAAATTCAATTTGAAAGACTGAGAAACAAACTTTATAAGCACTTGGAGATGAGGAGGCCTTAGTATATGAAGCACTTGGCAATTGTGAAGGCTCTCCATCCTGAGCACTTGAAGATGGGTCTCAAGATGGGGAGGGCCCCTTCTTCTTTAGCTTGTCGTTATTGGTAAGCATGAAAAGCTGATTAGGGTTGATTCGGCTTTAGTTAAAACACTGGTACGACTGCAGTAATGTTTGTGTGGATTGCATTTTAATCCAAAACTTTTCCTGGGGTTGTGCAGGCTTATTGGAAAATCGTTTTGGAGGAGCTCAGCCTGAAGTTTCACAAACGTCCCTCACATATACTGAAGAGCGATGAGACGACGTTTCTGGGTGAGCCTTGTCCAGGAGGAAGGTGGTTACCGGGAGCAGTTTTGAATGCTGCTGAATGCTGCCTTCAGACTGATAGCAAAGCCAGGGCTCGAGAGGCAGCAATTCTGTGGCGAGATGAGGGTCAGGATGATTCTCCAATCCAGTCTCTGACATTGGGAGAGCTTCGTAAACGCGTCTGGTAAGACCTTAGTTAAATTTTTGGTGGTCTAACTGATCATGTGTGTACTGCTTCTTTTAGGTATCAAGTTGCAACTGGGAATAGTATACCTAACGTAATTAAATTGGTATATCTGCTTAATGTGCAGCCGAGTTGCAAATGCTTTGGAAGAAGCGGGTTTCAGTAAGGGAGACGCAATTGCTATCAACATGCCCATGAACGTGCATGCAGTCGTGATCTACTTGGGTATTGTGCTTGCCGGGTGTGCGGTGGTGTCAATAGCTGACAGCTTTGCCCCTTCTGAGATCGCTAGTCGTCTGAAGATCTCCAAGGCAAAGGGTATCTTCACACAGGTATGCACAATTCAATTTCGGGGCATTGGAATATTAGTCCTAAAGGAAGTGATTATGTTGCAGTTTTGAAGATATCGACGTCTAAAGTATATGATGTTTGAATTACAGGATGTAATTCTGCGGGGTCAGAGGACTCATCCACTGTACAAGTATGTTAACTCATTGGCTTCGTTAATTGAAGCGACTAGAATTCCATTTAATAGATTAAGGACAACTATTATTATCTAGGTTGTTAGACTTTCCAAGTAGATTCAGGGAAACGGTTACAGTTTTTTTGTTTCTCGTCTTCTGCCCCATCTACTTCGCTTGTTTCTTTCGTGTGTAACCTTTTATAAGTCTCTCGTCGTGCCGTTGTAAGCTTCATTGTTTTTGGTAACCACAATTGATATTTGCTTTTACTCATTTTTGGACTTGTTTTCTTGTGTCAATAGTCGAGTTGTGGAGGCAAATGGCCCCAGGGCCATTGTGTTGCCTGCCGGTGACCAAGTTATGAAAGTTTCGCTTCGTGAAGGCGACATCTCCTGGGATAAATTTCTGGAGCTGGCGACCGCAGTGGACAGGTACTGAATTATTTTCAAGTAGAAAGAACCATGCTTGATTTAGTGTGCTTCTCTTTTCCGAATGCTGCGGCTATGTCTTATTAAATTTATTTTTTTAAGTAGTTCTTATACGTAACTGAGATTATTCGTAATGATCTGAACCTAATGACGCAGACCAGATGACTTCAAAGCGGTGGCACTAGATATCGAAGATACGTCCAATATCCTCTTTTCATCAGGAACAACAGGTGAAGAGGTCTAACTACACTTGTGGTCCTTTCAGCAAGCAAGACTCCTCTGCGCTGAATTAAGTTCAGCAAATGAATGTACTTCAATACCTTCCGGGAATAATTTCTGATGATTCTATTGATTGTGAACAGGCGATCCGAAAGCAATACCCTGGACTCATGCAACTCCCATCAAAGCTGCAGCCGATGCCTGGGCACATCATGACATCCGGCACAAGGACGTCGTGGCATGGCCTACTAATTTGGGCTGGATGATGGGTCCGTGGCTCATTTATGCAGCTCTCTTGAACCGGGCGTCTATAGCCCTCTACAACGGTGTTCCATTAGGATACGGCTTTGCTAAATTTATACAGGTAACTATCTCTTGAGTCACATTATTGCACACCATCTCATCGCTGGTTGTAGAGGTCATCAACTGTGCAATTAATAGTTTGACTGTTCTAGGAGGATGAAATATGTCCCTTTCTGCTGAACTTATTTTGCTGAAGTCCTGATGAGCCGTTACTTTATGAAGTGTTCTAATAGATCAAATGAATCCTGATCGGTGATGCCATAGGATGCCAGAGTCACTATGCTTGGGCTTGTTCCAAGTATCGTAAAAGCTTGGAGGAGCTCTGATGCTGTAAGTGGCTGCGACTGGTCCCATCTTAGGTAATTCAGAATTGTTTCAATAACTTACCATTCTGTATCCATTATTGCAATTGTGAAAATCCTCTCTTCCTACAGGTAGATGACACTAATAACGTTAGGGACCTGATCCCATCTCCTATACTGACCGTTTTTAGTATAGGGACAAAAATTCATCTATTCATACACTTGGTTGGACTTATTAGCAAGTTGTGAAAGCATGACTTGGCTAATGTCTATGGGCATTGATCATTGAATGGAAATGGGTTTGTTTACTGCCCCTTACAGTGATCGTCGACCTCCCATTTGCATGAGATATTAATAAACTGAGTCCTTAGAATTTGATCTCGAAATATTTCGGTTCTTGTACGCGAAGTGATCTCTCCAGTGAGCTTTATAGTAAATTTCCAATAAAAGCACATTCCTACGTATGTGAAAATTCTTAAATTGACTCAAATAGTTTTCTTTACCTTATACTGGCCGAACTCATAAGTTTTGGCTCTTCTGAGTGGGGCTTTGGCACCATGTTGTCAGACCTAATGGTTTCTATGCTTTTGTGATGACAGGTGCTTCAGTTCCTCAGGTGAAGCGTCAAACGTGGACGATTACTTATGGTTGATGAGCCAAGCAAAATATAAGCCTATCATAGAGTACTGTGGAGGAACTGAGATTGGAGGGGGGTTCGTCACCGGATCCATGTTACAACGTCAATCCCTGTCATTATTTAGTACGCCGGCTATGGGTTGCAAGATCATAATACTTGATGATCGTGGACATCCTTTGGTTAGTACCGCGGGAGTGGACATACTTTTTGAAAGGGAAACTAAATTTACTGGAAAGCTTACACTTAAGAAACGGTGTCTTTTATCTTTGCTAGACTTAATTTGTCTAGGCATTTCCGGACTCTTGTTGGTGTACTCAAGTTCCCGCAACAAGATTGATCAGCTTCCGGGTATCAATTTACAGATTGCTAAGTAACTTGATAGTTACTAATACTGACATAAGTATACGTGGGTGTATTGATACCAGCCACTAGATAAACCAGGCATTGGCGAGTGTGCATTGGACCCATCAATTTTTGGAGCTTCAGTGCGTTTGTTAAACGCAAATCACTTCGACGTATATTACCAAGGAATGCCAGAGTTTGAAGGGAAGGTGAGTGTCGAATCTCATTCATGTCCTTCGTCAACGCCTAAATGCCTACCAGATCTTCTTTGCATGGTGTTGCAAATGACATTATTAAAAAGCTAACGCATTCTTGAGTCTAACAATTCCCAATATGCCTTGTAACAAACGTCGTAATTGGTGAAAGTAGTGGTTGAAATTAATGAATGAGACGTTTCTTTTGCACTGCATTTGGGGGTTAAAGACTCGGTGCTACGTCATGAAAAGTGTTTATGATTCGCTCAACTCTTGGGATGGATCAGTTTTCTATGTTGACGCAATTTGAGTGGTTTCAGACTCTAAGAAGGCATGGTGACGAAATCGAGCGCACTGTTAATGGTTATTACCGAGCACATGGTCGTGTTGATGATACAATGAATTTGGGAGGCATCAAGGTGAGTATTCAGATACGGAGTTCGATCAGCAAGTCTTTTTAGTTTGAAACTGTGGGTATCCTTCAGTGGTCTAATAATTTTCATATAGATCTCTCTAGGATGTGGACATAACTCCTAACTGTTTCCTTCATCGTCACATGGAGCATTGCGATTGGAAAATTGGAAATGAGGAGTATGGTAATAATGCCAGTGATGGAAACATCACTTTTAAGCACTCTATTCATCATTCAGAATATGGACATCGGGATAGTTAGGAGTGAAGTTAGCATTGTCAGCGTACGAGACCACTCGCTCGGTACCAGGAACTGGACTTTTCTAACAGATGGAAGTTTCTTAGATAGTGTGTTCTCCTCCATACATTTTATTGAAGAGATTCTTTGGGAATTGCAGGTTAGTTCAGTGGAAATTGAAAGAGTGTGTAACGCGGCTCACGAAGATGTGTTAGAGACTGCTGCTATTGGCGTGCCCCCTTCTGGTGGAGGACCCGAGCAACTGCTGATAGTTGTAGTCTTAAAAGACGGTGCATGTGGCATCTCACTTGAGGATCTGAAGAAGATCTTCAACACATCCATCCAAGCAAAGCTGAACCCTTTGTTCAAGGTAGGCCTCTCACTTCTGTCGAAGAAATTCAATTAGTTTTGCATTAACCCTAAGTGCCCAAGAAAAAAATAGGAATTCTATTTTCGAATATATTAGTCGATTATTGCTACTTTCTAAACATTCTTCTATTATGCATAATTGTAGGTAGGATTCCCTTCGTTCTCCATTCTATTGGTGCATTGTTTTGCTTTCATTGGAGCTTTCTAATGGTTTATTTCAACGTCTATTGATTTGGAAGTGGTCATTTGGGCACTTACAGTAGGGGTTAGATTAATGTGATTTGGTAATCACTTTCTCTTGCTTTGCAGGTAAATGCAGTGGGGACTGCTCCTTCACTCCCTCGTACTGCCTCCAACAAAGTGATGAGGCGGATGCTTCGTAGTCAGTATGCTCCAGTAACTTCTCCAAGAAAGTCCAGCTTGTGAAGCAGAGTACCAGGGCTTGGAATGAGAACATTTCTCTTTCTTCACTGCAGCCTTGACTAATCACTATCACAGATTTATCAACATTTTTTAGTATGATCTCCCGTGTAGATAATACAGAATCAAACCAGTTTTTGTCGTAGAATTTTACAATAAGTCAAGGCGATTTACATTATAACTGATTCGTTGGTGCAGTTCAGTGTATTGACACTGCACAACTTTGAATGCTGGGGAAAATGCACCAGACAGTGTTGTTCTGAAGTTGCTTACTGACATTTCGAATTTGTGGCAAATAACACTGAATGCTGAACCTTTTTGTATCACAAGCTCACTCTCATTTTGATATGGAGTATTTGCTTGGGAAAACTTGGGCGTGCACGTTATACTGTAGTTAGTTTCATGCAATAGTGAAGTCGTTGAACTCTAAACTCTACTTCTAGGGGTAGAGTTCTGAGTTTCAAGAAATTTGTTGATTTTGTGAAACCCACTAATGAGATGAGAATAACCTACGGTAAGACACTAAAATGTTCAAAATTCATGAAAGCAAACACATCCCAAGCTCACAAAAATGCATTCTTTCAGTATCCATTGATTTTTTTTGTAGATTTTTGTGTTAGTTCTTTAACGATTGCACAATATGGATTTTGAAGACTTTGATTTGCTTATATTCTGTAATCCAAAAGATACTAGTAGGTTTGGCCTCAAAATGTAACTTTTTCAATTCAAAAAATGACTTTGATCCTACATAAATAAACTTAAAAAAAAACGTAAAAAAAAATCTTAAATAATTACTATGAGTAGAGCTTAAAATTTTGAATTTCAAGACAAAATTCTTGTGGAAATCATAAATATTCAATCTATCATCGATTATAGAAGGAATTTTCAACTTTTGGCTTTAAATTTAGTTGAAAAATATTTTAATGATGATTCTCAAACAATAGTTGTGAAATATGATCCATAGATCATATCTATATAGTTTGATCAACTACAACACTAACCAATAGTCTAAGTTACATTTTATAATACATCTCTATAATTTTGGAAAAATAGACTACGCCCTAATCTTCAAGGGTTAAGCAACTATCTTTATGATATATAAGGTAGGAATTGCCAAAATACATTAGAAATGCATCTTTTGTAAATTGATTATTTTGCATTCTTTGGTTGTAGAAAAGTCATTAATACCACACTGTCAAAATTTCCACCACCATTCACTAAAATACACTCAGGGAATTCTCTCAAAAATTTTTGGATAAAAAGTTATTGTTCAGCATCCTCTACTAAGTCATTGAAATCATCCAGGAGCCTTTTTTGTGTCTCTTTCGGCAATTAAGGGTTGAACACAACTCATAGTGATGACTAGTAACATTATAAATATAATCCGATCAACATAAAATAATTTTGGTATGAATAATAATTTATTTATGATCTACCTAAAGCATTATTGAAGGACTTGGAGTATGTTATGTAGTCTTCTACAGTTACATCTTTATTTTGACAAGCACAGGCACGACATTTAGCAATTGCCACTACTATCAATTCTAGTATGAAACCTATAATATTCAAGAATGTTTTCAATAGGCACTAATTGGATTTTGGAGCTAAATATCTTTCACTTTTGCACCCCAAAAGTAGAATTTTTATATTCCAAAAATGATCATTATTTTACTATATACATTCCATACATATAGATTTAAACTCCTTATACAACCATAATGGGAGTATGAGGTCACTTCTGGAATGGACATAAGGCATAGAAATTTGATGGCTACAACTATGTGATATAGTTTGTTATTTATGTCATTGCCACCGCTATAGTGCGTACATAGTAATGGGTTGGCACTAAAAAAATTGGATTGCCATAATCCTTGACCTCATTCTAGAATTTGGGCTTGATTTGGAATTGCCTAATGGATTGTAAAATAGGCCAACTCTCAATTAGATTCAAAATCTAATGTAAAGTAGTTTGAAGTATCTATCCACTATATAGTAAGTGAGACATTCTATTTACCATGTATGCAAACTTTAAACCTTTCCCTACAATAATCTAGAAACTTACATAATCCAAAATTTTATACATTTCTTTTGTGGAATTCTGAAAACCAATTGCAAAAACTGAATGTCATTAGATTAAATGTTGTCACACTAAGCACAAATCAAAGTTTAATATGTAGGATCAATGGAGTCTTCAATGTAGTATATGGTTAATGGAGCCTCCCGACTTTGCTATTATTTGACTTAAGGCCAAATATCCATTGAATGGACAAATGGAAATCTAGTTAGGTTCTTATAGAGTCAATTTGGATCAAATATTCAAGAAAAATTGACACAAAGGTGTGAACACTGTACCCTATTAGTGCATAGGAATATAATTTTTTTTCTAGAGGGTGTCCAAATCAAAAGTTATCCTACTTTGAACTTTTTTGGTAGCCTGGGCAATTTGGGCATCTTTGGAGCATCTTTTGTTGAAACCCTCATCAACTTTTGAAATTTGGCATGTATAATATTAATAAAATATGATATACAATTGTCCCAAAAAAAAAATTTAGTATCAAATCACATTCTAATAGGATTCAAACTTTGTTAGCTATGTCAGGGTCATTAGATGACATTTGAGGGGATTAGAAGACCGTTTCAAGCCCGTTCTCTAATCTGGACAGATTTTGTAAACAGTGGTATGAGCTGTCAGAAGAAAAAAAATTCAAAAAAAAAAGAAACTGTTTCAAATATCATTTTAAGCAATTTTTTTATTTTTTTTTCAAAAAATGGCGTGGCATGGTTTCAACCATGTCAGCTGGCTCCCACAGTTTGAAAACGCAGGGAACTCTCCGGAACTCACGGTCTCCCAATGCCTTCAAATGCCATCTAATGGGTTTCCAAAAAAACATTTTTTTCTAACTTCAAACCCTATTATCTTGCAATTTGTGAAGTCAAAATTCTTGAAATTCTTCCCTTATATTCCAAATGTTTGTTTCTACCTTTCCACTATTTGGATTTCAAATAAAAAATTTCTTCATTGCACAAGAAACCATAAAAAATGACTAGTGTTTTGTCAATTCACTTAACTTCCTTGTATTGCAGGGTGATTTAGAGTAAGTTGAACATCTCAATTGCATCTAAAATTTTGCATGAATGTACCTAACATCATATATATATATATATATATATATATATATATATATGAATGGAAAAAATCCTCATTTTTGTATAGAATAAAAAAAAATTAAACAAGGGGGCTCAAAGTTTGCTGATCTTGTTTCGTAGGAATGAAAAATAGTTTTTTTCCTCACTTCAAATATTATAATCATTCAATCCACTTTGTCAAATGGGCTTAAGTTTTTTCCACATATTGCCTTAATTGTTTAATACCCGTTTGCATAGTTGGAATTCAAAAAAGATTTTAATTTTTTATTTGGACAATGCATCAAAAACTGGAAATTTTAGACTTTTCCTCTTCCAAAATATCCTCCGACCTTTAGAAGTCAAGGTGTATTCATTCCAAAGCACCACCGCCTATTTTGATCCACCTATATGTAGACCTTGAATTATGACTACCTTCATTCACCCAAAATAACCTCAAATTTTTAAGAAATTCAATGGGATTTGAAGCATGTTATGCTTCAATAATGACTAGTGTGTGCCGTTGCCACAGTCAAAACAAAAGTAAAAGTATTTTTCTAATTTTTTGAAGTAATAAAAACTTCGAAACTCAATAACTTTCACATCACAAGTCCAAACACCACAAAACAAAGCCCGTGCACCCCTCCTCGCCGAGCCCTTTCCGACGGTACCAAGAACGCAACCGGGGGACGCACGGTCCAGGAGATCTCAATGTAACAAAACAAACAAAACAAAACAAACAGCCAAACTTAAGGTATGGATCATTTGTGGTGAGTCTAGAATATATTGTATGAATATCATAGAATTCTAAAACGACTTTGGTTGGTTTTCTCTTGAAATCCCACATGTTCTTACACATTATACATCATCTGGACAACCATCTCACTTAAAAAAAGGGGGCGATTTTGGGTGCTTCTACATTATGTGACAGTGCCCTTTACAACGAAAGCACTTCGAGCCGTGTTTCGAAACCCACACCCATGCGAAGAGAGCCTACGTGGCATTCAAGCTGGCCAAACCCAACACACGTGGCAAAACGTGTCACCACGACACCCCTCCACCTGGCGAGCTCGGTCAGCTCTACCCCTCCCTCCTCGCCCCCAGAGCTTCATATGCTCGATCCCTGCGCACCCGCTCTCTGCAATCTCTCCCAATTCCTCAAGCTCCATCACAAACAAACCATCTCACAATCCCTTCCACCTCACACTACTCCCGACCCATTTCCAAAACAGCGCCGAATTTCACCTAGACCAGAGCATTTGGGAGTTTTTGCACGTGTTTGCAAGTTTTTGCGAAGATTTCGGGAGGTTTTGTAGGTTTTGGGAGTAGTACAGTTCGCGAGCGATGTCAGGGGCGACGTTAGCTTCCGGTCCTCGCACCCCGAAGCATGTCGACCAGGAGTCTCATGGGGAGAAGTTCGATCGCCGCGCCGGCGACACAGGCGGCTTGGGGGGCATCATGGGTTCCCTCCGCGTGATCGAGCTTCAACTCGTGGCCTTCATCATTGTTTTCAGCGCTTCCGGTCTCGTCCCCATAGTCGACCTCGTGTTTCCCGTTTTTCTATCGCTCTATGCGTTTCTGCTGTCCAGCGTCGTGTTTCCGAACTACGGCAACCCTGCTTCCCTGCAGGTGTTCAAGGGCAACCGGTTGTTTCAGGTGTACGTGGTGTTGGGGACTGTGATCGGGCTGTTCTTGCCGCTGGCGTATGTGTTGGGAGGATTCGCACGCAATGACCAGGAGAGTGTCCGCGCCGCGACGCCGCACTTGTTTCTGCTGTCGTTCCAAGTGTTGTCCGAGAATCTGATTAGTGGATTGAACATCTTCTCGCTTCCGGTGAGGGCGCTGCTGCCGATTTTGTACAGCATGAGAAGGTTGTTCTCGTTGAATGGGTGGGTGATTAACACTTGGTTCAACATCAAGATCGCCGACGACATCCGCATTCAGGTACGGACACTAAGCAGATATCTCTTGGTGTTTTAGGGTTTGAATGGTGTTTTGTTGGAAGAAAACGTTTGAATGCACTCATTGTGGGGTTATGGAGCTATGGGACTTGTTTGTCTTAAAATTCAGAGGAACATCTCTTTGTAAATTCTGAAACGTTACGGCTATGGTCGAATTTAATCTCTCGAGGGGTGGCACTCAGTGTCTAGGTCCACTGCTCGGACACAATCATTATTGACGTTGGTGGTTGTGCTAGAGCTTTTTTCTTATTGTAGTATTCTTCTTTTGATTTTCTGTAGTAGAACGGGGCTGCATGTTATTAGTATGATATGAATGGATTCACTTCTCTTGATAAGTAAGGACGTGAAATTCTGAAATGTCTACATGGAATGCTGATATGATCAAATTTATTCGCTTCAAAGATTTATGTAGTAATATGCAACGTCTGAAAGATAGTACTCCATTCTCATTCTTCTGATTATGGTGTACGTTTTCTGTTTAGAAATTGTGGTTTCTGTCCGTGAACATGTATAATGACTAGAAATTTGGATGCGTGAATGTTTTTAATGTTATCTTTATGTGAAACTGAAAGTGGGTATTTCTTCCATCATGGTTAGCACTCACTATTCTATGTCTCACTCGATGTAGAACTACCCAATAGACCCTTTATCTTCGCTGATCTTAGAGATAGAGTTATCATCATTATTCTTGTAATAATATGTTTTTTTACGTTCCTTTTTTATCGTGGTTGAGGTCCTTCCTTGAACAAGAATCTTCGGAGTGATTGGAAATTTGGGTTCTTATTATTCTTAGTATGAAACTAAATCAATCGGGTACATGGCATTGCAGGATGAGACGTGGATTTGGTTTGGCCGTGCATTGTCAGCAGCCAACGCCATTTACTACACCATCAACTTGTTCGGGTTCCTGATCCCCATGTTTTTGCCTCGTGCATTTGAGAGCTACTTCGAAGACAGGGCCAACTACCAGAAGGAGCATCCCAAGCAGGAGAAGAGCTACATGCCATCACTTCCAGGAAAGATCCCAGTTCCATCACTCCTGAAGAAGGAAGATCATTCGAAGGAGGAGGGGAAGAAGTCATCCTAAATGGGTGTTCCTGTTTTTGCAACGAGTTCCGGTTAATCAAACATCTTGTCCAGGTTAGGGTATTTGGAACAATGTTTAGTTGAGGATATAAAGACAAATAGGTATGTACAACGTCGAAGGTTTGTACAGAATTATTGTGATCGGAAAGGATAAGGGAGCTGATATCAATCATCATGGCTTACTTTTCTGGTACTAATTACAGGATTAACAGTAAATATAGGATGAGAGAGAGGTACAGGGGGTTATGTGCCTCTCTCGCTGCATGTTCATTATACAGTTCGCGGTGTGAAATTGAAATTTTGATTTCAATGTTGAACTCTTGATTTGCGTGCATACTCATCCCTCTGATCCTCTGTTTGCAATACCTTTTGGGGAACAAGTCTAACTTACATGCATTGTGACAGATGTTTGACATATGCTTGCACTTGACAAGTGGAAGTTGTTAAATCAGATTTGTACAGTACCCGATTTGCATAGGATGAGAGTTTTTTGGATTATGCAAATGTTTTCCAAGTACGGAAGGTTGAGTGTCGAATCAACCCCGACTCCCAGAGTTGCAAATTGTCTCGGGCTCTCGGCTTTACCTTTTGACTTCCTTCTTCCTACCTGTTGGTTCTTTCCATACTTCTCTTGCCTCAGGTTCCCAAAAAAAAAATAAGAGTTTAAAAATAGTGCAGAAAATGATTTAGAAAATGTATACAAAGAGGCGCACATTTTTGTACTTGAGACTGCCCAAGGAATACTTGTCCAACCAAAAGTTGCCTATGCGATATACATATTTAGTCACCCTTTCATTCTCTTTTCACCTACTCTTTCACTAGAAGCCTCCAAACTTGCATCCCTTTTCTTGATGCATGGTTGCATGAATTTAGGATATTGAGGTTAACTTACTTTTGTTACAATTTACAAGTTACAACAATTATATATCCTTGAACCGTATGTGGTACCACTGAACAATAATTCTTTCTTATTTGTAACCATGGACACCAACAACATTGACCTAACCACGGCTTCCACATCGATGGTCAACAATGATGATATAATGTAGCATGATAAGCTACATAGCATCAATAAAATAAGTTGGCATGCACATGTGGTCCATTTTAGTTGGCCAAAGCACTTTTGGCCCATAGTTTCACCAATTTTAACTCTCAAATAATGTGGAATTTTTTTGTAACAAGTCAAAGGCTAAAACACATTAATTCAATTTTACTCATTTAATGTCATATACACAAAATAATCACATTTTTGGTGTATTTTCATCTGTCTTTGTCATGTCATTTAAACTAAAAAGGCATTATTGAAATTTAAGCAAAATTAGGGTAATATGTCTATTGGGAATGCATACCTTGATGCATCCCCATACTGAATTCAAAGTTCACTGCAGAACATTTCCTGGAAAGTTGCTGTGCTGTGATGTTGATGTCCATTTTTGCCTGACAACATGACATCTCGATGCCCGCATTGGAATCCGTAGACTATATACCTCTAAAAGTATTCGAGATGGGGGCTAATTTTTTCATCAAGTCAATGCTGTTAGGCACACCGCTAATCAAACTTTCAGTTAATGGACGAGCAATTCGTAGGAGACCACAAAGCAACAGACAGCAAGCTTGAACTCCTCATGAGTATGCACTTCAAGCCGTCACTTTTATTAATATCAGAACTTTCAGATACCTACTGAAACTGTCACAAAACTCCGAGCTGATCTATAATCCAGAACCTGAAAAATACTGAATTTGGTCATGTTTGAGAACCCCTTTGACTGAAACGAGTCCAGGCGGACAGGAGGCCAGAATCATTCATTGTCAATGCGCGCCGGGGTATGTATAATACAACTAGTTAAGATCATCATGATATTTTGATAACTAAAATTACAAACAAGCCAAAGACAGACCGTATCCCTCTGTTCAGCGACCGACTATCATTACACACGTCTTCAGAGAGCATTCTTACGCAGCTCAAGCACGCCAGCACCTACAGAGCCTGCATCGACGGGAGAAGTTCCGACAAGTCCTGCTGCACTCTGTCCACCTCTGCGTTGGTCTTGGTCTTGAGGTTGTTCAAAAGCTCACGCATCTGCTCTTTGGCACTTAAGATGAGATCCACTACCTCCAGCCACTCCCTTTTCGCTGCTCCTATCTCCTCCGCACATCTGGAGGCTGCGGCCTCGTACTTTTGTTCCCAAAGCTTCAACATTCCCTCGGCATCTGCGTCCGTCTTCTTCGCAGCAAGCTCTTTAGCGACCACTTTCGCCTCGAGCTCCTCCCTCTCGTTCACCACTGCAGCACAAGCCACTTCCCACTTTTCCTTGCTTGCTTTGTAGAGAGCCTCGACTTTTTTGATGGTGGCGACACTCCGAGACATAAGATCCAGCTTCTCCTGACGGACAGCTTCACGTGCATATGCTTCCTGTTTACAAGCAATTAATTTTTCTTCCCTCTCCAGATTCGTGTACCGTTTGCAGCTCTCCATAACCTCCAAGATGGCCTGCTTCAAACCACCAGGTGCAGAGGTTCGGAGAATTTCCTGTGGCACAGTTCGTTCCGGTTGCAGTGTCACTTGCAACTGAGCTCCTGGCAGTGGCTGCCCTTCGGCCAAATTCGGTCTCAACCTTTGACAGTGCTGATTGTACTCAGCACACAGAACCTCCAGATCTTTCGCCTTGTCGGTAGACGCAAGCTCAAATTCCCATGCTGCCTTGCGCAGCTGCTGTTCCTTCGCCACAACAGGTTGGATATTGACTTGAAGAAGATCCTCCTCTTTCTGCATGCGCTCCACTTCGGTGAGGTTGATTTCCTGAGCCGCAACGCGTGTACGAAACTCATCAATTTCAGCATGAATGGCCTTCTTCTCAGCCTTTAGCGCAAGAATATCGTCTTTGCGCTCATTCAGTTTCTTCTCTGCACCTTGCTTGTGCCACTGCAAACTCGTATTAATCTTATTGAACTTCTGCTTGTCACTCAAGAAGTCAGCCTTCTTCGCCTCTAAGCTTGCCTGCGGTGATAGTTCAGTGGACAGCTTCTGCAACTGCTCCTCCACTTCCGACACTTTAAGCTTCGCTATCTTCTCCAAATGCTCAGCAATTTCCTCCTCAAACTGCTGACGAACCGTAGAATTCAGCCGTTCACACTCCTCATCATCCCCTCCCAAGAAGCACTCGTACGACTGACTAAGATTTTCGAAAAGAGGCTGCTCCCCTGTTTCGTCAAAAGTTGGCGTGCCTTCACTCGCCTCTTGATGTAATAGAAGCTGCACAAGCCACACGAGAGCGGCAAGCAATCCCGGCCAGGTATGCGGACTCCCAGCCGCGTACAAAGCGCTCTTACTAATCTGAAACGGATACCCTAGCCTCTTAAAACCGACGGGAACATCCTCCTCCACTTTCCCTGAGAGTTTCGTATTCGGATCCACCTTTTGAAACAGAAACTGCACGATGTGGAGAATGTCTTTGGTAGCCGGTGACGCCAAAAGTTTCGTCGAAATTGCAACATTGTAACCGTGCGTTAACAAGTAGCCGGTTAAAGTCCGAATACACTCTTGCTGAAACCCCCGGTCATTGAGAGGGCGAGGATCAGTCCGTGGCTGCGAGCTTTTACCGCCGTGGACGCTCGCTCGCCTCTGCAGCAGCCCCGCCTTGCTCCCATTCGGCGCGAAGTACGACGATGTCGAACCTACACTTGACAACCTCCTAATCTTGCCTCCTAACACTCTCGCCGGCGCCACTGCCGACACCCTCCGACTCATCGCTCCCTCCTCCACACTCTCAATCACCCTCACTCATCCAATCATTCAAACCTTCACCTCCTAAAATACCATTCCAACACACACCATAGAACTCACCGCACCATAGAATCGTGACATCGTCGTATCACCGAACGGCCGCACAGGGACTCCGTAAAAATTCTCGCACTCGTCGCTTCGCCCTCGCCATAGCCGCGGAGACCAAAGCTCATATAGAGTTTCGAATAATTGCGCGCTTCCTGAGAGTCAAATGGACTTATCGCTCGGCACGATGGTTTTCCTCGAATGACGATCGAGAGGGAGAACTGAACACGCTTCGCGCAAATCTTCGGAGGAGCAAAGCTCGGACATGGCGCTGCAGAATTTGAAATGGGTGAGTTCGTCTCGCAAACATTCAAACGGTCGGAAGCGGGAGACTGTGAGTTTCCCGGGTATCAATAGCACTGGCGGGTATCTGCAGGACATGCGGGTATCAAGAAAACTAACGGTTGATGGTTTATCCATTCGTTTTTCCTCTTTGATATCACCTCTCCAGCATTGTGGCAAAACTTCATCACATCAACGAGTGGGTCACTTGTTGAGCAGTTTTTTTTTTTTCATTTTTAATGAAGTGCCAAAGTGGCAATATTGAATGTTATAGTTGTGCTCCAAATTTTAACATTCATTCACAAATTGGATAGAAAATATCATATTAGCACATATCACATATCCATAATTCAATTTTCATCCACAACATGGCAATTTCATCCAAGATTTTTTTTTATTTGAAGTTTTCTTGGCAATTTTTCATTTCCCACCTTTTTAGTACCATTTTTTCCTATAGGTGTGGTGCCAGACCATAAAATTTGGTGCAATTTAGCACCAAATTGTCAGAAAAACAAACAAACATTGTTATTGAAGGTGGATCACTTCATGTGTGAAGTGCACCTCTGAATATTGCTATGTTCCCTTCCAACCAATTCCAAATCTTCTAATGAGTAAAATCATTAACATTATTCATCATACTAATGTGCTACTTTAAAAGAAGTGATACACCTAGTTACACCCCCACCTAAATGTGTCACTATGTACACCCTATACACCCCTTGTTTATTATAGAAACTAAATCTAGAATAGTCATACTTATGAGTGGTCCACATAATTAAAAAAATAACTCTAAATTTAGGTTCTAAAATGAAGATGGGTATGCATTGTGATGCAATACAGTAAGGGTCGCAATTAGGCATACTTAAAGCTTGGCCCAAGCATTAATTGCGCAATTTTTCATCCAAAATTTGCATTAATCCGAGGTTTTGAGGTACGGGTGACAAAGCACCAATATCATATCCTCTGTTGTCGCATCAAGGGACTGGGACCCAATATACATAAGCAAGCTCATCACAAATTTCCACAAACCATATCCAATCGATAGAACTTGCAAAGGAGGCGTTTATTTATTTCTCCCAGATGTTCTGCGGAAGGAAGCTGTACACACGAGGAGCTAAGGTTTTGTAACATAAGTACCGATGAACAAGAATCAACCCAAGGCTGACTTCAGGTATCCATCCCCAGCGTAATAACTCTTCAATGATTTCACGATTAGTGTATACACACATAACGATAGCATATGCTTTGAAGCGGAACAATCTACTCCACCGAACTCGGGAAGAGCTGGTTCGGAGCACCCTTAATATCTGAAAATCTCTTCCTGAAATCAACATGTTTGGCATGTCGACTGTCCATCACTTCTTTGATCGATTCAGCACATTTGAGAGCTAGCACATCCGAGTTGCACTCTGTGGCTGTATTCAAAAGCTTGATCCAATTTTCTAGCACAAAGAAACATTGACAAGTCAGTTCCTTCAAACTCGAGGGAAACAATTCTCAAAAGCTATTGCAGTAGCAACATGCTTAACAAATAAGTATATTGAACGGCAAGGAAAGTAAGCAGCACAGATTTGGATCAAAGCAGGAACCTTGTGTCGCATGGATTGAGTCCTCGCAAAGCCACTTCAAGCTCTTGATTCCATACTGTCAAGTGAAACGCAACATTAGAATATGATTCTAAGTTTTTCAAGGTGGTAAAGACAAAGTACTGCTACACGAACAATATGGAGCATGACGAGTTGGCACAATCAGCCAATAAGACAAGTAATGGACATTACACTACAACTGGGACTGAAAAAGATGGAAGCACTTTCCAAAGAAAATGAAATCTAACTTCAGATCAATATGACAAAGCCCTTTTAAAGGGAAAATGCTCAAGATGCCAACCTTGTGAGCTGCAGAAAGTAGATCAAGGCCCCTCTGTTCAAGAAACGATGCGTCAACCGTGCCAGTGTAAAGAAACTTCATCATGACCTTGGTTATATTGAAGGACGCTTCCCTGATGTCCAGCCTATTCGAATATAGCACATCCGAACTCTCAAGATTGAGCTTCAGAATCTGCCGAACAAGACGAAGGGAAAGTGTGTGAACTGTCAATTACGAATAAGCGTTCTATACCTAATCTAACGAGAAACTACAGCGTAACACAGTGGTCCAAGTAGTTCTTAGAACCATCATACAAAGGGCAGATCAATACATGTGATGAGCCAGTGAGGAGGAGCACAAGAACAGTGATGCTTTTGTTTTCCGCCCAAACTTCAACCGTCTGGTGTTTTCCACTCTCAAAGACTGCTGCCCAATTCTTCTGGATCACAGCATTGGGATCCCTTTCAGGCTTCAGTTCGGAGCTCACACCTTCCTTTCTGAGCGCCTCAACGACTGCTTCTGCTAGCAGGTGCAGCATGTTGTCCCAATGACGGTACTCCCAGCCTAACACACAAACCCAGACTCAAAATAAGAAAAGGTCAATTCAAAAAGCAAGCAAAGAAAGAAGAAGGTAAAGCGAACTGCCCATAGTACAACCACAAAACAGTCACGAAGCACATCATGACAAAGGTATCCGAGCAAATATAAGGTAAAAGGACACTAAAACCGTTAGCGACCTGATCCTGTCTCCTATTCCGACCCCTATTACCAACTGCAAGTCATCCATTCATACGCTTGGTTGGCCTTAATTAGCAAGTGGTGTAAGCATGACTTGGCTAAATGTCTATGACCACTCGTCTTTGAATGGAAATGGAGTTGTCTACTATCACTTATCCCTTATATTGGTGTAAAGCCTCCACATTATTGCGCAAAAATTTCTACATAGTGATCAAGTTTTGATCTAAAGAGAGCTTGACTCTCGTAGTACCCCAAGTGATCTCTCTATTCAGCTCTACTAAGTGATCCCCCAATGAAAGCACACTCCTGCATATATTGATTAATAGACGAAAATAGTACCCTCTACCTTACCTCTTTGGTAGAGCGTGGATTTCAGCTCCAGGGCCACCTGGAGAGGAGTCTTCTGGTCAAGGATGACCTTCTTGGTTTCCACATGAGTACCTGCTTTGTCCCCAGTTTGAGCATGGCGGATGATGGATATCTTGTGTGCAGATGGCAACACGGCTGCCTTCAGTAATATGTTGGCGCCGTTAGCCAGCAGAAACTTGGTTGCTTCAAGGTTTCGTGTCTCCTCATACTTGTACACCGCTAAATGCAGTGACGTCACGCCCTACAAAGTCAGCAGAACTGGGTGAGATCCTACACGCAATTGCACATCTGACTTCTAGGTTCGAAAATTCACGAGAACAAGCATTATATTCTAGAGGACCCTTGGCGAGAACCCCTCTGAATTGGCATGAAAAGGAATCCCTGACACTTTATTTTGCAAACTTGAGCTCAATTTGAAGAAATGAGAGCTTCTCAAGCCCCAGAGCCATTTTCCTCACACGCAAGAGTGTGTCACATCTTCAATTTTGCTGGATTTGCTGTAAACAACTCTTAGTTCACACTATTCTCAAAAGGAGCCACGCCACTAAAACTTAAGAACGCTACGACTCGCAACTGTTTTCAGCTAAATTATCAGAACCTAGGCGTAGAAATTGAAGTAGGACGCCAACCTTCAAAGACAGAAAGAAAAGGGACAACGACAAGAACTAGAAAGAAATTATGAGGAGCTTGACAGTAGATCATGAACTCAATTCCTATCCAGTTCAAAACATGACCAACACCACTGAGTACGCACAAACCAAGCCACTCATCCCTTCAAAAAGAATTACCCTCTACCTCAAGTAAGGAATCTCCGTTCCGGATCCGATCTACCATAAGGAGAACAAGCAGCAAAATTAGGGTTAAGTGCTCGAGATTACGTAACAATTCCAATACCACGTCCAGTACCAAGATGAAACTCAACCCTAGGGCAAATCGGATCCCATAGATCCGGGAATGAGCACCCACCTCATCGTTGTAGGCGTTAATATCCACTCGCTGATTCTTAAGCAACCCGGAGAGCGCCGACAAGTTCCCATTCTCCACACAGCGGAAGAATGTGGCTTGGTCCAGTTTCAAGTTCTGCCCCGCGTCTTCGGCCAGTCCCACGGCTTCCACCCCTGCCGTCACCGCCCCCACGGCCTCGTGGCTCTTCTCCGTCGTCATCCTTCCTCGCAACAAGGAACTTAACGAACTAACCCCAACTCCGATCCAGCAGCCAGACAACACGAAATTCAGCGTTCTCACGAAGATGTTTGCACCAAACTGTTGCACGTTTGGTTTCCCAGCACCTAGAGTAGACTTGACACCCAACAAAACGAATTTACAGAGTCCCTTCGAGACAAGTGAGCTTGAGAATCTTGCGAACGGACTTGGCGATGGTGTCTAAGCTTAGACGATGTAATTTCAAAGCACGGCCTTGTCTGTCTGTCTGTCTCCCTTGAAAGGCACTCTCCAAGGTTGAGATTCTGGGAACTTGCAGGGGAAATGTCCAAAGTATCGTGGGTTTTTATGCCGACGAGCCCACGCCGGCAGAGCAGCTTTGCTCGCTTGCTGACAAGTGACAACCATTTCTTTTCTCGTGTTTCATTTCTTGCTAGCAGGGGTGGTTCCAAAAATTTGGTTGTGGCTACCAATTACACAAAATTTTGCATAGTAATTCTGGTATTTTGGTATGCAAGTTAATTTAAGAATAAATGTGAGTATGGGAGGTAGACTAATATATTGGTTCGCACTATTTTAGATAAAATTAACATAATGCGGACTTCACTATTTTCATTCTATCTCTGCATGATTGTTATCCAAATTTCATCCACTTTCATGTATTCTTGTCAAAGGTTTAGTACACTACTCAATGTGAGGGGGGCAACTTTTGTATATTCTTGTTGAAGGTTTAAACTAATCAATATGAGGGAAGCAAAACGGCATTGGTTCATACACTATTCAAACTCCTATTCTAATTGAATGAATTGGAATATATAGTTTGAGGAGAGTTTCAACAAAATGGCTATAAAATCGAGCTACTTAATAGCATTTTATTCCTTGCAAGCTTGTAATTTAACAATATCCTTTATCAAATTGGTTGAAATCCATCAATATTTAGCCCTCCAAAAAATGATTGTTTGTTGCCATTTGCTAAAAATCCTGAGAATGTGTTGATATTCAATTATTTTTAAATTCAAATGTCGCATCCAAAGATGACACATAATCAATGGTTGCACTCAAATTGAAATTTTATATTCATTTCTTAACCTTGAAATGATAGTCCCAGCCAAAGGGACTTGGTTTTGAGAGAATCTTCAAGATCACATCTCTGATATTCAACTACAAATCAACTTCCTAGTATCTTTCTCTTCTTCTCTAAGAGATGTATCTATCATGCTAAGTTTTGGATTTCAAAGCATAGTTTTTGAATGTGTGATTCTTGCATTGGAGAGTTTCTTGGAATTTTTAAATAGTACCTTTAAGGTTACCCATTGCCTTAACCCCTAAAAGACTGTTTGTCCCCTCAAAGGACAATTCGGATCCGGACAAGTTCCTACTACTTCAATTTTTAGTAGTATTTTTTGGAATTTTTTGAGGTTGTGTATTTTTGCGAGAGCTTTGTGAATATATAATTTTTATTTTAATTGATGACCGGGAGCAAAAGTTATGGCACAATAAGCAAAATTGGAATTCGGCAAGCAACCCAAAAAAAATCACAAAAAGTCAAAACAATTTTTTTTCAATTTTTTTTCTCAAAGATTATATTTTTGTGTACATGTGAAGCTTTGTTTCATTCAATTTGGACTAATTATGAGAAAAATTATGGACAATCTCAGTTTTTTGGGCAATCTAAGCATCTTCTCAAAAAAATAACTTGTCAAATTCGTTTTTCAATGCAATTTTTAGAATTTTTCAAAAAGAATTGTTAGACAAGGTTGGATTTTCTTGCTAGAACAATCTCACCATTGGGATTATTGTGATTCAATCCCATCTACAAGCTATTAACAATTTAGTTTTTTCTTCAATCTTGAATCCACCTCTATTTAATAATTTTTTAATGAGTGAAAATTAAATGCTTTTTATCCTAAATTTTTTTGGGAGATTCTCGACTCTACTACTTAATATAAATAAATAGAAAATTAAAGTTTGTAGTGCAAAAAATTTGAACTAAAAAGACTCAAAGCCAAAACATCTAGTCAAGCAAGGTGCAAAAAATCTTGTTTCCTTCACTTTAATTGCATACATCTTGCAATCTACATGGTCAAGGTTTCTGAAATTTCTTCCACATATTCATATACTAGTCAAGTATAAGATCTTACGGTTGGATATGCAAGAAAAAAGCTCTTTTCTCTTTGCAATAAAAATGACAGTTTTGAATGTTTTTGATAGGAAAATCACCTTGGTCCTTTAGGGGTTAAAGAGGGTAGAAGCTCATAGGTCATTTGAACAAGTTTCTTAATACCCCTAAAAGAAAGATTCCAAAATCCAAGTTTGGACTACCTACCAAAATCCGAAATGTTGTTTAGCAGAGATTAATTCCTAAAAAGTGTTGAAATTCGTGCATATGATATTGTATTTGACACCTTGAATATGAAATATGTACTAAAATATGGCAACACATAGACCATTGGATTGATAATTCACTAATTAGCATCCATCATTTGGATGTCACTCTAACATTTAAACCTTATTATGTTCAAATATAGCACCTCATTTGTATCATACAAGACTATTTTGTAGCTTTTGAGACATAGAAATGCAATATTATCCAAATTGGTAGTGCTATTTGTCACTGGATTTGGCTCAACATAGATGTAAAGTTTTGTCACTACCTATATATTTCAATTCATGTACCTTCTATGCCAAATACCAAAAAAAAACATATTGCTTCTAGAATTGGGCTTCTCAAATCTTTTCGGGTTAATCAATTGTTTTGAGTGATACCTTGTTGAGAAGATACTGAAAATATACTTCTAATGATCTATGTGGTTGGGTTCAACTTTTCCTATTAGATAATTAATGCAAATGCCTAAAAATATCAAGGTTCTTCTTAGCAAGATTGAAAATGGACCCTAGCACTTGAAATGTTGTGCTAACTGACTTTGACCGCAAATGGGATCAAAGCAAGAGTATATGCTTCAAAGATGACTCTAAGGTTATTCTTTTATTGATAGACCTTAATTCTTGTGTTCATCTTCTTCCTTTAGGGGAAATTGTGTTGTATTTTCTTTTACTGGTGAATAAAATCTCAAAATGTGCCCAAAACATTAAAAATTATATCCATGGAGATTCTTTTTTCCCTAAACAAACTGAAACAAACTGAAAAAATAATTTTTCTAACATTCTAGCATATAGAATAAATTTTTAGAAAACTACTCCGTATTGTTTATTGAAGCTTGCTCCAAGGACTTCAAATGATGTCTCAGCAAAGCAATAAGGTTCAAAAGTACCCATTGTTAACCTCAACCCATAGCCAAGCTGTAGGAGGGCACTATTTCCAACCTAGGTTAGAACTAACCTAAACAAATCCAACCTAAGCTTGGAATGTGTTTTTTCAAGGTTGGGACTAACAAAGTTATGACACATGTCCCAAAGTAGTGAGCGGAAAAACAGTTCTTGATTGATTGGAATTGAAAGAGTCTAGAGATTGGCATACAAAACTGGGTATGATACCTGCAAGATCAAAGGCATACAGTAACTACAGTGATTCCGAGGAGTCAAGGACTCAAATCTTGGAAGCCATTGAACGCCATTGCAAACTCTGTGGAGCCAAGGAATCAATCTTCACATATATAATTAGAAGTAAATCTCAGCAATCTACACTGAAGACTGAAATGTGATCCGAATGGCGAAGATGATGACGCCTAGATTGTGTAACAATTTCACTAGCATAACGTACCTCAACAGATCTACAGAAGGAAGGCAGGCGACTTTGGCTTTCCATGTGAATTGGATATCAGCTGATCAGATCAGCTGCGCTTTCTTCAAATCCGAAGCGATGCTTCGCTTCTCGTCTCCTTCTGCATACAAAACTTTGTCAATGATGCCATAGTCCACAGCCTCATCCGGTTCGACGTACATACTTCGGCCTCCAAATATCCTCGGTGAGCTTCTCCCGAGACTGCCCCGTGTGTCGTGAGATCGGATTTTTCGCCGTTTTTCGTCCTCCTACCGTAACCCTAATCTCTTCCCGATCCACCCGAGACTGTACAACAAGCGACAAAATAATGAGTTCACAATCAACAATTTAATAAATCCCATCATTGAGACAAGAATCTGAGGACCATCAATCCTCCAGGAGATTAATCTGCAGCTGATTGATAAGAAAACCTCCAAACGGGTTTCCAATTCAGCAAAGCAAATGGTGCAACAGAAGGCTGATACTGTAATTCGACACTGAACAACCGACAAAACCACGAATTCACCAAGAGCTACACAATTCAAATGTGAAAAATTCCCATTCACCGAGACAAGAATTCGAATCCCATCATCTCATGCTCCAGAAGAATTGCAGCTGATTCAAACCCTAAATGGATTCAAAGCCGGCATTGATAAAAACAAACTCCTGAAGGATTTCCAATTCAAATGGTGCGATAAAACGGAAACTCTGTAATCCCAAAACAATCAATGCTACAATTGCTCAGTAAACGAAGAAGAGCGTGCGAAATTGGAGCTCAGAAAACCGATTTTCGTAAAATCCAGCCAGATCCCCAACCCAAACTCGATCATAGTCTACAATGCAATATCTGTCGAACAAGTGGAAGCGGAAGACTCCAAAGAAATCAAGAGATGGGTACTGTAGGTAAGGTAACTAACACCTAAAAGCGTGGGTTCCCATTATTATACGGAGTATTGAAAAAGTTTTTGTGGGGTCTTGTTGGTAGTCAAATGGAGATTCTAGATTCTCTTAGAATGCATTTTTGGACACCGTGTGAATAAACTACTAATTTTCAAAGTGTTGAAAATAGGTACACCTAAAATCAACCATAGACTTTCATGACAGTGGAAGTACATTTTAGGCAAGAATCTAGAATGTGCCGTTTTAGAATGTGGTCAATTTTAGGTGTAGTTACCTTAGTAAGTACTCACCGCGGGGAATAGAGTGTGCAACATGCGTAATCCAACTCCGTTGGAAAACAATTCAAATCAGGGGCAATGCCACAGACAGACACCAAACCTGCGACTAGTATTCGGGTTTTTTAGCTTTACTAGCTATTTTCCTATAACCTCTAAAGGACCAAGGCATTTTCTAGCTCGAAAACCACTCAAAATTGCCATGTCTATTGTGACCACACAAGGAACCAAAATTTTTTTATTTTTATTTTTTATTTTAAACTAACCATAGGATCTTGTACTTTATTTGTCTCAGATCATGTGGTAAATATTTCATGAAGTTTGACCACACAAATTGGAAGATATTAGCATTTGAAGTTGGAAAAAAAATTCTTTGATTGTTGGCCTGCAATTTTAGATGACTTTTGGGATGACTTTGACCACCATTTGTGAAATGTTTTTGCACTATAGACCATGAAATTTTAAGAAAAATTGTTGAACAGTTGAATTGAGAGTTGGAGGAAAAAATTTCAGAAAAAAAGAACTTGATTTTCATTTTTCAAAAAATTATTAAACAGAAGTAGGTCCAAGATTGAATAAAACACTAAATTGTTAATAGCTCTAAGATGGATTTGAAACACTATAATAGCAACGGTGAGATTTTTCTTGCAAACAAATTTAACCTTGTCAAAAAAAACTTGAAGAAATTTAAAAACAACATTTAGAAATGAATTCTATAAGTTGTTTTTTGAAGAAGATGCTTAGATTGTCCAAACCACAAGATTGTCCATAACTTTCTCATTATTAGTCAAAATAGAATGAATCAAAGCTTCAAATGTAAACAAAAATGTAATCTTTAAGAAAAAAATTAAAAATCAATAGATTTTTTTTGTTTTTTTTGTTTTACCCAACGAATTGCTTTTAGAACTGAGGATGGCATAACTTTTGCTCCCAAGTACCAATTGAAATAAAAAATTTATATTTTTAGAAAGCTAATGTGATTTAAAAAGGTTTGAAAAAATCATGTCAAAAATTGAGGTTACATAAGCTTGCCCAAAATTCCAAGTGTTTTTCAAAGGGAATTTGGTCTTTTAGGGGTTAATTCTCATATTAAATTAGTTTTTCAAATACTAGGTCTGGTTGTTTTCACTATTATTTTGTTTGAAATAGAAATTTTATAGATTTTTTCACCAATTTTTTATTGATGTTTTCTAATTTCAACCAGATTCTTTTTCCAATTCCATCAACTAACTTTGAATTAGCTGCCAAATTCTCCTGAACACTAGTTGCAAAGTTCTGACAACTGAGGCTAAGATAGAACCACCCATAACCAACCAAATAAGCAATTCTGACATGATTTGAAGTAGTACAAAGCAAAATAAATATTTTCAGAGGTGCATCTATAGAAAAGACGAGGATTGCAAAAAAATTGGTAATTTTAGCTCTTGAACTAAAATTACAATGAATTTTCAAAGCCAAAAGTTGGCCTTGACCTATGTCTAGTGTATAGAGTCTTTCAATTCCGATCATTGAAGAGACCAATTCTTGTTCACTTTGGCATTCCAAACCAAGCACATGTATCGAGATAAGAATGGTGAAATCGATGCTTGAAAACCAAGATTTAATCGTTGGAAACGAGTGCTAGCCTCTTTTGCATTTAAAGAAACCCTATTGAATGACAATGGGGCAGTGATTGATAACGGGGGGTGTACCTTATTTCATATTCAACCAAAGTATTTAACAACAAGTAAATGGGTAGATGGGTGCACAACCTTGCGCTTGAAAAAAATTATCACAACCTAAATATTTATTTCATCTTAGGTAGAAAGATCTGTAACCATTCAATAATGTGTATTGATAGGAGTAAAATTACAATTAGGGATTATTGTTTGCTTCTAGACAAATGAAAATTATAAATTTCTTAAAAAATAAAGTATTTTTTGAAAAAAAATCTTATTTTCTTATTTTCTTCAAGAATTTTCAAAATCCAGATTTGAAGAACCCATGACTTTGAATGGACAAGACCTATTACCAAAGTACTTTGCCAGAGATGGTTCAATTCTTGAACTAATAGATGCATTCTTCACTTCTATAGTAATCTTAAAAGTCATCCATCAGTACTTGGCCCTTTGGCCTACTCCGACCTTATACTTGGTTGTAGGATACACTATAAGAAACCATTGTTAATGTTGACAGGCGCAAAAACATGTAGACACGTTGTAAATAATGTCCCCCTGCGTGAACACCGACGTCACCTAAAATCCCTTATGATGGACAGGCTAAAAACAAGTGCCAACTTTCAAAAACAACAGCATTACTAGCCTGTTCTTTGAAAACATTCGTTAGTACAAGGCGTTTGAAGCCTATCAAGAAAATGGCACATGTAAACTACGTCAGTGCCACTGCGACCAAACCTGTCATGTGTCATGGCGGTGGACCCACATGGTGATGTCATATTTCATCCACTTGCAGATGACGTGTGTAGGATGAAAGTTGACGTATTCCTCAAAGACTGACTGGCAAAAAATTTTCCCCAGGTTTCTGGTCATGCCAAATACAACAATGTCCACGCGACTCCTATTTCTGTAATGCCTGAGAAAACGGCTATGCATGCCAATTGAAATTGGACCCTCAATGATGCGTGTATGACGATCACATGTAGTATTGAGGACTGAATGTCCAAGTTGACAATGGTTGGGGTCATTAAATCAATTTGTGGACGCCTTGATCATATAATACTGGAATTGCAGTGCTCCTTTGTCACTTTCTCCCTCGTCACTTGCGGTGGACCACAAATAGGGAAGCCATGAAATGATTGTTCTTGCTCATGCATCGAAGAATGTCGTCTACCTATGCGAAGGTGAAATTGAACATGCTCTACTTGGAACTTCTTTTTTGCAATGTCATTTTAACCGCGGTGTCCTATGACATCCGTCATTGCCAAGCTGTCATTACTGCGACAGAAACGACCACTTGAACATGTCATGTGTTTCCTAAAATATGAACAAACTCATTTGGTCAAAGAAGCCGTGAAGCAAAAGGCGGTGGAGGTGACATGCATGTCGAACGAGTACCATCTCTCTACCTCCGTTCAGACATGCTCCAAACAATGTGAAATGTCTGCATTGACATAAGTGACCTGACGATGCTTGGCAAGTGCACCATGCACCCTGTCTATTGCTATGTTTCAGTGGGAATGGAGTAGCCTTTAGCATTCAAAGCTTCAGCGTTTGAATGTTGTCATGTACACATGCGGACCATGCTAACCTGTGAACACTATCTGTGATCCAAGCTGCAGCACCGCAGTGACAGCCATCAGCTAAAATGCATGCAAAGCCCTGGACTGCCCTCCAATAAATTTGAAAAAAATAATACCATTCTAGAAGCACCGTGTATGACATTGCATCTCAAATGACTTATGGAGTGGACTAACATGTATTTCGGAATTGCAAGCGACCTTCATCAGATTAATCATGGGAAATTCTAGCATATGGCAATGCTAATCCAAACATCACAACACATTTACACCATAAGTTTTTGTGCAAACCGTGCATACAAGAGCACTTTTTCCATGATAGAGTTTTTCAAAATACAAAATTGGCTGCTCCTCAGTCTGCGCTCTCTTGCTACTAGAGCGACTTATACTAACTGTGCAGTATTAAGGCTACTATTCCCAAATCTTCATAACAAAATGTCTAACCTAATCAAAGCCGGTAGAACGCCTTCACTGTCTAAGTGCTAACATTAATTAAAAACTGCTGATTCCTTCCTTGTTTGATATTGGTCGCAAAAGGGTGAAAATGACTTCAAGTTGCACAAACCAATAGAACCGATGACACTGTTATTTTCAAGGTATACGCCAAGTCACCATCTACATATGAGTAGCAATTCTTCTAATAAAGCAGTCCAGGTAGTTTTGAGAGCAGTTTTTAATTCAATACATTCTTACATTATTGCTGCTCCTTCATTTCAATAATTATTTTTCCCTCATGAAACTAGTGTTTGGAGAAAAACAATCAAAAATTTAGCTTGACAACATTCACGAAGTAGTTGTTGATGATAAAAACTGGAACATACACACATTCTACACAATCACTCACCAGCCTGTACAGTGACAAGTCCTTCATTTCTTGTGGAAACTCTCCGTCTTCTTGCCATTATGTACGTCAAGAACATGAAGTGAGGAGACATAAATGTTGAATTTTTTGAAATTGCAGACATAACTTCACAAATAAATTTATAATGAAGCCTTCACAGAAAGAGGGCCACAATATACAGACATGGACATCAAGTAGGCTGTTCGTCTGACAATTACTTCCCCAGACTCCCCTCATGAAAATTGGGATGCAGTGGATTCACCTTAGCCGTGAACCACGTGTTCTTCGAAGATAAACATGCCTTTGGTACTCCATTGTTTGAAAGCTTGGACGCTGCAGCCCTTGGTCTTGTCTTGCTCGAATTCAACTTCACGACATTGCACCTGTTGCGTATGTTGGAATCTTCAGCACCTTCCTCCTGCGGCAATCAAGTTCACAAAGTGAAATTTTAGTACTACCGCTTCTACTACAATATGCATATAATTTTGGAGATAGGTTGTTCCTTGAATTACAAACAACCTGTCCAGACTTATATAAGGTAGTGTGCATGTAAGAAAATTCTTTTGAGTTCATTAAACAAGACATTGAATTGGAATGTATATGAAAAAATTATACCATCTTACAATGACTAAGTCCTAGTCGCAGTCTCACCTCATCTGAATCTGAGGTCGATTCCACATGGACCAACGTCGCTTGCACTGCAACAGCCAATCGACCTTCTACAAAAACCAACGAAACCACTTTGTTGTCTACATCCTCATGTGGTCCATCCAAGAGAACAGTGTCGCCGGATTTCACGCCATCCTCAACACCGGTCACCTTGTCCAGGTCCTGCAGCAAGTCTTTGAGGAAGTCCTCCACCTCCTCATCGACGACAAACGAGTCCTTTGTACCTGATGGCCCACCACCATTAGTTAAGTTGGCTGTTGCTGCTTGTTTCCCTTTACCACTGGATCCTATAAAGGTGGTAGCATGCGAAATCGGTGCTGCAGTGCCCTTGGCTTGCACTCAAGGTTTGGTACGCGTGGACGGAGATCCCAACGGTGGTTGGGCTTCAAACACTGCTGACTGCAATGCCATGAATGCTTTTAGCATATCCTCCATTCGCTGATGTGATTCACACATTCTATCTTCTAAGCGGGCGACAGTGTCTTCCATGTCCACCACACGAGTTCACACGTCCTCCATGTCGGCCCCCTTTTGAAGTGCAGCCCTTCTCTTCTCATGTTGCTGCCAAGTATATTCACGGGCCATCTCATCCGTAATTTCCGATGGATAAGATTTTTGATTGTGCTGCAACATCTGAAAACACCACAAAAAATGTCAGCGATCTAACATGGTCAGATTACTTGAACTCATACCATTTAACCATTATTTCACATTCACTTATTTCAAGAACCTTTAATCTGAGCCTTAACAATCGTGAGACAAAGTACTGACTCATTTAAATGCATATTGGTAAAACAAATTCACTTTTGTTAAGACAATTTTTTCCACGCCTGCAAGGGCGTACAAGAAGCTCTCACCAACTTCACGATTGCGTCCTTCTCAATGGCTTTGAGTTGAGCCGCTTTGGAGCCCTTTCCTTGGGAGATTGACCGCATATGCTCCAACGTCAGCTACGACTCCTCCGTATCACGTCTACAAACGAGCGTGTTCCATTGCTCCTGACTGACATCAGCAGGTTTTGGTTGACCAGCATCGATCAACGTGTTCAGTTTCCAGCAGGTGGTTATCAAAACCTTTGTGATTATGGGGCCAACCCACTTCTCACTTAGTTTGAAAGACTGCCCCAGCATGTCCCACTCTATATGCATGATGTGAAAGACCACAATGACCGTTAAGTTTCCGACATGAACCCCAGCAGTTAGTAAGAGTGACAGCTGCAAACTCGAAGTTCTAAAAATTAAAAAATCAGACTAGAATAGGAGGGAATGCAACGATTCTAACAAGAAATGCAAGACTTTAAAATTACAGCCGTTACATCATACCTTTGTAAACTCTCTTGAACAACTCTGACCTTAGTGGACTTGGTTGAGATTCCCAGTTGCATGTGGGATCCAAACTCTTTGCGTACTTCTTTATCTTGTCTGAGAGACACTCCTTCATGTTCCCCCACGGCAAACCATTAACATCTAGAGTGACAGGCTTCTTCATAATCTTGTCACGTGGTTGTCGACGAGCTTGGTCCGGCTGCATCTCACTCTCGCCGCTGGCGCTATCCTCGTCTCCGTCATTGTCTCCGCACGTCCCATGCTCGCCGCTGTGAATTATAAACAAACTTTAGTAACAACCATGTACACCGTGAGAACTACCAAAGACATCCTACTGCACACAACGTCTTCATAAAACAATTATATGCAGCAACAGTATGGGAAAATACGTGTTCATGACAGCAAGAGAAAGTCATATGGACTGCACTAAAGTACAGTGACAACCCAATTTCAAACCACAGGTCCTCATCAGTAACCACTCATTAGGAACAAGTCCTTTACAATAGCTACAACATTTTAGCCCGGACTATCTCCGGCACTCTTTGTGGATCCAAACTGATATGCGTGCATTTCGCCTAAATCTAGCAACTGGCCAAAAAATGTCGGAATACAAAGCGTCCCAGTACCATTAATGTCGAACCAAATCTACAATCGTCGAAAAGAGTACATCATTATGACACCCATGACTTTCTCCAAACGACAGATATTTGCTAAATTCAGCAAGTACTACCTACTCCGCATAATCACAATTTCCTAAACACGCATTCATGACTTTTGCTGACATTGAAACAAAGCTGTCAAAACAAACATTCAGACAACTGCATTGACTTGTTTGCTGGAATGAACTGAACGCTAGTATGCACAAACGTCGGTTTCCCCAGAAATTGAAGACAATCATTGACGGGACAACCTGAGAGATGCATGACAAAGACTCTTGAAGAGAATGGAACTCATGTTGTTGGAACAGCGCACCTCCAGTCATGATTGTCCTCCGACCCATCGTTCGGGGAGTAGTCTTAGTCATGGACCTCCACAACCTTCCTTTTCTTTGCCGGAGGTGTTCGTTGCCTGGCTTTGCCCTTATCTTTGCCATTGCTGCTTGATGGACGGTCTTGACGAAGCTTGCTACGTCGCTCTAGATCAAAGCGCATACGCATCTCATCACTCCGCCTCGTCTCTCTTTTGTCTGCAGCATCGCCCCTGGCTGGCGAATTCCTCCTCTTCACAGATTTTCCTCCTGACATAGGCATTCTTCGTCGTGGTCTACACTATAGTAGGAAACTCTCCTTGAGCTTGCGGAAATTACAAATAAAAAGATTAGTGACAAAAATACATCGAACTGAAATTCCATGTCATGACTGAGTGGACGAACAGTGACAACAACGCACAATTACTCAAGAATTCCAAAACAAAAAAAACGTAGTATTCGTCAATGACCATGCGCATGGCCATGCAACTTTACATAACGTTAGATTAACGTGCTGAACAAAGTCACAGGAACAGAAAGAAGAAAATTAAAGAGCAGATTTACTGAAAGCACGTCCTAGTACAGTCCATTGAAGCACAAGATTCTTGAGGAATGAACGTCAGAACAAGCACGTTGAAGAATTGATCAGACAAAGCACGTTTGGACCCAGAGCGCAGCTTTCCTGAAATACCCTTCAGGCGACCCTGAAACCACGGGCAAATTTCCTATGACCGCGAACAAAATAGTAGCTCTGTCTGTAGTTTGCGTCGGCCTACTCTACTGAGTTGGGAATCCGCACCCAGCCTCCAATGTGCAAATACAAGTAAATGCTCTATTGCGTGCGGTGATGTTCTAGCTACAAATGACGAGACTTGGGACATGTCGATGAATTAGCTGAAGAGGCATTCAAGTCTCTAAACATATCGGAACTTCTAGACCAAAATGTGAAGGCCACGCTTGTAACGTAGTCGCCATTGCTGGAGAACTAGCATTGCAAGCCATTAGTCCATTGAACTTACAGCGCAGTTGTGCTCTTCTTTGTATTGGCCCTACAGCATTAACGCCTTTGCATGCAGCTTTATCGGCCAACTGGGTTTGCTGGGCCATTTTCTTAAAGAAGTGCAGGAAAATGCAAACTGCTGCTTCACTGACTACTAATTCAGCGGAGGGTGCAAGTAAACTAGGTTCACTCAAAATTGCCATTACTCCTTAATTTTCATTTTGTGAGAGCATTTCTCTAGCATAGTCAAGATTAAATACAGGCGATTTTATCGTTTATTGTGTACAGTAGTTCTGCTATAGAGCAAGTGCACGATCAATTCCCTTCAGCTTAAAGGATCAAGCGGGCCCTCCAGCGTCCAGCACGTGGAAAGATGTTGTTAGCTGTACCTTAGACACCAGCAGGATAATGCTATATCGACGTAGTTGTCATGTATGACGTATAGTTTGTCAATGTCAGTCGTCTTCCTCGACAAGTAATGTCAGCTTCTGAGGACGTCAGAGTTCTGTATTTGTTTACTCTCAGTGTTTTGTTAAGGCATACATAGTTTTTGAAATATACTACAGAATTATTCCCTGACTGTCTAGGCCTACAAAGATAGGTACTTGTTGTCAACATGACTCACGGAATTATCATTATCCTTCCATGTTCTCTGGAAACTGCAATCGGGATTCATGAAAATGATTCCATGGCAATGGATGAGGCAAATCGGTCGTCACTTCTCTTAACAAGCGAGCATGCACTTCTTTGTCGTTAGCCTAAATATGTGGCATAGTGTTTCTTGAATATTTAGTGATTTAAACTACGTCCTCATAATTGGAGTGAAGTGAGAGAGAGTTCTCCTCCAATTCATTACCCAAAAATCAAAGAGACAACAATTGCGAAAGGGATCAACATGGATCGTAGGTAAATTCAGACGTTCTCTGTCGTAGTTGCTAGCAGGTACCCTGGTGATGGAAAAAAAAGGTCGGCAACGAACGTTGTACCTCTCTAGAAAATCACCTCAAACACTAACATATAGAACTGCATATCTGTGACAGGACAATCACTGTGATTCAAAGAGAGGGAGGTCTTTGGTGGCTTCTGGTATTCATTCAACCTCCAAAAATGTGTGAAGAGAGTCAGTATTGGCAGACCTAGAAGTCGATGCAGGACGACAGTGCTCATCAGCAAGGAGAGTCCACAGCTACTTCAAACAAAGTTGGTAAGTCTTGGAACCAGAGAGGCATGTCATTCAACTTTGAGAAATGCGTTTTGAACTGAGGGATTACTCTTTCATTTTGTTTTTGTCCATTCAGATGTGCCCTTCTCAACCATTCATGACGGAGTACAGGGAGTAGATTTTGTGTGAGTGAGTTCCTGTTTTATTCGGTGGTAGAAACTGTTACACACGATTTTCCCGCTCTTCCTGCTTCAGATGTTCAGGGCTACCAAAATCAAACATGTCCATGCCTTCCCCCATGGAAGAAGACATTGACCTTCTTGATGAGAAGCTTGAAAATGAGACATCCGAGATTCTGTCTTTCGAACAATTTCAGGAGGAGGAGGAACGTTATTTAGAGAACCTCCTCTTCCATTACATGGAGCAGATGTTGTGGTATGACCTTGGTTTTGTGCACAGTATAAACTTCATGCCCGACCCAGTTGAAGATGTGTACAGTAGTAATCTCTACTGCATGTCTTGGTTTTACAATGGCATTTTCCCATTTGACCATTGGGAAGAGCAGTATGACAACTGGTTGTGTGATGAAGCATTTGCAGACATGGAGGAGAAATATGGTGTAGTTTACGAATGACTGCATTCTCTGTAGACTTCTGCGCTTGAATTGTAAGCTGCTCTTCTTTTGCCTATAAATTAATAGTATTGAACGCTGAGTGAACGTGCTCAGAATTCACTAGTGCTGACCAACTATATGAATTTGCAGTCTATGTAACTGCTAGTCCTCTGCGTACAATGAGGGAAATGATATTAGTTTTGTTTTAGGAGAACGTTCTTGAGCATGATGTAGGAAATTTCAAGTTCTTCAAAAAAGCATTCAAAATCAATATTGGAGCACAAACATTTCTGTGCACATGGAGTCGGTCCTGGAAGACCATCTGCTAATTTAGCTTGAAAACATGTTACGTCAGTGGAAATCCTTCTAGAATGTCAAGAATTGAAGGTTCTTCTTGAAGCTGAGTCCATGAAGTAGCCACTGAAATAGTCAATTTTATAAACATGGCAGTATTCCGTGTGCCACTCACCATGTCGAATTCCATTAAAATGGCGGCATATCAAACAAACATTGAGACAGGTTTACATTACAAACATGAACGTTGGTCTAACATTTTAGACATGTAGGATTGTATTTCATTTTTAATTGCAAAATGTACTAGATATAATACGCTTATAGGATTTGAAATTGTGTGAAGGATATAGACTATAAAGATGCTGGACTCACAAAGATATTACAATACGTCGAAAGCACGGAATTATGTGCCTTCATTAACGCCGCCATTTTTACTAAATTGGCCATTTTAATGTACAGTATTCATTTGAGCTTCTAAAAAGAGAAGAAGTATGACATTGGCCATTATCATTATAGTTCACAAGTCGTTAGTGGAAGTACTTGTAGATAAATGTCTATAATTTCACGGGATTACAATCCATGACGGAGTCATGGACCGGCCTAGTAAAGATCGGCAGACACCATTGAAAGTCACAGCCATCATGTCTTGCATGAAGAACTATAGATTTCTAATCTCAGCTTGTAGGAAGAGAGGAACCACCTATTTAATTATCTTTGTGATATGATTAGTATGGGTGGTACAGATATATGTCTTCTGACCGTTTGGTATGACATGAGTGATGTTCACAAAGTCAAAGTCACATTGTATGAAGTAGTTACAGAGAAAATTCTTGTACATATTCACCAAAAACGCTTCTATTTGAAGTTCACCTTATATTTTTCTACTGTATATATTTCTTTATGAGTCACAAATAGGGATGAAAAGAATTCTCTTTATTCTATTCAATGAATTTTGATTCACTAACATGAATACTTCAATGAACCTTCTTCTTGAAGCTTTGTGGGAATAAATTTTTTTGGTCAATCGGTGCCTAGGAACAAAACTTATGCCCAAATAAGCTCAAAACAAGGGAGAGCAGGCACCAAAAAAAATTTGCAGAAAATTTAACTGTGTTCTAATAAAAAAAAACTCCTTATAGATTATAATTTTGCCTATTTGGGAAGCTTTGATTCATTTCATTTGGATTCTATATGCGAAAGTTCTGGACAATCTTGTTTTTTGGTCAATTAGAGCATCTTCTTGGGGAAAAAAACTTCTAGGATTCATTTTGGAATGCAATTTTTTCAATTTCTCAAAAGAAAAGTTACACATAGTTTAGTTCTCTTGCTAGAGCGATCTGACCATTGGAATTAGTGCATTTTAATTCCATCCAAAAGATACTAATAATTTATATTTTCCTTCTATCTTGTACTATGTTCTACTAAACAACGTTTTTAAGAATGGAAATTTTTTTTTTTTAATTATTTGTTTTCCTAGACTCTCAACTCGATTCTCCACTATAAAGATTTGAAGCTTAAAACTCTGTCGTGCAAAAAAATTTAGTTAAAAATGTTCAAAGTCTAAAAATGTAGTCTTGCAATGTGCTGAAAATATTGTGTTTCCACTCTGAACGCAAATATCTTGCAATCTATGCGGTCCAAAATTTTGAAATTTGTTTCACGCATTGTCATACTAGGTAGGTAAAAGATATAATGGTTGAATGTGCAAACAGAACAATTTTCAGTTTTTTTTACTTTGTGCTTTAGAAATGGCAGTTTTGAGAGTTCTTTGGCAAAAAAAAGGCCTTTGTCATGTAGGTGTTAACTACATGTTTCATTCAGCATTGCAGGAAGGAACCAAATTTTTGTGTCCGCAATAACGTGATTTTAATTGTAATTGCGAGCACGAATGTCTGAGGATTATATAAAAGAGATCTGAATTGCTTCAATAATGAATGAATATTTTTAGTGTTTGGTTAATTAACATGCTACGAATTTTTATTTTTTTTATTTTTTATATGCACAGTCTTTTTTGGTCTACTCCATTTTATAACTACTTCGCAAAAGACATGTTGTCATCCGTTTTGATGTTGCTGACCCTAGTGTATAAGATATAAGTGTCTTTAGTAGGGATTTACAGAACGTGTATAATTCTGTTACATATAAAGTTAAATAAAGTACATGAAATGACATCAGTTTTCATATACATTGAGTTACTACACTAAAAACTATATGTAGTGTTGGATTGCATTTAGTATAATTAGCAGCCAATTATTTTCCTTGTCTTCAACTTTTTCCTTTGCAAATTGAGTTTTTTTATATGTTTTAACACTAAATGTAAACATTTTCAGATTTTAGATTTACCATAGAGTATATTTAGTATTAGAAATTACATGTACTGCTACTTACTTCAGTAGGCTTAATGATATTTAGTGTCATGGTTCGTAAATAGTGTTGCAAACACTAAATATAGTTTTCAGTGTAGCTTTATTTGTAGGGGACCTCTGAATATGCCTGTTCATCAATTATGGTAGTTGATTGTTTGCAAAAAAATTTATGTAATGTTCATGCAGTACAGAAACTATACGCGAAGTTAGAAGATGTTCAGTTCAGAAGTAGGCAGTGTTCCTTATTACCATGGTGCGTTCCCAAATAACTGAAACAATATATGCTTGTTTTTTAAATACAGATTTGGAAGGAATAGAATACTGAAAAAAAATTCGTTTACACCAAAGCACTTGTGCTTGGATTTTCTTGGAAATGAATGTGGACGTTGACACCTGGCGTGCTTGAATACGTTTCACAAAAGATGGTTGGTCCTTGCGACACATTCCAGTGGATGACTTAATTATACAAACTGAGTTGCGAGTGGCAACTGAGCTAGATGTACCAGCTTTTAGATGCCCTTGCCGAAATTGTCATGGTGGCCGTTGGAAATCAATTGCAGTGATTTGAAAACACCATGAAGTAGTGGATAGAGATCCATTTCTGACAAAACCAATGATAGGAGGTGATCCATTGGAGGGGTATCCGTCTCGGGGACTGTGGGTGGAAGATGTGGCATACAACAATGACATCGTGGAGGTACATGACCCTGTCAAATCTGATGCAGCAGGTGTACAGGCCCACGTGGTGGAAGACGACGCTGGTACAAGTGCTATTGCTGTGGATCCTCCACTTGATGAATATCATGAGGTGCACAGACAAGTCATGGAAGCCTTTGATCGGGGGGAGGCATTGCATGTGGAGGACCGTGGTGGTGTTGACGTGGACGACAACAACGACACTGCTAGTGACGGTGTTGATGGATTAGAAGATTTGTACAAACAGGCGACCACACCATTGTATGTAGGGGCGAAGTGCAGTGTGGTGTCCACAACTATAATTATAATGAACATGTGTACAATTTTTCGAGTGAGCAACAGATTCACGGATGAGTTGTTGCACTATTTGTCAGCGGATGTTCTACCGAAGAACAATAAACTGCCAGGTAGCCACTATGTTGCTAGACGTATGATCCGGAAGTTGGGTTGAAATATAACAATGTTCATGCCTGTCCTGACGGTTGTGTGCTTTTTGAAGAAGAGTATGCTTCTCTTGAGAGTTGTCCGAAGTGCCAGAAGTCACAATGGTTGGAAGGTAGTACATGCATTCCTGCAAAAGTGATTCGTCACTTTCCACTAATACCTTGTTTGAAGCGTATGTGGAGGTCATCGGAAAAAACCAACAATGTTGACAGGCTATCTGAAGCACATTAGTGAAGACAGGATTATGCATTCCGTGGTGGACAGTCCCGCTTGGAAACATGTTGACAGAGATCCGGTATTCAATAACTTTGGTGTGGAGAAGCAGAACATGCATTTTGCGTTGTCACTGGATGGTGTGAATCCATTCAAGTTGAGTAATACAAATTGGTCAACCTGGCCTGTGCTCATATTGATTTATAATTTTGAGCCTTGGTTTGTAACAAAGAAATTTTTCATTTCTTTATGCATATTGATATCTGGGAAGATGTTGCCTACGTCAAAAAACATGGACGTATATTTGCATCCTTTGTTGAAGAAAATGCTTCAATTGTGGGAAGGCGTGCCCGCTCTTGATTTGTCTCGTCCGGAGGGTTCATGCGAATTTACATTGCGTGGTCTTATTTTGTGGACTATATCAAATTTTCCAGCATACGGTTTGATTTTGGGTCTTTGTTGCAAAGGTTACAAGGGATGCCCACCATGTGGACCTGAAACGGAAGCGCGTATGGCGAAGACGGGTGACGTTTTACCTGATTGGCGAACAAAAGGTTCAAAAATAGTATATAGAGGTGCACAGCGATACCTACCGCGACATCATCCGTACCGTTGAAACAAAAGATTCAAGGGCTTTGTTGAGCATCGCATAAGTCCGGGTACAGTGTCAGGGTTGGATGTCATATAATATGCAGCATGGCAGCAAAGCTACCTTGATTAAGGTGGTAAAGAGAACGGGAAAGACAACCCTATTCATGTTATGGGGGTGAAACGTTTGAGTTCATTGTATGAACTTCCATACTGGCAGGTGAGAAAGTTTAGGTGGAACCGCATATTTCATTTTAGTTGTATAAAATGAATCCAAAGTAATGATGCATGATCCTAAGTCTGTAGATGCATGATTCTAAGTCGGCATGAATTGAAGAGAAAACGACAGTGCACTACATGCACATAGAATCATGCTGATGGGTTCAAATTTTTTTTTGGACTGGCAGTATCTCCTCATCCGGCATTTGTTGGATGTCATGCATTGTGAAAAGAACCTCTATGAAAACATTGTGAAAACATTGATGGCTATGAACAATACTCTTGGAAGTTGACAAGATGCGGAGAATTTGGGAATTTGTGAAGAAATATGGTTGCAGGCATCTGCACGTGAGAATGTGGACTACTACATGCCGCATGCTCCATATATGTTGAGTGTGGAAGAACGGAAAGAGTTTGTTGGAATTATCTCAAGTATCAGGACGCCAACAAATTATGTGGGTTCAATTCACAAACGTTTGGTAGATGGAAAATTGCAGTACATGAAAACACATGACTACCATGTTCTAATGCAGCAGGTAAGTAACTTACTTATGTAATTCGGAAACCACTCTTACTCATATATTGTTGAAATGGTAGATATTGAGTTCATAATGAGGATGACTGTGAAATAGAGAAGAAGTTCCATAAGAAGGAAGGAAGAAGCTATGACCTCATTGTTGGTACAAAGAAATAGCTATACAACAGTGCAGGCTTCCTAAAACACTATTCGAATAGTGCAATGTGAAATGAACATTGGGCACTTGGTAAGTGCATCCGTTATATAATGTATATTGATTGTTAAAATTGCTTTGAAAAGTGCAGATAATTCCAGTTGCTGTTCGTAATGTATTGTATGAGAATGTTCGGTTTGCAATCATAAGAATGTGCCGCGTTTTCCAAAGACTTTGTGACAAGCAAGTAAAGAAGACTGATGAAGGAGACATGATGAAGGATGTTGTGATGGCCACTTGCATGTTGGAGAAAAAATTTCCCCCTACATTTTTAAACGTCATGATGCATCTTCCAGTGCACTTAGTGCAACATTTGTTCATGTGTGGTCCCGTACATTGCAGGTGGATGTATCCAATTGAGAGGTATATAAAGACGATGAAGGATTATGTTCGTACATATGCACATCCGGAAGGAAGTATAGCGGAAGGATATAAAATGGAAGATACATTGGGTTTTTGCAAAGAGTACATGAAGCAATACAGAGGTACAACCCAACGTGTGTGGGATGGAATGGAGAATGCTGGAATGAATGATGAGATTCTGTCACCTCATGAATCCAAGAAGAGGAAGCTGTCACAGGAGATGCAAAGCTACGTGCATGCTTTTGTTCTGGACACTGCAACTTGTTTGCTGTCCTGGCGAGAGTGAGTGACTGAAGTGCAAAATTTTATTTCAGTTTGACATATTTTCATTAGTGCATGATTGAATTATCTTTTCATGATTTCTGGGACAGTTAGCAAAAATATGTGTGCAATTGAGGTACCATGAAAGGAAGGGTTGAGTTCACCACTTGTACTATGTATGAATAGTGATTTATGAATTGGCTCTTGTAAGGCACATTCCATGTACCTTTGTTAATATGTTCTCTAAAGCAGTGGTTGAAGAAATGACATATTTTAAATATACATACACTTTGCCATTCATGCTCTTACACTAACGGCACTTTTGCACTATACGTTGCATTGTAGAGAGTATACAGTAGCTAAAACACAAAGATGGGAAGAACGTGAGTCTTATTGAGTGGAGAGTCGACGTTGTCATGTTTCAGAAGGCATGCAGTACCCAATGGAGTTGAGTGAGTTGCCGTGCTTTGCAGATTGATTTCATACGAGTTTGTGATGCACAGAATGCCGATGAGGAAGTGGACGCAAATGTTTTACAGTACAGTCAATCGCCCGAGCGTTATGCAACATCTCATAGACAGATGTACAGTTATGGAGTGCATTTCCGAGTTTGCAGTTCCGAAGCAACCCTTGTAACGAGGGACTCATGTGTTGTAGCATCTTTTACACATGAATTGAGATGGGGGATTCACAACGGTAGACCAACTGAGAGGACGGACAATTATGTGGGCTACATTGAAGAGATTCTAGAGCTGGACTATCGCAATCATTGCACCACAATGCTGGTATGTGATTGAGTGAAAGCATCACGTGATGCACGATCTCCCAACGTGGTGCGCAATAAATACGACTTCACCGTTGCTAACTTCAACCACATGGACGGACAAGTGCATGCTGATTCTTTTGCATTTCCTTTGCATTGCCAGCAAGTGTTTTTTTCTGACAATCCACACCGTTGAGGCTGGAAAGTAGTATGCCAAAGTGATGTTAGAGGTAGACGGACAGAACCGTTGTCTTCAACTAATGTTCCCAATGCCTTGGACCTTGGCAACGATGCAGACTTTGTAGGTCTGCAGCCCCCTATTTTGGAATCAGAAGCACCACGCATCGCACGTACTATAGGAGGCTTGTACATTAGAACATTTGAACGTGCACCTGTGCAACAGCACATCCCAGCGTTGCATTAGTGTCAAGTATGTTACTTTGACCTACAAAAGGTACTGTCAAAAAGACAAGGAAATGACTTATTTTCCCATTTTCAAAAATGCATGGTACAATGTTTTGATTCAAATGTTTAAATATTATGTTTTCTTAATTTCCAAGAAAAATCTACTGTACATGTAGTTAGTACCGTTCTGAGGGATTTTTTTTCTTCTAAATATGTTTTTTTTAAAACGTCAGCAAAAAACATGGTTCTGCTATATTTTGTGTTCAAGAGAACAGCCTCGTCATCAAAAACATCACTTTGTTTGAATATAAGCATTTGCTAGTTCCGTGCAACAACGTTTAAAATCTTGAACTCTGACGCCTCTCATCCTCTGACATTCTTCTGTTTGCAAAAACATGCTCCGTTTCTTCAAAACGTTACTAACAACGGTGGTTTCTTATAGTGATATTCTCCATTGAGTTTTATTTTATACTTTGAAATGAATTTGCCTACTACCTATTAAAAGAATAAAAAGTAAAAACATCATCCATTGGCCACATTTTGGCCTATGTATCCTTTCAAGGTTAAAGTATGAGTTATTGGTGCATGTTTGAAATGCCTTCCAAGATACCCAAAATCATTCATTGAAGGCTCTAAAATTACTTGATAACCATGTGTCACTATGTGTTAAATTATAAACATTCCACAAGCACAATTTAAGGTCATATTAATAACACTTCACCTAAAGCTTTATTAGCATTTGGTAGGTAGAAAGAACCAAGATCTATTACCTCATATCAGTGTTGGATGGTTTACTTTTCGTCCTCAAACCCTAATGCCCAGTTTGACCAATTTTATGGCTGTTGCCAAATTTTAGAGCTACTCAAATTTCAGAAATATTCATCTTTCAAAATTTTATATTTCCCTCATGTAATTCATTAAGTTATCTTTCCATGTTCCAAAAATCTTTTGATTTGGATATAAACTTGGGTGATTATTCAGGTCAAACATTCTAAAAAATTCTCTTTGTGGATTGTCTTAGGAGAGACACCTAGCCAATTAAAGGCCATCCTAAGACAAAAATTCCATGGGTGGACAAAGAGGCAAATGGCAAATCCTTCTTTTGTGAATAATCTGACATATGGGCCCTTGAAATCATTTTGCCAAAAAAAAAGTCGTTTAATCAAAAACTAAACTTTGATGGATGATGTTAAAATCCATACGGTCAAAGTCTTCAGTGAAAATTTGAAAACAAAGTAATATGATAGTGATAAACAAGATCTTGCGGTTAGATATTTCAAAAAATAGTTCTAAAATAAATTATACTTTCATTTCAGAAATGCCAACTTCAATGTGATTTAGGATAGAAGGCACTATATTTTGGTGTCATCTAAGCTATGAAGTTAAATAGAATCTTATTAGTGTACAATTTTTGGTGTTCTTTTTTTCAATTAATATCTTTTAGCCTTTAAATTTTTCAACGACCCAAAAAATGGGTCGATCCATTTTTAAATGGTCATATGTGAACCTAGAAATGTAAAGAGTCACTTGAACTTGGACTCATTCTCAAGAGAATCAAGTTAGCTATCTAGTCGTGTTTTTAGATTTAGAAGAAGAGTCATGATTGAATTTACAAACATTTCCAAAGTATGGGTGGTCTAGGGCCTGTAGCAAAGAGTCATTGCTTTAGGAAACTTTGGCCAATGAGGTACAGGCATGTGTTCATGAGTGGGCAGGGTCAAAATTATACCACCCGGTATTAGCAAGGCCGAGCCCAACCTTTGGGATGGGAGACAGGTGGAAGAGCAATAAGGTTGAACAATCATGACGCTTGGAATTTCTAATGGGTTCCTAGCATCGACCGTTCATGATTCTATTCATTGAGTTGTCCATTAGTAGATTAGACCTGGAGCGGCATTGTTTTTTTAACCCTACCTGGTTTGTGTACACAAACCACCATTGGAATACACGTTTGGCGTTAGATTTGAGCCGTTTCTTTTTTAAAAAAAGCCTATTGTGTGTCTTTTCTTATATTCTTTCACTCTACCGTATTCAATCTTGAATATTGGCTCCAAATTTGTGACAAATTTCCTATTTCTCTCATAATTTTTGAAATTTAACAATGAGGTGTTTACTATTGCAAGACCATTTTTTCACTGGTTTTTTACCCTAAAATTTTAAGACTTGTTTCCATGCATGTGGAAACTGGTTACCTTGAGAATGAGCATAAGATGTCAACTTTTTTAAAATATTAGTTGTCCAAAAGAGCCCGTCAAAGCACAATTTTGACTATTCCAAAATATTGATTTCTTTGAAGTATCCTTCATTTTTACGTTATGATCTTCCAATCTATGACTTGGATTGAAACCAAAATTTGTAGACTTTATAGAAATGATAAGGACTTGGCTTTCTACAAGATCCTACGTATCCTTTCATTTTGCCTAAAAACGATTCATCATACTTTGAGTTTCAATCCTTTGTAATTTACAAAATCCAAATCCAAAACACCTACAAAATGGCCAAAAAATTTAAGAGCTAATTAAAGTCTATTTTAAACTTCAAAATTTTGGTTTGAAAAAAATTGTTTATAATTTTTAAATTAGAAATTTTGTGCTAGGGTGTCTGTTGCAAATCTTGAGTTTGAGAATGATAGAAGATCTTGGAGATGGACCTCAAATACACTAGATCTCTGAGGGAAATCAAATTAGAAATTTGTTTTTAAAAATTGTAGAGCCATAAACAAATTATTGTGAAGCATGCAATATCCTTTAACCCCATATTTTTTAGATTTGACACTTAGAAAAAGGATTGAAAGACTTCAATCACTTTCACACTTTCAACACCCTCTTGATAAAACATTATAATCTTTCAATCTATAAGTGATAGTCTTGTACTTTTGTGTTTTCTTTTTATATTTGATTCATAATATATAGTTTGAATTTATACAATTAGAATTTGAAAAATATTAACAAAGCTTACCCAAAATTGGGCCCTTTGTTAACCCCTAAAGGCATTTGACTATGTTTTCACCAAAACTACTCCAAAACTGTCATTTCTAGTACAAGTACCAAATTTTAGAAAATAAAACATTTTTGGACACATATAACTATAGGATCTTGTAGTGCACTGGTTTGAGAAGATGCAGAATTTTTTTTAGAATTTTCCACCATGTAGATTGCAAGATAATAGCGTTTGAATTGACAAGGTCACATTTATATGAAAAATGTCCAAAATGGTGGTAACTCTTTGTATTCATTCTTCAAAGCAAGTTGGCTACATGCTTGAAAAATTTCGAATTATTTCGAATTGTACAACATATAGGAAAAAAATAGTGAATAGAAAGAAGTAGAGAATGATTCAAAACACTAAATTGTTAAGAATTTAATTATGGAATTATAAAATGACAACCTCAATGGTTGTAATGTTCTAATAAATAGTATATACATCCTACGCTTATATTTTTTTTCAAAAATACTAAAAACTGAGTTAAATAAAGAACTCCAACGTTTAATTTAGAGTAGAAAATCCATAACTGCCCGCAAACTAGAACACCTCATAATTTTCATCTCATAAATCACAATGGAATGATTCAAAGCTTTCCATATATATGTAAATCTAGAGGACCAATTTCGAGTTTTTATTTTTTTTAAAAGTGATTTTTCAGAAAAATTTTGAACTGCTAGCTGAACGTTGAAAATGACATATCATTCAATAACTTTTTAAGCATACAATCAAAAGTTCTGAAAATTGTTGGGCCTTAACCCCTAAATGCCCGAGGCACCCAAATCTGGTGTTTGCAAATTTTTGAAGTTAAATAAAACCTAACCAAGTTGCTATTTTTAGTAGTTTATATTTTTAAATAGTTTTTCTTGAAGTCTAATTTTAGCACCAACAATCTGATCTTGAAAACAAATGATGGTGATTTTTCTAGGCAAGATTTTGTGCAAGGGTACCCAGTGCAATCTTGACTTCTCATAGTGTTGAGAGCTCTTGAAAATGAGCCTCAAATACACTAGGTCTTGGAGAAAAAATCACATTCAAAATTCATTTAAAAAAATTGTAGAGTAGATTCTAAGAAGCCATAAATTGATTGGGATTATATAAGTTAGGCTCTTTAACCTCATATTTTTTTGGTCACCAACTTTTTAGATATGATTTGTGTAAAGAGGATTGAAAGATTTTTGCAGTTTTAGCACCCTCATGGTCAAACATTATAATCTTTCACTATATAAGTGATATTGTTGTGTATTCTTTTCCTATGAGATCTCTAACATGTCTAGTTTGAATTTATACGGTTACAATTCAAAAATAATTGATACAACTTATCAAAATGTTGGCATTTTATTCAATTTAGAGCAAATTCCAAGAAGCTCGAAACAGGCCTTGGGCATTTAGGGGTTAAAGCTACTCCTTGAGCACATGTTGTGTGAAAATTTCAAAGAAAAAATAAAACTTCCATTTGTAGTGAACTGCCCAAAATCGCTATGCTGCCAAAAAAAAATGCCGTTTGACCCTTAGGGGTTAAGTTTTGAACAAATTCCAAAAAATTCAAAAATGAGCTTGGCCATCTAGGGATTAATAGGGTATCTTGACTATTTGTATTCATGAGTGATATTAGTTTACAAATGTAATGTTGTTTGTATAAGCTAAAATATTAACATTGTATTGTAATAATTAAAAGAGAAAAAATTACAATAAATTTATTATTAACTCCTCATTAAAGGGATATATCAATATGGTTGATTAATCAATTAACAATCTTTTTATATGAATTGTATCAATTAATGATCTTTATGAGAATTGTTCAGGAGTAATTTAGGATCACTAGAACTCAAATTTGAATCTGTACAATTGGCTTACATAGTTGAATCTTTATTGAAAAGTCTTATTTTAACCATTTTGTAGATGTTGCCCATCTTTGCTTACAAATTTTTTTCCTCTTTTTTTTATGCTTAGTAAAATGGATTATCTTTGAGTAGAGGGTATAATAATTGTGGTTGCCATTTTTCTAAAGGTTTTTTTATGAGGAAATGAACACAAAGTATTCCATTAGAAAAAAAAAAACATCACTCCACCGACCCCTTTAGTACCCTAAAATTTCGTTTATTGGGTCTGAAAATTTATTTTTCCTCCTACTTTTGCGCACCTGAAATTATTGTGAATGGTGCAAGAACCCATATTTAAGAATAAAAAACATTAAAATAATAATAATAATTAAAATCTTTAAAGAAATATTAAAATAAAATAAAATTGCAAAGTCTAACAGCCTCAACAAGCAGTCATACACTTTGACTGCATCACCAAGGGTACTTTTCCAAGTTGACAAGCCAAGCTTGAAATAGCTTGGCATGTCAACTTGGAGTGGCCCTCAAGAGGGTTGATTTTTGCTCTAATGTTGTATCATTGAAGTGTTAAAAATTTGATTGAAAAAAAAGTTGATGTTCTTACAATGAATATTTTGTAATAATCAATATAAAATCAATGAAAAATTTCTCCAACCATAAAAAATGTAATATAATACTTTGATTTGTATATATTTATTTTGATTTGTGATTTAACATATAAATAATATTCTTATAAATTGTCAAAATGAAATTCTTTACAATGACTAATCTAATGAACTAAGAGGTCTTGATAAAACTTATGAAATAGATAACTTTCACAACTTTTTTGATGTTTTCATCTTTAGAGATTATGTTATGCATTATAATAAAATTTATTGATATGATTAAATGTTAAGAAATATTCGTAATTATTACTCATTGCTTAGATGCACCTTTTATTTTTTTGAATTTGATTGAAACTGGAAAAGAAAATCTAACAAGTTTGGTTTCTACTCCTATTTGGACCAAATTTGGATTCACTTCATTTTTATCAGTGATGTTAAAAACTATTAAAAGTCCTGGTTTTTTTAGCAATGAGGATATTTTCTGAAGCAATAATGTACATGATTTTTTTTTATAATTTTTAAAAAATAAAAAAGGCCATAGGTTTGAGATTGTTTGCTACAATTATCTAATACGGAGTAGTCATGATTGATATCTTTTCAACAAATTTGACGAACTACTATATTTATGTGTTAGATTTGGTAGAATATGATTTTAAAAACAGAAACCAATTTTTTATAAAATTACAAATAAAAAATTGTGCATAAAAAAAATCTTTCAAAATCTTTTAATTTTGAACCCCCATTGAACCTTATTTTGAGCAAAATAAATACTCCGTAATTCAATCATATCCTTCACTTATTATATTGAGTTACGGTATTAATGAATTATTATACCTATTTCTATTCAACAATTTAAAAAAAAATAGAATCAATTCTTCAATAACATTAACAAATCTTAAACTTTCAACTCAATTATTCCAAAAAAAATTCAAAATTCAATATACATTGTAGAAAATTTAAATTCAGAAGATTCAAAGTTAGTTGACCTAGTATATTAGCAAGGTGAAATGTAAATGTTCCTTTTCTATTGAATGCTAATATTCACAATCTATCCAATCAATTTTTTTTTTTTAAATTCTGCATATTTTTTAATTAGACTAGAACAAGATTGACTGGTTAAATATGCAAAAAAATGTAATTTAAAAAATCCATTCTTTGGGGGGAAATGGCAGTTATGGAGCCATTTTGGTGAAACATTATAGTCATTTAACTGTAAGGGTTAAGTCTAAAAAAATATTTAAAAGTTTAAAAAAAAATGTCCAACTTATTTGTTTTCTTGTCGAAAATGCAAGCAAAATGAAGATGAATTTGCAAACTTATACACTATGTAAACAATCATTTTCAAAATTGCTCCAAGTCAAACAAAAGACCTTTTTATTCCTAAATTCCGGCCTATAACAGGCAAAATGACTAGTTTGCTCTATTAGCATTGTTGAAAATTTTTAAATGTTTTTCCATATACAAATAAATGTGAGAAATAGGGACACTACTAGAAAATCTGTGACCGAAACAACAAAATTTCAACTCAAATCTGTTGATTGCGTCTGTTGTTTCGGGCGTAATCAATTCAAACCTGCTAATTTATTTGTGTTGTTTTGGCCGTTTTTACAAGGGATTTTTTTTTTTTTTAATATTAAAAAATATTTATTTGAGCTGCCCGGAAATTGTAGGTAGTCGCCACGTAGCAAGGTCACCTATGCAGCCCACCACGTAAGAGGGTGCCGCCATGGGGCTTTGAACCTTGGACCTCATGGTTGAGGTCCAAGGTTCTTAGCCATTGCCCCATGCAAAGTATTAAGAGTCTACTTTAGATGTAGAATTCTATATAACTAGTTTTTGCATTGGTTTTTATTTGCTTTGTAAATTCAGCAGATTTTGGAGGCCATTTTGGCATAGTAGAATAACTTTTTTCAAAAACTTCAAACTAAGAAAATTTGAAAAATCAAGCTAACTTTCACCTCCAAAAATCCGTTTGTGGTTTTGAGCCTCTAATCAATAGTTATGGACAAAAATCAGAGAAGGTGTTTGAAAATGTCCAAAAAAATGTTTCTTGCTATCCCTCTCTGATTTTTGTCTATAAATTTCGATTGGAGGATCAAAAGCACAAACGGATTTTTGGAGGTGAAAGTTAGCTTGATTTTTCAACTTTTCTTAGTTCAAAGATTTTTGAAAAATGTTATTCTACTATGCCAAAATGGCTGCCAAAAAGTTCAAAAATCAGTGAAAATGGTCATTCCAATGCACGAAACAACAAAAATCAATTGATTTTCTATTGATTTGGTCATGGTTTTCTAGGAGTAGGAGAGCAATTGAAATTTTATTATAATTTTGACAAAGTTATAGATTTGTTATGAGTTTTCGAAGTGTGTTGCCCAATTAGCCCAAAACAGTCTTTTAACTACCTCCAAACCAACAAAAAGTGTTTCTATAATGATCATCTTTCTCATCTAAAGTAGTCACAATTATATTTCCTAACATGACCACAATGGCATGTTCAAAGGCCTAAAAAAGTCACTTCCAATGTAATGAATACTAGTGTGGCCCTGTGCCATTGGCCCAATTTTCATCCACTTCTAGTTCCACTCCCGGTTCCACTCCTGGTTCCACTCCCAGTAGCAAGAACGCCACCAAAATCAAAGTAAAAGTAATTTTCTAATTTTTTAATCAATAAATACTTTGAAATTCAATAACTTTTGCACCACCGCTTCAAACGCCACGAAACCAAGCCCGTGCACCCCTCCTCACCGAGCCCTTTCCAATGGTACCAAGCACGTGGCCGTGGGATGCACGGTCTGGGAGATCTCAACGTAACAAACAAAACAAACAAACAAACAGCCAAATTTAAGGTATAGATACACTGAAAAAGTGGAAGTTCCTATTGCAATCACTAATCACACTATCATCATCATTCAAGACATTGATTGTGACCACTAACTCAACCTAATGTAGTCCAAATCTCATTTATTGAAAAAAGTTTGTCATGGGTTGATGCAAGCCTCTAATGGATCATTCCCTACTGTAGGTTAAGCTTACACTGGGAACTCTAGAACGAATAGCCCTCCAGGCTACATGGGAGGGGGCTGAAATCACAATATCAAGCCCCTGTGAACCCGTGTGAACTGCATATAGCCTCCGCTAGAACCCACGTGAATTGAATTTCAACTGCATATAGCCTCCGCTAGTGGTACAAAAATGGAGCTACAATGCTACATCGTTTAGCCCTCCCCATTTTTGAACTAGTGCTATAGGAGGCTAGAATATGGGCTAAAACATCCCCGCGTAGCCCCGACTATCCGATTCAAAGTTCCCGGTGTTAGTTGATGTTGTATTTTGAACTTTGCTATGATCCCTCGACATGTTCCTTCCAACCACCCTCTTTGTATACCATACTGGAACTACTGTGAATCATAATAAAAAAGCATGAAAATAACTTCAACTTGTTTTCACTGGGAATTTTGAAGCAAATAGCCGGGGCTACACAGGGATGTTTTAACCCATATTCCAACCCCCTGTAGCACTAGTTCAAAAATGGGGAGGGCTAAACGATGTAGCATTGTAGCCCCATTCTTGTACCACTAGCGGAGGCTATATGCAGGTTGAATTCAGTTCACGCGGGTTCACAGGGGCTTGATACTGTGATTTCAGTCCCCCCTTCTCGTGTAACTTGGTGACTATCCGTTCCAGAGTTCCCAATGTTTTTTGAGGTTGGCAATAAATTAAAGTCCTTTCTATTCATCTTGGATCCCACATGAAGTCCCATGGATGGACAAGCATGAGTGACATCAAAAGTACCTGTAAATCCCTTGAAAAACAAAAACCACAACAAAATCTTGCAAGTTGGTCGATGGTTGCTGGAACAAGCACAACAGAACCCTGAGGCCTGTCCTCATCAATTAATGGATATGGCCCCCAAAATCAGAGACTACCAGTTCTCTGTGTCAAGTGGAAAACTTGTCACCAACATTATTCTGAGGCCATAGAAGTCATACAAGCTCTGGAGAGACGTCGGTGCAATAAGTGCCATATGCTGAAGAAAACAAGTGGTATTTAGAGATCATTCCATATCATACAGGTTGTTCGAGTTTATTCAAATTTCAAAAACTTTCGTTGGAGGTACATTCCAGAGGCATTCACGTTATTAGAGAATATTCCATAACCATTAGCATTGTTATCAATTGTGCTGAGCAGGATGCTTTAAGGTAACTACACCTTAAATTGCACAGTTAAGCAATTCAGCATGATTCAGCATGGTTTTCACTATTATATTGAAAAGAATTGTGAGGTCCCATTGGTAGTCCAAATGGGATTCTAGTTTCTCTAAAAATGCATCTTTTGGACACTGTGTGAATAATACTACGAACTTTCAAAGTGCTGAAAATAGGTGTACTTAAAAGCGATCACAGAGTCATATGAATAGTGAGAGTACATTTTAGGCAAAAATATCCAGTGTGCAATTTTAGGAAGCCTGCGATTTTAGGTGTAGTTACCCTAGTCAATTGTCCACCCTGCTGTCTACAACTCTACAGGATATTGAATTCGAATGATATAATGAAATGACACTGATTTTACAAACGAGGTGGGGTTGGGGTTGTGAATTGTGAGTCCAATGATATATTTTTTGATTCTCTCCAGTTTTGGAACGTAGTGTAACTTTGTTATGGAGAATTCGGAGCCAAATACGTATATTACATCCGCCTTGACCTGAAAAGGGACAAAGTCGGGGAATTCCGCCAATTCAAGCGAATTGACGGTTTGCCACATTTTCTGATCGAGTGGAATACTCAACGATTCTGTAAAATTATTTCATGTAAACGAGGATAAAGTTCGACGGCAAGAAAGTCAACTTGGCCACAATCCAACCAGCAACCCTTATGAGAAAACGAGAAAACGTACGTCTAAAAGGTCTCATTATCGTGTCAGCAATATTCTGAAAATCTGCAAAAGGGTGATTGCAAGAAAGAACTGTCGATTTTGTTGCGTTTGGCTGACTTTTTCGGGAGTACTTTAAAATTAGAAAACTAATTTTTAAAAAATTCAAAAAATATGACTAATGTATACACCTTTAAGATGAAGGTTCTTAGGGAAGGAATTTCATAGGAAAATTCTTTAAGTAGGAGAACTTGAAAAGTGCTAAGTCACAAGAAAATACATACCTTCACGTTTTAATTAGGGAAAAATAGTAAAAATAAGTAAATACACAAAATCAAAATTGGCCATTTGCAACATCTCTATGGAGATGGTCACTCACCCAAAAAACCACCAAAATAATGCTTTATGTGTTTCGAAATGCAAGCAGAAAGAAGCTCACTTTGTAGACTTCCACACTACACAAAATTAACTTTTTTTTAAATCCCTCTCCTAGAGAGCTAGAAGTCTACTAGAAGACCATCTCATCCAAATTTCAGCTCAAAATCATTAAAAACAGGTACTCCATAGTACTAAAACCCCCTAAACTGCAAAGTGTGACATTCAATTGGGGTCTATTTTTGGATAGTAAACTATTTTTAGAAATTATGAAAAAATTAATGGAGGTGTATAACAATCATGAGTACCTTTCCTATAAATCTTGATTCATTTGGAGCTAAAACACAAAAGTTATAGCCAAAAAACAAATCAGCGGACATGGTGTGACGCAAAATAGGACAAGTCTTTCTTGCAATCACCCAAAAACTTATACTAATGCCTGCCGATACAACCGGTTGATGTAGTATTACATTAGTTTCTCAGCCAAGTGTACGATAATATGAGTTGCTTTTGGAAAAAGAGGATCGATAGCATACGAGGCGAGGTCAATTGCACGTCCTCAATGGGAATTATCGTCTCTTGCGTCCTCCATGTATTTGTTTACAGGAACCAAGTAAAACGGCATCCATACACTCAATACATAAGAGACTTGCGAAAGATCGACTGAAATGGAGTTGATACCTTTGCAACAGCAAACGTTTCTACGAAATGCCACGAATATACTGAAAACAATGGATTTTTTCTGTTACCAGCAATACATGTATGTTGCTTTATTTACTTACTGCCAACAAGCAAAGCAGAAAACATACATACAGCATCATATCCAACTCATGTGCGTGTCTCACTTGGGACGTGAGTTTTCCAATATTAATTGAATCCCACTCAGACGTACTCACGTTGCTAGCTAGAAAATCTACATGCTAAATTGGCAGCGTGTATATACTTAAGATTCAGAGTTTAAAACCCCCTCGCCTAGCTTGCACAGATCGAGAGTCGACCACCACGCATGGGCTCCTGAATCGTTACGAACCTGCACAAGTTCCAAGAAACACAAAGTCAATGAGAATCTTCAGTTTCATCGATCACAACCTGAACATCTACTTTTATGATCCGCGGCAGTACTGTATGGAAAACTAACACAATCACACTCTAAGTTCACAGGCCGGATTAATAGAAAATTCTAACAAGAGTAGAATTTCAATGAGCTAGATGGCTCCATGGCAATTAATTCATGCATGCTTGCTAGCAAACGTGGACTTGATCCACAAGCTTAAGCTGCTGCAGCATTGTGAAGAGAATGCAAAGAATTGATGCACAGGCGTGAGAGATTTTATAATTAAACACCTGCGGCATTTAATGGTGGCCTCCACCTCCTCCACCGCCACCTCCTCCACCGCCTCCGCCACCGCCACCGCCACCTCCTCCACCGCCGCCACCGCCGCCACCGCCTCCGCCACCCCCACCGCCACCGCCTCCGCTACCGTTACCTTTTCCCCTTCCATTCCCATAGCCATTGCCGTTGCCATTGCCGTTTCCATTTCCATAGCCATTGCCGTTTCCATTGCCGTAGCCGTTCCCATTGCCGTTGCCGTTGCCGTTGCCGTAGCCGTTGCCATTGCCGCTTCCACTTCCATAGCCATTGCCGCTTCCACTTCCATAACCATTGCCGCTTCCACTTCCATAGCCATTGCCGCTTCCACTTCCATAACCATTGCCGCTTCCACTTCCATAACCATTGCCATTGCCACTACCACTTCCATAGCCATTGCCGCTTCCACTTCCATAGCCATTGCCGTTGCCGTTGCCGTAGCCACCATAATCTTGAGTGCTCTTGGCTTTCTCAGAGTTCTCAGAGGTCTTCTGCACAAAATTAATAAATGACGCGCCGATCACAACCGGAAGGTAGCTAGCTCTGAATTTCAAAAACTCGATCGGCCCATCTAGCTCTCAGAAAATTCACGGCAATTCAATCACCGAATTCGTGAATCAGCTGATCAGGAGTACCAGATGGTGAAAGTAATCTCAAAAACATACAATGCATGCATCCAGAGGATTGATAGACAGAATAAATCCATGAATGAAGTGACGAGTTAGCTTGAGAAAAGGTTGTGAGCTTACCTCAGCTGCAGCTGGGATTTCGCTCTTCTTCTCCGTGAGCTGTCTTGCAAATGTAGGCTGAACCAGACACATTTGGCAGATGAGGAGGACCGCCAGGAGAAGTAAGATTGCCCGGAAGCAGCTGCTGGAGGACGCCATGGCTACGAACTATTGATCGATCGAAGTCGATCAACGTTGGATCGGATGGTGAAATGGGGAGCACTCGAAGCTGATTATATACATGCAGCGAGAAGGGCGGGGTCCATGAAGCTCTGTCACTCCGGCCTAAGCATAGAGGAAATCTTGTTTGAGTGCTGGTAGGTACTGTACGTCGATGAGAAACCGCGTCGCAAAGGAAAAGATAGCAAGAGGGTAATTGATGACATGAACCCCACCGGCCTCTACCTAGAAACTATTCACTTTCTAGGTTCTAAAATGGACGGTTAACACATATGTCGATCCGACCTCTGCCGTAGCGGCAACCTACTTTCGAAGGAGCTACTGTGTGTTGGATTAGTACAGTAGTAGATTGTGTCTAAATTACATATGTCGCATCATGGATTGCGCGTAACGAATGTAATGGGGACGAGGTCGTAGCAACCACCCCGATTAGTATACAGTTACTTCATACTTAATCACGTACGTCGATCTGCTTGCTAACTATCCCTTATCGCGATTCTTACAGACCTAGAGTTTCTGCTGTAAGATCGACGTTCATCACAGGGAGATTAGTGATCTCTGGTTCCCGGATTGCCATTCCCGGTTACAGTACGTGTTGCCAACAAGGAAAGTTCAGCCAACAAGGAAAGTTCAGCCAACAGGAAAGTTCAGCCAACAAGGAAAGTACGTCCAGCCAACAAGAAAAGTGACCCTGATTTAATTTGCCTTGTTGCAACTTATCCCTGATTCCCCCCGGCCGGACGTTGCTATGCAAGATTATTTCGGGAAACTTCTGATACTCCGGAAAGTGAAACAAGGATGATAAAACTACCTCCCTGCATGTGCATCAAACTCAACGATGTTCTTATGGACGGTGTCAGATCCAAGTTGACTACAATGCACGTACTGCCAAGCTACAGTACTAGTGTAGTTTGGATTAATCCGTCAGACAGTCACCGGTCTAGCGACTCTAGCTAGCAAGCTGGAGCTCGTCAGGCAGGGCTCTTGCAATTGCTCCCACATGCAACCCGACCTAAGTTAGCTGCTCCCCACCCGGACTTCCAGCTGTTGTGTCAGGTACTGTCCGTCATGATATATTTATGATCCACCCATCTCGTTGGACTTTCAGGGCCCGCAATCATGTCGATCACTCCCCTGCGCACAATGTGCCGGTGCATTATATATATATATGTACGTAAAATCCTCACGCACCTCGTTCGTCATCGATCACACAGCAAGTCTCAGTGGAAATCGAACTAACACGATCGAAGGTGCATATGATCTGAAAAGTAAAACTGGAACGACGTACCTGCAAATTTAATTGAAGTCGCTGACAGAGAGCGAAGGATGCAATTAACAGCTCGGTTCCAACCGACTTCATCAACTACCGTAAACCAGCTCTGATTGTGTGCATCTCGACCGAGTCTCATCCACGAGCAGGATAGTTTGTTTGTAACCACACGATATTCATCCACTAACACAGGGAGACCGGGAGGGCGATCCTCAATCTTTCTTAAATAAGAAAGATTGGGGGGAGAAGGCTTGCTCAATATTTGCCCCCCCCCCGGTATCGCCCTCCCGGTCTCCCTGTGAAGGCAACAATTACATGAGTTTTCATCTAAGGACAGAACTAGTTACGCCCTGTAACTCTCTCGCCACTGGGAGGGGGCTCAAAGGTTACCTAGTTCGTAGCCTGAGGTCATGTTTTTGTGGAATAATTATCTAAAATTGGAGGGCTTGTTAAGGTGTTCATTTTTTAGTTTATAAGTAATTTGACATTTATTAAAAAGTTTTTTTCAACTTTCAAGAAATTCTTCAAATAATCTTGGAAGCTGAACGGTTTTCTTCAATCACTGCATAAGAAAGTTTTAGTCATGGCTTTCAAGGAACACATTGCTTTTCCTAGTATCTCTATTTTGATGTAAAGTTAGAAAAATGAATTTGGATTCTTGGTTATTTAGTAAACACATCCTAGGATTAAGCTGGACAAGTATCTTTTCAAACATTTTTACTTTCTTTATATTTAATTTTCCTTGGATTTTGTAAAGTGATGACTCAATAATTTTAAAAACCATTAGGCTTCAAAAATTTTAATTCGGATTCAAAATTCCACTAAACTTCCATCTACTAGATGGCGTAGACCTCAGAGGTGCATTCTGTACCTCCAATGTTGCCTCCTTCTCCACTTGAATGTCCTACTTTTCAAAATTTATTCCACAATTTTAAAAAATGACAGTTTTCCCCTTAAGATTTAATTTATTCAAGGCTCATTAATTAAATGAAGTGCACTTTTCAAAGTCATTCAACATCCACCTTATGAATGGCTGAATATTGTAGGGATAATGTAATTATACATCTTATCAATGAGGTCTAATTACTAAAATGAATAATTGACATTCTTTTCAATTATAAAGGCTACTACATGTTACAATATGAAATTAATGATTGAAATATTAATAGATTTACATTAAAAAGTTTAGTTTTATGTTGAAGGTAACCTCAGGCTACGATAAGTCTTTTGTAGGCCTTGAGGTACAATAAAAGAGTGTTGTTATTGCTCTTGAGGTACAATAAAAGAGTGTTGTTATTGAGGCTCTTACAAACGAATTTAGACCTACTTCTGGATTAGATTCACATTGCAAACGTCACACTTAACACCAAGTGCGAACATACCCTTTTAGCTTTTCTAGCTAGACCTTGGCTTTCTCTAGACCTAAGCTTTAATGCCTGTCTCCATGGTCAGTGCCAATTTAGTATATATTTTACAAAAAACTGTTTTTGTCCCTTGTCTGTGATCCTTAGCGAAATGATGCAGCATGGGGATTTGCCGCCAATGGCGAGCAGCGTGCGTTTGGTGACGTGAGCTGTAGCGACAAGAAGCTGGTGAGGTTCATTAAATTCGCCTGCTGCATGTTGCTGATTTTTTCTTCGCGACGCGGTTTCTGATCTGCTCAAACGAGATGATTGCCACTCGTCCACGCCGCCCTTCCCGCTGTAGTATATTAAGAGCCCGGGGAGATCCCATTTCACCATCCCACTTCGATTGCTAGCTTGCTTGCAACCATGGCTTCCTCCAGAGTCCTGCGGGCAATCTCGCTTCTCCTTGCGGTCCTTCTCATTTGCCAGATTTGTTTCGTTCAGCCTACTCTTGCACGAAAGCTCACGGAGAAGAAGAGCGCCGTCCCTGCTGAGGTGAGCTCGCAAACCTTTCCTCAGATCAATCTAGCTAGCTCTGACTTCAGTCATGGAGTCCATCAATCTGCTTGATATATGCATGCATGCATTGTGCGTTCATGAAGTTTCCTTCATCTCGTGGTGTAATATATAATCTAATACGGTGAACGATTCGTCTTGATTTTTCTGAGAGTTGGAGATTCCAAGTTTTTGGCATGACCGAGTTTCTGGTTGTGATTCGTGGATGGGCCATCTCGTTTGTGCAGGCGAACTCTGAGAAAGCCAAGAGCACTCAAGACTATGGTGGCTACGGCAATGGCAACGGCTACGGCAATGGCAATGGCTACGGCAATGGCAATGGCAACGGCTATGGCAACGGGAACGGCTATGGCAACGGGAATGGCTACGGAAACGGAAATGGCTATGGAAACGGAAATGGTTACGGAAGAGGCAATGGAAATGGGAATGGCTATGGAAACGGGAGTGGCTATGGAAGGGGTCGAGGTAGCGGGGGTGGCGGTGGGGGTGGAGGAGGCGGTGGCGGTGGCGGTGGCGGTGGGGGTGGCGGTGGGGGTGGCGGTGGGGGTGGCGGTGGCGGAGGGGGTGGTGGCGGTGGCGGTGGTGGCGGTGGCGGTGGAGGCCGCAAATAAATGCCGCAGGTACACATATATTTACTCTCACGTCTCTGCATTCTTTGCATTCTTTGCATTTTTTGCACTCTCTTGACGTACAATGCTAGCTGCATCTCAAGCATATATATAGCTTCCCAAGCACTTGCATGGCATCTCATTGAAATTAGACTACTCTAGTTTGTAGTGTCAATCCTTTGAACCTTAAGGTATATCAAATGCTTCAAGGAGCGCCGCTGTGTTTCGTATTCCAGCGACTGCGTCATTCGTAGAAGTTAATTGCATTCTCTTCACTATCCAGCAGCTCAAGCTTGTGAACAATTAAGTCCACGTTTCCATGGAATTGAAGCACTCCCATGGTGCCTCATTTAATTAGACGACTCGAGCTTGCATTATCAGTCCTCTGGATCTTCGATACATCGATCAAAACCTTCAAGGAGCGTTGTTGTGCACGTTTAGTTTTCCATGGACTGCCTCAATCAATTGGTAGAATTCGAAGTTAAGCCTAAATGGGGAAACTGACTCTGGAGATTCTCATTGTTGTTGTTGTGTTTCTTGTTTGTGCAGTTTGGGATTGATTCAGGAACACAAGGTGCTCCATTCTTTAAGGAAGACTTGATTTGCCGAGGATCTGAACAAGCTAGCTAGCTAGGGGCCTGAATCCTGAATCTTTGCAGTCAATCCATTCAGTACGTCTTGTTGGTTGTGTGAGTACTTACGTCTCTCTAAGTGAGATTCAGTATTGGAAAACTCGCGTCCATGTGACACTGATGAGTTGGATATAATGCTGTGATCGAATTGGTATGTCGTCTGCTTTGCTCATTGGCAATGTGAGAAATAAACCAACATTAATTGTTGAGAGTATTTCCGAATTCTCTATAAGGATAGAGTAATTGCATAGTCTATCAAATTCTGACGTGTTGTGTACATGTGATTGGAAAATTTCTCCATGTGGGAGCGGGTTTAGAAAGCTCAATTGGCCGTAAATCGTTAGAGACTGTTAATTAGGTGTCCATTGCATTTGTGGTCTTATGTATGTTTGGTTTGAATTATTGCTGTCGCAAGAGTGTCAAGTCCTCTCCCAATTCAGTCCATTATATATTCGCTAGCTTCTTGACTACCAAATCGGTGCATGCTGTTTCGCAAGGTTGTTGTACACCTACATGGAGTTTAAAAAAGTGACAGCATTAATTTTGAATCTGATATGGAGAATTATCCAAATCTTTTATATATATATATTCTATATACTATATCGGTTAATTGGTTGCTGTTATCTTCTGACTAGGCTTGATTTATTTGCAGGTGAATTCTGGATTGTTTAAAAACGCTGCATGTACTGAATGTGATCTTCCACTGTAATACATATCTGCAATCTATTTCTTACAATAATAATCTGTTGTGCACAGTGCACACAAAACGTCACAAAAATTTAGTAGCTCCTTCCATTAGAAATGACGGAAGTTGTGAAATTCCAACTTACAGTCAATGCCTGTTTGGACCCTTATGACGTCACTTACAAATCAGTTGCAAGTTCTCACTGGAGAGGAAATTAGCAACCGGGTGTTGACAAATTTATTACTTATCCTCATCACCATTTCACAGGCAAAAGCATGCTTTCAACTCACTAAAACTTTCGATCTCTACCACGTGGATCTTCAATTCTCAGTCAATGCCTGCATGGACGCCGCTTATATTTTTGCTTACTAAGCAGTTGCACGTGATTAATTGATCACTGGAGAGGAAAATTATATTAGCAACTGTTGACACAATCAAAACTTCCACTCATCACCACACAATGTCGCCTTACATTCACAAAACTGAGATCAATTCACTGAAACTTTCTATGCCAAATCAACCCACCGGATGATCCCAAACTTGCTGTCCATGCCTGCATGAACCTATGCCACATAAGTTTCAGGGTTGTAAATTTGGTGCAAGCTTGATACCAAATCAGTCACTGGAGAAGAAATTAGCAACTGTTGACAAAATCATATCTTCCACTCGGCACCCTTTTCATAATCACCATAATAGTTTCAATTCACTGAGACTTTCGACCAATAGTATCAAACCCACTAGGTGGATCTCCAACTTACAGTCAATTCCTGTGTGGATGACACAAGTTTCCTTGAAAATCAATTGCAAGTGATCACTGGAAATGGTATTAGCAACCCATTGACAAAATCAATCTTTAGTTACACTCGTCTCCCGCTTTCACACAAAAATGCGATCTCAATTTTGTAGGATTTTCCATTCTAAAGGTGGAAATTATCAAGGTGGAAATTCTTGCAGCTGTTGCAACACGTTAAGCGGTGTCGCCATTGACAATGCTGACACTTACTTCCAATCCAGCAAGGCAAGTATCCTCGCTCTCGAAGGAACAATCAAAGGTTCCCGTGCTTCGATCCACAGAGGTGCTTACATTCTTCCTGTGAAGTCAGTCTCCAGTTTGAGTGTACAAATTCTCTTGTCCAATCACTTCTTTCAAATCAGTATTCTTTCAGCTTTCATGATCAATTACATTCATTTACATTTGTAGTTATGGCGATAGTGATGAAGCATTGGTGCGCTCTGTTGCTCTTCTTCGCTACTCTGCTGATTCTTTGCACTTTCGAGACTCACTCTGTTGCAGCTCTACCCTTGGGCGAGATTTCCAGAACTCCAAAGCTAAGGGAGGTAACAAAACATGTTCTGCAATATCGTATACTTACACTCCACAATAGTGACACGTTTCAGTGTCACTCCAATTGCGTTTGAGGGGATATTAGTCCATAGCAGCTACAGGAAAGCAATCTTTCACTGCATTCAACAGTCTAATGTGCAACCAAACTATTACATACAATTCTTTGCCACTCTAATTTCATCAAAGAGTTCCTTACGTACAACCTCGCATTGTACTTAACTAGGTTCAACAATTATCGTTTCATTCGTTTCAATGTCACTTGACCAGCTCCAATCCCGTGAGAGAGTGTTAACTAGTCTTTAATTTAGTTTCTAATTCAATCCTTTTTGTACCTGAATAGCAATCTCGTAACGTGCGTGACGTGGTGGCACGCATCACTTGTGTGCAGGCGATGAATGATTGGAGTGAGTTGCACAAAAATTATCGAGGCCGTGGTCTAGGAGACGACAAAGGAGGAGATGACATTTGGAATCGACCAGGAAGGGGCGGCACAGGTGGTAGAGGGGGCGGCGAGAGCGGCGGGGTGAAGAGGGGAAGGCGGAGGAGGAGGCGGGGGTGGAGGCACTACTCCAATTCGAAGTCTCCCCGTTCTCTGAAGGTAGAGGTACTTCGCATTTGAATTCTGTCAAGCTCTTGTTTCCTGCCGCACCACTCTGATACATCTCTTTCAAAATGGTGTTGTTCACTTGTTTCTCCGTTCTTTTGGCAGAAATGTTTTTTCATTTGAAATTTTGTCAAGGTTGCTTGGAGTTTGCTTTTCACCTAGTGCAACTCTTGAATTTGGAGATCCACATGAAGATTAATATGTATTAACTAGATTGTGATGTTTGTTTGTGTTTTACAAGGCCGGAGAGTATGTTGTGGATAATTGGCGACGGAGTTAATGTATTAATAATTATACGAAAAAATGTTTTGTGATTACAGTTTGAGTGTACACTGTCATGACATGACATACCATTCAGTTAATACCGATAAATGTCTCAATTAACTGCACATATGATTTTCAACTATTTGAGATTGAGGAAGGTAGTTCCGGTATGGATAGTGATAGGGTGTATCCAATAGTGTGCTCAAAATATACAGATCTTAGGACTGTGAGATTTTGCAAGAAGCTTATGGGCCAAAACAAATTTATGTTGCCACCATTGCAATTACTCATGATGGCAACAAGAAGGTTGCTTTCGTGGCATTTGCAAAATAATGCATGTTCACGATACTTCAATGGTTGCTAATACAGGTATTTCAATCATCTCTCTGCCAGTGAATGGTACATTCTCTTTTAGACCATCGAGCATAGTCGGCGTCCACTGCTGAAAGAAAATGTCTGCATTGTTTTCCTATTGCTGGTTATGAGCATCAGTTGAGGTGAGACATGATCGTGACTAAGGAAACTAGTTGCATATTTTTGCAACTCAAAAATGCAGGCCGAAATGATGTAGCTGTCCTGCACCATCGGACTCGGGTATATTATTACCTGAAGAACACTGAGTTCAGAATGCTCGTTGGAATGCTCCAGAGTTCTCGCATGTTGTGTGTCTAAGCAGCTGCAGTTGTCTGCCTAGCCTTTCTGTAGATGTAAAGTCTCTAACTTAGTGAATTGTGTCTGAATCTTTTGTCGATTGACAAAGAGATGACACTAATCTATGGGCGATAGTTTTGCCCAAATCTGTGACATTCATCTACACAATGCTCTCAAAACTAGGACTAGTATAGATTCACGGTTCAGGGTAGGTGCCAAATACCATCAATTTAAATGTTGAGGTGAATGAGTCAGCCAAAAAATATAAATGAAGGGAGATTTGAGGGCAAGGAAGAGTTGTTTTAGGCCTATTCCCCTTGCTTGTTCCCTTGCTCTGAACCAACAATACGTTGTCAAAAATTTAGATTTAAAAAAAAAATCAAAATTTATTATAATTAAAAAGTTAAAGGAAATTTTTTTTAATTATTTTTTTTCAAAAAACACATTATCCAACGTGGCACAATCTGGACCATGTTAGATTGCTGATGTGGTGCGTTCCCACAATCCGGGAACTCTAGATAACTTGTGGACTTCTTTAGACCTTAACTCTCTTCTAATGGCTTTAAGTCAATGGTTTTCATTTTAACCCCTAAATGTTTTTGACTATGTTTTCACCAAAACCACTCCAACACTGCCATTTCTAATACAAGTACAAAATTTTAGAAAAAAAACATTTTTGAACAGATGTAACCATACAATCTTGTAGTACACTAGTTTAAGAAGATGTGCAAAAAAAATTCAAAATTTACCACCATGTGGATTGCAAGATAATAGCATTTGAATTGACAAAAATCCTTTTTTTGTCACTGCAAAAATCTGGGCAGCTGCCCTTCACAAGGTCACATTTGTACTAAAAATGTCCAAAATTGTGGTTACTGGCTTATTTCACTCTTCAAGGCAAGTTATCTACATGCTTGAAAATTTTCAGATCATTTGGAATTGTACAACATATAGGAAAAAAATAGTAAGTAGGAAGAGGTAAAGAATGACTCAGAACACCAAATTGTCAAGAATTCAATTATGGAATGAAAAATGCCAATTCCAATGGTTGTAATGTTGCAATAAACAATATGCACCCAATATTCTTTGTTTTTTTCAAAAATACTAAAAACTGAGTTAGATAAAGGACTTCGAAGTTTATTTTTGAGAAGATTCAATATCTACCTTCAAACTAAATCTCCTCATAACTTTTGACTCCTTAATCCAAATGGAATGATTCAAAGCTTTCTATACATATACACATATAAATCTATAAAATCAGTTCCAAATTTTAATTTTTCAAAAAAATGTTTTTTAAAGAATTATTTGAGTTGCTCGAGCTACCCATTGAGGACTGAAAATTACATATCATGCGATAACTTTTTACCCATTTAGTCAAAAGTTATGAAAATTGTTGGGCCTTGAAGCTCCTCTTTGGGCACATCTTGTGTGAAAATTTCAAAGAAAAAAATAAAAATTTCCAATTGTAGCAAGCTACCCAAAATTGCTATGTTGCCAAAAATTGGTGTTTGGTCCTTTAGGGGTTAAAATTCAGTATAGAATTTAAAATTGCATCCTTAGATAAGGATGTAGGGTTGTTTTGAGCTAGACATGCTACTTAGTATCCGAAAGTGCCTCTTGACTGAAGATTTAGTTGGAATAGACTCTTTTAATCTATAAATTCTTATATCGTCAATTTCATTAAATTGACGGAATTTCAATAGTTTGGCACATTTTAGAAGGCATGTTGTGAAATACAAATCTACAATTTTCATAGATTTTGAGCCTTTATGTACATATATGCCCCATTTTTTGAAATCAAAATCTTGTCAATATAACAAAATTGACTATCTATTGTCAATTAATCATTCCTACAACATCTACCACCTATCATTAAGGGATATATTAAGTATAGTCCTAGTAGTATAGTTCTATAAGTAATGACCTTTTAAAAAAAAATTTAGTAAAATTTTACTAGAAATACATGTCTTTTCAATAAAAATTTATTTAAAATCTCCTTAAAAGATCATTACTTATAGGACTATATTTAAAATATCCCTTTTTCTTGAAATGTATTATTGAAACTTTGAACCTTTACAACTTTACTTACAATATTCAAATAAAAATAAAAATTAGTATCTCCTTTCACTTGAGAACAAGAATATATAACAATCTTATTGATATAATAGTAGTAATTGTATTCAATAGAAAAAGCAATGATTTGGGTTGACATTTTGATTAAAAAAAATTCAAGGCTCCAATTCTTGAATGTTATATGCATTATTTAGGTTTCATATGATAGACATATGTTTTTCTATCCATTACCTTCAAGTTTGGTTGATTGTTTTGTTTATTACATTGAGATCTCTTGGATTGTGCATCCCTCAGTTGCGTTCTTTGTACCATTGGAGAGTCCTCGGCGAGGAGGGGTGCATGGGCTTTGTTTCGTGATGTTTTGACTCATGGTGTGAAAGTTATTGAATTTCAAAGTTTTTATGAATTAAATTTTTATTTTATTTTATTTTATTTTATTCTTTTAATTTTACTGTGGAATCGACACAAGGCACACTAGTATTCATTATAGATGCGTGTGAAAGTTGTAAAACTTAAGAAGGTTATTGAATATGATGCTAAGTTTTCTTAAATCTTGAACATTCAATTCCATTTCTTCTAAATGATCTTTTATTAGTTGAAATTCAACAATATGATCATTATTTCTAGCCTTCTTATAATTAGTAACCAAAAAGTCATGTAAGCTTCCAACAAGTGTTCTACAAATTCAAATTCATATAATATACAAATGTAGATGAATATAAATTAGTTTGACATGTTGAAAAAATAGGATGGACAAACAAAAGGCCTTAAATTCAAGGTAAAAGAATCTCAAAACCATCCCTATCCAAAATAATGTAGGGGTTTTTAGTGAATTATTATTAATGCAACTTTAGATATTTTTTATGACATGCCTTCAACTTTACACACAGCGTGTTAAAGATATAAGGACATCAATAATGTTAAATTTGCGCTTTGATTTTTCTTACTAATTTTAATACTAATGGAATGAGTATGAAGGTGGCCATATCCTCATTAGAACCACCACATGGCGCATGCTTCATCCTCCATGATGGAACCATCATGAGATTTTTGAGACCTTGGAGATGGATTGGATAATGATGACAATTTCTTAGTTCAATATGTAATTCTTGGCCCAATTAGTAAATTGAGAAGGCCCGGCTTATCCAAATTTTTGCATTTCAAAGCAGCCTCTTTTGGGGTTCAATTTTCTCTCAATGAAGATGCAACTATATGACATTTCAAATTTTCTTCAAGTCTCAATTTTTAAAATTCACATAAATTACAAAAAAACTTACAAAAAAATTATTATCTTTTTAATTTGTAATTTTCATATGTCTAAAAAAAATGTAAATCAATGAATAGTGTAAGATATTTCATCATTGAAAAGTGCAGCAAAGGGATGAGGGAGACCGTCATCGCTGAGACGGTGCGGATGCGGATGAGGGTGACACGCCCACAAAGTACCTTCATTCTTTGTCTTGTTCCCTTAAAACCCTTAAACCCTTGCTTGCCGAGGCCAGCCCTCCTCGGTTGCAGCTCCCCGCTTCTCATCCAGCTCCTCATCAAAGCTGCCGGCATTGCATCACCACTGCATGCCCACTTATAAAACTCATTACAACCGCCCCTTGGACCTGTCGCTTCCTCGTCCATTCCGACATTCACGTCAGCAGGGTTCACACAAGGTTCTGAGCAGGTGTGGAGAGGTTTGAAGAAATTTGAAGAAGTTTGGAGAGGTTTGGAGAAGTTTGGAGGTGCTATGGCTATGGCGATGGGAATGCAAGTGGGACTGCATCCCGAGAAGGCTGTGGTAGCAGGGCTCGTTGCTGGACGGAGCGGAGGAGATGCTGCTAGTCATTCGACTCCTTCTCTTCACTTGGCTGCGTCTTCCTCTGTTTTCTGTAGGCGTCTCCAAGCGGCGGCGGCGGCGGCGGTCCTTCCCGTTAGCGTGAAGCCGCGAGCAAGCTTTGGCAATGTACGCTGCGGCGCTGCGACGGCTGTGGACGGCACTGCGGCGGGGGCTGGTACGCGTCTGCTTCCATCTTTCCGGGGTTTAGCATGAGTGCTGTATATTCATGGGTTTGGGAGTGGGGTTGTAAATTTGTAGTTTATGTTTCGGAAATCAAGAGTACCAGGGTTTAGGGTTTAAGGTGCGTTCGTCTGAGTGTGTGTTACGGTTTCCGGTGCTCTCTTTTGACCATCAGTGGCAATGAATTATTCAAGGTTAATTTCTGAACTGAGAGACGAACGTGTAGGAAAAAATTTCGAGTATCCGCTGGAATTGTATGAATTGTGGCGCTCTCGAAGATTTGTAAATTTGAATAATGGATTTCGGTGCATTCGATGCAGTGAATGTTCACTTGAGGATGTTTATATATTGTTTGTTTCTTCTTGCAGCTGCTAAGCCCTGGAAAACATCTGACTGCCGGCTTGTGCTCGAGGATGGGTCCGTATGGCGTGGGAAGTCCTTCGGAGCCACAGGCACACAAGTGGGAGAGGTGGTCTTCAACACTTCTTTGACTGGGTATGTCCACTACACTGAAGAATCCTGTTAGTGTGTGCGACACTAGTTTACCAAAGTCTTAAATATTTTAAATTAGTACAAGGTGGGATATTTCTAAATTATTATAATTTTCATAAAACAGAATCTTTGCAGTGTCGTACTTTTGCAGTTGTCACCAATACGATAAATCACTTCGCACATCTTGGTAATTTGCGTTCTGGGAGGGTTGTTCTTCTTTATAATGGTTATAAGAAATGAATTAGAACTGGAGTTTCGTCTTTTTCATATTTTCAAGGACGAGTTTAATGTATGGAATTTGGTACTTTACTGTTCAAGATAATGAAGTACGTGTAGTTTTCCTGCTGCTTTTAAAACGTAGGAAGTTATGGTGCTTATTGAAAATGAGACATGTGTTACGAGCAATAGCCTCTGGTTTTTAAGATTGTCAAAAGGTTTTTTGAAAATTTCAAGCACTGAGGATTGTACGAAGGATTATATGGAAAGAAACGTATGGAAATTCTACATATCTGTTTGCGATTGAGACACTTGCGATTGATCAATTGTTCGAAAATGGGAATCTTGGGAATTTCGTGAAGCAGTTGAAATGAGTGGAGAATGACACTGCTATTAGGCTTTGGAATGCTGAAGGGTGGTTTACTGTTGTATTTCAAATCAATTGACAGGTATCAAGAAATCCTGACGGATCCAAGCTACGCTGGCCAATTTGTGCTCATGACTCAACCTCATATTGGCAACACAGGGATAAACCTTGGTACATGTTCCAAGTCTTTTTTCCCAATTGTGATTTTGATGTACAAGCTCCTTATGTTTGAAACGGCATTGTGACCTTGTTAAGTTCCCTTTTGTTCTTAAAAACTTCAGGGTTGTCTGTTTTTGTGTTTCTTCAGCTTTGTGACATTGTAACGCATGCAGAGCTGATTCCATAACACAAAGTCTGTTCTCGTTTTCCTACAGGTGACGAGGAGTCTGGCGAGTGCTTCATGGGCGGCTTGGTCATTCGCAGCCTTAGCAACATGTGCGTGTATTTTCCTCTTAGTCTTTGCTTTGTTCAATTTGAAACTGTTGTAGAAGGAGACTTAAGGGCCTAACTTCACGCACTTCAACCATTTAAAAGTCATGTGTGGCTTTAGAGGGTTGAATCCCGAACGTGCAATCAATAAACATTAAAATTGAACTGTATTGTCCCTGATCTGGTTAAGTATCTGGTGAACAGATTAGACTCGTGTGCACGGGTATTAAATTTATTTTATTGGAAGGCGCATCTGATAGCGATACGCGTTATAATTAGCGTGTAAACATGTTGAAATTTTCATATCTTCTGATGTTTTCTTTGTCTGAGAAGCCATTTATTCGTGGTTCAATCCGCTTGGGATTTGTCCTCGAGAAGTTTTTCTACATCTTATGGATTGGGGTATCATTTTATATTCCGTTTCTAACGCTGCCTTTTTCAGTGTGTCAAACTGGCGGTCATCGGAGACTCTTCCTGAGTATTTGGAGAAGAGGAATGTCATGGGTATTTGTAAGTATCTTAAGGTCTAAATGTCTTTGTGACAAATTGTGTTGATTGTTTCTAGTGACACATAGGTGTAAGTGATGTACACAAGCTGTCCGCTGAAAGTTTTTCCTGACTTGCTTCATCCACTCAATGAATGTGTTTTCTTTGCGGATTTCAAAATACTAGCATTGTAATCTGCTCGTATGCTCATCACTGCCCGCGTTCTGATTGCAGCTGATATCGATACCCGAGCTATAACTAGACGCTTGCGAGAAGTTGGTAGCTTGATTGGAGTTCTGACTACGGACAAATCCAAAACGGATGATGATCTAATTGAGATGTCTAAAACCTGGAGTATTGTGGGTGAGTGGTCTTTCTTTGTGAAATACACATTTTTACATTTTTCTAATCTTCCTACCAGCCAAGGTGAACGTGGCAGACTGGCAACATATTTTTCTCTGACCCATCTTAGAAGTTTATTATGTTTATTTTGTGACCCTAAGCCATCGACCTTTGTTCTCTATTAGGGTAGGATTCATGCTTTTCGATAGGACTTCCATACCCTATAGAAGCCGGGTCTGTACAGCAAGTTCTCTTTACTATTCCTGTCTCGATATGTTGAGACTGTCAGTATTGCGCCATGTTGACAGTGCATGTGGGGATGGAGCAGGTAAGGACTTGATTACCGATGTGAGCTGCAGCGAACCTTATGAATGGAAAGATCAAACTGATGGCGAGTGGGAATTTAGTGCAACTATTCCTGATTCTGACGCTCAGAAGTTCCACGTAAGTTTTGTAAAACGTCATGTCTGACATGGTGTTGCTAATCAATTCATAGATGATATGTTTGATTAGAACAAAGCGAAATACATATCTCTATTTTCATGTTGATGCTCACGGCTGCGGTACTTCTATTAAAACCATCTTTAAGACTCATGAAAGATCATTTCCGATTATCTTTCCTCATTACTGATTCTTGCGATGTATTTCAGGTGGTAGCATATGATTATGGCGTAAAGCAGAATATTCTAAGGAGACTGACCTCTTATGGATGCAAAATTACCGTCGTTCCATCCACGTTTGCATCCTCAGAAGTATTGAATCTGAAGCCGGATGGTATCCTTTTCAGCAATGGGCCTGGTGACCCTTCGGCCGTTCCCTACGCTGTCAAGAGCGTGCAGGACTTGGTTGGCAAGGTTCCGGTGTTCGGAATTTGCATGGGTCATCAGCTACTAGGACAGGCTCTCGGTGGCACGACATTCAAAATGAAATTTGGTCATCATGGTGGAAACCATCCTGTGCGCCACTTGGCCACTGGCCGTGTGGAAATCAGCGCTCAGGTGAATAGATTTAACCAATGCTATCTTAAAACTGTTGCAGATGTCTGCTGACTGAGTGCAAGAATGTTGAATAAAAGCATACTTAATAGAGAAAATCTGCGTCTATTCTGGACTCCTTAGGTGATTCAAGGTAACCCATACTATTTGCTAGTGTCTTAACTATGTGAAGACAATAGCTTATAGTAGATATCGCCCAAAAAATTCATAGCAAAGTTAAGCATGCAAGGTAGAGGGATACTTATTTGGTTCACTTTTGGCATTTTAACATATGTAGGGGAAGATTTTGGGATGTACAAAGCTTTGGAGAGATCTTTGGGTACAAGAGCGAAATCTATTAAGATCTAATTTTTACCGCGTTGTGTGAAATTTTTATGCAATTTTAAATTGGGAGGTTGTAGATCACTATAACCTATTTTCGTTTAGAGATTGGTGGCCTTAGACATTTAGCCGAGTCATGCTTATTACACTTGCTAATATTTCCAATCAAGTGCATGAATAGATAAGTTGCTGTTGGTAACAGGTTCAGTACGGGAGATTTGATCAGGTCCCTATCGGTTTTAATATCCTCTACCTTATGTCTTTCTTAAGTAGGAGTGATTGAACTGGGCTTTTAATTCTTTTGTTTTTATAAAACTAACTTTGGTCTTACTTGTCACTTGATTTGTATAGAATCACAATTATGCAGTTGACCCCGACACCCTACCGGAAGGTGTGAAAGTTTCCCACATCAACTTAAACGATGGTACCTGTGCTGGCCTTACGTTTCCTGCTATGAAGGCCATGAGCATCCAGTATCATCCTGAGGCCTCACCTGGTCCCCATGATTCTGATCCAGGTACCACACTCTCATTCGTTTATGCTTTGGATTTTCTGTCCTTGGGTTTTGATCACGGTTATGTGTCTCAATTGCACGAGGCACTTGGATCTCTTAGTTTTGGATCAGGTTTTTACTTATACAATTGGTCCAACACAAACCAGTGGAGGACTCGTGTACTTTGATGACAAACTTTATCTTCTTTGTTTGACCTCCTCATGATGTAAAGTATGGACATGATAGTTCTTCTTAGATCCTTGCAAAACTTTCTTTTTAGTACAGTTTAGTGTTCTCCAGAACATCACTCATGTCCGGACATGATTCGATTTATCTGTGTGCAGCATTTTTTGACTTCGTTGAAATGATGAAGGCGAATAGGACAAAAATTTGAAACGAATCACTTTTGGGCGAAAATGAGAAAGGGGACAGAATATCTACCCTCTTAAAAGGCGAGTTCTGTTAAAAGGAGAGGTGTAACTTTCAGCTTTTAACTTTCCCCTGTTTGAGTGGGGTAGTATTTAGGTAGTGACTACAGAAAAAGGAGGTCGCAATAAGAGAAAGGTGGGTATACCTATTCGTCCAATTTTGATAACAAAGGACAGGCTCTGGTTTTTCATGATCACATTCACCGCTTGAATGATCATGTTAGATGCTGAGATTAACCTTAGTACGTGTATGATGTTGTTACTGCACAACTCAAATAGTTATTATATTATATAAATCCATGACATTTGAAAATTGTCATTTGAATAGACCCATATTCTGAGGAATTTTGGTCAGCTCCTCTATTCTTTTGCTAAAGTTTGCTCCATAATATGTAGATCACTTAAATCTCTTTCCTTTCCTGTAATGCATTTGGTCCCCAGCCCTCAAAAACTGAAGCAACTTCACTGATAAGAGATCTGATTACTACCTTGGTGTTGCAGAAGTGAATGTGACCATTATTTGGATTCAAGTGCAGTATGTCATGTTTGCAAATCGTTGACTAATGTGAGGTCTTGCAGTTGTGGGTAAAAGTTTGATCGGTCCTGTTGCATGAGGAAAGCACTCTGAAGCTAATGGCTTGCTTATTTGACATGGTACTAACCTAAAATCATTCCAATAAGCATTTGAGCATAGTTTTTTGTAGAATCTTATTGGGAGTCAATAGTGGATTCTCAATCTCTCTTAGAACCCATTTTTTGCACACCAAATGATTTTTAAGTTGTGAGTTTTCAAAGTGCTACAATTATGTGTATCCCAAATCAACCCTGGGCTCTCCACCAAATCCTTAGTTCTGCATTCTTAAACCCTCTACTTGAAATCAATTGTGCCTTTTTAGTAGGAACCTGTGTCTTTTAATTTGTAGAAATGATGAGTTGTTGCTGGGTGGACTGCTACTGGTTCGGAACATGGTTCCCACAAGTGTGTAAAATGTCGTAATGGGAAACTCTCATGAAGGCCCCTAAAATTCATCTGTAACAAACCATGTTAGCTTGTTTTGAGAAAGTGTGGTGTTTGATTAATTTGTTGCTGCCATGATACTAGATCTGTGAGCACTGCGTTCTGAATGCAAACTTACAGTAGATAATATGGTTGACATATTTGTGAGAGTCTCTGACTGAATCAGTGTGGAAAATTGAATGCCACAAAATCAGAATCCATTTTGTACTTGGGGCACACAGTCAAGTCTGCTGCACAGCATTGTCAGAATATTATTGTGGATTTTCCGGCCTTTGCATGATACATGCAGACCTAAAGAACCAAAGAAAAAAAAAATGCCAGAGCAGGTGAATTGTATTTACCCTGGCATACATCTGAACAATACTACTACTGTAGATTGTTTGCCAACAATGTCATCCCAAAATAGTTTATGTAGAAGTCTGTTTTACAGGCACCGCATTGAAGGTGATTTAGTAGCCCTGAATGATCCTTTTACAAGCAGTTGCACTGTACGATGCCATTCCACAGAGTCAGATCAGTTCCCAAAGACAAAGACAAACACTACCTCCAAACCCTGTTCAAGTTCTCAATCATTTGCTGTGTGTTTACAAACAAATCCTTCCCTCCCTCCCTTCTGACTCATCATCCCAATTGGAGTGGGTGAGTTCAATTCAATGATATTCTAATCATTGTAAGAAGCACTGCAGGTAGTAGTTCACTGATTTTAACGAAGTTAAGTTAGAGCTGATAAATAATAAATCCAGTTGAAGTGGGATTTCAAAGATCATGTGAGTGCATTGAGGAGCCTCTCTCTAATTCTGAAATCCATCTCACGGAACAAGATAATTTGGCATCATGTAAAGAGTGGCCCTTTTTATGACACCAAGGACGGGGGAGGGGGATATCAATGCAGATGGAGGCAATCATCGGACTCATCATCAGCGTTCCCAGAACGGTTATAGGTGGATTCGCAGGGTTTGCTATAGCTGCTAGAATGAGTGGCTATTTCCGCAATAACTTTTTTTTTTGGTAAAAACAGGCATATAAAATAGTAAAAAGCAGGTGGTAATTCTGCTCCCATTTTTTTTTCCACTAGTGTGAAATTGCGATTCTGCAAATGTTGAAGGAGAACATTCATGGCTACTTTGGGTGTCAAATAGTCATTGGAATTGCTATATGATTGAGTTTAATGCTGAACCATTTGCGATTTGAGTTTCAGTATTCAATGTGGATGGTATACAATTGTTCGTCTTGCAATTTGTGCCCAAGATGGTCTTTATTAGTCTGTTTTAAAGTAGATCACTAACAAGGGAGCTCAACCCTTCTTGCATATATACAAGACTGCCCATATGCAGTGTTAGTGTTCTGCAAACAAGACAAACAAGCCACGTTAATGAAAGGGTTAGAAAGAAAAAAGAAAGCAGTGACTTTGCATCGCCACGCTAGAGCTCCACCACCGCCGGTGTCTTTGCCGTTTGCATTGTTGCAAAGTCACAAGCTTGCAGCTGAGGAGATCCAATCACTCCAATGTTAAGGATCCGAGAAGGCCAGAACGGCATCATCAGCAAAACCTCATGAAAACTAAAGGAAATCAAGTGGATACTGACTACATGAAAAAGGATACTACTATACTCCTAGTCTGCCAGTACTTCATAAATCACCTTGCACGCCCACCTTCACAGCAGCTCTCAAGAGGCAATTGCTTCCTTATATGGAAAATTTTCTAAAGTGTAATAGCTATGGCCAAACATACGCACCACAAGGGGCAGATGTTTCCCCAATCTGTTCCTGTGACAAGACTTTAGGAACTTCAAAGTTGAAAAGCACCTTTCATCCTCAATGGACCCTAAGTACTAAGCAACACCCTATTTCCGCAACTTTGAAATACTCAAAAATCAGCTTACCGAGGTGGCGTGGCTGTAAAAGTCTACGCCAAAGTTTTATGACCGGGTTGACATCCAAAGGCTAGCCACAGGCGGCCTCACAATTGGCCTTCATGGTAACCTTAAACAGCCCTTGCTGTAACTCCAAATTGGAAGCAGAGAGCAGTTCACAGGCTGTTTAAGGGTGGCCTCCCTCATACAAAGGTTGCCCCTTATTTACAAGTCGGCAATGACTGTAAAAACTTTTTAGAACTGCCAAGTGCTGGGAAAAAGCAACATCAGCACCTTTTGCCTCCAATATTGGGGGTATATGATTTCGAAAGCGTCAAATAGTTCTTGCTGCAGGAACTTGCGGTCTAGTTCATCGCAGAGGGACTGAGCCAGATCTGTACAATATACAAAGACATGTGTTAGATTCACAAAGAAATCCAAACAAGTAAACAGATTTAACATTCAAATGGAAGCAAGAATAGAAACAAAATATCGGAACCATCTAACCTGCAAACTGCCACTCAACAGCGTCTTGCACACGATGGAAATCTTGTTGGGTCACGAAGATGTGTTGCCCAGTTTCTCTGTCGTGGCACCGTGCATACATAGTAGTAACACGCAAATCGAAGTATAGATGCGAGAAACCTAAGTCTCCAGGCAGGTCTTTCCACTTCAGCTGGATGTCATCACTTTCCAAAGAAACCAATTGGTTATACTTTGGAAAATCCACCTTGTTGAAGGCAGTTTCTCCATCTAGAAACAGTCGGGCCAGCTCCTGCTGGCAAACTTTGATTGCACTCATGAAGTCACAGATGAAGATATCACGGCATTGCGACAGTTCAGAAGGCAGTGGACAGCATTGACCAATGGAATGAAACAAGCCAAGGACAATAACAACTCGATGTCAGAGAGGAGGTCGAAATTATCACCAACGCCAGCGTTACTCTTTTGCTCGAGCCCTCCAGTCATATCCAACCCCATCTTCACAAGCAAGGCTGTGAATTCCTCCATAATCCATTGTGCTGGACTCCTTATGGAGATCCATTGAGTCTCAATGTTACAAACCATGTGGTTTCCTTTAGTTTCCATGAGATTTGCCAAAGTTTACAGCTTAGCATGTCGCTTGTTTGAGCGACAGAAATTCGAATAGATGGACTGGAAAGTCCTTCATGCCGCGCCACCATCGGGTATTTTGACAACGTCTCAACCACCAGATTCAATCGGTGACTCACACAAGAAGCTCCCAAAGTGAAGGGAGCCCATTTCTCCCTGATTTGGGCTGTAACACCGCTTTTAGAACCCTAGAAAGTACTCACCCCATCAGCCCCAAAACAGACCAACTTAGAAGCAATTTCTTCATGAGAAAGACCTCCTTCATCTAACAATGCGTGCATGATCACGCCAGTCAGGTGGTCTGCAGTACTACCGTCGCTGACACAGAATAGATGAAGCAAGTGTGGTTTTCTTTGCCAATTTTCCATCGTGTAAACATGGACGCCAACCCACGACGTGTTATCTACGGCAGTCACCTCATCCGCGCTTATAGAAATCACAGTGGCAAACTGCACAGCATTCTTCAAAGCAATTAGAACAGAACCATGCAAATGCTCAGCCATTTCCTAGCCAATGCTCTCAGACCAATGCTTCCTAGGACAACTCTTAACCCTCAAGTGCTTCAACAAAAATTGAGACCTCTCGTAATCACACATTGGCCCGACCATGGCTTAGAATTTGGAAGAGACAAAAAAACTGTACTCCCTTCCTTTTCAATTCGCCCTCCAAACCCGCAATGAGTTGCTCAGCCACAGTGCCAGCTTGCTTTGTGCCCGCCCAGAATTTGTAGAGCTTCAAGTGCTTGCAATCCATCTTGATAAACGTCTCACCCTTCTTTAAGTGCGCCAATGGCACACCATCTTCCATGCAGGTATGTTTTCCTTCATGCTTCTCCAAATTGTCCAACTTCGGCACCATTACTTTCTTCCTCCCCGTCATGGACGTGCAACTCTGGCAGATAACACCGGAGAGGTTGCCATTGAGATCCAACACTCCCTCCGCCCAAGCAAAGCAGCAAGCCCAAACTTCTTGCCATCTTCTAGTGATGGTTGCGGGAACAATCCTCTTCCTCTTCCGCAAGTTCTCTGCAGCCCCTTGCCTCTTCTTCTTCCCCGTCATACAAGCATTGTTGTTGCTGTGTAATTCTGGAGCAAGGTCCGCAGCCGCAGGGGAGACTATTGTGTCATCGGAAGGTGGATCACAGGATACTGCTCAAGATAGAGATTGAGACAACTGCGTCTCAGAAACGTGTGTGACCTCGCGCGGAGAGGTCATCGCAAACTCACCGTAAGCGCTGGGGTTTGGCATCAGATACTTACCAACGCCATGAGAATTACGGCCTGAATCGAAGCAACGAACCTTGAAATTATCCGAGAGCATCAACCGTGGCGCCATTTCCACCCTATCGGCCTGCACAAAATCCAGAAAAGTACACCCGCAAACAGGCACACCCAATTGATCCAAGCAAGTAGCAAAGCAACAAAAATCCAAAGCAGCACAAGAAAGCAAGATCGTCACAAGAAAAGTTGGGAAAGCAAAACAGCTTACGCAAAAGCACAGGAATGACAAGATAGTGAGATTGCAGATGCAATTGAAATCCAAGGTAGCGTTTAAATTGACCACAATTTTCCAACGTCTCACGGAACTACCAACGCCTCTCTGGCACTCTGCAATTCTGGACCCCATGACGTTGTGAATCAAAGCCTCCAACTCCTAATTGCAGTGAATACAAAACACAAAAGCGCGCCTCCAAAATTCACAGCAGCTTGGAAGTTGGAAGTGGTGCCCTCGAAATTTGAAAATCGAAGCTCCGAATATGCCGATTTTGAAGGAGAATAAATGCAAGTACTCCAGAATTCTAGAGTCCAGACGACAAGCTCACAGGCGTCAAGGCGAGGGATCGGGGAGGCCAAGACAACAGCGACACAAATTGGAGATAGAAATTGGAGGCGCAAAAAACACAATTAAGACTAAACACGATTACCCTAAGAAATTAGGAGTACAGCAAGCTAATGAGGGCCCTGCAGGAGGAGAAACCCAGAAAACCCTCCTTGCAAAATAGAGGGTTGGGATTGCGCTGCCTGGCTCCATATCAAAGGCCTAGATCACGCCTCTGCGATCAGCCAATTACAACGTCGCACGCGTCAGCGAAACCGGCAGGGAATGAATGTACAGTCCTGCGAACGAACGGAGACCTTCGCATGTAACCTGGCTCAAATTTTCTTTTCAAAAAGATTTTCCCCCATGTACATTTTGCACATGTCTGCGTTTGATAGTATGGCAGCGCAAATTAGCCAGTTTTACAAACACTACTCATCATTGTTGCACACCTTTGCTTCCCACTTTCTGTCATTAAGTTCACAATCAGCCTCAAAAGCACTCAGATAGGAGGTCCATAAAGCAATCATCTAAGCGCTGAAACTAAATTTGGGGAGGTAAAACATCTTGAAATTTTTTTTAGTAAATTTTCCTTAAAGACAAGACAAAATGGCATGTGGTCCAAATTTGTTTCATATTTTTTGGAGCTTTGTGGAATTAGTTATGAAATTTTGAAGTCAAAATGCCATAGGGTTCTAGAGTGTACATTGTTTGTACATTTTGGTTAACCTATAAAGGACCAAGGTAATTTTCCTATCAAAAACCACTCAAAACTGTCATTTCTATTGCAAAGAGAAAAGAGCTTTACAAATTGTTTTTCTTGCATATCCAACCATAAGATCTTGTACTTGACTAGTATATGAATTTGTGGAAGAAATTTCAGAAACTTTGACCATGTAGATTGCAAGATATATGCGTTTAAAGTGAAGAAAACAAGTTTTTTTGCACCTTGCTTAACTAGATTTTTTGGCTTTGAGTCTTTTTAGTTCAAATTTTTTGCACTATGGACTTTGATTTTCTACTTATTTATGTTAATTAGTTGAGTCAAGAATCTCCCAAAAAAATTTAGGATAAAAAGCACTTAATTTTCACTCATTAAAAAATTGTTAAGTAGAAGTGGGTTCAAGATTGAAGAAAAAACTAAATTGTTAATAGCTTTTAGATGGAATTGAATCACAATATTCCCAACGATGAGATTGTTCTAGCAAAAAAATCCAACTTTATCTAACAATTTTTTTTGAAAAATTCTAAAAATTGCATTGAAAAATGAATTCTACAAGTTATTTTTTTGAAAAGATGCTTAGATTGCCCAAAAAACTAAGATTGTCCATAACTTTCTCATAAATAGTCCAAATTGAATGAAACAAAGCTTCACATGTAGACAAAAATATAATCTTTAAGAAAAAATTTGAAAAAAAAATTATTTTGACTTTTTGTGATTTTTTTTGGCTGCCCGCCAAAATCCAATTTTGCTTGTTGTGCCATAACTTTTGCTCCCGGGCATCAATTAAAATTAAAATTATATATTAAGAAAGCTCTTGCAGAAATACACAACCTCAAAATCCCAAAAAATATTACTAAGGATTGGAGCAATAGGAACCTGCCCGGACCCAAATTGTCCCCCGAGGGGACAAACAATCCTGTAGGGATTAATTGAAGAAAGCAAAATGTACCTCTATATCATGTTTGGTTCAAAATGCCCAAACTGTTTTTGAGCCTCCTACTTTATAACTTCAAAACTTCACTCAGCTGGTGAGATGCCACATGGCATATATATCAGCGTTGACAGGACTTTAACCCCTAAACGCCCAAACACCATTTTTTGGCAACATAGCAATTTTGGGCAGCTTACTACGAACGGAGTTTTTATTTTTTTTCCTTGATATCTTCATACAACATTTTTCCAAGGAGTAGCTTAAAGGCCCAACAATTTTCATAACTTTTGACTACATGGTTAAAAAGTAATTGTATAATATGTGATTTCTAGTGCTCGGCAAGCAGCTCAAAAAATTCTTTAAAAATCACTTTTTAAAAAAATAAAAATTTGAAATTGGTTCTTTAGATTTATATATACATGGAAAGCTTTGAATCATTCCATTTTGATTAATGAGATGAAAATCATGAGGAGTTTTAGTTTGCGGGTAGTTTTGGAATCTCTACTCTAAAATAAACTTTGAAGTCCTTTATTTAATTCAGTTTTCAATATTTTTGAAAAAAAATAAAAACATTGGGTGTAGACTATTTATTACAACATTACAACCACTGGGATTGGCATTTTTTAATTCCATAATTAAATTATTAACAATCTAGTGTTTTGAATCATTCTCTACTTTTTTCTACTTACTATTTTTTTCCTAAATGTTGTACAATTCCAAATGACCTGAAATTTTTCAAGCGTATAGCCAACTTGACTCAAAAATGAATGCAAAGAGTTACCACCATTTTGGGCATTTTTTCATACAAATGTGACCTTGTGAAGTGCAGCTGCTCGGATTTTTGCAGGGACAAAAAAAAGATTTATTATAATTCAAACACTAATATCTTGCAATCTACATGGTGGAAAGTTCTGATATTTTTTCCACATCTTCTCAAACTAGTGCACTACAAGATTTTACGGTTACATGTGTCCAAAAGTGTTTGTTTTTCTAAAATTTGGTACTTGTATTAGAAATGGCAGTTTGGACCGTTTTTGGTGAAAACATAGTCAAGTGCATTTAGGGGTTAACGGACTGAAACAAACAATGCGCTACAATATTTGCTAGAAAATTATACGGGCGGGCGGGTGGGTGACAAATGAATGGGTTTTTCAGGGATCCTATAAGTCACAGCATCATCTTCTTCTTTTTGAAACAAATGGAACAAAATTTCATTGCAACCCAAAGAATTTCGTTGGCGGCTCATAGCAGCCCCATTTCAACACGGGAATTGAAGCAACACTTCAAGTGTTCAGCACCATTGATCTTAGAAAATATTCTAAGATCAATGATGCAGAACATTTGAAGTGTTGCTTCCATGTGTTGGAGTGGGTTTGGACTGCCTGAAAAGAGACTTCAGAAAAGAGATTCCAGATTAATTTGATGTCATTTTGACAACTGAGGCCATTTCAATGTCATTTTGATAGCAAAGTTGGTATAGAGGTCAGCACCAAATTAGCTTGACAGCATTTCAATGCATCATATTCACATGCCTTGATGGAATGAACTACGCCTCCAAAGTCCTTGCCAGAGAATCAACCACCAAGCAACCGCGACAAGTTGTTTTTGAGCCATGCACTGGCTTGCAAAACCAACCTCTTTTCAAGCCCAAATTGACCTACTCGCCTTACAAATTGGATGACATCTTAACCCCTAAAGTCCCAATGCTATTTTTCCAGAATCTAACTATAGGATCTTGTACTTCACTTGTCAAAGATTATGTGGTAAGACTTTCATGAAGTTTAACCGTATAGATTGGAAGATATTAGCATTCAAAGTTAAAAAAGAAAGTTTCATTTAACACTGGCCTACAATTTCAGATGACTTTGACCGCCATTTGTGAAAAAGTTTTGCACTACAGACTTTGAATTTAAAAGAAATTTATGTTGAAGATGTGAATTGAAAGTGTTTTAAAAAATTTCAGAAAAAATTTTAATTCTTTAAAAAATTGTTAAGTAGAAGTCGGTCCAAGATTGAAAAAAACCCTGAATTGTTAGTAACTCTTAGATGGGATTGAAACACAACAATCCCAATGGTGAGATTGTTTTAGCAAGCAAACACAACCTTCTCCAAAAAATTGTGAAAAATTGTGAAAATTGCATTCAGAAATGAATCATACAAGTTATTTTTTCAAGAAGATGCTTAAATTGCCCAAAAAAACAAGATTGTCCGTAACTTTCTCATTATTAGTCCAAATAAGATGAATCAAAGCTTCACATGTAGACAAAAATATATAATTTCAGAGAAAAAAAATTAAAATTTATTTTGACTTCTTGCAAATTTTTTTGTGCTGCTTGTCGAGTTCAGTTTGAGGCTTTTGTGGTATAACTTTTGCTCCCGGGCACCAATTGAAATAAAAATTATATTCCCACAAAGCTAATCAATTTTCTCATCTTACGGAAAAGTTTTATAAAGTTTCACTAAAAATTGAGGTCACAAGAACCTACCCAAAATTTGATTTGTCCACCAAGGGAATAATGGGATTTTAGGGGTGGATAGGTTCGTCTACTTTTGAAGCCCTGTGGTCATGTTCATAGGAACAAAGATCATTCAAAACATAACATTGTTTACCAAGGAGGCATGGGTCCTTCAAAAAGAAATCCCCACAATGAACCAAATTCACTTATTACATGACTCCGCAACCCAACTCCAATCTTTACATCAACTGATAAGTCTTTTCTAGGCATCTATGGAGGCATAATACCTACCCAGCATGGAGAGGACCATTGCCTAGTTATACAATGTTATAAAGTTGGGGGATTTGGGGGGGTTCACTACTTCAATGATAGGTCTCCTCTTCCTTTTAGAACTAAACAGTCAATAGATAGGCATTTTGCTTTGTCAAATTGAATTTCTACCTTTGGTCATCAGTCACCACAGGTATTGGCCCATCAATTGATGCCAGGTAAAAATTTTGGGAAAATTTTGCTATTGTTATTCATCAATCTCATAAAGTGTAGCAAAAACATAAGCTGTTAAGAAATAAAATTAGGTTTGTTAGACTCCAATTGAGTCATCCTTTCAACCTCAAATACAACAAATTGCCTTGTGGTAGTTTCCCCAATGAGCTTATGAGCCATTGCTTACAATCAAAATGCTGTTCATTTAACAGACGTTGGAGTAGTTGATGGTGTAGACTATATAGTAGAATTTTTATGTTGATGTGAGGGAGAATGTCTAGATCCCAGTCACAATAAATTAAAGCCCTCGACCATTTATTAAAGATACTAGTTTATTTTAGATATCAATTAAAAGTGTTTGATATAGTTTACTGATTAAGTTCCTTGACTATGTTTTCAACAACAACGCTCCCAAACTATCATTTTGAGCATGAGTACCAAATTTTGGAGAAAGAAAACATTTTTGAACACATGTAACCGTTACATCTTACAGTGCGCCAGTTTGAAAAGCTATGGAAAAACTTTCAAGAGTTTTCCACCATGCGGATTGGAAGATATCAGCGTTTGAATTGGTAGAAATCCTTTTTTTGGCCCTGCAAAAAACAGGGCAGCTGCACTTCACAAGATCACATTGGAATGAAAAAAAGTCGAAAATGGTGGTGCTTCTTTGGATTCATTCTTCAATGCAAGGTGGGTACATGCTTGAAATTTTTCACTTCATTTGGAATTGTACAACATATAGGAAAAAAATAGTAAGTAGAAAGAAGTAGAGAATGATTCAAAATACTAAGTTGTCAAGAATTTAGTTATAGAATACAAAAATGCCGATCCCAATGGTTGAAAAGTTGTACTCTGTAATAAACAATCTACATCCTATGATTTTATTTTTTTCAAAAAATATTGAAATTTGAGTAAGGTAAATGACTTTAAAGTTTATTTTAGAGTAGAGAGTCCATAACTGCCCACAAACAAAAACTCCTCATAACTTTCATCTCACTGATCAAAATGGAATGATTCAAATTTATGGAGGAATTAAGAATTTATTATTTAAATTTAAAATTTATGATCTTTAGATTCCTACATGTGTTCTCAAGGTTTTCCAATCCATTTACAATTCATAGCAATTTTTATCAATCTCCCTCTGATCATCAATTAGCTCATCTTGAATTCAAAGTAGTTAGGATATTGATTATAGATTTATTTTACAAGTTGTTTGATTATTCATCAAACAATAGGGATGGATCAATCTTGCATGGATGAAAATGGGATTGGATACTTTGAATAATATATGCCAAACCTTGGTATATATACTTTGGAGCAACTTAGATGAACAAACTCTTATTTATATTCAAATTCAAATTTTATATTTTGTAAACAACAAACATCTCTATTGCAACTAAGGAGAATTCAAAAACAAGGTAGCATTTGAAATCAAATAATACATGCGTCATTTACCTTCACAAGTGGAAACATGGTTTGCATATACAAAGGAAACAACCTACATGGCATTGTAGATTAGTTGTGGGTCTTCCCTATGGATGATTTACCAAATCTTCAAATACCATGTTTTAACTTCTCAAGTTAATTCAATCAATGCATTTCATAATTATACACTGATTTGCACTAATTTCAGAATTACGCATATTTGCGAGTTGTACTAATATATTAATTCACATTATTGTAGATAAATTACATATAATGTTGTCTACAATACTTTCATACTATCTCAAATAGAGCGATTACCATCTAATTTTCTTTCATTTCCATCTACAATCATCCCATTTTTCATCCTATTTCATTCCATTTTCACATTCATACTAATTAGACTCATTCATTCAAAAATCATTACATTAGTATAAGGGGCACACTATTTAAATTCTAGAACTAAAAAATGACCTTGAAACCACTAAGAATGATATTTAGTGTTAATTGTACTAATTGTCTTAAAATTGCCCTAAGTTTTTTCACTTGATGAATATTCGTACCATCTATGTTTATTGAGATCCTTTTCTTTGGTTACTGTAGTATTGATATCTATGTTTTTTGTAAAAATAATCATGAAGACTAAATACTCAAGGCTTTTTTAACCCCTAAACTTCTTTTGTATTAGAGGCTTAAAACTGCTTCAAAATAATCATCTCTAAAATAAGGCTAAAATCTTCATCTATATTGTCTCTTTAACAAATCCAACCATAATTTTCTTTAGTTAACTTGTTCAAGCATATCCTCCCCAAATTTTTAGAGTGAATATCCCCACCAATTGCAAGTTCAATGTGCCTAAACTTCAAAATGTAGATGACATTCTAGGTAGAATTTTGTCTTTCAACATTTTTCGAAAAAGCATATATGTTTTGTAATTTGTGCATTTTAGTCAATCTATTGAAAAATGGATTGAAAAAAATTATTTATATATACACACATACATACACACACTTATATTTATATATATATATATATATATATATATATATATATATACATACACACACAGACACAGACACACATATAAAAACATAATAAAAAAACCTTTCATATCATCTTAAATAAATTAGAGAGTGAAGGGGGTATTCAATAAAAGAAAAAAACTAACTTACCAATAATTTTTTCAAGAAATTGAAAACTGATTCCAATAGTGAGAATGTTTTAAAAAGAAATGTATCCTTTCCTCTATTTTTATTTGGAAATCAAAAAAATTGAGTTTGGAAACGACTTTATATATATTTTTTTCTACAGACCTTCATTGCATGCACAATAAAAATCCTCATAACTTTCACCTCATTGTTAGGATTGAGTGGTTTAAATGTTTTTGACTTGGTATCAATCTATAAAAGCTAATAAAATTATTTAGTCTTTTGTAGAATATTTTTTTGTTACCCGGCTTGGCATTGAAATTTTTACCCTAAACTTATAAATTTTGCAATATTGATCACGATGACGTGAAACAAAGCTTCACATAGACATTAATATGATTAGCATCCATCCCACAAATTAGTATGAAACTTTTTCATTTTTCATTTCATAATTAACTCCTAAAAGACCATTGTCCCTTCGGGGGCCAAATGGGAATTTTGGGCAAATACCTACAAGCTGAAATTTTTTTATGATTTTTTAAAACTTTTTTGGACAATAAAAAAGTTGATTAGCTTCATGGTAAAATAAACTTTTTCCCTATCGATGCCTGGGAACAAAAGTTATGCCCCAAACAGCTCAGCACTTGGAAGGGGGGGGGGGGGAGTAGAAGGGGCAGCAAAAAAAATCCAAAATTTGAATTTGAATTTTATGTTTTTTTCCCTCGTAGATTATATTTTATGTCTATTTAAAACTCTTTGATTCATTCCATTTGGATTTGCAATAAAGTTATGGACAATCTTATTTTTTGGGCAATTGAGAGCATCTTCTTGAAAAAAGTAACTTATAGGATTCATTTTTGAATGAATTTTTTACAATTTTTCAAAAAAAAAGTTTTTACATGGTTAAGTTTGCTTGCTAGAACAATCTCACCATTGGGATTAGTGCATTTTAATTCCATTTTAGAGATATTAATAATTTAGATTTCCTCCTATCTTGTACCTACTTCTACTTAACAATTTTTTGAAGTATGAAAATTAAGTCTTTTTTTTGTTTTTTTTCCTAGGCTCTCAACTCAATTCTTCACCATAAAGATTTAAAGTTGAAAACTCTGTAGTGCAAAAAATTAAAGTTAAGAAGGTTCAAAGTCAAATAATCTAGTCCCACAATGTGCTGAAAGTTTTATTTTCACTTTAAACTCAGATATCTTGCAATCTATGCGGTCAAAAATTCTGAATTTTTTCCAGACATTCTCATACTAGTTAGGTATAAGATACTATGATTAGATGTGCAAAAAAAACAATTTTCAAATTTTCTTACTCTTTGCTTTAGAAATGGCAGTTTTGAGTGTTTTTTGGTAGAAAAAGGGCCTTGGTCCTTTAGGTTAAAATTCAAAATTATAAATCAACAAAGCTTACCTAAGTTCTCAAGATCCCGGACTAGTATATTTAGTCCTTTAGGGGTCAAATCAAATAGTATAAGTAACATTGAATACCATTATTAGTGTAATGCTTGTACTTTATTTGTTTTAAACAAATTACAGGATTTTTCGAGGGCTTTTTCTTACACTGTTTTAGCATTTTCAGCTAACAATTCCTTCCATGACAATTCCAGACTCTAATCCCAAATTTTTTCATCATGATCACCATAATAAACTTTGGGTTAGTAATAACTTATGGCTAACATTCCAGTTATTTCCACAACCCCAAACATTACATGACATTGTGTACCAATGAGGTAATTAGGTCCCTTTTGCATCCTTGAAAAGAAGCCCCTCTAGTGAACAAAATTGTGTTTTGTGGCTCCTTAGCAAACCCCAATCCTTGAATTAACCCTAAAGGACCAAATGACTATTGAACGTACGTAAATGACCTCTGGTAGGTGCATATGAAGTTATTTTTTAACAGATGTTCTTCAAATTTTGACACAAGATGTGAACATGTACTCCTTTAGTAGGTATATAATATTTTTTTGATTGGGTGCCTAGATCAGAAGTTCTGATCCTTTGAATTTTTTGAACAGCTTGGGCAGTTTTGAGTAGCCCATACAAATCTCTTCTTATAATTTTGAAATTTGGCAGGTATGCTACTTACATGATATAGGATACAAATCTTACAAAAAAACATATATAGTGTAAAAATCTCACTTTAGGAGGAGTTAAAGTTTGTTGGCCCTATTGGACAAGATCATGGAAGGAAAAATTAAATATTAAAAAAAAAATCTTCTAACTTCAAATGTTATAATCTTTTAATTTGTAGGAGTAAAATTTTTCAATATTTTTTCTAAATATTACCATAGACAAATTTGTACGGTTGAATTTTGAAAAAAGAACACTTCATTCATTTTTTTTCTTACTGCCCTAATAAGTGGCAATTTTTCACAATTTATGCGTAAAATGTGCCTTGGTCTTCTATAGGTTTATCCCTAAAAGTCCAAGGCCTTTTGGGATTCAAAAACATCTTTACTTTTGAAGTGTTATAGATCTAAATGTCACTAAATTATAGAGATCTCAACCATAGAGTATTTGTTGTAGATGACGTGAATCAAATTTGGAGCCATTTAGCTATATAGAAATCTTGCAAGTTTATAATGTTTTAGTGTTGAAAAGGGATGCAAAATTTTCCTAGCAACAAATTTGGAGGTGAAATTCAGTTTCTAAACCTATTGAAATGAAAAAATATAACTATAATGTGATTCAAAACCAATATACAAATACATTGGTGAAAAAAAGTATCATTCACTTGACTCACTGTGTCTGTAAAATGGCTTTGAAATGTCAAAAAATAGCAAGAAAAGTTGTAAAAAGCATCTTTGTTTGAACCTCCTTCTACTAAAATGCTTCTCAATCACTCATAACTTCTTCATGATTGATATGAATTTCAGATACACAAACTAGAAGAGAGAGCACAAATTTTCCATCAAGTTTTATTGAATTTGAACATCAAATGCAAAAGTTACAGCACTTTGAATTGGACTTGAAACTATGTGAGGACAATTTTGGTTCCCTCGGGCGTTTCATTTAGGAGTTAACCCTAATGACCCAAGCAACCATTTTCTGGTCACTTCCCCTGTTTTTTGAGCTGTCCATTCTCAGATTTTGAGTTTTTTGAAAAACAAAATTTACTTCTAGGAAACAGATTTGCAATACAAATCCAGTGGCAGTGGTTTCATCAAATTCTAAGTAAAACTCCGACTTGTTGAAATTTTTAATTTAATTTAATTTAATTTTTTATTTTTGATACAAATAATGAACTTTGTGGAATTTTTCATAGTTAAGTGGTGTAGTGTAGTTTACAGCTTGTTTTTTTGTGTTCTGTTTGGGCATGGATTAAAAATTTAGCCAACCAATGTGTTTCTTGCCCACCTCATAAAGATTTTTGTGTTTTGTTTGGGCATGGATTAAAAAGTTAGCCAACCAATGTATTTCTTGCCCACCTCATAAAGGTCAAATCCACCTCGAAAACGGTAGATCCAAAGAATTCAAGGAGAAGACAAGTGTCCTATTCTTTTTTCTCTTGCAAACACTATTCAAATTTCAGTGACCACCGTGCATTGCAAGCTTGACCATGAATTGTAAAATTCTTGGAACATTATGAAATTTTTCATGTACATTGTCAACTCTCTTATCTTTCACTGAGCACAAAAAGGCATCATTTCAAAATGTTTTCACAAAGATATGCTCCTTCAAAGTGCGCTACCCTGTATTTCCATTGATCCAAGAGAAACTTCAAAATTAAATATCTCCTAAACCGTGCGGTCAAATAATATGAAATTTTTTGACGTGCTCAATTTCAATGTTAACTTCAAGATCATACAATTACATTCTATCTGATCTCAAGAAAAAATGAGCAAAAAATTGCTCAAATTATTGATAGTTTTGGCCCATTTTAAAAAAATGCCCCCTTTGGATCATTAGGGGTTAGAGCAGCCCCACTGCAACATGCTGAAGTGACTCTCTAAATGTTTTGCACTAAGGTAGACCAGCCTAATTCCGTCTCCAACCCATTTCCGCCACCCTATTTTTGGCCCCATTTCCACCCATTCTACCATCCAAATCTGTCCAGAAGTGAGCCAATTCTATCTGGAAATCTGACAAAATCAGTGCATTTATGTCATTTAGGATAATGTGGCAATAGCTGATTGGTGAATATCTAGATGCTTATAGGGACATAAGAAGGTGGTTATGGGTTGTTATTAGGGCGTTTATGACCCTAGTCACGGGCGCTTTAGTAATTTAGGGTTGAACACTTCAAAAATTCACAGAAATTACAATTTTGATCAGAAAATTATAATTTCACTTGGGTTTGATTCGTGAAACTTGCGCACACCTCTGAAAAATATATGTCTCTCATGGAATTGGCCCCAAGATAGTCAAATTGCAAATCAGGGTGATAATAGGTTGATCTACCTTATTGATCTTCTAAGATCATTTAAAGTGTTGCTTTAGCGTGTTGCAATGGGGCTGCTCTTAACTCCCAAGGCATCTAGCAAAGCATAATGCCTGGTTACCCTAATTAAGAATTAACAATGTACTGTAGTCCATTCCAGGTGGCGCCCCGCCTCAAAGCATCTGAGGAGCAATTCGTTATGACGTCAGCTTCCAAGGGCCACGACTGACCCCCCACCCAAGAAGATACCCTAAATGACATGACTCCGCGAAAGAACAGAAAGAGTCGAAAGAGCAGTTTGTCTAAAAACAATCTAGTCTAATTAGTTCGAAATAGAACTTGTTCCTTCAATTCAAACTCTGAAAACATTTTTAAAAGGGCTAATTTGAGGGCCCCAGGGTCTTGTTTTTCTTGTCTTTGGAGGCATCATGTCTGGCCGGAGTCGCTCCCCTTGACCGTTCCTTAACGGCCTTGTTTGGACTTTGGATTTTTTTTTTTTTTTTTCCTTGAAACACATGGACAGTTTCCATTGATAGGGGAAACAGTAGACTTTGGACTCTGGATCGGCTAGAGGGCTGGCTTTGGGATCCCTTGGAGAAGGACTCATAACTGTTTTTCCATCTAAAATAACTTAAACATATGTTATTGGGGCCCCTCTTGGCTCCGTGAATTAAGGCCGGGATTCATGAATCCATTTTGGAAAATGTAAGGCGGCGCGTTGCCAAATCTTGGAGAGGCGTACATTCTGGGAATCTGGGGGTCCCCAACCGAATCTCCTGGGACTCCTGGGGGGCAGCGGAGCGGACGCTGCTGGCGCCTCGGGTGGGGAGCCTGGAGCGCACGATCTTGATGATTGGTATGGAGGGTACCCAATTAAGCTGAGCTGGACTGGCACGTGGCAGTGGGGATCTGACGTGGAAATATCCTGGAGGTCGGGATATGGGTCGTTCGCGTATTTGGCGGCTGCTTCTCGGGAACGGTTACGGTAGAGAAGGGGGTGTTTTATTAGGAAGCGTGAGGTCTATTCTGTGGCAGTCTAGGAGAATTGGGGGCAAATTCTTTTTTGGCAAGAATTTGGGGTGGAACATGCCATCAATGGCGAGTTGCCAATTTGCAACACAGAAGGCAAATGCTCTTGGAATGGCCCAACCTTTTGTTTATTTGAAGGGATGAGAGAACTTTTATTGGCAATGGACGGGTATAAGTGGCATTTTTTTCACCTAAATTCATTCGCCTTAGAATCCATTCATTATCCCCTAAAGGACCACATGGCCACCAAGTGGCTTGTGCGACATGGGTTTAGGCACACTTGGTCGCTTTAGGGGTATATATCAAACCTATTGGAATGTTATAATTATGTTCCTCATCAAAACATATATTGAATTGGTAAAGTGTTATCAATATTTAGTAGTGTTTACAATGTCAAATACTTGTAAATTTGAAGATTTTTGGATCTAGTATCTTATCATGCCAAATTATAATTTGCCTTTAAAGTCACATGGCCATAATGACTTTAGCAAGTTGGGAAAAGCCTTACTTATTACATTCAATGAAGACAATATTCTTCAACGAGTTTGGTGAAGTCTTCGTGGTTTATCCCTTAAGTTTTTTGATGTTCGTAGGCCCAAAACTAATTCAAAATACTCGTTCCCAAACCAAGGCTAAAATCTTCATCTATATTTAGGATCCATTGGTTAATTTCATTAGATAACATTTGAGACCTCTAAGAGACTACGAGCTATCCTGCGTTCCTGCAGTGTTCCCAGACTGCGGGAACGCATGATAATTGCTGGCCGATGTGGCCGAGACTGTGCCACATCACTTTCGGAAAAATAAAATGTTTAAAATGATATTTGGAAAAAAAAATGAATTTTTTTTTCTGACAGCCCATATCAATTGTTTACAGAATTAGACCAAATTTGGGAACGGGACTGAAACAGCCCTCTAATGCCCTCAAATGTCATCTAATGGTTCCCGTATATTCCATTCAAATTTTAGAGTGAATATCCCAGATGATTGCAAAATCAATGTGCATGAATTTCAAAATGTAGGTTTTAATAGCCCTTTTCAAAGTTAACTAGTGCAAATTTTAGAGTGAATATCCCAGGTGATTGCAAATTCAATGTACATGAATTTCAAAATGTAGGTTTTAATAGCCCTTTTCAAAGTTAACTAGTGTTGTCTTTCAGCATGTTTAGAAGAAACGCACATGTCCCATAACTTATGCGTATTGGTCAATATGTTGGAAAAAGGTTATAAATACATGTGAAAAAGTTTAACCAAAAAAACCTTCATATTCATCTTTAAGAAAACTGCAAAGTAGAAGTTGGTATTGAATGAAAGAAAAACCTAAACCACTAATAACTTTTATAAGAAATTGATAAATGCTAGTTCCAACGGTGATAATGTTTTACTAAACAAGTGGTATCCTTCATTATAATTTTTTCTTACTTGAAAATTTTCAAAATTGAGTTCATAAAACAACTTTATATGTTTTTTCTACCTTCATTGCATGTGAAATTTAAACCCTCATAACTTCACCTCATTATTTGGAATTGAATGGTTTACCCCTCTAAAGGCCCAAGGCCTTTTTTTTGCCAAAAAACACCCAAACCTGCCATTTTTATAGCAAAGAGTAAAAAGATTAAAAAATATTTTTTTGTGCACATTTAACCATATGATCTTACACCTAACTAGTATGAGAATGTGTGGAAAAAATTTCAAAATTTTTGACCGCACAGATTGCAAGGTATTTGCGTTTTAAATGAAAAAACAAGCTTTTCAGCACATTGCGAGACTAGATTTTATGACTTTGAACATTTTTAACTTAAGTGTTTTGCACTACAAAGTTTTAAGCCTTAAGTCTTTATAGTGGAAAATTGGGTTGAGAGTGGGAAAAAAAAATTCAAAAAAACTAAATTTTTGTTATTAAAAAAATTGTTAAGTAGAAATAGGTACAAGATAGAAGGAAAATCTAAAATATTAATATATTTTAGATGGAATTAAAATGCACTAATTCCAATGGTGAGATTGTTCTAGGAAAAAAACTAAACCTTGTAGAATTTGTTTTTTGAAAAATTGTAAAAATTGCATTCAGAAATGAATCCTACAAGTTACTTTTTTCATGAAGATGCTCTAAGGTAGAGTCACCCTTTCCCAACTAGTGACCCATTCCCGACCTATAGGTGCACGTTTTTTTACCAAGCTTAAAATGTATTTTTTTGTCCTTTTCAAGGTTGGAACCAATAATTACATGACACATGTTCCAAATTGTGAGAAAAAAAGTAGGAAATAATGATTAGGAAAAAAGTTATTGAATGGTCGGAATTAGAAGAGTCTAGTTATTGGCCATAGATCCGGAGCACTTTTTGCCTCCCAAAACTCATAGTAATTTCAATTCAAGCGATAAAGTTACCAAATTTTTTGCAATCCTCGTCATTTCTATTGATGTACCTCTGAAAAATATTTGTTATGCCTTCACTACTCCAGATCATGTTGAAATTCCTTATTTGGTCGGTTATAGGCGGCTCTACCTTAAGTGCCCGAAAAACAAGATTGTCCATAACTTTCTCATAACAAATCCAACTGAAATGAATCAAAGCTTTCTAAATAGACAAAAATATAATCTATAAGAAAAAATAAAAATAAAATAAAATTGCAAAATTATTTTTGTTGCACCCCAAACTCTGTTTTGAACTTATTTGGATACCACTTTTTTCCCGGACAATGATTGAAAAAAAATTATATTCCCACAAAGCTTAGCAGTTTTTCTATCTTCACAAATTTTTTGGAAAATCACAACAAAAGTTCAACCCGTAGGTACCTGTCCAAATTCCCATTTGTCTCCTAAAGGGACAATGGCTTTTAGAGGTGCAATATTTTTGAGTAGATAGCAATCTATACAATTCAATAAAATTAATGAACTTTTTCTTAGAACATATTTTTAGTTTCCCAGCTGGGTATTGAAATTAAAAAAAAAAGCTTCTAACCTTTGCAATATTTATTAGAATGACATAAGACACATCTTCATACATAGATTAGGATGATTAGCATCCATTATAGAAATTTTATATACATATTCCAAATTATGAAATCAAGAGAGCTTGCCCAAGTTCTCCAAACCCTTAAACTAGGCTATTTAGTCCTTTAGAGGCAATAATGCTAGCCCGGCCTTGAGTGCAAAGATGTGAGCCTACAAGCCTTGAGCCTAGTTGTAGGTATATACCTACAACCATTTGAAGGTGTTTATAACATAGGTACCTATAACATACACCTACAACTATAGAAGGTATCTATAATATAAATTCCTAGTTTCATGAGTTTATAGGATCTATACTCACATTCTCGCACTCCTCTTTTAGAGGTTAAGTGATATCCACTTATAACATTCCATGTGCATTATTTCAATAAGTTGGTAAAATAAGGGCTCCCTACCATGACTTCCCATATATATCAATGTTGGAGGGTATTTTTACCCTCTTTCAGAAAATGACTTGATTTCATTTTTTATATAGTTTTCGTTTGTATATCTTCAATAATTAATGCAATTGAAAATTTGTTAGGGTGTAATTAATCTATAAGAAAATATTTATTAGTTGTTATCAAAATAAAATATCAAATCCACACTCATTCCTAGGAGATAGAAGTCAAATCTTACCCCCCAAAGGCCAATTGTATGTTAATCCCTAAAGGTTTTTGACTATGTTTTCATCAAAAATGCTCCAAAATTGCCATTTCTAATACAAGTACTAAATTTTAGAAAAAAAACATTTTTGGACACATGTAATTGTAAGATCTTATAGTGCACTGGTTTGAAAATATGCCAAAAAAAATTCAGAATTTTCCACCATGTAGATTGCAAGATATTAGTGTTTAAATTGAGAAAATTCCATTTTTTGTCCCTACGAAAAACCGGGCAGCTGCACTTCACAAGATCACATTTGTATGAAAAAATATCCAAAATGGTGGTTACTCTTTAGATTCATTTTTGAAGTCAAGTTGGCTATATGCCCAAAAAATTTCAAATCATTTGGAATTGTACAACAGATAGGAAAAAAATAGTAATTAGAAAGAAGTAGAGAATGATTCAAAACACTAAATTGTTAAGAATTCCATTATAGAATTGAAAAATGTCAATTATAATGCTGTAATAACCTATCTACACCCAGTGTTTTTATTTTTTTTCAAAAATATTGAACATTTAGTTAAATAAAGGACTTTAAACTTTATTTTAGAATAGAGAATCTATAACTGCCCGCAAACTAGAACACCTCATAATTTTCATCTCATAAATCAAATTGGAATGATTCAAAGCATTCCATGTATATATAAAGCTAGAGAAACAATTTCAAATTTTTTATTTTTTTAAAAAGTGATTTTTTAAGTGTTTTTTTTTAGCTACCCGCGAAGCATTGAAAATCACATATCATACAATAACTTTTTAACCATGAGGTCAAAAGTTATGAAAATTGTTGGGCCTTAAAGCTACTCCTAGGAAAAATGTTGTGTGAAAATTTCAAAGAAAAAAAATAAAAACTCCACTCATAGTGAGTTGCCCAAAACTGCTATGTTCTCAAAAAAGCATGTTCAGTGCTTTAGGGATTAAATTGACAATTTAAAATTTGGTTAGGTTCCTATGAAGTGAATTTTGGTGTGATGTTTACCAAAATTTGGACACAACATGTAAATATCTATCTCCTTAGTGAAAATATGATTATTTTTCCAATCAAGTGCCAAAATCAAAAGTTATATTGCCCTTAATTTTTTTGTCAATCCAAGCAATTTCGGCATCTTTTGCAAAAACACTTATCAACTTTTGAAATTTGACATGTATGTATTTAATAAAACATGGCATATAATTGTCTCAAAAAAACAAAATTTAGTTTTCAAATCACATTTTAAGAGGAGTCAAACTTTGTTAGCTATGTCCAGGCAGTTTCAAGAAAAAACATTTTCTCCTAACTTCAAGCCCTATTGTCTTGCAATTTATGGAGTCAAAGTTCTTGAAATTCTACCCATATATTCCAAATGTTTGTCTCTAGCTTTTCACAATTTGGATTTCAAATTAAAAAATGTTGTCATTAACACAAGAAATCATCAAAAAATGATTAGTGCATTGCCAATTTACTTAACTTCTTTGCATTGCAAGGGGATTTCAAGTAAGCTAAACTTCCTATTTTGCTTCTAAAATTTTTCATGAGTGAAGCTAACATCTTACGCTTATAAATGGTCAAAATTCACATTCTTGTGTAGAAGAAAAATTTTACTCCAAGAGGACTTAAAGTCTACTGACCCTATTTCACAAGAATGAAAAAAATAAAAAAATAATTCTCACTTCAAACATTATAATCTTTCAGTCCATGCGGTCAAGTGGGCTGAAATTTTTTATCCACACATTACTTACTTGTTTAATATACTTTTGTATGGTTGGAGTTCAAAAGAAAAATATTGATTTTGGATTTTGGGACAATGCATCAAAAATCGGCAGTTTTTGGACTTTTCCTCCTCCAAAACATCCGCCGGGCTTCAGGGATTAGACTTCAAAAACACAAACAAAAACAACAGAACTAAGATCCTTTTTCTTCACATTTCAGGGTCCCATATATTAAAAAAATTCAGTTCAGTTGCCTAGAAAATGCTTCGGAAGCTTCAACGATTTTAGGTGTGGTTACACCCAATCATGTACCCTCACTGAATTCGAAGCTCCACTCAGATGCTGAATTAACGAAATTGATTGTCCTTTAGTGGCGCCCCGTAAATCCTTCTACCGCCCTACATGCATGCATGCGTGATGGGTACCCATCATGCCCGATCATGGCATGCGCAAAAATATCATGTAATTTTCTAAATAGCAGAAAATAATTTAAAAACTCTAAATCCACGTGGTTCCCGGGCCTTTGTTTCCATCATGCTGCTTTCACTTCCAAGTGGATTAAAAATGGGATTGCCCCTCGAGTAGTCCAGGGTCCCCCCTGAAAAGCTTGAACTGGGGCTTTGGCCGGGAGCCTGAAATTAGCTTTTTCAGGGCTGTGGGGAATTGGGGATGTCTTGGTGCAGAGAATTTCTTAGAGAATTCATTTTTGCAGGAGGCAGACTAGAATGTCTGACCTTAACTTATTTATCAGGGGCAATTGGTCATTGGAATTTTTCCATATTCCGTGGCTGAATTTGAGTTTGGCCCCCTTCACTTGGTTGGTTGCATTACGGCCTTGATTTATCTTTTATGATATACATTTGCAGTGGAGTGGGTTCCTCCGTTACATGATGTTTTTTCTTCCTTATTCAGTTGAAGGGAATTCTATTCGATTAAAAATATAAATAACGTGGACAATGGACTTCCTTCTCAGTTGGGCAATGGCAAGTGGCAGACGGACCGGGGAAGGAGGGGACGGTCCGGGGAAGGCAAAGTGAGGCAGAGGGGGTGAATGTGCTAACTTTATTTTTTTTATTTTTTTTTACTATTTTTTTTTTTTTCACACAAATGAACCGGAATTTCATTGAAATGTGCTAACTTTACAAACCATTCTGTAACAGTTCAGTGGTTGGGGTCACAAGCACCAGTTTCTATTCATGATCGAACTCTCTTTTTGGCAATGATTTCAATTGCAATTGGGTAGAAAAAAGGAAAAAAAACGGGTTAAAAGAATATAAATGTAGATTGAAGCCATTTACTACTTTTTTGCAGCCCCGTTTGGTGCAATATATTTTGGATTATTGTGAAATTTTGTACTAGAGATGTGATTCACTATTAGCTTGAGGCCTAAAAACTTTCAGACAAATCCAAGTTGTAGTTAAAAAGTATACTTTAACCCCTAAAGGACCAACATGCGTTTTTTGGGCAGGTACGTGTAACTAGAAATATCCATCTTTGAGGCTGAAATTTTAAAAGAAGGTGGGGGCGAGGAATATCTTCATGTGTACCAAGTTTCATGACATTTCAAAATACGAGTCAAAAGTTGTGATTTAATATGTTACTTTTTTTGTAACTGGGCAGTTTGGGCAGATAAGAAAAAATCATTTTATCTTGGAATTTTTTTTTGAAATTGGTTCTCTACATTTATATATACTTAAAAAGCTTTGAGTCATTCCATTTCAATCAATGAGTCAAAAGTTATGAGGGTTTTTGAATTGCGGGTAGTTATGGATTGTCTACTCTAAAAAACTTTAAAGTCGTTTATTTAACTCATTTTTCAATATTTTGGGAAAAAGTAAAATCCTAGGATGTAGATTGATTATTACAACATTACAACCGTTGGGATTGGCATTTTTAAATTCTATAATTAAATTTTAAAAAATTTAGTATTTTCAATCATTTTCTACTTCTTTCTACTTACTATTTTTTTCCTATATGTTGTACAATTCCAAATGATGTGAAATTTTTCAAGCATATAGACAACTTGATTAGGAAACTGAAATCAAAGAAGCACCACCTTTATCGGCATTTTTCATTGAAAAGTGAGCTTGCAAAGTGCAGCTGCCCGATTTTTTGCAGGATTGAAAAAAATGGTTTTCAAGACTTTGAATTCTTATATCTTATGATCCACACGGTGGAATTTTCTGAAATTTTTACCACATGTTTTCAAAATATCATACTACAAGATCCTACGGTTATATGTGTCAAAAATTGTTTTTTTCCAAAAATTTGGTAGTTGTAATAGAAATGGCAGTTTTGGAGTGTTTTTGGTGATTATATAGTCATGAAACTTTAGGGGTTAAAAAGGAATTTTGAGTTATAAGCAAATTTAGGTAGCCATTATAGATAGATCCAATTGCGCAAAAAAAAAATTATGCATACTCTCAACAAGCTTCTTAACCCCTAAATGTCCGAGGCACCCAAATGTGGTGTTTGCAAAACTTTGAAGTTAAATTAAACCTAACCAAGTTGCTATTTTTAATAGATTATATTTTTAGAAAGTTCTTCTTGAAATCTAGTTTTAGCATCAAAAATCCAATCTTGAAAATAAATGAGAAGGATTTTTCTATTCATGATTTTGTACAAGGGTACCCAGTGCAATCTTGGCTTCCTGTAGTGTTGAGCTCTTGGAAATGAGCTTCAAATACACTAGATCTTGGAGGAAATTTGCATTCAAAATTCATTTAAAAAAATTATAGAGTAGATTTTAAGAAGCTGTAAATTGATTGAAGTTATTCAAGTTAGGCTCTTTAACCTCAATTTTTTTGGTCACCAAATTTTTAGATTTGACTTGTGAAAAGAGGGTTGAAAGACTTTACGTCACTTTTGCAGTTTTAACACTTTCATGGTCAATCATTATAATCTTTTGCTCCATAAGTGATAATGTTATATTTTCTTTTCCTATGAGATCTCTTACAAGTCTAGTTTGAATATGTACGGTTTTAATTCAAAAACAATTGATACAACTTATCAAAATGTTGGCATTTTGTTCAAGTTAGAGCAAATTCCAAGAAACTCAAAACAAGCCTTGGTCATTTAGGTATTAACATAATCCCAAAAGTTGAAATGCATATGAGCACATGATTTTGACTTACAAGCTTTTGGAAATTGGCCTTTTCTTCTTTGGGCAATGTTCAAAAATCTATCTTGGTCAACTTTTAATCCCTAAAGTCCAATTGTTCCTTGAAGGGAAAATGAAAGTTTGAGCAGGTTCCTATGGTCTCAATTTTTGGCACAAATTTTTGAAACCTTTCAATTTGATAGAAGAATACATTAATGTTTTGGAAATATAATTTTTATTTAATTGGTGCCTAGGAAAAAAAAGTTATGCCGTCTTAAGCACAAATTTGGACTCATTGGATAACGAATTTTTTTCTATTTTTTAAAATCCGAAATAAATTTTTTAGAAATTGGTTTCCCATAGATTAAATTTTTCATTGTATTGAAAACTTGATTCATTCCATTTGGATTAGTGATGTGAAAGTTTTGGAGCTTCTTATTTTATAGGTAGTGCAAATATTTTAAGTTGAGAAAATAACATAATTGGTTCATTTCTCAAGTAGTGCAAATATTTTAAGTTAAGAAGATTCAAAGTCTTATAATCTAGTTGCACATGGTGCCAAAAGATTCTTTTTCTTCACTTTAAACGCAAGTATCTTGCAATCTAAGTGGTCAAAGTCCCGGTCAAAGTTTTGGAATTTCTTCTACATATTTTTATTATAATCTAGTGCAAGATCTTATGGTTCAATATGGAAAAAGCATTAAAAAAAAATTCTACTCTTTGCAATAGAAATGGCGGAAGTATCAAGTATTTTTGATGAAAAAGACTTTGGAATTTTATAGGTCAAACTTGTGAAAGATGAATTTTTGTTATTACTTGTAAAAAATGAGTGATGTAGGTTCATTGTGCTTAATGCAATTGTACCCAAAATTAATCCTATGCTCTCATAAATGGTGGTTGTATATTTTGCACACATTTGTAGAGGCTGCATTTAGAAAGATATAACAATAAAATACAATTATCTTAGTTGTTGTAAACACTAACGCATTAAGACCGTTGGGACACTGCAAAATTCTCCAAACGGTAGAGCTCTAAATTCAAGGCATAAAGGTGACAATCAAAGTCATTCTTCAATTTTTTTGAAAAAAACATTGTAGACATTCAACTTGGTAGACGTGACAACAATTCCTGCCATTTATGCAAAGCATTTGGCAAGCTATGTTTTGGAGCAATGAGACCATGAATTAGGTATCTTAAATATTGAGGTAAGAGCAGTTTCACTTGTAAGACAAATAAGAAGACAATGTCACTTTTTAGGAGCCTTGCCATTGATTGGAAGCTAATATTTAGTATATTGCATGGATGGGACAAACATGCCATCCATTCTCTTTAGAAGTGCCCCCATGTTCTGAAGAGATGAATTTTCACCATACATGTGGAGATGTTCTAACTTAAGTATCATTGCTTGTAGCCATGCTCTAAGGGCATCTTTAGTTGTTTCTCACAAAAGAGCGGATTGCATACTCATTCTCATACAATCACGGTTGTAGTGTCAACTCTCCAAGCCCAATGCAATGCCATAATGCAAAACCTTGCAATGTATTTGGGAGCTTACTTTTGTATTCTATAGAATTGTAATTTATGTGTAAGGAACATTAATTTGACCATGTAGATATGGTTAGAGAATCTTTGACTTGCCAAGCACTATTGCAGGCTTTCCAAAATTTGTCTAGATGCTAGCTTGAAGGGAGATTGTGGTGAGCATATTTACTTACCAAATGAATAAGGATTGCATCAAAGGCACCTTTTCAATTCATAACAAGGGTACCTCATACCAATTGCAGTTTTTGCCTACCTTTGATTGTCCCATTGAAGATGCCCGAAGATAAATACACCTATTATAGACCCAATCCGATTCAAATTCCTAGTCCAAGATCCAATTTTACTCCATTTCATCCTATTGTTGTGTAAATTGCACTCATTGTGGATTTAAGGCTCAAAAAATTGGAAATAGATTGAAAATCTCAGTTTTAAGAATCCGATGAACAACACCATGCGGCCTCTATACATGGCAAGATTTTCACTGGCTATTCTACAATTTGAAGGGACACTTTTAGATTGCTAGGGAATCGGTAGGGAATAAAGATAGCTCACATTGACATCCAAAGGCACAAAATAGTCCCTCCCTATTAGGGAAATCCACAATGGGAAGTGATGTGTTTTTGCTTTGACCACCTATAATGTACAATTTTTTCCAAGAACCAATTACCCAAAATACATGTCAAATTGGTGCGCTTGCAACCGTTTGCTCTTTGAAGGGGAAAACATTAGCATCCTCCAAATTTGTTCCCTTGCTTGGCGGGACACGATTCTTACTGGCATGGCCCACAAAAATTATATTCTCTCCTATTTGGATAAGTGTAGTGAAGATAGACAGATTATTATTAGATAGGACTTCATTGACACCTGGTGCAAGAACAATGTGTTCTACTCTGGTACCCTTCACAAGCCTGAGTGGCATTACTTTCTCTCAACCCACCTCCCAGGTTGAACAAGCCCAGAGAGCCTGATTGATTGCTTTTCTCCCCTTTGGAGCTTTTTGTTTTTTTAACCCCTAAAGGCCCAAGTGTCCCCTTAGAGGACACTTGGGATTTTGGGCAGGCTCATGTGACCTCAATTTTTCACATGATTTTTTGAAACTTTTTTTGGAGATAGGAAATCACATTAACTTTATGGGAATATATATTTTTTTTTTAAATTTGGTGCTCGAAAGCAAAAGTTATGCCACTCTTTGTGTTATTTCAGTTCGTTCGGGCAGAAAAAAAATCCACAAAAAATTGAACTTTTTTTTGGAAAGATAATGTTTTTGTCTATGTGTGAAGCTTTGATTCATTCCATTTGGACTAAATATGAGAAAGTTATGGACAATCTTGTTTTTCATGCAATCTAAGCAAAATCTTGAAAAAATAACTTATAGGATTCATTTATGAATGCAATTTTTACAATCTTTCAAAATAAATTATTGGGTATGGTTAAGTTTGCTTGCTAGAACAATCCCACCATTGGGATTATTGTGTTTCAATTCCATCTTAGAGCTATTAACAATTTAACATTTCATGCAGTCTTGGACCTACCTCTACTTAATAATTTTTTAGAGAATGAAAATCAAGTGTTTATTTTTAAATTTTTTTTTCCTAGACTCTCAACTCAAGTCTTTAATATAAAAAATTTTGAATTGAAAGTCTATGGCGTAATCAAAGTTATCAAAGTTTCAAATAGTGATAAAAGTTAGCTGAAATTAAAAAACAATGTTCTTGGATGAACGCAGCAAAAATGGCAGTTTTGAGTGCTTTTTTACAGCAAAATGGCCTTGGGCCTTTAGAGGTTAATGGTCACCTCCATTTTCCAAATATTCCCTAGTTTGCTATTCTCTTGTTTAGAAAGTTTGTGAATCCAAAAAAGTGGAATTAAGGTAGGAGGTCCATAAATCGCTCATCTAAGAGCTGAAGCTGAATTTTGGAGAGGTGAAACTTCTGAAAATATATTTTTCAGTCAATTTTCCTTGAAAGGCAAGAGAAATTGGCATCTAACCCAAGTTGTTTCATATTTTTTGAAGCTTTGTAGAAAAAGTTATGAATTTCTGAAGTTGTAGAAAAGTGCATTTTTGTGGGCTCTAAAACCGACCACCTCCTCAAATGCACACCATTTGTACATTGGAAAGTGAAAAATGTACCTCTAGAGCCTGATTGGTTTTAGAACCCGCTCCGGCATTTTAGAACCTCCTACCTTACTTAACTTACGGGCAGCGAGCAGCAGTTCCGTTCCGTTTCCTTCCGTTCCCCTTACACAAATCTTTGCTGCATCGGTGATGAAATCCACCCAGCCCACTTTCACTTCTGATTTCCTTCTCCCATGTGCAAATTGCCCTATGCACCCGCACTTGTGTAACCCTGGCAAGGGAGGATTGGGAGTCTTAAGTGAAGTTCCCGCGATCCCTGAGCGCAGGAGATACCCTCCCTGGCACCTCAATCACGTCACTCACTTCAGGATTGACGATTTATCATATGAATCCAAAAATCAGATTTTTATAATGAGATTGAACAGAGGTCCGTCTTCTACTACTCCGTAGAAGGTAAGATATCAGACAAATACCGGTAACTTAGGGCCTCTTCACACTATGGCTGTCCAAGTCCAGAGTCCGTCGTTTCCACCAATCATATTGCAAGGTCCGTCGGTTCCACCAATCATATCGCAGGGTCCGTCGGTTCCACCAATCATATTGTAGAGTCCCATGGCCTCTCGACTTGTACGGCCATAGTGTGAACAGACCCTTATTCACACCGCAATGTTCAGTTCTGGGCAGCAGGCATGATTCCGGCTGATCACGCTCATCATTCTTTAGAATTTCTTTGCTTCTTTGGTGCCGGAGACGTCCGTCAGCGCTTCTGGCCCACAGACTGACGGAGTTGGAGACCGGGTGGGGATTTCTGTTTTGAACGGCTTGCAATCAGCTGCTTTTTTGGTTGAGAAGGGAGGGAGGGAGGGAGGGAGGAGGTCCCTGAAGAGCGGTGAGCCCATTGAAGCGAGGTGAAACTGGATTTGGGGGAGGTTACACGACTTGGAATGTTTTTGCAGTAAATTTTCTTTTAAAGAAGAAAATGGACTTGGCATTTGTTTCATATTTTTTGGAGCTTTGTGGAATTAGTTATGAATTTTTGAAGTTGGAATGTAGTGGCCACTAAAAGGGTCCACTGTTGAAATGTAGATTGTTGGTACATTGCTGGTACAATGAAAAAGAAAAATGTGCAAATAATGTACATTTTAGGAGGTGGACGATTTTAGAGCCTAAGCTCTTTATGGACCTCCTACCTTAAAGCGACAAGCTCCATGGGATGCTTGGAGATAAGAAAAAATGTTGATAGAATTTTTACTTTTGGTTCTTCGTTCTTAGTAATTAATCCCTAAAGCTCTTTCACGTTTAGAGGCCCAAAATTGCTTCAAAATACTAGTCTCTAAAGCAAGGCTAAAATCTTCACTTATATCTAATTTTTAACAAATCCAACCGCACAATCCTTTAGTTGACTTGTTAGAGTATCATCCTCCTAAAATTTCAAAATAAGAAACCTCACCAACTGCAAGATCATGATATTTGGATTTCAAATAGAAAAAAAATTCAACTCTTCCCTGATGGTGAGATTTCATCTTTCAAATATTTTACCCAAAAACGTGTAGATTCTACAATTTGAAGCTCTCTATAATATGTTAAAGACATGGGTCAGGAATATATATATATATATATATATATATATATATATATATATATATATATATATATAATTTCAACAAAAAGTATTTTTTATTCATGCTTGACAAAAATAGTAAGTAGAAAGAGGTGGAGAATGGTTTAAAATACTCAATTGTTGAGAATTTAGTTATGGAATTGAAAAATGCCACTCCATTGATGGAGGTAATGTTGTAATAAACAATCTACATCCTATGATTTTATTTTTTTCCAAAAATATTGAAAATTGTGAGTTAAATAAAAGACTTTAGAATTTATTTTAGAATAGAGATTCCATGACTTGCCAGCAAACTATAACTTTTTGTAACTTTCATCTCATTAATCAAAATAGAATGATTCAAAGCTTTCCACATACATATAAATCTTAGAAACCAATTTCAAATTTTTATTTGTAAAACGTGAATTTCTTAGCTTGCTTGAATTCCAAAAGAAATTACATATCGTGTAATAACATTTTAATCATGTATGTAGTCAAAAGTTATGAAAATTGTTGCACCTTAAAAGCAACTCCTTGACCACATATTGTTTGAAAATTTCAAAGGAAAAAATGGAAATTCCATTTATAAATGGATGATCCAAAACTCTACGTTGCCAAAAAATGCTACTTGGTACTTTAGGGTTAAAATGATGTCTAGATTTGCACCAAAAAATTAAATTTAAAAATTTAAAAATGGATAGAATCATACAAAATCATCCATATGTTAGTTTTTGTCTATTATTTGTTACTTCCAACCAAATACAAGCAACTCTATTTTTTTTTGGAAAAGGATTAGACAATTTCATCTAAATTTTCACCTACTTTTTCTAGAGTTAAGGGAGTCAAAAGCAAAACTAAAATAAGATTTCGATTCAAATTTGCCAATTTAGAAATGGTTACTTGCAATCTTAACTACAAATTCCGCTAGAGTGATTGTGCAATTCACATCTATAAATATTGTAGATTGTAGATGAAATATAATCCATTCATCCAACTATAACAATACCATGTAGCTTTGATATTGTTGTTTATGATTTATGAAAAATTTATCTATTCAAGTAAGAGCAAAATATTGTGATGTATTCTCCAATTTGCTACAAGTAAAAACTCTACTAGAGACTTTGCAAGATGTAAACCTAAACCATTATTGCTTTTAGAAGATGGCCATATGAAATATCCATTGTTGCAGTTAGGATTTATATGTACTAAGAGGTAAGTTAGGTAACATTTATGTTAGAATGAACTCAAATGATTTATTTTTCTAAAAGACGATAGAAGGATTAATTCTTAGTGCTCCAACATCCCAATTATGGACAATGAACAAAGCGGTTCTAGGGATTCTATTTGTTAGTTTAGAAGATTTATTTTGTTAATTTTACTCAAAGTAAATAAAAGCATTTTAAATTTCAAAATCAAGTTTTATGGAGAAAAAGCTCAAAGTATTGACATATATTCTATAAGTGTACCACTTTTTTTTATAAACCAACATTTATAAAATCAAAAAGTAATTAATATGATTTTCATTTAACTAAATAAACGCATTTGATCATCTAAAGGGCATTTTTCATCCTTAGCTAGGAAAACTTTTACTCTAAAATCACACACTTTTAGGATATGAAAGATGAATGAAAATGTAGACTAGTGGACTAAGTGAGCTATGCAAACATTTTGTATTTGTGACAATTTTTTGCAAATTAGAAAGTTTGGGAAAAAAATATTGGAAAATTTTGTGAATTATCATCCTATTTTGAATGGATAAAATTGTAAGGGCCATCCATATTGTATGCAAAATAGGATGATAATGCCACGTTTGGATGAATGTACGTAATTTTTGACAAAGAAATGATGCATCATCCTTCATTTACATATTTATAGATGTCCTATAGTTTCATTGTACTTGTCAATATTGCAAATTACCTTCATTTGGAAAATTGAAAATAGTGTTCTAGATTTATCACCACATAAATGGCACACATTTTACATGCATATCAAGTTTAAAAATAAATAAAGACAATAGATGTATTTTTAGCATCTTGCCCTAAAGTACATCAAATAATGCAGAATAGAATATTATAAATTATTTTGAGACTTTAAGAGATACATAACATTATCAACCAACGCTTGGGATTCCTTTTGCTCCTCCATAAAGTGGGAGCCCCTAGCATGGCAACTTCCGGCCATCTAGCCGATGAATCTACAATAGTATTGCAACTTTCTAGCCAACAAATGACTAATTTTGCAGATTAAACTAAATTCACTTCCAAGCACCCAGGGAAGGATTATCCCAATCTCAAAAGTAGAATGGTTTAGGCTTACTAACAATGATAAGATAGTGAGAAGTTATGTAATTTGAACACTCACAATTCATGTGATTGGTAAGGTGGCTGTATCCAAAATCACACCCTATCTAAAACCGCCATAATCTCTTTGTGTCCATCTCCAATATCAATATGTACGTATGTTAAAGAAACAGTTTTAAAACCTCTACCAAAAAAACTTTGACACTTCCTAACTTTTGCATACATTCTCCAAATGTCGTGTTCTTTGGTGCATTAGAACCTCGTTTCACTTGCCAATTCCAAAAAACATATGAAAATTTGATCAGACTAATATTGATAACTACGCATAGTAGTGAAAAGGTGGTGGTTTGGGGGCTACCCACCTTCCCGTGTTATTGTGAATTTCCGTTGAAGTGTAAGAGCATCGCCACCCATTCTCTGGAAGCAAGGCTGGAAAATGTGTGGCCAGGGCCCTGCACCTTCTGGGGCTCCCTCTGTCCGGGTAGACACACCACTCATTCCCGCCAGAGGTCACAGTAAAAATAAAAAGTCAATCACATGCTTAATGACAAGAGATTCAAGTGTGTAAACTGTGGCCGGTAGTCCGGTGACTATGTACTGAGCGGAATGGGAGAAAGAAGCTGTGAGATCCAGTTTGGCTGGGAGTTCTTGATTTACAAAATAGAATATATATTGAGGATAGAAATAAAATTTGAAAATCATAATTTTTTGGGCATTAAATTATAGGATCTTATACATATCTAGCCTAAAACTGTGTCAAATAAATTTCAAAATTTTTCACACCTCAACAAACCACACCAATTGCAAGACATTTGCATTTAAAGTGAAGATAACAAGTTTTTTAGTACATTGGGGAACTAGATTATTGGAATTTAAACTTCTCAACTTATACTTAGAACTTTCAAGAACAAAAAAGTTTTCTTGAGGTGTGCTTGAGGTAGACTTCACACACACCTCAAAGCACACTTTCACTACTCTCATTGCATTGAGTAAAAAATAAAATTAGGAAAAAAATTCATGAAAAAATTGCATTCAAAGTTTTTTAAAACAACAAGGTGTGCCTAAGGTGTGCTTGAAGTGTGCTTGAGGTCCACCTCAAGCACACTTCAAGCACACTTCAAGCACACTTCATTATATTTGACTAAAATTTACTCAGTGCCATATTGATGTTGATACTTGAATCTCCTTCTGCATTATCTACAATATGCCTGGTATTTGTTTGAAGTTCACCACCATTACCATTATTAGGAATTCTCAAGCCACTCCACAAAGTTTTCATTTTGGGATCAAGCACCCTTTGTTAATACATACAAAGGAAAATTCTCCTATTCACGCGCTAGCCTCTCACATCCCATCATTGCGTTCACAAGCCGACAAGGGCAAAGAATACGGAAGCACGACAAAATGAAAACTGACATCTTAAACTTCCTCAATCAAAACGCTTGGACGGGATGAGGTCCTATGATTTCTAGCACCCTTTTTGGCGTGACCGTCCTCTTTCCTTCCCTGACCGGATGCATGGTGGGAGATGTTTTTGAAGGCCGACCACGCCCTAGCCTGGACTGGGGAGCTTCCCCGTGAATGGGTGGTGATGCTCTAAAGCAAGTCCCGTGGAGGCTTGCTTTCCGTCACCCTCAAGTATGCAGCATAGACAGCAGCTTCCAGTGGCATATACGGTACCGAGTGCTTGCACCGCATGCAACCCAACCGCCTTGAAGGATTTTTTAAGGTGAAAATTACTCCAGTACATGTACTTATCACCAATGTGGTTAAGAAATGAATGCAATAAAGAATAACTTAAGTTAGTGTTATGGAACTGACTGTTTGGGAGTGGGAATCATGTTGTCATTTGTTCCCAAAAAAATAAATTAAAAATTTATACAGTGAGTGTTCAGTTGTCCTCCACAGTGATGGATATTAATGCCAATGATTGGCCTTGTGCTCTAACGGTTTGTGACGGCTCCGCCTCTTATTTTACACTTAATCATACCCCAGTCCTCCACTCCTCCAAGGAGGCCGGGGTGAACTGACCCCCCTCGCTCGGCCCCTTGGAAAAATGCTGAATTTTCTTATTTTCCACGTATGATAAAATTTGCAAATTTTGAATTCATATTTGCAATCAAAGGCCCAAATTAGGTGGGAGAAGTGAAGAATATGTATTAATTGGGCACAAAATAGGGGGTTGTTTTTTTACATGCACCCCTAGAATGACTTGGGGAGGCCGAGCGAGGGGTCAGTTTACCCAATTCTTTCCAAAGGAAAACAAAAATTAGGACAGGATGTTAAACCTGTGCCATGAATGCAGTGGGACCAGCAAGGTAGATTTACCTCAGGGAAAAATACAGGACTTGTTTATTTGTCATAGATAAAAAATTTGAAAGTTTTCAATTCATATCTGCAATCAAAGACTCCAAATTAGTCAGTTGAAGCTAGAACATACCCTAAAAACAGCACAAAATAGGGGGCTTTTTTCTTAATTTTTACCTTGGAGAACACAAAATTCACCCTGTTGGACCCAACTCGTGGGACAAAATTAATGTCTTGCAAAATTAGGACCTCCACTCTCTATTGTTTATCTCTGGGAAAAAGGAAGGCAAAAGTTTAGTTAGGACTTCTACTCACAATTTTACCTTTGTGATATATCAATGATGGGCCCTCATGCTAGATTTGATTTCACCAAGTGTGTCTTTGGTTTCGCGTTTTCTGGACAATTTCATAGTCTCAAGACTATTTGGACCCTCCTTCGAGACTCTGCTTTGTGGATTATTTGAATATCGCGGAATAGCATAGTTTTCAACCAACACAGGTGCCTTCTGGACTTCTCTCAAAAAGCTCTATGGGATGCCCTACTCAACTCCAGGCAGGCATCGCAAATGAAGGCTTACCTAGCGTCTTAACAACACCGTCATCAGGTCGACTCTATATGGCGGAACTTTGATAAAATCTGGATTCATTCCTTTGTTCTTGCTTGTAGGGACGGTGACCATATCATTTGGAACAAGATTCCTCTCCTTTGTTTTTTTTCGGATTTCCGCAGGGCCAAAAAAAGCATTCTTGTAATTTCAAATGCTTATATATTTCAATCCACATGGTAGAAATGTCTGAAATTTTTTCCACATATTCTTAAGATAGTATACTACAAGATCCTACCATTATATGTGTTAAAAAAAATATTTTTTTCAAAGATTTGGTACTTGTACTAATAATGGCAGTTTTAAAGCGTTTTTGGTGAAAATATAGTTATGGAACTTTAGGGGTTAAAAAATTTCAGACCATTTGGAATTATACAATATATAGGAAAAAATAATAAGTAGATACTAGTAGAGAATGATTCTAAATAGTTAAGAATTTAATTCCACACCATTTTGTTGGAGGGAAGGCGGACTGGTCCACTGCTACTGAATGTTATGTTGTAATAAACAGTCTACATTCTAGGATTTTATTTTTTTCAAAAAATATTGAAAATTGAGTATGATGAAGGACTTCAGAATTTATTTTAGTATAGAGAATCCATAATTGCCCACAAACAAAAACTCCTCATAAACTTTGACTCATTGATCAAAATGGAATGATTCAAAATTTCCACGCATATATTATTCTAGAAAACCAATTTCAAATGTTTGTTTCTAAAAAAAGTGTTTTTTCTAGATCTACCCGGACTGCCCATTTACCAAAAAAATAATATATTAGGCCATAACTTTTTACTCATATTTCCAAATGTCATGAGATTTAGTGCATATGAAAGATATTTCTTGTCCCCACCTTCTATCAACATTTGGGCCAAAAATATGGAAATTTCTAATCACACGTATTTGCCCAAAATTTCTCTGTTGCCAAAAACACATATTGGTCCTACAAGGGTTAAGCTTGTGGCCAACTTGTTTAGGAAAAGAATACAAAAAAGCACCACCATTTTGGACCATTTTGGACCATTTTTCATAGAAAAATAAGCTTGTGAAGTGCAACTATCTTGTTTTTCACAAGGCACAGTGGAAACTTCTGAAAAGTTACCACATGTTTTCAAATGAGCGTACTACAAGATCCTATAGTTACATGTCTGTAAATTTATTTATTTTCATAAATTTTGAACTTGTACTAAAAATGGCATTTTTTAAGCGTTTTGGGTGAAAACATAGTCATGGAACTTTAGGGATTAAGTGGAACTTGGAAAAACAAAACTTGGAACCCAATGAAAAACAACACTGATTATGCACCAAAGCACTATCTCTCTCACTCTCTACTGAAGCTTAACTCGGAATTGGTCATAGCTAAGCTATACCCCACAGTTATCTTGTACTAGCTAGTGGAATAAACGAGGTTGGATTCTTCCAATTCTACTCTTTCTATTCCATCGAGTTCCTCTCTTAGTTTATTTTACAAATTATAGCTTTTAATTGAAGCTCAAAATCACAAAAGCCAAAAGCTAACTTGATTGCTTACATTTCTTCACTTGGTGCATAGTTCAAAATAATGGATTTACTATGGATAAATAAGGTCTAATAATTAGAGTCACAACACAATCATTCCTTTTTACTCGACTATGGGCATTGAGTTCCTATATATTTCATGTAGATTGTTGTACCTCATATTACACAATTTCTATAAAAGACTTGTTTTCTTCTTCTTCCATATTACAAACATTGAATGGCCTATGAAGTTTTGAAATACACACATAGTCTAATTTACATGGCATATTCAATACAATTTGTAATCCAAAATATAGAAGCTTAGACATATGCTTGACTTTGTTTGATGAACATATTGTATTCAAGGAATTAGACACGTACCTCATCCCTCATTCCATTATATACACTTGCCTATAATCAAAGGGATAGGCAAGTGTATAAAATTTGGGGCTTAAAATTTTCCAAAGGTAGTAAGGAGTTAAGATGCATAAATATTTTCTTCATTCCATCTTGTATTTATTAAAGAAGCTTAGATATATGCTTGACACTATTTGATGTATATATTATATTCAAGGAATTAGATACGTGCATCATCCCTCGTTCCATCTAAGTTTAGTCATAACCAAAGGAATAGGCAAGTGTGTGATTAGCTCAACCCATTTAATGAATACCATATTGTGTAATAAATGGATTGAACATATGACTAATTCCTTCAATCTATATCATATTTATTGCAAAGGATTAGGCATATGTATGGACTCCTCATGGTTTTGTAACCTGATTAAGTCAACCTTTAAACCCAAATCTTGAACCACTTTTCATTTTTTAATAATGTAATATAAAATTTTGAAATAATTGCAAGATTTATTAGGAGTTTTTTTTATTATGAATTCTTGACCTAGTAGTGACATTAGAATATTAGATGGAATAGAGACAAGACTTATGATGAATCTTTTATATATGATAAGAATGAATAACATCTCATTATAGTCTCTTAATGTCAGGTAGTACTCTTACCACATTAGTTTATCAACATCAAACAATTTTAACCCCTTCAAGATGAGTGGATAGTTTAGATTTCCAAAGTTATAAATAAATATTACAAAACACAATTTAGAATAATACTTTAATGATGAATATCTAACAATAGATATAAAATATGATTTTTAGATCACATCCATATAATTAGATCAATTAGTATACCTACGGCCAATATTTTTCAATGAGGTTTGAAGCCAAACATTGAAAATTCCTTCTAAGTCAATTGTAGATTGAATATTTGTGGTTTTCACAAGAATTTTCTTTTTGGTTCTAATCATAGTGATTTTTGAAGATTTATTTTTTATTCAAGTCAATTTTGGGAGGGTCCTTTTTTGAATTGAATCTTGAATTTTTGAAGCCAAATCTATTAATAACCTCTTAATTATAGAATGTTTGCAAAGCAAATTCTTCAAAATCTATACTTTACAATATTAAAGAACTAACGCAAGAATCTTCAAATAAATAGATGGATGAAAAATGCCCTTTTGTGTGTTTAGGAAGTGTTTTTATTCATTGTAATTCAAAATGTAAGCACTTGGTCCTTAACCCCTCAAGACCATGGCCTTTTCTTTACAAAAAACCCCTCAAACTTGTCATTTCTATTATAAAGTATAAAAAATTGTGAAAATTGATTTTTTTTTGGGTGCATATCTATTGACTATAGGATCTTGCACTAAACTAGTATGTAATATAAAGAATGTCTACAAGGAATTTCAAAAACTTTAATTGCATAGATTGCAAGATATTTATGTTTATTAAAGTGAAGAAAGTAAGCTTTTTTTTCCTTGCATGACTAGATTCTTTGACTTTGAACCTTCTTAGCTAAATTAGTTTGCATTGCGGAGTTTGAAATACAAAAAATTAGCCATGAAGAATTGAGTTGAGAATTTGGAAAAATAAATTTAAACAAAAAATACTTAAATCTCATTCTTAAAAATTGTTACGTAGGTATGAGATAGAAGGAAAAAATGAATTGTTAATATCTCTAAGATGGAATTGAAACACACTAATTCCACTTGCTAGATTGTTCTAACAAATAAACTGTCTATCCCTCATGGAATTTTTTTTTTTTAAAATTTTTAAAATTGAGGAAAAAACAAATCCCGTATATTATTTTCTAAAGAAGATGCCATAGTTACTTGGAAAACAAGATGCTTTATAACTTTCAAATTACTAATCCACATGCAATGAATCAAAGACCTTTATATAGACAAAAATATTACCTATAAGAAAAAAATTTAAATTTAATTTAAATTTTTTGTGGATTTTTTTGGTTGCCCTACAATGTATAAATTATACTTAGAATGGCATACTTTTGCTCCCAAGCACCAATTGAAATCAAAATTACATTCTCCCAAAACCTAATTTGTTTCTATCTTTAAAAAAAAATTGAAAAAGCATAGCAAATTTGAGACTATAGGAGCTTGCCTAAAATCCATTTTGTCCCCTATAGAGACTTTGGTCCTTTATGGATTAAAAAATTGAAGAATTATTTTTAATTGTAGTTCTTCAATTGATATAGTCTTGAAGAGAGCACAAGTATAAAACAAGAGAGAAAACTAGTTTGGCTCATGCAGATGGTTTAACCTTGTTGGGAGACTGAGGGTCAAGTGCCACCTCGGTTGATGGAAAGTGCCTAAACAAAAACTTTGTTTTTGCACCAAATATCAAGGAAGACCTAGCAGATCTCACCCTTTCTAATGTCATAAGAGCGCCCCCACATCAACGTGCCAAATGTAGCCAACACAGACAATGAGCAGGCTGTGGCTTGGGAATTTCCTCATGGCACGCACACCAAGTGAAAAAACATGCTTGGCCCCAGCCAAAAACAAAGAAGGCGCCGCAAATGGTGACTCTTGGGCGTGGCACGCCAAGGAGGTCAAACTTGCAATTTGAGACAAGGTCCAACATCATTTCCGAGGTAATGCCACAAGGTCCAATGAAATAGCTCAAAAAAAAATTCCATTGTCATCAAATGTCACCCAAAGATTGCCTGCCCATGATGTGGTGGATTATTCTTTTGGGTTTCCGAACTTCCCCATTTCCGTGTGCGTTGTTTGGAGTGCCCAGTGGGGCAAAGTGCCACCACACGCGCTGAAGTCCACCTGCAATTACTCCTGGCATGCCTCTCGGACTCAGTAGCCGTGGGGTTGCCTTTACAACGGCTAAGGTAAATAAGAATATGATCCCTTTGGGCCATGCCCACGTAGATGGTGTCGCTCCATGCAAGTGAGTAGATCTGTTGGGTGCTGGGGTGTTCATCGTCGTGAAGAGATTCTGCTATGCATCACTATATACAAGCTTCATTGAATTATTTTATACAATGATGCACAATATGCCTATTTAAAGCAAAATGTATAACAAAATAGTTTCATTTTAGCCCCTCCAAAAGTCATGTGTGTTCTTTACAAAACCAACTAAACTCCTGAAGGATCAGGGCATGTCTTCTTATCAAAAAACATTCAAAATTGTCATTTTTCTTGCAAAGAGCAAAACATCTTGAAAATTGTTTTTTTTGCATATCTATCCATAGAATCTTGCACGGGACTAGTATGTGAATGTGTGGAAGAAATTTTAGAAACTTTGACGACAAAGATTGTATGATATTTGCAATTAAAGTGAAGAAAACAATTTTTTTTGCACCTTCTGTGACTAGATTATAAGACTTTGACTCCTGTTAACTTAAAATTTTTGCACTATCTATTTTGATTTTTTTAATTTTTTATGTTGAAGAATTGAGTCAAGAGTTTAGTAAATTTCATTCCATTTAATTTAAAAAGACTCGATTTTCATCTTAAATAGAATTGTTAAAGTATTAGTGTATTTGAGAGTGAAGGAAAAACAAAAATTTTAATAGCTTCAAGCACACTAACCCCAATAATGAGATTGTTGTAGCAAACAAACTTAACCTAGTGGAACTTTTTATTTTTAATAACTTATGAAAGTTGAGTTCAAAAACAAATCCAATACTTTTTTTTTTCAAGAATTTTCTATAATTGCTTGACAAAACAAGATGTTCTATACCTTTCACATTACTAATCCAAATGGAATGAATCCAAATGTTCTATGTAGAGAAAAACACAATCTATAAAAAACAAAAAGATTCAATTTTTTTCAATTTTTTCCCCTACCCATTGAACTAATACTGATAGAAAACATGTGTTCCAGTCAATAAAAGTTGGCTGACAATTTCCATAATACTTAGTTGCAGTCAGTGCAAAAACACTGAAACTGCGTTGCAGTCAACGCAAAAGCAAAAAATGTTAGCTAGCTTTTGTTGACTACAACACAAGTTTCTTTACTAGTGTAAGAAAAGAGCTTATTGTAGCATAAGCCGCATAACTTTTTCTCCCATGCACCAATTAAACCAAAAATTATTTCCCCTAAAAGCTAGTATGTTTTTCTATTTTCAAAAAAAGTTTCAAAAAATAAAACCAAAAATTAGGACCATAAGGAACTTCCCAAACTTCCAATAAGTTATAAAGAAACCCTTTTTGTAACTTATCACTATTTTATAATGTTGTGTACAAGCCTAGAGATTACAAAATAATAAGGAACTCAAAAACTAAACTACTATGCCATTTTTTGGATAGTGAATATTTATATTTTAATTTAAAACTTGAAAAAAATGAATAAAAATAATAATAATAATAACTCATTATTTTCATGCATTTGCCACGTGCAGCTTTAGTTAGTGCTACACCATGTTCCAACTTCTGACTTCATTGCCATTAGACTTTTGGTGGGCTTGTGATGATGGGGACATGGAGTTATCATGGTCGAAGGAGATCTAAAATTTGACAAATAGAGCGAGGTACCAGGAGAACCTGGCTCAACGAAGGTACCTGGGCTAGGGTACCAGGTTAAGGAGTTTTCCAATAATGGGACATAATTGGAGAGAGAGATGTGAAAGCAATGAAGCGTTGGAGTGCCGATTCTAACATCCTATTTAATAGTGAAATTAAAGAAGGACAAAGAGTGCTTGCAAGGACTATTTTAGAAAATATATTTATTTTTTGAACTAAGCTTACTTAGTTTGTTTTTTTACTTTTGCCCGTGAGGACTATTCATTAGATCCCCATTCATTGTATGTACATGCATGGTTCCCCAACTAAGCTTTTGATCACGTACAAGACTCTAGCCAGTGAGTGATTTGGGCAAATTAGTCTTCAAATCAGACCTGTAGCCTGAAGATGAACCCAAATTCCTCCAGTTTTTTTTGTTTTTTTTTGAAAGAAAAAATTCCTCCTGTTGTTTAATCCTCTAGTAATTCATTCCAGAGCAATGTCCAAGTCTATCTACAGTGGTTAATTTGGTCAATTTCCGTTCAACTGAGGGAAGATGATAACAGGGAACATGAGCGATTTCAGCGTTTTTCCTGCAGCAGATATCTTTAGAAGGCATGTGGTGGTCAAACAGAAGCATCTGGATCGAAACTGAACCAGCCCTGGCCAGATGCATGTCTGGAAGCCCTCTAACAGCATTCGACCGATGTTTGCCCAAAATCCCTATTCCATTCACTGCACAAGCCAGTTCAAGCCAATGTTAAAAGTTTTTATTTTATAACAAATGGGAAACCCCACTGCATTAAAAAAAAAAGCCAAGCTGTGAGGATGGACAAATGAACAAAAAATGAACAAAAAAATCAAAGAAAAAGAAAGAACAAAGAGCCCTAAAAAAATCTACAGCCAAGAGGGACACACCCTTGCCACCTAATAATGTCACCTTGTCTCGAAGCCAAAAGCTAAAAGCTTTTTTTTGGCTCTCTAAAGTAATGAAACCACAAAAGAATTTGGTAGACAACAGTCATCCTAGTTTACTCTCGTACGTGATGTGTGCTCAGTCCCGCTCCATAAATAATTACAAAGGCTACCACATACAGATCTAATAGCATGGATAGGGCCACTCCAAATGACTATGAAGTAGTACAATGTTGAGAGGAGAATTGCGTTAACAACAGTGGCACACCCTGCTAGAGATAACCGTTGCGTGGTTCTTCTCTCTAACTCATCTGGATTGCTCGCAATCAAAACGCTTTCTCCCAAAACCAGTGGCCACAAGGATTAGTTCAGCAAGGCCTTTAGGATACCCTTCTTGACTCAGGACGTGTTGCCCGGTTGAAGGCCAGGACCGCCGTTAGTTAAAGACCGCATCAAGCTCTTCTTATAAGGACTAAGTTTGACAAAATTTGGCTAAATCCCAACTTCTCGCCTCTTGCGTTGGCGATCACATTAGATGGCACAAGAACGGCCCCTCCATCTACATGTCTGAAAGTCCTTGAGGGATGCGATTGGTTGCAGATGTGCTCTATGCAAGGTGCGTTACGGTTTGCAAGAGATGTGATTAGTCATAGAAATTAATTGACAAGCCTACACAACTCCAATACAAGGGACAATATATGCTTTTGTGCACCCGCAACTCCAACGCCAGTCTTTGAGGTGAGGTTAAGCTTCCATGATGAGATTGTGAGGGCCATTCATGAGCCAATGTTTTGCCATTAGATGTAACTATGGGATATGTAGCTCTTCATGTACTCTTTGCCATGAGACGTAACTATGGGATATGTAGCTCCTCATGTACTCTGCACTCGTCACCACACAATACAGATATTGGCAACGGTCCTTGTTGTACCAAATAATAAATCTCTGGAATCGGCACTCTACAAGTATTCTAATCAAAACTTCCTGGAGCTAATCCAGGGATTGCTACTGAAAACCAACTGCTCCCAGGGACAGCCTTTGGTGATTCAGGGATCCCCGAGATAGAGGAAAATTATAGCTGCAAGTCACATTATCCCATCCACCCAGACCTCTTTATGTCACAGCTTTGGTGCCCATAATGCTGCAAGTGACAATATGGAGTTGGAGAGGTTTTTAACGTTGCCACATTGATTAGTGTTGAAGGTTAAAGCAGTTGGATTACAGAAGGTTCATGTTCTAAGGTAGAAGCACCAGTAGTCGATCATTTAAGCAATTTTGGAGCAGATTGTGCGCAATATGAGGTGGTGGAAATTTTTATCATGTAGGAAGATAGGAAATATGGGGATTGTAAAATTTTCAGAATTTTATTCTCAAAATTGAAACTATTGTGAATTTTGGGAGCCAAAAAGTGCACTTCAATATTAGGCAATGTCTAGAATCTTCCAATTCTGATCGTTCAAGAATGCTCACTACTTTGGGACATGTGTCACAAGCTTATTAGTCCCAACTTTGAAAAGGACAAAAAACAACATTCCAAGCTTGATTTCCAACTGTAGGTTGAAAATAGCGCATCCTACAAGTTGGGTACTAGGCGTTGTTGACAACGGGTTAGAACATAAAGTCCGGTTAGCAAGACAGATTTGTCATCATTCCATTGGATAGTCAAAAAAGCATTATAACTCATAACACAAACCCTCTTTCTACACCCTTGGATTGCAAAAAGTGCAAATACAGACATTTGTGATGAATTGTTAGACTTGGCATTATGTCCCCATAATGTTCTCAAGCCTCCCTGCTCTCAAGCATTATCGATTTCATAATAATGATATCCAATGTTAATCCATGTAGACAAGGTGCCCCTTTGGTAAAACAATGTAATTGAGCCATGTGCACCTTGAAGCATTCTCATTTCTATTTGGTTGAGGTTGAACATTAGACACTTTAAAGTTTTGTAAATTTTGTTTATATCATTGTATGAATACATAATTTACTTCAATAACATCAAATTGGTCATAAAGACAGGTTATCTTAAAGGGATTCAAATATTGCTTTAAAACACTGATAAGATATTTGAACAAAACATTGTCCTAAAACACTTTGTTCATTGTCCATAGTATGAACATCAAATTAATTAGGGCTTAAAAATCGGTTTTTGGGGGACATAATTTTATACATTCTTGTATAAAATCAAGATCGTAATCAAATCAAGATTTAGTCTAGAACAAGATCATATGGTTGGATATGTAACAAGAGCAATTATTTTCCATTTTAAAGAAATGAGAAATGATAGTTTTGGAGTGATTTTTGATGAAACATAGTCATGAATTTTAGGACTCATCATAATCCTAACTATCAATACATTGTGGCTACAACCATTTATTTTTCCAGTTGTTTCTAAAGGCTACTTGTTCCACTCTGACCAATCAAGTTTCAATAACATGTGAACTTGATGTCATGGGGTAAGTGAGTCCATTATGGGCAAAATTATATCAATGGTGCACATTTCAGAATTAGAATGTAAACCACCACTATATTTTTTCCCACAATAGGTTTGCTCCCATTTTGCCCACAATGGACTCACTTACCTTATTATCTCTGGACCTCAGCTTTTCAACTCAAGTCATCACTACAAATCCTGATTGCTCTTCTTTGCATTTTCTCTCACAATAAGCTTGCTCCCATTTTCTTCCACCATGGACTTGTGATGTGTGCCGAACATACTTGAGTCATGCAAGAGCTCTAGGGGCCAAGTTGTATCTTCAAGATGATTGTAGTTTTGTGGTTTTTGCCTTCGTTTAATTCTTCTTACATTTTATTGCAATTGAAGTCTTCTTATCTTGTTCTCTTGTGAGTCTAGGCAGTTAGGATTAGACTCTCCTAGCAGCAGCTCCAAACTCTCATGATGGCAGTCAAGTTGGTTTGTAGGGAGGATTTCTCTTCTATCTCTGTTAAACTAGGGTCGTCAATTTTGGAGCTAGAATTGTGATTTGCGGGTACATGGTTTACAACTATCGAACTAATGTAGAGTTCTAATTCATTTGAAGGCACAAAGCCACATGCCATGAAGTCTTGCACTTCGGTGGGGCAGAAGATCATTTTGTACGAGTTGTACACACACAAAAGAGTAAATTCTTAATATCATGCTAAAGTTATTTTTTGCTAAACCGATATGCAAGAGAGGTTGGCATATTGATATAATGATGAGGGATAGAAATTTTCTTTCATAGCTATTTTTTTAATCAAAGAATCTTTGGCATCTCACTTCAAGGTAGTTTCACTCATGGCACTTGTGTAGGTTAAATTAGGCTAGATTTCCTCTCTAATCAGAAGGTGGATGTTCAGATGGAATTGTCAATGGTTGCACCAGCCAAGCGCATGGACAATTTGCAATAGAAGTGGTGTTATATTATAGACGATTGTAGATTGTAATGACATTTGAATGCTCCTCTTTGAATTGGTAGAGAACAGAAATGAGAATCATCTAATAGTGCCACAATTTGGAAGGCCTATAATGCCAATGCCTCTTCTCTCTTCATAAGTAGCTCCTACAACTGTGAAGGAAGACTAACCTTGTCCTTATATGCTAAAGCATTGTGAAACTCACTTGTAGAGGTTTATAAGTCAATGATGATGATATTAACCACAATAGCGGCAACAACAACTTTCTTGGATTGACGAACAGTCAAAGAAGTCATGTTGAATCTTGATTAAGGCACCCAACTTGTCTTTGAGAGCCTTTCCCTATCCTATTGGAATAAGACCATGAAGCACTAGGCTACAATGTCAACTTATTTGTTAAATCTTGGTGTTCTAGGACTATACAAGTACCAAACTACAATGTTTGAGCATCGAGATGCTCTAGAATTGCATCTCCACTAGTGGTGGATGATGAATGTTTCAAAAGCTTATTGTGGGAATTGAATGAAATTTATGGAATACAATACATTCAAGTATGTTGTGAAAACATTTTTTGCCTATTCTTCAATCATGTAACATATTCAACCATTCAAATACTTCATGATTTTTGTGCAAGATTCTAAATAAGTTCATTTCTGACATGGTAAGAAAAGAAAAAAAGAATTCCAACTATTGAAAATTTCTATAAGAATTCATCTCAAGCCAATTTTGATCTACATTCTTCCTCCTACCAAACTCTCTTAGCCTAGGGGGTAGACAAGGCAAGGACAATTAAAAAAATGTGAAAGATTCGTGACAATGGAATGAGACAATGCAAGAAAAAGCAAGAACAATTTAAGATGGTGAGGTCCTAAGTTCAAACTTGGGCGTTGATGGAGGTCTTTACTCTACCCAACTACAGTGGTGATGTGAGAATTTCTTGAAAGAAGGAACATGTCCATTCTTTACAAGTACTACCTTGTAAGAGTCTTAACACAGGCAACAAGAATAGAATTCACCATCTAGATCCTTGAAACTTAGATAATCGAGCCATCAGTCCCAACACAGGACCGAGACTTCGTTCACGCTGATCTTTCAGGCTGGGGACTTGAGTTGGGAAGCCGAGGTCTTTGCATCAGGCCTGAAGTTCCCAAGAACGCCAAGTTCCCCATGCTCCGGAGAGGATCGGGCAGCGGCGGAGACCCCGGGCAGATGAAAAAAGGGGGCGTGCTCCGATGGCGTCGAGTCTGCGACAGATGCGCCGAAGGAACAGTGCCCCCTCTCTCCAGTGGCTATATATGAGTCTGTTACTTTCTATCTAGACTCACCCCGGCCACTTCCATGTGTCTAGAATTCATCAGAGAGCAATCCCGCAAGGCCGCAACGGCGCCCATAGACAAGCCAGAACCACCTTCATGAGCGAACCCCGACACGACCACCCAACACGTACTGTACTTACTTTCTCCACTAGTTCCAATTAGCACTTTCGTATCGATCAACGTAGTGTGGTAGTTGGGGTACTGTGTTCGCAGGATCCCAAGGTTTATTCGTGCATGCCTTTTTGAGTTGGCCAAGAGCGAGCTAGGGGATGCATGGAACCTGAACTCCAGATCAGCTGCAACTTGTAGCCAGTTGCATTTAGCACCCATATCAGAGCTTGGAATTAGTGGCACTTATGAGTACGTAGGACGCAGTCGGATTGATTGACTCATTCGTTTCGATCGATTGCAACCGGGTGAGATGGAGCATTTCGAGAAGTAGTGGAAGCTCCAGGTCAATATGCTCGAGTGTGAGGATTCGAGTTCTGATACAGAAGCCGCTTCGAAAGTGTTCGCCGAGTCCAGTTGATTGGTAGTCCATTTCTGCAACTCTTGCTGGTGTGTGAAAATTCTAGTTCCATTGCAGACGTTGTTATTACGATCGATCGGGATCCGCCGAGCGAAGTGTATTGGTTGTACGTCTAGTTTTTAGACTTTTGTGGAGTGTGAGGATTCTAGTTCTGTCCCAAACGTTTGTCCTTACGAGGAAGTTGATTCAAGAAACCGTTTTATTCAGTTTCGACTCTCGTTCGTTGTGTGAGTTTCGTTTCGTTTCGTCTCTAGCTTCAGTGTAGTGAGCTCCCTTCAGTTCCCACCAAGCCAAAAATATGCCGCCCCACACCAGCTGCGGCGGGGAGTATTGGTGCAAGCCCACCTCCCTTGTCACCCTGCAGCCCCAGGCCCCCTCGAAGCTTTCCTCCCCCTCGTACTTCCACGGCGCGATCATCGTGGGTGCGGGACCTTCAGGTCTAGCAACCGCCGCTTGCCTCCAATCCCACGGCGTCCCCAGCCTGATCCTGGAGAAAGCTTCCTGCGTTGCCTCTCTCTGGCAGCTCAAGACGTACGACCGTTTGCACCTGCACTTACCCAAGCAGTTCTGTGAGCTCCCGCACTTCCCCTTCCCCGCAGACTTTCCCACATACCCCGGACGCGACCAGTTCGTGGACTACCTGCAGGCGTACGCCAGGAAGTTCGACCTGCGCCCGCTGTTTCACCATGGGGTGAGCGAAGCGCGATTCGACAGCAGGTCGGGGTTGTGGCACGTACACGCGGGGGAGCGCGAGTTCCGAGCGCGCTGGCTCGTGGTGGCCTCGGGCGAAAACGCCGAGCCCGTGGTGCCCGCGTTCCCGGGGGAACACGCGTTTCATGGAAGGAAAATTCATTCCAGCTGCTACCGAAACGGCGAGGAGTTTCAGAGCAAGAAGGTGCTGGTGGTGGGATGTGGCAACACGGGCATGGAAATCGCACTTGACTTGGCCAATTTCGGAGCGTCACCATCCCTTGTCGTCCGCAGTCCGGTAAAGTCCCCATTTCTCTGAAGTCGCCTCATGAAGTCCATCACCTTCGCATTTTTCGCAATTTAGAGTCTAGTGTAGTTTCGAGATTCAAGCAAGATTGCACGTTTGCGCCACGTTTAGGATTCGTATTACACTTTGTGCAGCGTGAAATGAATATGGTATTTTTCGATCGTGCACGGTTCCAGTTTCTGAGTTGGAAAAGTTCACAGTTTTAAGATCGTCAGTTTTGAGTTTCCAAGAGCGCCTTTCTTCACGATTGAGCTAACATTGCACTTTCCGGAATGTGAGAAAGAGCAGCGTAATTTTTATCTTGCAAGGTGCCAGTTTGGAACAGTGTGATACAGTGGAGTTTTAGGATCAAAAAGGACTTCCATTGCCCACTGAGCTTGGAAGAGACAGCAAAAATATCTCGTTTGCGAGATGCTAGTTGTTGAGTGTAGGACTGCTAGCTCCAGTGCAGTTTTTTGGATTCATCAACCATGTGCACTTGGTGAGCAGTCGTGACTGTGCAACACGAGAAGACTTTGCATTGCTTTGAAAGACAGCTTTTGTGGGAGTTAGAAGTCTTAAGTAAGTGTGCTGGAGTGCAGACCCACATTCTGCCGCGGGAGATATGCGGCAAGTCGACGTTTCTGGTGGCGATGACTTTGATGAAGAATCTGCCGCTGTGGTTGACAGACCGGTTGCTGGTGGGTTACACGTACTTGACGCTGGGCGACACGGCCAACGTGGGCATTCCGCGTCCGAAAGACGGCCCATTTCAGCTCAAGGAGAGCACCGGCAAGACGCCCATACTGGACGTGGGCACCTTCGCGGCCATCAAGAGTGGCCATGTCAAGGTACCATTCTGCACTTCCATTTCCCAAACGCCATGAAATCTACATATTTGACACTCTAAATGCAGTCTAAATCCACGCTAAATCTGCATTGGGACTGATTTTCTGAGTCTTGTGGTTGATGTAGGTCAGGCCGGCCGTGAAGTGCTTTACTGCCAGCGGGGCGCAATTTGAAGGCGGCTTGTGTGAGGATTTTGACGCTGTGATCCTTGCCACAGGCTACCGAAGCAATGTGCCCAAATGGCTCAAGGTAAAAGGATTATCCATAACTATCCTAGCTGACTTAGTAGTTCATTATAGTCCTTATCAGAGCAGATCTCTGTCGTTCTAAAATGTATGATAACTTCTTCTAAATGTAACTGTTCAATTACCTTCCTTGAAGCTTCCTCCATGATTTATTTCAGTTCCTCCAACGCCCACGTTTGGCTAATTGAGCACTTACGGTCGATTCTCCACTCGCTAATCGTCACTCTAATCTCTGATAAATCCCGATCTTCATCCAATCTTTAATTAATCCAATTTTCTCTCTAACCTTTGATTGATATATCCCAATCGTCACTCTAATCTCTGATTTATCCTAATCGTCTTGATGAAGACCTTATAGAGTATGCAGACATGATGATTTATTCAGTTGTGGATGTTGCTTGCAGGATGAAAGCAAATTCTTCTCAGAAAAGGGATTTCCGAGACAGCCATTCCCTCATGGTTGGAAAGGGGAGAGCGGTCTGTACGTGGCAGGCTTGGGGAGGAAAGGGTTGCTGGGAGCATCAAACGATGCCAAGCGCATTGCAGTCGACATAGCCACCGAGTTCAACACCGACATCCCGAGCTTGAGGCTGGTGCCATGGCGGCAGCAGCAGCAGCAGCAGCAACACAGCAAGCCAGCCACAAAACTGCTGTTGGCTTAATGAGTTAGGAGATTTAATACATTATTCCAATGCAACAATCTCCAGTTTTGTAAGGTTTGGGAGGATGGTGCAGTGACGGACACGGCGAAATTGGGACACGCTTTTAAATTCGTTGCGGAGGTTGAGGAAAGAGAGACGATTGAGGGAGTACTTGAGTGGGCCGTGCTTGGACCATCGAGCTCACTGACGCCCTTTTGTATATACACACCACATTTTTCCACTGACAATATAGCCATCACCGTGAATTGTAGCATACCTGCACAACCAGCGCCTTGATTGTCTTTCTTTCTCGTGTGTTTTTCGTGAGTTGTTGTCTGTTGTATCAGCTTTTCGCTTTTCAGCTGCTTGCTTGATAGTTGTTGGAAAGGCTGTGAAAAGTGTTATGTTCTTCGATTTGAACTCGCCATTGTATGACAATCAACTCTGCTCCAGTTCTGATTGATGTGATGTCAACTAAGCTGGAAAGTCAAACCTTAAAAGGTCTATCGAGGGCTGTATAGCGAATATCTATGGATATTCGCCGTGTAACGTACTAAAAAAATCTCCATTACTTTGAATACAATGAATATGGATCATTGTGTTAGGGTTATCTTCTGTGTAGAGTTGAGGCCAGTGAAGCTCACTGATGAACAATGGGATCGGGACCTCACAAGAAACAAATTCCCATCCTACAGTTAGTGAGTGTTACTAGCCTCCAACTCCACATAGAAGCCAGCCTTTAGAGAATGTCTTTAGTCTTGAGTACTCTTGGACCATCTAAATCAACCCCATTTCTTTTCAAAGAATCCTAAACTATAGACATTTAGCAATTCATGGTTATGGCACTTGTTAACCCCTAAAGGACCAACATGCATTTTTTGGCCGTATAGAAATTTTGGGCAGGTACGTGTGACTAGAGATTTCCATATTTGAGGCTGAAATTTTAATAGAAGGTGGGGGCGAGGAATATCTTCATGTGTACCAAGTTTCATGTCATTTTGAAATACGAGTCAAAAGTTGTGACCTAATATGTTGCTTTTTTTTCGTAACTGGGCAGTTTGGGCAGATCAGAAAAAATCATTTTTTCCGGAATTTTTTTTTGAAAATTGGTTCTCTACATTTATATATACTCAAAAAGCTTTGAGTCATTCCATTTCACTCAATGAGTCAAAAGTTATGAGGGTTTTTGGTTTGCGGGCAGTTATGGATTCTCTACTCTAAAAAAAACTTTAAAGTCGTTTATTTAACTCAATTTTCAATATTTTTGGAAAAAAAAAAAATCCTAGGATGTAAATTGATTATTACAACATTACAACCGTTGGGATTGGTATTTTTAAATTCCATGATTAAAATTTTAACAATTTAGTATTTTGAATCATTTTCTACTTCTTTCTACTTACTATTTTTTTCCTATATGTTGTACAATTCCAAATGATGTGAAATTTTTCATGCATATAGACAACTTGTTTAGGAAACTGAGTTTAAAGAAGCACCACCTTTTTCGACAATTTATCATTGAAAAGTGAGCTTGCAAAGTGCAGCTGCCCGGTTTTTCGCAGGATTGAAAAAGTGGTTTTCAAGACTTTGAATGCTTATATCTTATGATCCACACGGTGGAATTTTCTGAACTTTTTACCACATGTTTTCAAAATATCATACTACAAGATCCTACGGTTACATGTGTCAAAAAAAAAAATTCTAAAAATTTGGTAGTTGTATTAGAAATGGCAGTTTTTGGAGCGTTTTTGGTGAGAACATAGTCATGAAACTTTAGGGGTTAATAAACCCAACCAAGAACATATTAAATAGATATATGATTGGTAATAAAATTGTATATGAGTTAGAAGGGATTAAATCCCTTGAGATTTTTAATATCTTCTACCTTGATTTCTTAGGCTCTAAAAAATTCTTCCCACATAAATTCTCTTTATTTCTTCATTTCTATATAATATGCTTTGTATATTAGTCTAGTAGTACATCATGTGTTGTTACCAGAGTGAAAATAAAATAAAAATGATATTCTAATTTTCTAATCCATAAAAACTTTGAAATTCAATATCTTTCACATTGTAGGTCCCGACGCAACAAAACAAAGCCTATACGCCCCTCCTTGCCAAGGGCTTTTTTATAGTATTAAAAATGCGACTGGAAGACATACGGTCCCAGAGATCTAAATGTAACAAACAAACAAACAAACTACTTTAAGGTATAGATTGGAGATGAGTACTATTCACCTATCTATTACTCCCTCCAACCCAAAATGATCTTTTGAATTCCCCTTAATGTTTTTGTCCCAAAATTCGGTCTTTTGATTATTCAAAAATAATGATTTTTGTTCTTGAAGATTCAGTGAATGGACATTAGAGGAAATTTCAGGCCTTTGGAGGGCTACTCCACGGCCCTCTAATGTACCCTAAAATTTGTTTTTTTTTGCTGAAAACTCGTTTTTCTCCTATTTCTGCCTTGCTGAAACTGCAGCAGCAGTGGCGCGGAACCAAAATATTCAAATAAAAAACTAAAAAAAAAAAATTATTCTTAAAAAAATTCAAAAAAAAATTTAAAAAAATAAAAAGAATAGAAAATAAAAATTGCAAAAGCTGACTGTTGCAGGGAGCAGTTAGCTTGGTGTGATAGACCAAGCTTTTAATAGCTTGGTTTGTCACATTCTAATAGCCCTCCAAAGGATTCAGTTTTTCTCTAATGATTACAAGTTCCTTGGAATGTTTAGAAACAAGCTGAAATATCGTTATATTCAACCTTAATCCCAAACATTTTGTCCAATCAGAAGATCATTTAGTACAAGAAGGAGTGCTTTTTTATACTAGTGTTATCTTTGAAGGTAAAAAAATTCTAAATGCAATGTTGAAGTATAGACTACATAAACAAAAAAATCCAAAAAAAGCATCTATTTGTTACCAAAAGATGGATGATAATCATTTTAAAGTAGTTGAACTAATCAATTTTGAACAACACAAGTCCAATTATGTGGACAAAAATGGTTTCGATCTCAAAATAATTACTTGATGGATTCACTTCTTGCCTATATAGAGAAATTTCTAAGAAAGGTGGGGACCTCCAGAACCACAAGTTTTTGCTTCTGTGCTGAGTTACTATCATTAGACTAATCAAATTTTCATATTTTCTTGTTGGCACTTAAAAGGAGGTTCCAACACACCAATGAACATGACATTTGGATTCTGTATGTAAAAATTACAAATGAACAAAATTTGGTTCTAAAATAGTTTCTTCCGCATAGGATTACAATTGATTTTGGAGATGTATACAAAGTGAAGATAGTGGTTTAGGGTTAGTGGGGCATTTGAGGATGCCCATCTTCCCTAACAAAATCCTTGTCCTACACTATTCATGACATCCCTATACTGGAATCGAATCTCTCAATTGTCCAGCTTTGTATATGCTTCGGTTAGTAGTTTGTCAAGCTATTTATTTCAGTGTCTTTCCTGGGAACACCGGAAATGCCGCAAATAAGTCCACAAACCACTATACTTGGGCTATTGAAAAAGGTGGATATTTAACGTTGAGGCAGCCATTTTGTGGCCGATGAATGATAGGGAATCTCCTATGTAGGATAGAAGTGCAACTATTCATCCTTGAAATTTTGTTGTGAAAAGGAGAGGTCTTCTACAATAGTTTGACTTCCAGTGAGTGCTTTTGCTATTTCTTAAGCCAATGAGTCACAGGGTAATGGAAAGGGTTGATTTCCAGGGTCACTTCTTCGTCCTTCAAGGGTTAAATGTCCAATTGGGAGAAAAAGAGAGTCCAAATTTAAGATCTAGCCAGCACACACCAACTCCTCACCATTGTGAAGAGAAGTGGGTTCTGATTGCAAAAGTTAGAGATGGTTGCACTGTAACTGCTTGCAACAATACACAACTTGAAAACTTCAACGGCCTGGTTCCATTCCTTATACACACTATAAAAAAACCTTGTTTTAGATGACGGGCCCTAACTTTTTATGATGGATTTTAGGTGATGTCAATGTTCACAACCCAAATTTTTTATGTTGACAAAAATGTCCAACATAGCATCAATGTTGACATAAAAACATTGGATTGTCAGTAGTGATGTTACAATGTAAATTTTTGTTGACATAGAAAATTGGGGTTGTCAACATTGACATCATCTAAAATCCATCGTAAAAAATTAGAGCTCGTCACCTAAAACGGGGGTTTCTTATAGTGACAGTAGAACCTCTTTGAAGCAATAACCTCTAAGGTAATATCAGTCCCATCTTGGGCCACATACAAATGCCATTAATGCAATAACCCTTCCTACTGTAATATAGTCAACCCAATCCTAGCCCTATTGCTTTAAAGCATTTATATTGTACATGGGTTTATGACCTCCCTTCTTCATCAACATGTATTCCACAGACAAATAAGTTAGGCAATTTGGTACAAGGCAACTACACTTAAAATTGTTAGAATGAGCTTTTTAGCATGGTTTCCAACTTCGTATGACTAAATAAAATTGTCTATAGTACTATTGGACCTTATTGGGAGTCAAAAAAGTTTTTTTGAAGGTCCTTCTGGAAGCATTTTATGGACAACATATAAATAATCTATGAAATTTCAAAATACTGAAAATAGGAGTAATCACTTGTTCCTAGGCTCTCATCTTTGGAAGGTTTACACTTTAGGCAAGAATCTAGATGGGAGTGTACAAATATGCAAACATGTCGCTAATAGGTGCAATTGTATTAAGTACAATTTGCATAACATTGTTAATCCTGAAATATTAGTTGGCCACCATGGAATCATTCTTTTGAATATAGTGTGAATTGTCTACTTAAAATAAAAATAAAAAGCACTCATTGGAGGTGAAACTACTGTACAAGACGAACTCTTTTTGCACAAAATTTCAAAGATGAATATTTGCACTTCTGTTGTCTTATATTGAAGGACTCTCTATCATCCGTCTGCCACTTTTGACCTCTGCATCCTTATAGGGTTATTCAAGAGTACATTTACACCCCTTTTTACTTGCGTGGAATATTATACACCTTGTCAAATAGAAACTCACATAACATTGTTAACCAATGTTGGGAGGTTCTTTTTGTTGGCAGCTTCACAACCAGCCAATAAATCTTTTGCAACTTTCTACTTAGCCAATGATACTAGTGTTACAACTTCCTTGCTAGCCAATGATTCTCTACAAATTATAACTAAGTTCACTTCTTGGCATATAAAGAGGCATATAAGGAGGCATTATCACTTCTCCGAGGAACAATGGTTTGCACGCTTGTTAACCATGTGTTAAGGTAGAAGCACCAATAGTCAACCACGTCCAGTACCCAACCTATAGGGATGGAATATTTTCCAACCAAGGTTGGAACAGATTTCCAACGAAAACTGGGAGTATTTTTTTTGTTCTTTTCAAGGTTGGGATTAATAAGGTTATGACACATGTCCTCAAGTGGTGAGTGAGAAAGTAGGAAATAGTGAGCAAGAAAGTATTCCTTGAATGGTCGGAATTGGAAGAGTCTAGACATTGACCATTGGTGAAGTGCACTTTTTGGCTCCTAAAATTCACTAAAATTTCAATTTTGGACATAAAATTCTGAAAATTTTGCAATCCCCATATTTCCTATCTTTTTACATGGGAAAACTTTCCACCACCTCTTATTGCGCATGATTTAAGGAATTTTATCCAAAATAGCCTAAAATACCGTGCACGTGACTCTACCTGGCTAAATTGGTCCGAGGTGACGATCTTCTTGTAATCACTAATCAATTGGTTCCACTTTGTTTTACAAGAAGGACCATCTCTAGGACATGCTCCAAATTTGCTTAAATGATCGACTACTGGTGCTTCTACCTCATGTTGAGTTGCAAACAATGCCAGAATAAACCAAGTAGGATCATCGGTGTGCACCAGCTGATCTTCTTCTCCCAATGACACCCCAAAGCTATTGCTTTAATAATGGCCGGAGTCTATCTGAACAAGAATTTGGTTTCTTCCAAGGTATCAATCCTGATGATGTTTTCATGGACCCCGGTTGGGGTACGATGACATTCTCCTCCAGTTTGGGGTGGTGGGGGCACGGAACGCAGGAGCCAGTGAACGACGCTGGGACCAGAACCACACCAAACAAAATCTCCCAGAAAAGGGCAAAAGCTTAGGTGGAAGGTACATGGAGGCCATAAGCACGGCCTCAAGCACTTGGGACAAGGACATGATGGACGGATGGACGGACGGACTCCTGGGTGAAAGATTTGTTGAGTCCAATCCAATCACCCCCCTCCTCTTCGGAAAAAAATTCTCACATCTTTTCATGTCATTCAACAGCAAAAAAAAATGATACAAGAAAAAGGCTCACCTTTTTTTCTTTTCTTTTTTGAAACCCGGAGTTTATTCCAAGAAGACCAAGAACAAACGAGTGGAAAGCCGAGGCTAAAGTCCTGGAGAATAAGGACAACAAGGAGAGAAGAATAAAGGCAACCTAAATTACACGAAGGACCCACATGTAGGTTTCTTCAAGTTCCAAGTGACCAACCTACCTTGCCTAGAGCCAAAGAACGACGTCTGGAGTCAAATGTTGTCGAATTTCCTTAGGAACTTGTCGAACTTCCTCGGGTGCGTGTCACAGAGAAAAGAGGTCCTAAATCAGGCAGGCCTACCATGATCCAGTGTAGCCTTCCAGATGAGCGCGTTGTTCAAAGGCTCACCTTTTTGGTAATTTATTATTGTTCATGAGGATCCTCCAGACAATTGAGCATTTCAGTTTCATAATACAATAGAACCTCTCTCAATGCATACTCTAATAGTGCATAATATACACTAAGACAGTTAGTAGGGCGGCCCCAATTTCAAGGATTTTTTCTAGAAAATAGTATAGTTAGATGCCATGTTAGTCAGTGGCGATTACTGTACCTTTCCAAATGCATAAACCTCTCTTAGTACATAATCCCGGCATTATGTACTAAGAGAGGTTCTATTGTATATAGACATGCATAAAGATCTTGGTGTGGAATGCCCTTGTGTGCTGAGGAAGCTAAGGACATCAAGGATTAAAAGTGTTCAATGAATAATATTTAGGGAAACTCAAGAATAGAAATGCACCTATTCATCCAAAAATTGACTAATTTGGTGATAGAATTACAAATTCAAATTGTCTTCAAAATGAGACTGGAGTTTTGCATTGCAAGTGAATAGGTCAATCCCCTTCCATGAGAATTGATTTACATCGTCATCACTTCTCTTTTGAAGAGTTATTTAATTTAATTTTATATTTTAAAGAAATAATTTGCTGAAAAGTATAAAAAAGCTCTCTTGGAGATATTGCGCAATAGAGTCTTTGTTTCTTAATGGATGAAATTGTTGAAATTGCTACCAAATCTTGGGATGGTATAATTGCCTGCTCTTTGTGAACAAATGTATGCACTCTTCTGAATGAATAAATGAATTTTCTACTGACCATACTTTGTTGTGTCAATTTAGCTTTATTGATTTCTGGACTGCCCAAATAAATGAAATTAAAAATAAAAACAAAAACAAAACACTGGTGCTACTACTACCTTACCTGGATTTCATCAATTCCATCAACTGAGTGATATGATGAATCCCACTTGATGAGTGGTAATGAGTGGCAAAACATGAATTGATCTGATCATATTAGTTAACGCCGCTTTTTTGACAATCATAATCTCCTTCACATGAGCGATTTGCTCTCCCACTTTTGAATGAAAAACATGAGCCTCAACACTTCATCAACTCCCTCTGCTCGAACTCACTCAAGGACAGACTGCACTGCCAGACACAGCAATTGTAGGCTGCCTGGTGTACATTGTAGGCGAGATCCGATCATATTAATTAACACTGCTGGATCAAGTCTTTTTTTTTTCTCTTCAAGAGAGTCCATCCATCATTCCGGTACTTTGGGAAGCATGTAAGGTAGTCTGATCTTAAACCAATCATTTAAGTGATGATTGCCTTTTGGGGGAAGCTAAACTTCTTGAAACAATAATCAATAAATTTTCATAGGAAGAAATATAGAATTGGCATCTAATCCAAGTCGTTTCATATTTTTTGGACCTTTGTGGAATTAGTTACAAATGTTTGAAGTTGAAACGTAGTGATCACTAAAACCGACCACCTCCTGAAATGTACACTGCTAGTCCATTGAAGAAAGCAAAATGTACCTTTGTGTCATGATTGCTTTTCGAGCCCACTCGCTTTTAGAGCAGACTACCTTAGGTATAACATTCTCCCTGTGAAATGAAATATTTTGCATCTGTTTATCAACGGTGTTTGCCAACTAACAAGTGGTGCCTTGCGGCTACCGTTTGCCCAAAACATGATTATATATTTTGTGCTGAATCTGCTGCCAAGTACAACAAAGTAATCTGCATGAATGATTTGCAAGCTATCCACGCAAAAATGCGTTGTGCAGACCAACATGCTCAAGAATGTTACCTGTGATTGAGAATACTTTGCATTCATTTAATTAAATTGGGGAAAGGCAGAGCTAGCATTCATATGCTTCCCCATAAGCTATTTTAATCAAACATGAGCCACAATACTTGGTTCATCAGCAGGCTCTGCTGCTGCTGCTGGGGACTCAAGTACTGCGCCTCTCCAAGTTACGTTGTAGTCGTCTGCCAGAAATTTTGGAACTTTGAAGAGACGTAAATGATGAAGATCAATTGGTATCTCAATTATATGCCTGTCTCTTCTTCTCCCTGATTGTAATCCACATGCCTGCAATTTTGATATGTACAATAGACTTATTGCTGTGGCAACTGTTGATGGACGAAGAAGACACAAGTACTTCACCCCTCCTCCCTTAGAGCATTAATTTTCAAAACTTGCATTTGGAAAAAGAACACTATGTGAAAACAATGTCCAGCACGAAAGTGACCCACAAGAAGATCCATTCGACACAAGTTGAGGTAGTATTCTTGTGGTCATTTTTGGGCTGTCTTTACAACTTTGTTTCCACCAAGGATTGGGGAGAATTGTACTATGCAACATTCACATCTGTATCAGAGACTTCTACCTGAAGGTTTTTGTAGCTACAAAAACTGAAAACATAAGAGTGTTCAAATTTTTGAATTTTTAGCAGATTAGCAGTGCTTTTAGTAGCTTGAGCTCATTGTGAAAAATCGCAATATTTGAGGCTACTTCTGGTACTATGAGAATTCTTAAAATATTTCCCATCACACGGTTAGTACTGTATTTTGTCTTCCAACACTGACAGCATACATACAGTTAAGGTTATTCCTTATGATTGCAGTTATGTTTGTATGGCATGATGTCCTTTGCAAAAGCTGTTGGAAGAAACTGAGAGTGGGGTTCAATTATAACTTAGTTAGTGTTTGCCAATGGCGGACAGGCATCTCCGGGATCAGTTTGGCATTTCCGTGAGCACAAGCGGAGGTCTCAATCAATCAAGCCGTTTTCCATGCACAGAAAATAAAAAATAAAAAAATGAAACAGTGTTTCAAGTGTTTGCTGTTGATTGACTTCAAGTGAAGTGATTCACTGTGGAACTGTGGAAGGATTTGTAATAAGGATTTGAGTCCATCCCAACAGCTTTTTTTCCATGTATTTTGAGATGTTATTGCAAAGGAACTGATTTTAACTTACACTCTGAACTGTTCTGCTCCTTTTGAGCTTACCCTCACTGACTGACAGTTGTAGTATCACAGGTCAGGATTTGGCCTGACCAATTGCTTTTATTTTTCATGGGATACATTCATGTTTCTGTTGTAAAAGCTACCTTCGCATCCACGGACATGACAACTTCTCATAAAGATAACTTTAAAAAATAATAGATTCTGGTGTGAAAGTGAACAGAAAAGTGCAACCTGGATCTTTGTAAAGCAGATTGTGGTTGTCACCAATACTATACATGCCACATGGAGGGCTTTCAGATGCTGGACCTGGGTTCTCACCAATGATTTGGACTGTAAATTTTTTGTTTTGTTTTTTGTTTTGAAACGAAGGAAACCGAAGTTTCATTGCCAGAGAACAGTACCGGTTCAAATCAACCAGCAGCAGCACTGTAAAAGTTGATAATAGCACCCAAGTAGGTAAGAATTAACTCACCATCCCAACACCCAAGCCTTCAAGGCAGCATATTTCTTCACCTTCGAATTGGCACAAATTCTGTCGTAACTTAGAGACAAGAAAGACAGGACAGAAGAGTCCATGAAGCAATCTAGGTTCAGTGATTGCATAAATATGCTTTGCCAGTTTCAAGCTTGACCCATATACAGATTGACTATAAATATGTTTTTTTTTTCTTGAAACACATGGACAACAGATCAAATATATTTCAATACTGAGTTTCAAGCATGACCCTTGGACAGATTAAATAGATTTCAATTGACTGATAGGCAGGGGCAAGTTTCTTGTGAAATGAGCATTCCCTTGTTGTTTCCAATCCAAATACTGTTTACCAACCTAACTTAGCAGCAGTGGTCACTGACCCGTGCTGTAAATGCTCTACTGTACTTGGTAGCAGATTCAGTAGAAACTAGAAAGTAAAAAAAAAATTGGGCTCAAAGTGCCACAAAGGCATCACTTGATTGGACGACACATAATAACAACAATTCAATTTGGAAGGAAGTGCGCCCAATTTATTATCAATATTATATCTGATATCAAACACCTAAAAAAAGATAATGGATTTGTAGGGAAGGTGCAACAAATGGTCACAAAAGGAATCCATTGGGAGAAATCAATGAGCAATTGTCATTATGTGAATTCACCACTTTGGTGCTCATTACATGTTGAGCTTGATTTGTTGGTGACCTAGTGACCCTACTATCCATTTTTATTTTTATTTTTAAAATTTTTGAAAACTACTATAATTTTTGGGCACTCTATTCCAAGAACTTTGGAAGTGAGTGACAAAGATGTCTTCCACTTCAATTGGCCTTTTTATCAAGAGATTTGAACCCTCTTCAAGAAGTACAGTATGGCTTGAAACATAAATCTTCACCTATAAACCTCGTTTTCAAAGCTTTCTCTTGAATTGTATGCCATAGTTTTAATGCCTAAATTGCACCAATTTAACAAAATTGATGATTGCTTAATTATATAGTTACACCTGAGTGAAAGTCAACCCATATCTAAGTTAGAGTATTGCCCCCCATTCACTGCCAAGCTCTCGCGGCGGGATTTGGGCGGGGCCAGGAAGAAAAAGTGAAGCACCCATTCATGGGAAAGGGACAAAAGAAGACCGGTCACTCCAAAATGAGCTCTCCAAACACTAGCTCCCCCTCCTTGCCATGCATTTTCTTGGGCCTTGATCTTGTCGGCTTTGTTGGTTAGTGGGCCATTTCTTAACTTTTTTTAATCAATTAGAATTTGGGTTGGCTCTTGGTTATGACAAGTCATTAACCCCTAAACTACCAAAGTCCCCTCGGGGGACATTTGGGATTTTGGGCAGGCTCGTGCGACCTAAAATTTTGACCTGATTTTTTGAAACTTTTTTTGAAGATAGGAAATCACATCAGCTTTCTAAAAGTATAATTTTTTTTTTCAATCGGTGCCCCGGTAGCAAAAGTTATGCCACCCGAAGTCAAAAAAGCAGTTTGCCGAGCAAAAAAAAAAACTTAAAAAAAATGATTTTTTTTTTCAATTTTTTTTTCCTCGAAGATCATATTTTTGTCTACATTTGAAGCTTTGATTCATTCTATTTGGACTCAAAATGAGAAAGTTATGGACAATCTTGTTTTTTGGGCAATCTAAGCGTCTACAAAAAATCAAACTTATAGAATTCATTTTTGAATGCAATTTTTTTTTTTTTTCAATTTTTTTTTTTGACAAGGTAAAATTTGTTTGCAAGAACAATCCCACCATTGGGATTATGGTGTCTTAATTCCACCTAAGAGCTACTAACGATATAGTATTTTTCTCAATTTTGGACCTACTTCTACTTAACAATTTTTTTATATGTGAAAATCAAGTTTTGACATTCTGAATTTTTTTTTCCCAGTTCTCAACTCAAATTTGCAACACAAAAAAATTTAACTTTATGGTGTGTAGTGCAAAAAAAACCCCACAAATGGCCGTCAAGGTCATCTGAAATTGCAATCCACAGTTCAAAAAAACTTCTTTTTCCAACTTCAAATGCTAATATCTTTCAATCCATATGGTCAAACTTCATGAAATTTTTACCACATGATCTGAGACAAGTGAAGTTCAAGATCCTACGGTGAGATTTAAAAAAAAAAAAAAAAAAAAAATTGGGTTTAGGGAATGATTGCAGCAAAAATGGTAGTTTTCAATGGTTTTGGAGCCAGAAACTGCCTTGGTATTTTAGGGGTTAATACATGAGTTTGTCTTGTTTTGGCATGTGCGCTTCCCGTGAATGGATGGCGCTAGGAAGCAGCCTAGAAGGAGCAGGGCCTTGGCCACCGCATTTCTCGAGCCGTGTTTGCAAGGAATAGGTGACGATGCCCTTAGCATGAAATCACATTGCAAACAGCAAAACCATGGCAGCAGAGGGGCAATACCTACTGTCCAGTAACTTACATGATCTTCTAAAATTATGTCAGTTACTCAGTTACATGAAGGTGCCTAAGTTAATAAGGGCATCAAATACCCTAAACCCTAGATTTTCACATGCTTGACACCACATGGGAAATCAGTACAGTAGAGAGGCCATAAGCTTATTTAGTGGGGAGTCCAGTCACTCCAGTGCCGAGGAAAAATGATGAGGCAATGATGGGTAATTAAAGCAAGCTCCAATGAATCATCCAGGTACCCGATTTCGTTTCTGAAGTGAAGTGCAGGCCTGATTGGCAACTTCCCTTTGCTTCATTTGCTTGGACTGCCCTGCCCTGCCTTGCCTTGGCTTCAGACCTGCAACCCTGGTGGAAACTCGGGGGGGCCTGATCGGAATGCCAAGGTTTGGGGATACATGTGTGTCGTATGTACTTGCAAATAAGAATCACATACTATTCTATCAAGGATCGGAGGACAAAAACACGTTGCCATCAAAGCGTGCAAACAAAGGTGATTTTTTATTTTTTATTTTTTATTGTTGGAACAAATGAGCGAACCCACTACAGCAAACAAAGGTCTTACTCACCTGTACTCAAAGCATTGAGAGTTGTCTTGAATTTTTTACGCTTGAACACATGGTATTGAATACAAGGGAATCTTAGAACGCATGTGAATCCTTGAAGCCACGAAGCATGATTTCAAGCTGTTTTTCAATTTTGGGCTAGCCCTTCAGAGTGCAATCTTTGTTCGATTCTTGTGAAATTTTGACTAGAGGTATGTTTTACTACTAACTTGATGCATAAAAAAATTCAGACCAATCCAAGTTGCGGTTACAAAGTTATGCCTCCAAAGTACATAACTTTTTTTGGAGTTATGGGTAGTTTTAGGTAGCCATAATAGATAGGACAAATTGGACTGAATTTTTTATACATACTCTCAACAAGCTTGTTAACATGACCTCCAAAGTTGAAAGGCATAAAAGCACATGATTTGGACTTACTAGCCTTTGAAATTGGGCTTTGAGTCCAATTGGACCTATCTATCATGGTTGCCCAAAATTGCCCATATTTAAAAATAAATAAATTAATCTTTTTGAGGCATTACATTTAACTTGTGACTTGAATAAATTGAAGTTTTTTAAGAATAAAGCTAGAAGTTAAACACACCTCTAATAAAAATTTCACCAGAATCCAACAAATATTGCACTAAGAAGGACATGTCCAAAAGTAGAAAGTAGCTAGAAATCATGCCTTGAGGCTTTAAGGGCTCTTGTATTGGTGGATTATGCTTGACAATGGTTAACAAAAAATGTGTCTCAATTCCATTTATCTAGAAAAACAAGCATAGATTCCTGTACACAATCAACGGTATGAATACATCTAAATATATAGAATATCCGTACATACATGTATGCACTGTTGTGTCACATCTAATATAATCTTATTCAATAAAAATAGAAGGGTGTCTATATTAACTAAGCGAATTTAATTAGAGAAAAAGACCATTACAATTGTGTCTCCATCTGAGATAGTTGTCTAACATGTGAAGTGTGTCCTGTCTTTGTCTAACATGTGAAGTGTGTCCTGTCTTTTGAGTGTACAGTGAGGGATGAGTTTAATCAATTAATAATTCCCACCCACCTACCCCAAAAAAAATTCCCTCAAAACAAATAAATCTCCCAAAATAAATTCATTGAAATAAATACATTGAAACAAATACGGACATGAAATACGGAGGCTTGTGTTTGGTAACAAAAGTGAAGTCTTCCAATTGAAACATGGCACTAACAAAAAAGAAGGCCATTTACAAAAAGAAGGCCAGAATTCAGTTTCAGTTTCAAAGTCATTCCTATAGCACCGATGTTTTAGAAACCAAAAATTTGAGTTGACATGCTTAAAACTAAAGTTGAAAGCTATTGAGATCGTCACGGTCACCATACACCACGGGAATGAACATAGGAGCATGCGGTGTCTGAACTATAGCGTCAGCCGTGCTGTCGGGCACTTGCACTAGAGGTACAGCTTCATCTTGAGTGTCTTCAAGCACGACAACATCGTCTGCATCACCCAAAGTAAAACCTCCCAAGAATAAAAACATGTGAATTAAAAATATACACGTACAAAAAATATGCGTTTACAACAAAAAAAGGGAAAAGAAAACGACATGTATACCTGGAACCACATAATCACTATGTGCCCCTTCTCGAGCCTCGTCCAAGGCTGAAGCTAATCTCTGTCGTCCCAAGTCTGCGAGGCGTGATCCGGGACTTGTGTGCTCAAAGAAAATTTGAGTCACATCATCCATGTTCAGAGTGCCCGGTTGCATCATACATTTCCATAGAGCTGCGGACCTAGTATACTCCATGCCACCTTGGCGAAGAGGTAGAACCCATGATGCCGATGGAATATATTGACCGGACTGCAGCATAGGCAAAAGCGTACTAGGAAGTGTACTTCCCAACTGCTTTCTCAACTTGTATCTGCAAAAAGTGGCGGCCCTCTCGATGAGATTTTTGTGGGTCAAAATGATCCGGTTCTTCGCAAATGGAGTACCATGTTTCACATACTCTTCAACGCCTTCTTCGATCTCCTCATGGGTCACGTTCCGATGGACGCACTCAAAGTGATCTTCACCACGATCTTTGATGCAGTAACCGAACATGCCGGTGAAAGTATGCAAACCAGTGTTACGGAGCGTTTTACTGAGAATGTGGTGCCCCACCGGTGCTGCTTCAGCCTTATCCCATCCAAGATACGTCTTGATTCGTTTGCTGACTACGGCAGCCGAATCAGCCATAATTCGGCACACCATCTGTAAATGGAGTCTCGAAAGAGCTCCACCTCTTTCAATGGAGCAGAGTCCACTGAGGCATTCAGTGGCAAGAAATTCTTCCATTTTTTTTAACAAAGTGATGTTGATGTCACAGTTGCCCACGGAAATGGTAACACTCAATTCAAGTTCTTTTGGTGGTACCAAAGGTTTACGTGAGGGTTTTTTAAGAAGTGCTTCCTTCACTGCTGCCTGCTTCTTAGAAGAAGGACCTTCCTGTCCTTGGGGAAATCTTGCATCTTCCATTGGCAACTGTGACCCTCTACGAGCTGCTTCTTTCAGTATCTGCGACATTGGTGGTCCCATGACTGAGATGGCAATGAAGAAAGAGAATCATCACAGTCTGGCTTCAAAATATAACACATTTTGAGCCTTACATAAATGAAGGATGAATCAATATAGGATGAAACCAGTACATGGCTGGTTTGCTTTGAACACCCTAATTTGCTTCCCTGTCTCTTGCAAACCACCCTAATTGTGTGTCCAATGCACAACATCCTAATCCTAAACAACTTTACAAATTGTATAGTGGCACCTTCACAGCAAGTGCCATCTGCAAAATTACACAGCTACCTCTAATCCCTAAGACTATTCAACCTTAAACACCTCGGAAAGAGTCACCTTCAACACCTGCACAGCAATGAACAAATCGAAATGAACAACTCGAAATGAACAAATGATAAAAACCTTACCTCAAGCCACAACGAGCTGCACACCACTTCGCACTTTGGAGCACGATGCAGCGGAGCGCGACCACACTCTGCGGCGTGGAGGACATCAGACAAGAAACACAAAGAAGAAACACAAAAACAAGAAAAAACAAGAACACAAGAAAAAACAAGAAAAAACAAGAAAAAACAAGAAAAAACAAGAAATTGAAGCGTACCTGGCACCGCGATTTGGCTTCGACTTGGGGAACGCGAACGAGCGCAGCAGCAGCCACTCGGCGACAAGCAACGTACCGCCCGCAGCAATCCGACGACGAGCGCAGCAGCGAGTGGCAACGAGCGCAGCAGCAAGCAGCGACGACCACAGTTTACAGCGGCGACAAGAAACAGCGGCGAGGAACTCAGGGCGAGGATTCGTGGACAACCCGCAGCGACCCGGCTCGGCGGCGCAGGAACTCGGGGCGGCAACGACGACGCTGGCGCTGACGACGAACCTCAAGATCAAACCAAACTGAAGACGAGACCGCGCGCGGAGCAGAGAAGCGGCGAAGCAGAGAAGCGGTGAAGCAGAAATCAGCCCGTTGTGTCTCTGAAACCCCAAATCGGACGGCCAGCAGACCGACGGCCAAGACATCCAACGACTCCTGATTTTCTTCATCCGACGGCAGCTGCGGGGGGGCCCTTTTTTCACTTCATACATCCGACGGCTAGGGTTTTTTCTCGGGAGGGGGGGGGGCACAAAACGCCTGTCCCTGTAAACAGCGAAGATAGTTGTCTAACATGCTCCTTGTCTACATGATGCCAATTCTGTTCCTCTGCCATGAACTTCTTTTTTTAATTTTTAATTTTTGGAAGCCTTGCTGAAAATGTTATGAACCTAACTTAGCTGCATATTGGATGCAAATAGGACAGAAGTCTATTAAGTGCCGTGATTGACTTGGTTAGCTACCAGTAAGTATGATGACCATGTAGTTTGTCCTTGAAGTAAGACCATCTGCAATGCAACCGGCACCTTGCACAGTATCGGCACTGTGCAGGGTGGACAAAATTTTTGATTTAAAATTGTGTTCCAATGCAATTGGTATGGAGACCTCCACTTTCATGGTCTCGGTATGGGACCCCCTGGGATCGGCATATTTTGTCATTTTGTCAACCCCAGCAAAACTCTCGGCAAGTTGATTGATGGGAGTCATCATGACAAAAAGTGGTAGTAGCCAATGGATGCCAAGAGAAGTATTTTGGTATGTGCACTAATCAATTCAACCTTCCTTGTTTCCATGAAAAGTCCTTTCTTTAATGTAGATTCTTTTCTTCTTTTCTTTTTATAATACCGTAAAGTCCATTTGATGTTTGGATGCCCGCTTTGTATTGGGTCAAATTTTCCAAAGAAAGAATCGGTACTTTAGAGGCCTCATAGAATGGCCCGCGATCACGGGGGGTGCACTTAGTGTATCTAGTCCAAACTACGTGCGAATAAAACTTTGTACCCCCTATATTATATCCTAAAATTTAAATAAATGAAAACAAAAAAAATATGAATATATTTTCCTAATTTGAAAGTTTATGTTTTGAATTATTGATATTTTTATTTGCTAATGATAATTAGTTACAAATTTTTGAAGTAAATAGATACACTGCAGAACTGAAAAATAACTTTCACACCCCTATAGTATATACTAAAAAATTGTCTAAAAAATGAACAAAAAATTCCTAAAAATAACTCTCTATTGAAAGTTCATTTTGAGTTGAATATTGATGCAACGGTCATCTAAATGTGTTCTCTATAAATATTTGAGTTGGAAAATATGCCATTTTAGGTTCATTTTCAACCTCCTCTAGAAATCATTCCATATTTCATTTGAGTTGGAAATTTTGGCAATAGAAAACTATAGTCATTATCAAACAATGCTCAAAATTTTAGTTTGAAATTATAGTTTATTAGAAACCACTTGTTCGCACGTGGTTTGTAGTAGTAGAACCAAGTGCCCTCCCCGAGCCCGTGATGTACTGTTGCAGGGCCTTTTTGCCGTGACAGCATTGCAGATGGTCTAAGGTAACTACACCTAGATTCGCACAATCCTTAAAAGTGCACATCGGATATTCTTGCCTAAAATGTACTCCCACTATTCATATGACTCTATTATCGCTTTTGGGTACACCTATTCTCAACACTTTGAAAATTTGTAGTTTATTCACACAATGTCCAAAAAATATATTCTAAGAGAATCTAGAATCCCCTTTTGACAACCAATGGGACCCCACAAAAAAAATTCAATATAATAGTGAAACCCATACTGAATTAGGATGAATTGCTTAACTATGCAATTTAAGGATTAGTTACCTTATTACTTAGGCTTCCTAATTGGTTTTACAGGGAAAGTTGACTGTGCCATGATGACTTGCTGGAGTGACCTAAGAACATCTCTTGCAGCCCTCCAAACAATTTGTTCCTTCAATTGAGATCCGTCTAATTTAAAGGGGATGGCCACTTGAATCTCCAACGGTACAACTCACTAAATATACTTCCAACCAATCACAAGTCACAGATCTTGCAAAAGCAATAAATAAACTATGACAATTGCTAATCCCAAGAGAAAATATAGCATGTAGTGAATATAAAAATCTCCTTCAAATATAGATTATTTGGTGGGTGAATGTAAAGGTCAAGCCTGACATACACTAGAATTGATTGCTTATCATCCAAAAATCAGAAAAGAGGGGATACTTGGAGGGCTACATGAGATATCTAAAGTAGCTCACGTAATTTTATTGAACAAATCTTGCACTAGCAAATCATAGAGATTACAAACCTCTTGGCCTGGATTATTTAAAAAAACCAAAAAAAACACATGGAAAATTGGAAGAGGAAAGGAAGAAAGATATCATCATATATGAAATTAAAAATGGCTAAGAGCACTGCCACCCATTTATGGAGAAGCTCCCTAGTTCGGGCTTGGATGTGGCTAGCCAAGAAAAATTGGTCCACCGCGGATTTGGACAAGGATAAAAGATGACCGGTCACCTCAAAATAAGCTCACCAAACACTGTCTCCCTGTCCCCACTATAGTTTGACCGAGGCTTGATTTTGTCGGGTTTGCTGGTTTGTGGGCCATTTTTTAACTTTTTTTTAATCAATTAGCATTTTGGTTGGCTCTTGATTATGGCAAGCCATTAATGCACAAGTTTATCTTGTTTTGGCGTGTTTGCTTTCCCGTGAATGAATGGGGGACGGAAGCAACCCAAGAGCTAGCGAGCACAAGCCAATCCATTTTCCCAACCTTGTTTTGGAGGAATGGGTGGAGAAGCTCTAATAAGAAGTGACTGGAAGGGTTTGAATCACTGAAATTTACTGGAGCAATTATAGCATATAGTAAAAGGCCAATCAACCTCTGAACATGTAGAATGACTAGTTTGCCATGTTGACATTGTTGGAAATTTTAATTTTTTCTCCCACATGAAGACATATGTGAGAAATGGGGAGAGCAATTGATTTTTTATTTTATTTTTTTGAAAAAGAATGAGTTTGAACATTATGATTTTTGAAGTGTGTTGCCCAATTGGTTCAATCATTTAAGAGACTATTTCTTGTTTACTTTGGCACTTTAAACCAAGTACATGTGTTGAGACAGGAATGGTAGAATTGATGTTTGGAACCAAGACTTTAATGGTTGTAAATAAGTGCTAGCCTCTCTTGCATTTAACCCCTAAAAGATAGAACACTGCTTTTTGACAACATAGCAATTTTGGGCACCTCACTACAAATGAAGCTTTTATTTTTTTTCTTTGAAAATTTCACAAAACATGTGCCCAAGGAGTAGCTTTAAGGTCCAACAATTTTCATAACTTTTGACTATATGGTTAAAAAGTTATTGCGTGATATGTGGTTTTCATTACTTGGCGGGCAGCCGGGCAACTCAGAAAACTTAAAGAAGTGAAACCACCATAGAGAGCAGGGAAGCAGAAGCTAGATTGATTAGGGTGAACATGCAAACCTAAAACCAGGATGCTTCATTAACGCATACCATTATACAATCTCTTTCTTCAAAGAGGTATGTCCCATAAATACCTCAAAAGAAATGAAAAGAAAACCAAGAGGGTAAACCTGGGATGCCAATCTCTCGTCAATCTTCCTCTCCTAGATTCCACAAGATTGAGAACTAGCTCCCAGTCCGTGACAAGAGTGTGTAGTCTCCAACTAACCTCAACAGCTACGGAACATTACCATCTATGGAACGATTTACTTGTTCCTTGAAATTTCTGCAATCTGATTCAGGAGGGAGGGAGCGATTCCCACAAAAGCTGTGTGGTAGTGTCGTCTTGCAAACCTGAGGTCCTGCCAATTGCACTGCAAGTGAAGAAAACTTTACCAAACCAAATAGTATCAGGCACTGCAACTAGAAGAGCACAAGTTGCTTCACGTGCTCAATCAAATCAAATGGCTAGAGGGAGTCAGGCTTGGTAAGCCTGGGAATTAAACAGCCCACCTCTACGACAACATGTTACAAGAGCACAGGATGCTCCAAAGACTTGAAGAGATATGGCACATAAACTCACACACAACCTAACCAACAAGAGACGATATGGCTTGCTCTTCATCGTTGTCGAAGGTAGCCAAGGCCCTCGCAACACGATCACCTGGGAATCCCATTTCCCGAATTCGGTTATAGGAAGGGCAAAAGTCAAGAATCTGCACAAGACAGAAATACTATCAGAAGTGATCGCCCAATTGGCTAACTAAATTTCTTATTTTCCTTGAAAAATCATGAATCTACAAAGCTAATTAAAAGTACACACGTCAGCCATACTTTAGGCCTCTTGATTATGCGGATTGCAGAGAAGGACCAGTAGAATCGACGCCAGCACATCCAAGTATACCATATGAATCTTAGTCCCTTAATGCCCAGAAGCCCTTTAGGGGCATTTCAAGTCACAAAACTCAAGCTTAGTGCCATAAGATGACAATTCTAGTCAATTCATAGAACGGTGACCCCTACTATAGTTGTTATTCATCTACGGGAGTTGTCCAATCCAAAGATAAATAAAATCAAGGGAGATTTAAGAGTTATAAAATTGCGATTTTGAATTTTGTATTGACTAAAACTTACTTTTCACTTTATTTTGGCATAATCTATAAGTCCATAACGACATCTTGTAGAACTACGAAATAAGAAGGTGAAAATGGCCCTAAAAAATGAGAAAAAATGCATTCTGTTTCAGGATTAAATGTGTCCAATACAGAGTTTCTAAGGGAAACAAAAACATACGGCAGCAGCTCAAGAGTGATACTCCCTCTGTTTCTGAATAAGACCCGAGTTTCCTTGTAAAATACAAAGAAAACATGGATCTTATTCAAAAACAGAGGTAGTACGATTATATCCCATCCTGCCAAACCGAAGTCATCGCAAGTATCTCATACCGGTCATGTTTTCAGAGTCCAGCCTATCATTCATCTATGCGCCTTAAGACATGCGGCAAAACCTGCTACGAAGAGCGTACAGGGCTCTATATTTAAATGCGTTAAACAGAGGATTGGTGATAGCTAAGACCCAAGATTTTATCCCGTTTTCAGCGCATATTGAATAACGTTCATCTGTACAATGATAAGGTCATAACTCTAATTGAAACATCAAGTAGCAGCAGTGATAAGACAAATCGTATGAAAGACCTTGGTTTGATCGTCTCCATAGGTTTGAAGACCATACTGAATAGCTTCTTTATTGTGGCCCATATCAAGATACTTGGCTACCGTTGCATCTTCTACCTGCAAAATGCACACCGTAATATAGCTAGATTCACATTCACATACTATCAACTAAAATGGACACAAGATTGCAATAGCAAAAACAAAAAATCAGAAATACTCCAGCAAGACTCAGGAAACCACTGTTGGCAGTTGAAAACACTAGATGCAGTTTCAAGCAAATAGACGAGTACCAAACTGATTGACGTTTAACCCCGTAAGTGCCTAAATAGCCAAGCGTGTTTCCAAAGTGGACTTTCTATTTGTAGTTCAGGCACTAAAGGGTTTTAATTATTGGCGTTCAAAACCGTTTGCCATCATCACTACGTATCCATAACATCCTAGAAACCACAAGAGAGCTGACTTGAAAACACAGTGGCTCTCAAAGTTTCAAATTAGAACTTCTGTAAACCATCCAACTCCGAGGACTACTGTCAACATAATGAAGTGACCTCTTCCATGGAGAACACTTAACACGGCTCCCAGACAGCGCATTCACCAAAGTCTCGCGAGAAGGGTAAAGAAAGAAACAAGTAGAACACTTAAGAAAGATAATTATGATCCTAGAATTGTTTAGAACATCCGATCCATTCGATAGACTTACTTCAGCCAAATTAGCTTCCCCATTGGCTTGGCTGGTCTGTGCACTGGAAGCTCTGAGATGAGGATTTCCCTGCAGCTCCGCCTCAGCAAGGATGCGACGCTCTAAATCAAACTCAAACTGAAATGAGCAACGGGGCACCTCCCTGCTCTGCATCCTTAATTGAGCCTGGAAAACACATTATAGCCATATCAGAGATCATGCACCAAAGTTCTATCATGGAATTTAAAAAAAAATGGTAGCAGAGTACGGTAGAGCAAACTAAACCGTTCGGGACCTGATTCCGATATAATGACCCCCGTAATCAAAGCCAGCTCATTTAATCATATTCCTGATTCCATTGATTAGCAAGTGGTGTAACATGACTGAGCTAATTGTATGGTCACTGATCTTTGAAAAGGAAAGTAGGGTTGTCTATTCTCCCTTCAATACTGGATTTTAACCACCCACTTCGAATGATTGCATAAGAAATACATATATAGAAAATTCAGACACGGTTGAAAACTTGACCAAAATCAAATTTCTCTACATACTTATCTCCCATGGAAGCACACTCCTCCATATTGGTAACAATGTTTAAGGTGATGCAATTAGTATCCTCTACCTTAATCTGGAGAAGATATGGTCAAGGAACGACAGACTTGAAAACATTTAATTTCTGCAGGGAAAGGAGGAGACACAGATCGAGATATACATACAGGCGGACCCACTCGATACATAGGTTTCATGGTCACTTTGATCGATGTTCCCGATGTTCCCGCTGCAAATCATGTTGTGACCACTCTTAGAAGCGGCAAATGCAGAGGAAACTCAATTGCCTTTATTCTAAAACTATGCACAACATTGGATTCTCCATTAATAAAAGTGAAGCTAAAGAGAGACAAATCAAGTGCAACTTGCTTGAGAAATTAGGGTTAATGAAGTATAGAATTCGGAGCCATGCTCACAAGGAAAAGAGGGGCTGGACATTAGAGGTGCCTGTGGAGGAGATCGTCCCATTGACGACGCCCCTACAGACTGCCCGACTCGAGGATAATATGATCCTGCGCTGTTGTTGGCTTGTGCGTAACCACTCCCTGCCCTAGCCTGATATAATGGACCAAAACCACCACTCCCTTGCCCACTGCTTCTTCCATAATCATACTCCATGGTGCTCAAACTCTCGTCTTCAACCGCACGCCACTGTCAAAGTCCTCCCACAACCGTCTTGTCTCACTAAGAGAAACCCTAAATTGACAGCCACAGAGCTCGCAATACTCAGAAAAACTGGAAAGGCCACTCAAATCCTCCACACAAATCCTCCGATCCACTACCGACACTTCCAGTTCACCAATCCAAACCCTAAACTCCTGAAAATGCCACCGAAAATCCTCTGATTTACTACCAACATTTCAGATACGCCAACCCAAACCCTGAATTGACAACCACGGACCTCGCAGCCTCAAAAAAACCCTGGAAACGCCACATAAATTCGCCAATCCCCTACCGCCAATTCCATCACCAATCCAAACCTTAAATTGACAACCACGGGGCTCGTAACCTCCAAAAACCTGGAAATGCCGCTCAAATCCTCAGGTCCACTACCGACACTCCAAGTTCACCAACCCGAACCCTAAATTGACCTCGTCACCTTAAAAAACCTGGAAAAGTTACTCAAAACCTCAGATCTCCTACCGACACTTCCAATTCGCCATTCTAAACCCTAAATTGACAACCACGGAGCTCGCAATCTAAAAAAACTGGAAATAACACACAAATCCTCATATCCACTGCCGACACTTCCAGTTCTTCAATCCAAAAACATTACCTGTTTGCCACACAATGCGAGACCACTCCACAGAAACCCTGAAATGCAAAATCCACCAGAACCCACAGATCATATAACTTAGATACTAACCGCGATTTCACTTCTGCGATCGCAAGTCTACTCACTAGAACTCCTCGTTTGGAGTTCTTCTTCTCTTTGATTGCAGTACCATGGTAACTTGGAAAGGTGTTAACCCTGGAAGACCAATATTCCTCAATATCCATTGCTTTGTTTCCTTATATTGCAACTAAATTTGAGTGATTAATAGTTTATTATATTTTCCAGAGATAAAATCACACGTCTTGTATAAGTCAGATTTATTGGTGACAATTTCAAATTACGATGATTTTTTTGAAGAGAAAAAAGAAGAAAATTCAAATCTAATTCAAAATCCATAATTCTGGAAATTGCTCCATAAATTAGTGAAGAATGGTATAGTGTAAACAAAATTTGTGAAATTTTTTACAAATAGAAAATCAATAGACCGTAGAAATAAGGTAGAGCCACCCATAACCGACCAAATTAGAATCCAACATGATCTGGAGTAGTGAAGGCAAAACAAATATTTTTCAGAAGTACATCGATAGAAATGGAAAGGCTTGCAAAAAATTTGGTAATTTTATCGCTTATATTGAAATTACTATGAATTTTGGGAGGCAAAAAGTGCTCTAGATCCATGACCAACTAGACTCTTTTCATAGCCTCCCTACCCACTATTTAATAGCTTGGTTTGTCACTCCAAAGCGGCCTTCCGGAAGCTTGAGATTTCTTCTAATGATGAACTTAAACAATGCCTCAAAATACACCTACCATATTAGTTAAAGCCTTGGTACGTAGAATCCCCTCTAGTATTTTCCATAATGCCTTAATCAAAATTAGTAATTCCAAAATTCTTTCATTCAAAGTCAACGACGCTAGCGTGCAAGCTTGGATCTGTGAGCTTTCAAGCTGCAAGCATGGAGCTTGTGAGCTTGGAGCCCCCAAACCCAAATCTCCCCCCCCCCCCCCCCCCAAACATCCCCCCTTCCAAAAAAAAAAAAACCCTAAAAAAATGGAAAAAATGCTATTTATAGTAATTTTGGGTACCTATGACCGCTATCCCTATGATCGTGGATTTAGCTTATTTTTTGTTCAAGTCTGTGAAATTCCATTTTCCAATAGTTCTAAGGATGGAGGTTCATAAATTGTTTCATTTTAGAACTAGAACTGGATTTGGGATAGGTGAACATCTTGAAATTAAATCCAGGAAATTTTCCACAAAAGAAAAGTGAAATTGGCATCTAACCAAAGTCGTTTCATATTTTTTTGGAGCTTTTGTAGGATTAAATATGAAATTTTGAAGTTGAAATGGTATAAGGCTCTAAAACTGCACACCTCCTAAAATGTACACGGTTTGTACAGTGCTGAAGGCTACATAAAAGCAACATGTACAAGTAGTGTACATTTCAGGAGGTGGACAATTTTTGAGCCCTATGCGCTTTTAGAACCTCCTACCTTATAAATTGGACCTTCTGTGCATACTTAATCACTTTTGTCTAGCACTACAAGCCCCTTCATACGGGTTTAGGGTTTTTTAATACCACAACTACAAAGACTTTATCTAATAGTACTTACAAAAAAAGAGGTAGGCAATACTCAGCATCTACTACAAGTGTTGTGCAAAAGTTTTTCTCATGAAGCTAAATTATGAGATAACGCCTACGGACTACCGGCATAGTTAAGGGCCTTGTGGGATTCGAACCTGGCCATTCTACCACAATCTCATTCACCTCTAAGTCAAATTTGATGGTGGCGGTTTATCATATATAACAGTCTTAAATACTTTTGACATACTAAAGAGGCAACGTGGTGACAATGCAGGTCTCTTTTGAAGACAAAATCCCGCATGCTGTAGTAGCACTGTTTCATCCCTAGTGAGATTAGTCCCCGTCAAAACAAGCCAAATCTCCGGAACCTCAAGCCAATCGATGACCACTTGCGTTTTGTGCTTTCCACACATCGTTCCATGTCATCCCGATAGAACTAAAAGTCTACCACTACTTCCTGCTTACTCACATAATCTTCTTTTCTCCCGCAATAAGTGGGAGCTAGGTTTCCATTCCGTCCCTACACTATTTTTGCAGTGCACTTCATGTTTGACCCTCGTTGCTGAGCTTAACATCTTGCGTTTGATTTGTGGTTGATTCTTGCAATGTGCCACTTTGACATGTCACAGTCACTTTCAAAAGCAATCATTAGAAATTTTTTTAGCCCTTTGGAGGGCCGTTCTAAGTTGACATGCCATGCTATTTCATGCATGACCTGTCAACTGAAAACGCCCTTGGTGAGCAGTCAGAGTATATGATTGCTCGCTGGAGCAATCAAATTTTGCAGATTTTTTTTTTTGATTTGATTTTTAATTTTTTAATAATTTCTTAAGACTAATAAAAAAAAAAATTATTAGTTTTTTATTTGCGAATTTGGGTTCCTGAGCCGCCGTCACAACCGTGGTCACAACAGAAACTACTATGCGAAAATAGGGGAAAAACGAATTTTTGAACAAAAAAAAAGTAAATTTCAGGGTACCTCGGAGGGCTGTGGTGCAGCCCTCTAAAGGCATGAAATTTTCTTTAATGGCTAACATAATGAGAAGTGTTTGATGCAGGTTACTGACTTGTACCCTTTGAAGACCCAACAGAAGCCAAATTTGACCTTATTTGAACACACTGTTGGGTAGAGAGAGATTTGCCTCGAGAAATCACAAGGATCTTAGCTGCAACCAGAATGGTTTGGGAACAAAGAGAGTCGTAATCGTGTAGAAAAAAATCTTCTATATTGTTGTAGAACCACCAAACCACTCAACTAAAGATGATGAAGGCAAATGAGCTTGTCACCCACCAATTCACCAAAGACTACAATGAACAAGGATGATGAAAGTAGATGAACTCATTATCCACAAATTCACCTTACTAACTAGTTTTGGCTTAATAATTGTCGTGTCAAATCTTCAAACTCAATCGTTGAATCTTCTACACTGCCGCGGAATTGCTCCCTGTCACTACAAAAAAATGATAGAAAAAATGACTGGAAAGCAGTCATTGTGGACACAAATCACACAATGATTGCAATAAGACTTAGGGCCTCGGAGTCGTTGTGAACAAGTCGTTGAGGACAACGGCTGCAATCTATTATCACATCCAAGTTAGAAACGGATGAAGTGATAAAGAAAGTTGGGCTTAAGGAAATGTCTGTAAAGCTGCCATGTGGAAACCGGACCCCTAAAACATCTGATGTGGACATCCACGTGGCCAGTCGTTTTTTAGTCATTTTGAAGTTATGACTGACCCATGATGATTTGACGTAGACAGCCACGTAGGAAGTTGTTTTTGAATCATTGAAAAGTCATTTTACAATTATTTTGCAAGTCAATTTGCAATCATTGCTATTGACGTCTCTAGTCATTTTTGAGTCATTTTAAAGTTAACATGACATCTGCAGAAAAAAATGTGGGGCCCATTATTTGGGGAGTAGCCATTATGTAATTCATTCAAAGTTTCACAACAATACACCATATACAATACATCATATACCATGTACAATACACCATATACCATACATTGTAGTTGACATGTGTCACATAGCTTTCAAAGCCACTTAGTGTGTGAGTATGAAGAAATGAAATGACAAGCCTTTTATACAAGTGGGATGGTAGGAGACAAGACAAACCATATGGGATATGTAAAATGCAGGAATTGTGTTATAAATAATATTTCAAATTTCATTTAAGTATGGTAGATTAATTTTTTTCAAAGACCTTTGAACTAAAAAAAGTTCAAAAATCAACCTCACTTTCATCTAAAAATCCATTTTATATTTTGAGCCTCAAATAAAAAATTGTGGACAATTTGTGAAAGGGGTTAGAAAAGATATTTTCTTTTGACATTTTCTAACATCCTCTGAAATTTGTCTTGCCTTTTTGTATATGAACCATGATGAACATGTGTTATAAATGCAGCAAAAGTGTGATGAAAGGTACGCAGATGTTAAAAAATTGCACAATGCATTACAATATACAAAGCACTGAAGCAGTAGTTGATCAGCTGCATAGTAATCCAAGATGTTTCAACTCATTCTGCAGTCTCAAGAAGTCATTTTGTAGTCGCGGGAAGTCGTTTTGGAATTGCAAGAAGTCACTCTGCAGTCGCAAGAAGTCATTTTGTAGTCGCAGGAAGTCATTCTATTGAAGGTGAGAAATTCAATTTGTGACACTATGTCATATTAGTGAACACTGAAGGTTTTGAAAAATGCACAAATGATACCAAATTGTCACAAACCTTTCATGGCCTGCAACTAAAATTAAATCTGTAAAACCCAACTTCAACGGCACCAGAGAAGCAACGTTGTTGTTCATGTAAGAGGGGAACGGCACTAACAATTGCTTTTAGGACTATGAAAACACCTTCCAACCTTTGCGTAGGGACCTTAGGAATGTCTATTTTGAATCATATGAAATGTCTAGAAATATTGCAAAGTTAGCAACACAAATGGACCAAAATCATAGTTGTTGTTCTAGTAGAAGTGTAAATGAATCTTAAAGTAGACCTCCACGAAGAAAACAATAGATCCCAACAAAACAAAAAAGCCATTGGGAATGCATAATTTATAAGAAAAGAAAAGAATAATTTTTTCTTTTTAAAGAAGGTCGAAGAAATAAACTTAAGAAGATAAACAAAGAATAGAAAAAAGAAAGTTAAAAAAGAAAGTTAGAAATGAAGAAGAGAAGAGAAAAGGAAAAAAATGAATAACAAAAAAAATTACAAGGATTACAAAATAGGAAAAAAATCTTAAGGACTGAAAACTATTAAAAAGAAAAAAATAATTCTATTTGTTTCTATAAAAAAATCTAAGAAATAACAACAAATGAAATTGATAAGAGAAAAATAAAAAATCAACAAGATCTAAAACGGGAAAAGGTAGAAAAAGAGATGAAAAGATTAAAATAAATTTTAAAAAGAGAATAAAAAAGAAATAAAAAAGAAAACAACAAATGAAAAGTCATAGAAGTTCACCACCCACTTTACTTTGTCAGACTACTCACGGATTGTAGTCAAAGCTTCACAAAAGGTACGTGCTAGTAATCGTGCAGTCGTTTTGTAGTCACTCTGTAGTCACTCTTCAGTCACTTGAAGTTGTAATGTATGATTGTGGTCCACTTCTCATCAACTGGGTCTCCACGTGTCCACCTCTTGATTATCACATCAGGAAGACGTCGACGCTGCAAACGGAAAGTGCCGGATGAAACTAAATGGCGGTTATTTCCTCATCTCCTAGTTGCATAGGTGACTCTGAAACAACTCAGACACTGTAGACCAAACTGCGCTGGTGCAATTAGGTAGTCCTAGTCGTTTTTTAGTCATTGTGGACACTCAATCGTTCTTCTCTAGTTGCATATTTGTCCTTTTTCTTATAGTGCGTTGGCCTATCCTGTATGGTTCTATATTGGTTCAAGGGTCAAGGTAGGGATAAAAAAACCACGGGATACGAGACGGGTACAATGGGACGACAGACACAAGCTGCCGTCCGAATGATGGGATCATAAAATTCAAATTCACGGTTTGTTGTCCAAAACTCCACACCGTGATAACAGAGGAAGTTTCAACTATGTGGGTGATCAATCCCACTTTGTTGCTATGACAATAGATGGGATTGACTCATGGTTTAACCCAGACTACCCTCAACGATGTTTACAAAACATAAATGAAATAAATGACAACAAGCCTCCAAAGCAGGCTAGTAATAACAAAGCCACATTCCACACATACATAAAAAAGAAACCAAAATATTTCTCTTCAAATCTTCATGTCTTCAAGTCTTTTTGTTTTAAGAAAAACAATAGGCAAACTCAAAACAACAAATCCTACAATGGTTGCGACCTTGTATCTAGTGCCACATGCGGCTTACAATTTCAAATATTCAATATAATAGCATTTTGGAAAGCCCTGTTAACAATCTAACATCCCTTCAAATTTCAACTCATTCTAAACTATGTCCAAAAGTTATAGTCATTCAAAGTTTGGGTCTCCAATTTTAAGAGAGCATCCAACCTCTCAACTTCTATACATCATAACTCTTTCAATAAACCTCCAAATAACTTGAGTGATAGCAACTTAGAGAATTAATACAAGAATATATCACTTCTAGAATTTCCGAAAGAAACTCTTAAACTGACCAAAAGCTATAGCTCCTCAAAGTTTTGGCTTTGTTCCTACAAAAGGAAGCCAACCTCCAGACCTTTATACCTCCATATCTTCCTCTTTAAAGCTCCAAATCTCAAATTCAATAAGTTTTTAGAAAGCTCAGACAAAGGCAAATACACACTTTAAATATTGTTACAAAATGATAGATTGAATATTAGCTATGGCTTGTTGAAGTCTCCACCTTTTTTCATAAATGGCTTTGGATCTTCACAAATTCAAGCACTCATAACATTTGCATCCAATCTCCAAATCAAATATAAAAATTCATTTTGGAAAGATATTTTCACAAGCAAAAACTCCTCCAAATTTCATTCCAAAATTCTTCAAATATTACACATCATTGCTCTTCAAAACACTCCCCTCAAAAACCAACAATGAGGAAGAAGATGAAAGTGATCACCACCTTATCTCCCACCTCAATCGCTCAAGTTAAGTAGACTACCACCCATGCTTTCATAACATGACTGTCCTAACACCCATTGGCCATCATAATTGACTACACAATTAACTCCCTATCTTTTTCTTAAAGATAAATCACCTCAAAGTTAAACTAGAAGGTAAACTATTTTTACCTTTTTCTTCTATAACTTCACATACACAAAATAAAATTAGAAACTAACTCTAAGTATAAAAAATAAGATCTAACATATGTCTAATAAAGGTAAAAAATAGAATTCCAAGAAAAATATCACTCTGTCTTCCGGTTGCAGTTCTTCATCTTGAGGCTCAGAAAAAATCCTCCAATTTGATATACTAAAATCCAAAGCAAAAACAAAAATTAAATTCTACAACCATATAATTCTATAAATCAAATCATATCAAAATAGCATAGAAATAAATATATATGTAATGTACGCATTTGCAATGCGACAATGCGGTTGAGAGAAATTCACCTTATCTGGTCGGTGTGAGTCTCCTACATTAGGGTTGACGAGACGCTACGTCCCAAGCAAAATTACATCCATTTTTGGGACGTTCGGACGTCCAGACGTTTCGTCCGCTGTCGGATAATTTTAACGGGTGGACAGCTTACTATAGCGGACGGCAATATACAATCACCCTGTCTACCTCAACTACTCCGTCCGATGGTCTGTCCGCCGTGACCAACACCTTGACCAATGCACCAAACGGACCCGACTGACGGTCCGACTGCCCTATCCGCCGTCCGCCCGCCTTATCTGACGCCCCATCCGCCGTCTGTCCGCTGGTGTATATTTTATTATATACCATTAGAAAGGTATTATCAAGAGCTTTCCAATGGTATATTATGCATCCGATTTGGCCAAAAACTCCGGCGGTGGGACCCTTCCAAAGATTGGGGTCTGCCAAGCTGTCCGCCAGTATGTAGTCCGCCTAGCCGCCCAACTATCCGTTCGCCTGTTTGCCCGTTCGTCTACTATTATGTGCTTTATAGTATACCACTGGAAAGGTATTGTCAAGAGCTTTCCAATGGTATATATAGTGCATCTGATTTGGCCAAAAAGTTTAACCGTGGGACCCTTCCAAAGATTGGGATCCGCCCAGCCGTCCACCAATATGTAGTCCGCCCAGCCGTCCGACTATCTGCCTGTCTGTTGTCCTTCCATTGTTGTATACTTTATAATATACCATTAAAAAGGTATTTTTGAGAGCTTTCCAATGGTATATCATGCGTCCAATTTGGTCAAAAACTCCGACAGTGGGACCCTTTCAAAGATTGGAGTCTATTAGTCGTCCGCCAGCCGTCCGTCCCTTCCACCCCGTCCGCTCAACAACTACTTGCTTGTCCACCTAGCCGTCCGCTTCTACTAAAACATTGGATTCTAAAAAGTATATATTTGCTTCCAAAGATTACTATTCAATGCTACAAGCATCCAATGCAACATTAACCCCTAAAAGACCAAGGTGATTTTCCTATCAGAAACCACTCAAAATTGTCATTTCAATTGCAAAGAAGAAAGAGCTTTAAGAGTTGTTTTTTCTTGCATATTCAACTGTAAGATCTTATACTTAACTAGTATATGAACATGTAGAAGAAATTGCAGAAACTTTCACCATGTAGATTGCAAGATATATGCATTTAAAGTGAAGAATACAAGTTTTTTTGCACCTTGCTTGACTAGATTTTTTGGCTTTGAGTCTTTTTAGTTCAAATTTTTGCACTATGGACTTTGATTTTCTAATTTTTTATGTTAAGCAATTGAGTCAGGAATCTCTTAAAAAAATTTAGGATAAAAAGCACTTAATTGTCACTCATTAAAAAATTGTTGAGTAGAAGTGGGTTCAAGATTGATGAAATAACTAAATAGTTAATAGCTTTTTGATGGAATTGAATCACAATAATCCCAACGCTGAGATTGTTCTAGCAAGAAAATCTAACCTTGTCTAAGAATTTTTTTGAAAAATTCTGAAATTGCATTGAAAAACAAATTCTACAAGTTATTTTTTCAAGAAAATGCTTAAATTGCCCAAAAAACTAAGATTGTCCATAACTTTCTCATTACTAGTCCAAATTGAATGAAAAAGCTTCACATGTAGACAAAAATATAATCTTTGAGAAAAAATTTGGATAAAACTTAGTTTGACTTTCTGTGATTTTTTTTGTGCTGCCTGTCGAACTCCAATTTTGCTTATTGTGCCATAACTTTTTCTCTCAGGCATCAATTAAATTAAAAAATATATATTCACAAAGCTCTTGCAAAAATACACAACCTCAAAAAATCCCCAAAAAATATTATTAAAAATTGAGATAGTAGGAACCTACCTGGACCCGAATTGTCCTCCAAGGGGACAAATGGTCCTTTAGGGGTTAATGTATGCAAGAAAGGGTCATTGAATTTATTTTTCAACAAATTAAAACCTACACAAAATAGTGAAATTAGATTGCCTTGTTAATTAGGTTGCCTTATCTGAGATAATTTACCTCATTGATCAATGCTTGTTCCACATAGAGGTGCATGCCACTCTCTGAACTAAATCTTGAAATGGTGCACAAATCTATGCCATACACATGGCTTTAAATTGAATGCATCATTGCATAAAAGCTGTGAATATTTCTATAGCATGGATTGTCAAGAAATTGGTATGGGACAACCTAATTTCACTATTTTGTGTACAATCTAAATCCTATATCCTAAATTCTATACCCTAAATCCTATATCCTAAAACCAAAATTTTAAATCTTACATTAGTGACCAAAAACATTGGTGCAATGTGCGGAATATATTTGACCTCCAATCCTTTTTAAATGTCATGATCAAAATATACTACATATAAACCTCACAAATTTATTCATTTATGTTTTCAATGTGGTCTTTGTTTTCTTTATCAATTATTATGTGCCAAAGTACAATGTGGAACATGCAACTATAACTTCAAGTGTTCCTTTAAGTTTTATTGTAAAATACATTGATAGTTTGAAACACCAAGGTATACATAGTACAAGCAATTGTATTAACTTATTATTCTATTAGAAGATGCTACTAAAATGCTTTAAGCACTTCAATGAAATTTAATGTAGTTTAATGTAGCTCAAAATGAAATATTGCATTCACATGACAAAAAAATAATTAATGTTATTTTCCTATACCCTTTATATATATTTGCATCCTAATTTACAAACCATCAACAATGTATCCCATACCAAAAATATTGGTGCTTTGGTAGTCAAGAAGGTGATTGATCTCAAATATGATGACCCCTCATATACGACAATTATGGACCTCATTTATGTGCTTCTACATCATAACTGATATCATTAATTTATATTGTTGTAATATGCAAATGCAAAAGTGTGAAACGTGCAATCCTAATTTGAAGAGGATTTGAATTTAGGCCTTGAGGTGCATGCCAAATTCAAGGGATTAGTATTATTATATTACAACTATACAAGCAAGTTTATAATTTTCTTAGATGGTGTTATATTGGAGAAATGAATAATCACCCATATCCACGTGAGCTTGTTAATCTTTTCAAGACCAAACATGTATATTATGTAATATTCATTGCTTTTTCAAAACAATTGCGTTTTAGAGCTTCGAAGGGAAATATGGATTTCATTGGAGTAAATCAATAGATTTTCATTGAACAAAGAAAAATGCTTACATGCTTGTGATCTAAATATGATGGCATTGAATATCATTTAAATAAATAATCAATACTTGTATTTTAAAATATGTTATTATAGTGAATCTTATGAATCTATTCAAAGTTCTGGATAGAACATTAGATTTATAATAAAGACTCTTAGAAATATTGGGTGATTCTTGGTTCTAAACTAGTTTACAACTTTTTTGATTGTGAATCATTCTAAGAATCAAGGGTGGGTATGCCGGCCATATATTACCCACCACAATAAAAGACTCACTCTACCTTAGGCAATGAATATGCATTGTGGATTTTTTCAAAATTTTACGACATATGTTTTTAACCTGTATTAATGTCATCACACCTAATTTTACACAATATCACTTTGTAATATACATACTTTAAAACTAACAATTGTACTTTACTAATTACAAGTAGATATAATCTCAAAAAATAGTTTTATTAACTTCACAAGAAAATTTCAATACTACTATAAATATCAACTAATATGACCAAAGGCATAGCATAAAGAGAATTATAAATGTATGCCACAAATTTATAAATTAAGAAATGTGGTAACAGTAAGAAATTGTGTATATTCAAATCGTTTTATAGGAAGTTACATAATCAATCTACAATCTTGGAGATTACAATATTGATTGAATTGAAAGAAGGAAAACTATATGGTTAGATTTTTAGTAATATTTACTAATCAAGCATACTAAGACTTTAATAATACAATTGCAAGCAAGCCACTTGTGTTTTTTGAATAATGACCAATTCGATCTTTTTAGGTGAAGATAAGAACTATAAGAGTGTTGAAGATTACAAGAATTAAAATAATGGCTAGCACCCAATCTTTGAAGTGGTCCCCTTGCTGAAGTTTTTGTCCAAATTGGACGCATGATATACCATTGGAAAGCTCTCAATGATACCTTTCTAATTGTATATTATGAAGCATACAATAGCAGTCGGACGGCTAGGCAGACAGGTAGATAGGTGGACGGCTTAATGGACCCCAATCTTTGGAAGGGTCCCACCGTCAAAGTTTTGGCCAAATCGGACGCATAATATACCATTGGAAAGCTCTTGACAACACCTTTCTAATGGTATATTATGAAGCACATAATAGCGGACAAACGAGCAGACAGGCGGACGGCTAGTCGGACGGTTGGGCAGACTACATACTGGCAGACGGCTTGGCGGACCCCAATCTCTGGAATGGTCCCACCGTCAGAGTTTTTGGCCAAATCAGACGCGTAACATACCATTGGAAAGCTCTTGACAATAATTTTTCAATGGTATATTATAAAATATATATTAGCGGACAAATGGCGGACGGCCTGGCGGACGAACGATTGACGGGGTGTCGGTTAAGGTGGACGGGACGGTCGGACTGTTGGTCGGGTCAAATGGAATGGCGGTCGGGCATTGATCAAGGCGGACGGGGCGTTGATTGGGGGCGGACAACCGGGACTGACGAGCCGGGTGGCCGCTAGTGATGCGCAAAATTTATTGTTCACTTGGTAAATATAAAATTCAGATGTTACGGGACGTCTGAGGGGTAGCGGATGCTAGACGTTGGACATTTGGACGCAGCCTCAAACACCTCGACGTTCGGATAGCCCTGTCCTACATCGCCAATGGGCACGTCCAACTTTTTCTTTGTGCTTCCAAGAATCTCCTCGTCTTTTAGATGTGGTACTTGAGTTTCCACATCTTCCAACCCAGGAAGTATATTAAAGGCTTCTGCAATTTTTTTGGGATCTCCGCTTTGTCTAGCCGCTCTGAACCTTAATTCCCCCTTTGATGGAGCAGACCAGACAAATTCCCTCTCAAGTACACATGATAATTTGTCATTTGCATCCATGCCCAGATACTATCGTCACAAGTGGCATCAAACAAATTATTTCCTCGGTTCCCAGACATTTGAAGCCATTTGTTATGAACTATTTTTGACAAATTGCACAAAGGCATGTCTGTCATTTCCTCCAAACCCAAACCCTGAAAAATCAATCCAAAGAGAACATCAATTACCATATAAAATTCTGCTTGTCTAAACCAACAATAACCCTGAACATTTATGAATGCTAAAGCACACGTGAAATAATAAAAATATAGAAGACATTCACTACTATATTAATGAAGATTTTTGGCAAAAGGGGCCAATATCCAACCACCTTCATTGCCATTTCTACAAAAATAAATTTGCTTCGTAGTACCAAGAAGAGGAGGTCCACCTGGTACTACAAAACCTTTAGTCGGATCTGACTAATGGCTAAGTGGTACCAGCTTGACCTTCTCTTTTTGGTACCCTTCACTGAATTTTCCAGATTCTTTTAGAAATTCAACTAAAAAAATTGAATTAGAAATTTCTCTACATCAAATGAAAAATGCAATCATGCAATTAGTAATTCAATTTTGTAATTTGACAAAGCACATTTACCAATTTATAAAACAACTACACATTTTCAAAATTCAAGACCACTTACCATTTGCATGAAGCCACCCCACTGTCAATAGCAAAATGCCAAAATGCCAGCCAATGGTCCAAGTGATGAAGTGCTTCTTGATTTGCAGCCCCCATTCACAACCACCACAACTGAATCGCAAGATAATGTGTCTCCGCAGGGTCAATAGTCTCCGAATCTTTATACTACTTGTGATTGAACTACTTCTCTTCAAAGACATACAAAAAAGCACATCAAAGAAGCATTCCAGCATCTTGATGTTTTATTGAACATCATTGTTGACATAAAAACATGGGTTGTTTTATTTAATGTCCACAAAAATGCATTCCAAAAAATTGTAAAAACATCCCAAAAAACATGGGTTTCTTATAGTGATAGATGACTCTACAAACTTGAAGTAGACATGGAGGAGGTGACTAAATACTCTAGCAAAACCTCCTTCCTCAACCGGAAAAACAAGCGGCACCTTATGACCATCAATTCTAACTCAAGCCATATGGGTAACACGCGTATGTAATATTACAAAAGAGTGCATACAATAGAATGTATGGAAAGACGGAGAACTGACCATTTTGAAGTATATGAAGCATAGTCACCATCAATAATGCACAACATAGACAAGATTGAATTTAGTAGTCGAACATAGAAAAGGAGTGACAGAATTTGTTGGGGAGCTGCCATTCACTTTTTCATGAGCATTGTCCTTTATAGAAGTAATGATTGCAAATAGGCATCGTTGTTAGAGGCATCGGTGATTAATAAACCTAACAGACTGGCGCAGTATAGCAATTTGAATAATATATCTTTATAGTGTTGCAGCAGTCCCTAAAGTCTAGGTGTCAGAGCCATTTACAGCTGTACACCAACTATCCTCTTCATACTGACAAAGCACTTAAGAACCTCCCACGTAGCTGTCAAGCCATTTACAATTGTACACCAACCATCCTCTTCCTACTGACAGAGCACTTAAGAACCTTCCACGCGGCTGTCAATGCTCATTTATACTTCTGACATTGTCGTTCTAAATGTTGTGACATTAAAGCCAACTAGCCAAGTGGTTTTGAGTTTCCTGTGCTTAAATACAAGGCTGTGCTTCAAGCAAGAGCCATTCTCATTTCTTCAAGTGCAAACACCTTTTATAATTGAGAGCAATAGGATTTACGTACTCAATTCTGAACTCATGCATGTAGAAAACTGCTGCGCGCTGAATTCTTATCTCCAGTACAAAGAGAAGAAGAAGAGGTGTAGTTGTTTGTTCTTTTCATCTCCGAAGGCGCTTAAGAGTCCTAGAATGAATAGAGGGAAGAAAGTAATGTCAAAGACAGGTCAGTCCACAGAGGGACACTTGCGCAAAACTCTACGCTTTGGATCTAGAGGGAAGGGCGACAATGACGACTGCAGAGAGTCATGACGTGAATGCCTTGCGAGAGATGCCTGAGGATACCAATGGCAACAAGAACGATACTCTACACAAAGTCATTCCAACTGTACGTTTCAATGCAACACCTTTTGTTTTTCCAATCATTTAAATTTCACTATAGTTGTTAGAAGTCTAGGGAAAACATACAGATTTGGTTCAATGTGTATTTTTTATTCTCATTTGTTATTTTTTGTTGTCAGGATAAATATATGCACATTTTGAAAGCGCTTGATATGTCAAGTTACTTGCATGACACATTTTTTAAATATTCAGTAGACTTTTTTGCCCTTATAGACTCCTACTTTTTTATTATATTGAGATATCATTCAAAGGTTTCTTATAGTGTGATGTGTATAATGAAGGATAACTTATTCCTAGATGCTTATCCTAAATTTGAATTTAAATATCCCATTCAGTCTTTCATGTATATATTAGTGAAGTTCTAAGTTCACTGTAAATATCCTAGTGTATTGTATGCCTCAAATAATTAATGCTTTTTAAGTATACGGAGGAGACATTGGAAGTTTGGGACTACTGTTTGCATTATAGAAGCATAATTCTATGATATAATTCAGTTCTAAAAGCTTTGTAGACGTATTTTAATAACAACTAACTCTCTATAATATGAAATGCTCTCTAAGTGTATGTAGTTCAAGAGGCTCATTGTATGTATGCATATAGAATGTAAGAAATTACTATTATGATGTATCATTGTCTCAAGATGAATTTTTTCTCTTAGAAATTCTAAAGACCACATGAATTTAGGATGGATGAAAGTTTACCATTTAAAGTTAAACCCTAAACCCTAAACCCATTAATTGAAGGCCTAATTAACTAGCATGGGTGCAAATAGCTTCATCACTTCTCATTTTTTGTGTTAATATTTATATATAAAATGTATCATAACAAGAGTAGCCAAGATTCTCTCAATTTAGATACATTGAAAATTGAAAATAAAAACATCAATTTTAATTTATCGAGTGAATTTCAAGTTCATCTTTCTAAAACTTTGTGACACTCTTTCTTCTACCCCTTCATGGATTTATGATCAAATTTATTGAAGTGTGGGAAGTTTAAGGTCACCTTAGTAGTACAAACTCTCTCTCAAAATTTTATAATAAATTTGGAAATTCAATATCTCACTCTTTAAAGACTCTAAAATAATTTCAATTGTTCTATGGAATAAGCTTTATGAGCTACTAATATGTTTCTTAATCCTTCAATCTATTCATTTTATATTTCAAGCAAATAAGAAGGGTCATGAGGTATCGTTTTAAATTGTCCATCATTTAGTTTATTGAAGTACTCTATACCAATGATTGTGTATCTTTTTTTTGGTATGTGAATGTGGCTACAAAACTAAAATGCAATTGAAGTATTTATCTAAGAATATGAACCATCAGTATATTTGTGAACCTTACCTTAAAAAAATATTTTGGGAATCAAAATTGTCCAAATTCTTTCCTTCAGACCACAAGAATTTTGGAATGTCTGGAATTCCTTGCCTTTAATGCTGTCAATTCAAATTAAAGTAGGTGCTTCTAAAGCACCTAGACATAATATCTTCTTAGAAATTTCAGACCGTGCCAGACCACACCAGTTGTACTCCTATAGGTGTCTATACTTGAATTTTTTTTTAGTGAAAACCTGATGCTATGTACACAGATCCAACCATACAAACTAAACCTCAAACTGGACCTCAACACTCCTAAAAAAATTCAGCCGTTGATTCTCTAGTTCAATGAAGTTTTGTAAATAAAAACACGGCATCATTTCCAGAGAAATGCCAGCTTCAAGTGGGGTTTTGTAAGGGCGGGGCCTTCTAAGTCTCCCAAATTCTCTAATTAGCGTCCAACCTCCACTAAGAAATTAAAGCTCTTGTCATACAGTAGCATGTCAACTTGAAAAAATGGCAAAAAATGCAATACCCCAACAAACACTTAATAGAAGGCAAATGTGCTCGTAATGGAAGATGGATTTTCTCATTTTTTTTTTTTGGACCCAAGCTTAGTTGACTTTGAGCTCAACTTACCTGACGGCCGAGATTCCAGCTCCTGAGCTGCTGCCTGAAAAAAGTGGCAGTGGCATCCATGAATCGGCGTTCTTGACGCGACTTGGCTTTGCACTAGCTCAGTTGATCTTGCATCTCCCGTTCTTCTCGCACTCCACCTATTCTCATTTATTTGTGCATGCGCTGGTCTTTAATCTTCCGCTTCCATCGCACTCTCTGCCCTCCTCTCTGTGCATGCGGCTCTCCACTCTCCAGCAACTACTGGTGATTCTCACAAGTTTGATTTCTTGCTGTTGGTTTCGCAGCATGAAACAATGACAACCAGAACAACCAGATCACATTCTCAGAGGAGGGAGAAATGCAAGCAAGTCAAGGCATTGGAAATCTTTGCTACAAACCCAAGCAGGTCAATTATTCATTTTGTCTTTGTTTTTTTGTTCAAAATGCTTCCGGTATAGTGTTCCGATTTTGAAATGAACAGCAAGTTCATGTTGGTGCGATTCCACGGTGGTCCAATTTCTTGACATTCATTTGATTTCTTGATAGTGGTCCAATTTCAAAATAAACAACAAATTCTAGTTGTTGACGATTCAATTTGGTGTTGCTCGCAAGTGTCGATGAGATTATTCTCATTGCCGCTGCAATCCTTTTTGTCTGGTTCTCATCACTGCAGCAATCCTTTTTGGCTGCTCTTGGCCCATATTAGGGGGGTCTAGCTTAGAGTAGCTAGACCATAGTCGGATTTGACTAGGATCTGGCTGCTCTCAACTAGACCTCCAAAAAATGGGCCAAGAGTAGCCCCAAACACAGAAGAAATCCAAACCTACGAACAATTTGTCCAAACCAGCTTGTAATTTGCCCAAACTAGCTTGTAAGCTTCTCGTTTTCCTCAACTAGCTTGTGATTTGCCCAAACCAGCTTGCGAGCTTATTGTTTTCCTTGCAGGTTTTTTGTATCCACCGAACTACGGTGACAAGCTGGTGTCCCTCAGCTGGATCCATTTGGGCCCTTTTTTGGGGGGTCCAGTTGAATGCAGCCAAACCCTAGTCGGATCCGACTAAGGTTTGGTTGCTCTCAACTGGACCCCCCCCAAAAAAAATGGGCTCAAATGGGTTCAGCTGAGAGATACCATGCAATGCGTCCAGCTCATTTTCCTTGACAAGCCACAAGCAAATCGCAGAGAGTGAGAGTCACCATTAGTTGTGTCTTGTTGCGGAATTCATGTTCATTGTGGTGGATTTAGAGGTATTTATACAAAAATAGAAACCAACCCCGTCGATTTTCTGGAAGAAATTCGAATTAGGAGATGGTTCAAGTTCGAGTTGCAAGATGATAGGCACCCGTTTCTGTCAGGTAAGAATACCAAACTACCAAGCTTGTCACATTGTTTCACTGAATATTAAGCTTATCAAATTGTCTCCCAAACATCAAGCTAAATTGTTGCTGGAACTCAAGTGTTGAGAAGGTCAATCATTGGATTTAATGTGAAGTCATTCTTGAGAATTTAGGATGTCCCGATTCTGTCATCCACTTGTCAGTCCCTTAATTTCTCTTTGGTATGATAAAAAGCCTTGTTGGCTTTTGAAGAAGCTCTTTGTCACGAGAGTGCAGTAGCAATTGTGGCCTCGTCAAAAAAATCTCACAGCCAAATGGTGATAATAGTAGTACACAGTCTCTTGTTTGACTTACAATGAGACTTTGCAATTTAATTCTCATGCATTGTCGATATCAGCGCAAATCGAGTTTGGATTGTCAGAGTGAATTCATGTTCTCGTCCATCGCAACACTCTTTTCTTATTGTGTGCTTTCTATATGAGAATAAGTCTTACGCTATGCCATTGGTCCGTAGGGAGGAGGGGTCTTAAAGCACCACAAAATATACCTAAAATAAGGGACAAATTTTACACCACTTTATATGCAATGTGCATTTTGAAAGTATATACGTAGAACAGACATCTTGGTAACAAAGATTGTCAATGCAGGAAATTACCAGATTGTAAGTCAAACAAGAGCTTTGAAGATTATAACATGATAATAATTAACTATGGGTTTAGGTTTCTTGGTTTAGGGTTAGGAATGTTTTCTAAATAACACTTCTTCATTATATTCAAAAATCTCCTTAGATTACATTTGACGTCTTTGTTATTGTCACTAATTTCAATGCCGCGACTTATTCATGTGGATCAAACGCCAGGATTCATTCTTGTATATCAGCCGCCACAATTTATTGATTTCATTTGAATACATCTGATCTATTGACAAACGCTTATTCTTAAAATGCAGGAAAAAACACGTCGAGGAGTTAAGGGTGACACTTCAGCCTCCACAATTCAAGAAAAGATTGTTGCAGCTGTTGATTTGGATGGTCCTTCACAGACTATGACTTTGGCACCTACAAACCTTCTTATTTCCAGCAACAACTCCAAAGATGAAGAGCATGATGTTGAATTGGTAAGCTTTAGCAACATCATGGATGTTGCTGATCATGCAACAGATGAGTTTGAGAAGGAGCTTGTAGCAAGCCTTTTCTCAGATCGTTTGCGCTTCCGAAAAGGGAGGTAGCTAGTTTTTTCTTCTGAGAGCTTGGACATCGAGTACACCTCCGACTCTTCGAGGAGGAGTCTTTCACAACTGTAGCAAGTCCTTGTTTCCAAGAGACTGGTGATAATGCAACTAGCACTCCAGGATACGGGCCCAGAGTGGTGTTACTCCACTACAGCTCAGATGAGGATGAGAATGTTGATGTTGATGACTTTGGCATTAGGTTTATATCATATGAGAGTTTTTAGAATATTTCTAGCTTGTTGAAGCCCAAAGAGAGTAGTTTTCATACTCTAAACACGTTTTCTTTATCTATTATTATATTTTGGTCCATTCACTGTAAAACTTTTCATAAATAATCTATTATTATTTTTGAAACATGTATTCATTTCAAGGTTCAAATGCTTCCAATTTTCAAATTCATTGGATTCATTATTGTAGATGGAGTCCCCAATCAACAAGACTCAGGATGAGAGGATTATAAAGACTCCAATGACGGATGACTTGACATAGCCCAAAATTGTTGATGAAGTAGAAGGAGACTCTAGGAAAGAGGATGTCATTGGAGACGAGGAAAAGGAGCTTCTTGAGGATGAGCTCCGCTGTCTGCAGAAGGCTGACTCAGTGGCATCACTTGCATCTTTGCGGAGGAAGCCTGAAAAGCTTTTTCAATTTTCTATCCCTTTGTGTAGGTTGGTCGCGATGCCGATGCTTTGACCAATGTTGTCATCTGACGAAAAAGCTTGAGCAAGAGTTTTATCACAAATATATACTAGGATCATCGGCGTTCTATGTTTCAACCATGAACGAGGCAAGTGAAAGCATGGACTTCACAAATGAGGAAATTAGCACTTGGGATTTGCCATGGAAAAAAGTGAACGACGAGTTCATGAAGTATGTGAATTCACATGCACCGTTGTATTTCTTAAGGAAGGCAAAGTTCTCTGTATGTGATGGTAACCATCGTCTGCAGGTATGGATGAATTACATTTCAAGATTGTATTTGACGGACGAGGCATGGCACATAGCCGTGGATTGCATAGTTCTTGATACAAAAGGCAAAGTGGAGTTTGTCATGCAGGTCATGCATGACATAAAAAAGGAAGTTGGTTTTCCTAAGATTGAGGCACTGATCAATTTTTTCTACATTTTAAAGTGTTGGACACAATTGAGTTTATTGTTGGAAATACAAGTCGACTGAGAGCTCGCATGTCAAGACAAACTTGGTCGACATGTTGCACAGGGTACAAAAGTACGGCCTATTACCATTGAAGAAGTTTGTAGAGATATTGAGGCCGTCAAAGTTGAAGAAGTGTATGGCACCAAGTACTAGGAAAACGTGGTACTCAATGCCTACTGATTTTTTCATAGCATTTATGTTTTGGGTAAGATTTTGATTCAGTAATTTTTAATTTCGGATTTTATTTTAATATATAGTATATTTTGACTACTTATATATGAATTTTATTAATATGCCCTAGTTGATGGCAGTAAGAGATTTCAATTGCGACGGATGCGGCATGACAAAAATACACTAAAACAATTCCAGCAGATGATAGAAACAAGATCGACATTGCAAATTCCATGAGATTGGGAACAAAGGAGAAGGCAAATAAGTTGTATATGAAATGATGAAGTTAGTTGCGGTGGCAAATCCTGCAAACGGTCCAGAGTTTTTGGAAGAAGTGGGTCTCTTTTCTATGTAAGACTTTGCTTTCATTCTTGTATGTGAAGGCAAATGTTTGTATGAACTAAATTCAATGTTGTTTTAAAGGTTTAGAAGTACTGGAGTAATAATGAAGTCGCCAAAATGACTCTAGAGAAGTTGCAGCTTGTTGCTACTTGCAACACCACTCCCTATCAAAAAGCAAAGTTCTTGAAGTGATGGAACTATTTGTTGCAAACTTGTGAGGCTAGAAAGTTCCCTGCAAAGTCTATTTCCGAGATACACCTTGGTCCTTTTTTGAATATATGCGTTTGGTACTTTGGTATGCTAGGGTAAGTGAATATGCAATTTTTTTTTGGAATATTTAATTATGTACATTCACTACACTTTCATTGTTTTGGATTGAAGCAATTCACATTGTAGTTTAAAAATCTTATTTTGCAATTTTCCTTGAAAATTGAGAATGCAACTGTGGAGTATTTCAAGGGCATTGTTAGGGATAATAACATCCCTATCAATATGTAGGTTCCACAGAGACCTGAGAAGCTAGCGGATTACATAATGGGATGGAGGCTCAAGGTTTTGGAGCAGGGATTTATGGCGCATTTGAAGGGAGCAAACTATTTCAAAAAGGGTGACAATTTCATGGCTTTTGAAGGCTCCAGCCATGCAGTTCAAAGGATTCTATTTTGGTATGTTTATCCATGTTTTCAATTTGAATTTTGTTTTACTGTTCAAGATTCAAACTCTTCATTGCTAATTATAAACTGTAGGCAAAAGTGTGAGTGCATTAAAAAACAGATTGAAACGATGAGGGGTATCAAAAGCTGAGGGTCTAGTTGATATTTCTAAAACCTTAGTCGGATCCAACTAAGGTTTTGAAGGTAATAGCTACACCCCCAACTTTTGGTATAGAAAGTGTTTCAAGTTGTTTTTTGGTCTTTTTTCTTTTTTTTCCTTCTAATCTTTAGAAGTCTCGAAATTTTTTTAATACAAGTGTTATAATTTGATATAAAATTCCTCTTTCTTTTACTTGTAATTGTGGTTTTTTGTATTACATTTTGTAATGGAATTGTAGATTTTCATTTCTATTTGAATTTTGAACTTGTAAATTATTTGTCATCTTGATTTGTCTCCAAGTATTTCAAATTGGAGCTTCTTCCAAAAGGTGCGGTTGCTCAAGGGGATCTTCTTCTTTTCTTGGCATCTTAGCTTGATCATAGTACAGGAGAGTGTATAATCTAAGCGGTGGAGGGTGGTATTTGGACTGCCACTTCATCTTCATGCTTCCATCAGAAATGGAGTACTGGAAGTCGTTTGAGGGACTAGGTGCCATTGACTTGAAGGTTGATGATTTTGTTGAATTGAGTGAAAGACAGAGGAAGAAGACCATTGCCAGGAGGGAGCACAATGACAAGAAGAAGGAAGCTCAAGAAAAGCTTACCATCATCACAAAGGAAAAGAAAGAAGCGGAGCACATTGCGAAGTTGGAAGAAAAAGAGCAGGAGAAGGAAAGGGAGAAGGAAGAGAAGGCAAAGGCAAAAGGTAAGAAGAAGATGGATGAAAATTTACCAATTGCAACGTCTTCCACCGTGAATCAAGGCTTGCTGATGCAAGATGGATCTCAAGGTGGAGCAAAGAGGAAGGCCCTTCTGCAGCTATCTGAAGATGTCATTATTTAAGGCACACAAGCTCTTGTCTTTGGTGAAGACGAAGGAGATTTTGATTGTCAATATCTCTATTGAGAACCTCGTTGCTCACATGCATTCGAAGAAACAAACATGGATATGGAGATTATGGATTTTTTGAAGAAAGAAATGTATTTGAATTTTAATTGCAAAATTCTGTCTCTTGATTTACTTGAGAATCTTGTAAGGTCATGATTCATTTATTGGAATACGCTATATTTGCAAGTGTTGGGGGGGAAGTCTCGGTTCTTCAACGGTATTGCTAACTGAAGGCCGGGAGTGGACCTCATCCTTTTTTATTGCTAAAAAAACTTGCCCGTACTGAATCGGGAAATTTTTTATGTATTGCCCGGGGTGTACACGGTGGAAACGGGCTTATAATTTGTTTGTGTAGAGAGCCTTACCGCTCATGCCGGTTTGTGAAGTTTCTGGTTAAAGTTGACAGTTAGGGCAGTGGAAGTCATGCAGGATGGGGGTGGTAGAAGAGGAGGAGAGGAGAGGAACCAGTGGGGGGGGTTTCGGAGGCATGTATCTAGATCAAGAGGATCCACAGCGAGGAACAAAAGGAATTTTGATATCTGTGTGTGTAGATGGCCAATTGAGCATGGGGTTTGCTTGCATCTCGGTCTGAGTAATTTCTTGAGTCTATCAGAAGTTCGTCCTTTGTGAAGGCTTCGATTCCTGCAATGCATCTGACTGTGATGATCCCAACGGAGACTGGACTGCCTAGCATTTAGAAGGCTTCCGTTAGTATTTTTTCTCGAGAAATCTTTGCTCCCGTGATTGCGGAGAGCTTCCGGTCACTGAGCAAGTCTGTAGTTCACCAGTCCGTGAAATTTATAATTTCCGTATCATTTTTGGTTCCGTTGCCGGGACACGAGATTTGTCCTTGAGGGTGAGAGTTGTGTTAATTAGATTTATTAGAGTATACAGCCGGCTCTCATTAAAGTATCTGATTTTGGAGTAAATTGGAGTAAATCCTTACTTAACAAGCTTTCTGAAATTACAATCACAAGAGTGGATAATTTTTTGATAATTTTTTTCCTTTGGATCAATTTATGAAAATGTGTGGATCTCAATTTCCTCAGGAAAAAATAGAAGATTCATAGTGGAGTGGAAGTAGAAGTGGAAGTGGAAGTATTGGCAGAAGTCGGAGTCAAAGTTGATAGACAAGTTTTACAGTTAGTGGAAGGGTTTGAAAGCGTGGCAATAGAGGAGGAGCAAGTAACGTTTCAAGTACCGGTGAGGGTAGAGCAGCTTACAGAATTCGTGATTCACCCTTACAGAATTTCGGAAATGCCGGAAAACTATTTTCATGAGTTAGCTGAGTGTTGTACGCGCAATCTAGGCGTAAGTATCTTTAACACAAAAATGTGCCAAGATAACACGAAATATCGTCCCAGGGAATTTCCGGATTCTATGTAGTATGTTCTAGCTATCCGGCTTTTCTATCTTTCTTTTCTTCTCACTTACTTTCTCTCTTTCCGGCTTCCTTCACAATCCGGATCATAAACTATCCGGAATCCGGTTTACGTCTTTGCTTCCAATCCGGTTTTCTATACCTCTGTTTTACCATCAGAGGGTCCACTATTGGTCTTGTAGAGGGGTAGGGACTCACCACTCGTTGTTCTCCTACAATTCTAACAAACACAAATCAAAACATCCCAAGTACTCAAAGGGTTGTAGCAAGATGAGAAGATCCGGATCCTCATAGCTCCCGGATGGTAATTCCGGAAAGCAGGTCACTCAGGAATACTTCACTCTCCCTAACTACAATGACAGATCTCGGAGTTAAGTATAAGGGAGTGTGATCTTTCTAGAGGTTGGATGAATTCTAAGGTTGGTAGATCTTCCGGACAGGTGGGAACTTCCTTGGGCGGGCGCTTACCTCCGCACGGCTTGACAACCGGACTCGCTTCACCGCTACTCAGATCCGGACTACTCTAATAGTAATTTAAAGACACAGTGCGCAGCTCCTAAGTCAACAATCCAACAACATTACAATAGCACACTCTTGACTTAGACCGTATTCTCCTAAATCCGGATTCCTCCTCACCCGTCCTTTCCTTCCAACACCCAGACCACAAATCCACACAATCCAGATACACTGATAAAGCCAAACTGCATACCCGAGGGCTTAGATTTTGAAAAGGGAATGAAATACAAATGAATATCAACTAGGAAGGAATGAGGGGCAACTAACTTGCCCGCCCTTAAAAACCCAAATCAAAACCAAAGTCAACACCCTAAAAACAACAAAGGGCAGCCCAAAACCAGGGCAACCTCACACACACACCAAGGAAATCCCGATTTAACTGGAAAGTCCTTATCCCTAAACTTCCGGAACCCGGACCCACGCTAGGATTCCGGTTACGGATCTAACTAACTAAATTCTAATCCACCTCCACAAGTAATCCCCTTTGAACTACTTGGTCACCCGAGACTTCTTTGAACTCCCGGCTCCCTGCTTGGTTGTCGATTTACCGGAACCCTTGGCCGGCGTCATCTTGGCAGCTCGAGGCGGATTCTGCCGGGTCGCAGGAGACGTCTCCTCTTCATCCGTATCCTCTTCAGAATCAGTAGCGGATTCAAACTCACCGGATTTAGAGTCCTCGATCTCTTGCTTCGCTGGCTTCTTACCTTCCGGCTTCTGCTTCTCCGACTTCCGGAGTTTGAGTTGTTTCCCAGGTTCTACCATCTCCAGTTCTTCTTCCGGATCCGAGAATTCGACCTCCACTATTTCCGTCTTCGTGTTCTTCCGGGTTTCCGGCCTGAGTTCCGGTCTCGCCTCGGGAGCCGGATCTCCCAAATCGATCAACTATGTCCCCCGTGCTGGTGATGGCTCCGCCATGTGGGGGAATTTATCCGGATGCTCCCTTGCCGGATTTATCGTTCCCATACCTTCTAAGAGGTCCCTTCGGATTGGCAATCTCTGCCCTGTCTTTCTGGATCCCGCCGGAGACTGTGAGGAAGGACTAAAAGTACTCACTGTTCCCCACTTCTGGAATTGACCTGAGGAAGGTACCTGGGGCAGTTTGAAGAGAGACTTCAAGCCCAGGTCTTCTTTTGTTCCGGAAGTTCTGGCTCCGTACTTGACCGGCGACTCCATGAAGATATCCGGAAGTGGCCCGAACTCGTCCTTGGCCACATCCAGAGGTCTCAGCAGCTGCCTCATCTCATCCAAAACGGTCTTCATCTTGGCCTCGTAATCGACCAAGACCTGCAATACTCGAGATCCGGTGACAATGCCATTGATATCTAATTTCTTCGTGAAGAGTGCGGACTGGATGATCAAATGTTCCGGTTGTTCTACCAACCCCTTCAAATCTTGGACGAGCTTCAGGGCATCCGTCTCCTTTTTCTGGGCTGAGATCGACTGTCCCTCCATCCAGTGAAACTTGTTCTTGTAGTTATCCCGTTCCGCCTTCAACAGTGCGATCTCCTTGTCCTTCTCTTGGAGTAGTGCCGGATCAGGTCTCTTCCGGATTTCGTTGAAGATCTGATCTATCTCAACGTTCAATTCGCTGGTGACGCCCGTGATTACCCCTGCCATCTTGGCGTGCATCTTCCGACACTGTGCCATCCACCGGGCTCCGACATCATAGAAGTCGGAGACATCGGTATACTCCGGCGACGGTTGGGTCAGGGCTGGATTCGATTCCGGCACGTCCATACTCGCTCTTCGTGAATCCGGATTGGTCAACTTATGCTGCTTCTTCTTCTCCAGCGGCTTCGGTTCCGGATGCTCCTCCTCTTCTTCTTCTTCTTCGGTCGCTTCTCCCGTCGGCTTCAACTCCTCTGTGAATCCGTATTTCAGGATCTGCATTCCGGTCTCATACGCAACTTGTTCCGGCGGGGTCATGTAATCATAATAATGATACAAATGGAACAAGTACGTACTGACGGGACTCTGCTTGGCCTTCTCGACCGCCATTGCCATCTTCTTGGCCTTCTGGTGAATTAGGCCTGCCCAATTCACGACCCGGCCTTCCAGCGCCCCGAAAATCGTATTCACGACTGTGACCGTAACTCTCGTGGGCTTTTCCGGATATACTATGGGAATCAGGAAATTTAGTAACCTCCTATGACGCTCATTGCTACAGTCACTAACAGAGAAACCCTCCTTGTGGTGCGGTGGCTTCTTGAACTTTCCGTCATGAAACTTATCCGTCCGGGTTGCGCTTTTGGATCCGGACTGCGTCAATCCGTAAGTTTCTGGCCACATTCCTTCCGTCCAGGACGATAACTGCCCCCTTGGCGTCGGCTCGAACTGGTTCGGCGCCCCAAAAACTAACTCCCGAAGAAAGTCCTCGCTCCTCACCGTCCAGGGTTTCCGGATGAACCCTATACACCCTAGTGTGGACAGATCTTCCTCTAACTCTAAACGTTCACCGGGATCAGATGGAATGATCGGGTATAAGAGTTTGACAGACGGAACTGTCTTCTGTCCCTGCGCTGACGTTTCCGCCATTGAACTCTAATCCGGTGCAATCGGCACCCTCCTTTCCTTCTCTCCCTATCCGGCCTAACTCACCACTCTTTCACTCTTCTAAGATAAAACGTGCTCCAAACCTGCAAACACACACCTCCTCGAGCGGAAGAAAGAGGGAGAAGAATGAGAAGATAATCCGCTTAAGTACCCGGCCAGTGACCGACACCCGTTGGTTCGGTCATTTAATGCGCCGCCTTTTTCAAACGGATCCCTAGTTTCCGTAGGCCGGACCCCTAGTTGGTAGGTTTGCCGGAATCTGGATCTCTTTCCGGTTTCCGGATCCGGTAAAAGTCCGTCTCTTACTCCTTCTACAAGTTTTTATGAGTCGGAATTTTCCGGCTACCTAGTTTCTTCTAAAAGTTCCGGTTCAAGGTTCCACTACTACAAAATTTCGAAAATATTTATGGAATTGATCCTAAACTAATCCGGATTTCTAAATAATGACATTGCATGCTCCCACACTGAGTATGACGAAGTGAACCCACAATTTTTTGCCGAAGCCGATACCTTTGCTCCGCCAACATTTGCACATCAAGAACTTTGATTCCTTGCTTGGTGATAGAAAACCGGTTTTATTTTACGTGAGGGAAATTGTGAACATGGATCATGAGTGATGGAAAGGATTAAAAACAAAAAGACTGACTCCCAGTCGTTTAAGTATGCTTGCAAATTTTGCCAGAGCGAGAATAACACAAAGTGAAGTTGTGAGAGAGAAAGTAAGGAAACCAAGTTGGAGGGTCGAGATTTAGTTGTTCCTGTCGTAACTGATCCTCAGCGTCAATGCAAATCTGGCAATTGAACTTTGACGGGTCCAGTTTGCGGATAATTGGTTCAGGGGTGGGTGTAGTTTTGGAGAGTCCCACAGGTGAAAAAGAAATTTTTCACCAAGATTTGGGCAAGCAGTTGACGTGTAACGAGTCAGAGTACACGGCATTGATCACCGGTTTGGAGATAGCCAAGAGTAAAAAGATTTCAAAATTGCAAGTTCGAGGAGATTCAAAGCTAGTCTATAATCAAGTGTCTGGGAACTGGGAGATGCGAGCGGAGAATTTGCGGCCTTATCATGATGCTGTTCTCCGGTTGAAGCAAAACTTTAAGTCACTTGAAATTGTGCATGTCCCTAGGTGTCTGAATAGGGAGGCTGATGAAGCGGCTCGTAATGGGTGAGTATGCGTGATAGAGTTGAGTTAGGGCGAGAGTCAGTGACCAGATATTGCAAGGACATATTGTGGACTCGTTTTTTGTCGAGAGACGAGGGAGAGCGAGTAAAAGTCAAGGGAGTTTGGTTCAATACTGTAAGGAAGAAGCACACGTTGAACAGCATGGTGATTATACCCGTGTTTATGGGGAGGGAAGGAGAAGATCCTGAAAGATTTTTGAAGCAATATAAGAGGGCTTGTATGGCTAATGGCGACCGGACGGAAGACTGTTGGCTCGAACTACTGCTGATCCATTTAAATGATACAGCCTCTTTTTGGTATGATAGACAGACTACTGCGGTTAAGTCTACTTGGACCAGCCTGACCACTGCATTAGTAGCCAAATTCCAAAAAAGGGAGAGTTACCAAAGCCTTTTGGGGACTTTGAGCTTGATTAGACAACAACCAGAAGAAAGAGTGCGTCAGTTTAGTGAGAGAGTTCGTGAGCTACAGTCATGCATTCAAAGGAATCTTAGTGTGATGACAAGCTCAAATGCAGGGATTGAGACTGGAGTTATTGATGCAGCTCTTGATAATATACGCAGTATCGACGCTTTGGCCCTTTGGAGTTTTATCAGTGGATTAAAGCCTGCGATACAAGAGATCATATCTTGGAAGGAGCCAACGACGTTTGAGGCGGCTTTGGCGTTGGCGCAAAAGAAGGACTTGAACCTTAGCAGTATTCAACAACCGCAGGTGATTACAGTTGCAGCGACGCATGTTGTCACACAGTTGATGCAGTCAGCGGCAGACACACCGCAGACAACACCTAGTTCAGTGCAAGTAGTCACGGTCCAGAAATCGGTCAAAGCAGAGGTGAAAGCCCCTGAAATTTCCCAATTGATTTCAGAGATGCGAGACTTGAAGTTATTTTTATTACAAAGTCAAGGGCGCAAGAGGTTTAAGAGCCTGGGCGGGGAGAGTCGCTCGAATTTCACAAGATCCGTGCAGTTCATCACTTGCCACAACTGCAGTAAAAAGGGCCATTATCGCAGTGATTGCCCAGACCTTGAGAAGGGTGTTGCTCCCTCGACGGTAAAATTAGCCAAGGTGAATCTGCTGCAATTGGCTGGACATGGTATTGAATCCAAACCGGAGGCAGAAGTCATGATGGCCAAGCGAGGACGACCCTTAAAGGACCCCGAGCAGCACATGAGTAAAAGGCAGAAATCGGAGAAGCGAACTACAGCTCGTCGTTTAAGGAGGAAGATTGGTGTTGAAGACCTGTTGTTGAGTCAGGGTCAACGGGAGTATTCAATTTTACAAGACTTGGGGAGGCAAACGGCCAACATAACAATGGGACAGTTGGTGGCCAAATGTCCATCCCTTTGTCGTGAGTTAAGACAAGGACTTAACACTCGCCGTGCACGATCTGTGGCAGAGGTCCATGTCACTGACAAGACGAAGGGCGACTGTAAGTCACCACAAGTTGAGGCAACAGTGAATGGCCATCAAATTGCCGGGTGCTTGATTGATGGAGGAAGCGCGGTGAATGTAATGTCAAGCTAGTTTATGCATGAAGCTAAGCTCAAGCCCGATAAGTCTTCCACATTGCGACTGAAGGTGGTGGATCAAAGATGCGTTCGATCTTTGAGTTCCATTCGTCAATTGCCCATTGTAGTGAATGGTGTTACAGTCAAAGTTGATTTCCACGTTCTTGACATTTCAAATGGAAAAGGTGGATATCCTGTGATTTTGGGGCGGCTGTGGTTGCGGCAAGTTCGTGCTGTCAATTATTGGGAGAAGGGGCGCTTGAGAATCGGCTCTGAGTTCAACCGAGTGAGTATTCAAGTGGTACCAGAGGCTACTTCGATCTTGGCCGATGCTACTTTGGATGCCGATACCGAAGAAATTGACGACTCTGCATGGAGCACAAATCCCACAACGGACTCAAGTGAAGACAATGACTCAGAGGCCGAGTTGTACGCAATTGATGTGCTTCCTCAGTTAATTAGCGACTCCATGCCCCATTTGGAGGATCCAAATGTAGCGCCAACTAGAAGGGAGGAACTCTTACGTTTGGTGAAATTTGGGCCAACATTGACAGAGCAGGAGCGGGAGCAACTAGAAATGGTGGTGATGAAGTACACCGACATTTTTGTGAGCAAGCACTGTGACCTACCCGCCATCACGCTTGACGAGCACAAAATAGAATTGGTCTCGGGAGCAAGGCCAGTATGTGCTAAACAAAAGAGAATGGCTCCAGATAAAATGGCTATATTACGAGCGGAGTTGGACCGATTATTGGAAGGGGGTTTTGTGACCGAGGTAAAAAATACGGAGTGGGTGTCTCATGTCATTATTGTACCAAAAAAGGGGGGGAAGTGGAGAATTTGTGTTACTTATAAAGCTTTAAATCGTTTCACGAAGAAGGATCGCCAACCCTTGCCCCATATAGATGAATTATTGGACGAGGTGACCGGACACAAATTATATTCTTTTTGCAACGGATATGCCAGCTACCATCAAGTGAAGGTTCATCCTGACAGTGTTTTATACACTACTTTTACAACTCCTTGGGGTCCCTATGCTTACCTCAGGATGCCTTTTGGCCTTTGCAATGCAAGGGGTACGTTTCAAAGACTCCAGCTTAAAATATTTGGCCCGTATATTGGAAAATTTATAAGAGTATATTTGGATGATTTTGCGGTCTACGGGAGGAGAAGTGTCCATTTGGACAATATACGTACTATTTTTCAAAGATTACGAGAACACGGGTGTTCATTGAGCCCTGAGAAGTGTCAATTGGGCTTTGAAGAAGGACATTTGTTGGGCCACGTTGTATCTCGACATGGGATCAAAGTAGACCCCGACAAGGTGCAAAGAATTTTTGACTTGAAGCCACCTGTAACACGAGAACAAGTTTCACGACTTTGGGGAATGACCAATTACCACAATAGGTTTATCCCAAATTTGGCTGGTGCAGGGAGGCCAATCAGTTCTTTAATTAGTAAAGCAAATTCTTTCGTTTGGGGAGATGATCAGATAAAAGCCTTCAATTATATTAAAGAACGACTGGCCAGTTATCATGTGGTAAGAGGACCGGATTGGGCAAGACAATTTATTGTGAATTCATCACCTAATAAACATGCAGTGGTAGCCGTGTTAATGCAAAACGACAATACAGGGAGAGCACATCCGATATATTACGCAAGCAGGCTTCTTACGGCCTGCAAGCTTAAATATACGTCGCCCAAGAAGCAGGTCGTGGCCTTGTTGTTTGCGTGTACTAAATTCAAGCATTATTTGCTATCTAGTCCTTGCTCTACGTTGGTCCAGTGTGATACCGATTCTTTGAAACAGTTGGTTCAACAACCAAACCTGGAAGGCCGAGTGGCGTGGTTATTAATTGCCCTTCAAGTTTTTGATCTCGATATCAAGTACAAAGGCGGGACCCGGACGAAGCATGCCGGTCTATTACTAGAGCTTGCAGAACACCCACGTGAAGAGACTAGAGCTTTGTCGGAAGAAGGAGAGTGTTTCTCGATCAGGGAAGTTCGTGGTATATCAGATTTTGATTATGAGCTGATTATTAATTATTTAAGAAATTTATCTTTGCCCGACCATTTGGATGCACAGCAGCGACGCAGTGTCCGCAGGAAGAGTATCCCATACACCTTGATTGAAGGAGAGCTGTATCACGCCGGGAAGGATGGAGTTTTACGAAAAGCTGTGACACAGAAAGAGGCCTGCCGGATATTACAGCAATTGCATGAAGGATCATGCGGCGGGCACTTTGCTTCGAAAATCATAGCAAGAAAAATTCTTCAAGTTGGCTATCACTAGCCTACTTTATTCGCAGACTGTAATCGGCATTGTCGGAGTTGTCTGCAGTGCCAAGCCTATGGGAAAAGGACTAAGCCGTATACTGAGCTTCACCCCATCTTTCCTATCGGAGCATTCAAAAAATGGGGCGTCGATTTTGTGGGTCCCCTTCCCTTGACAGCAAGACGAAATGAGTATCTTATTGTTGCTACCGATTACCTAACAAAATGGTCTAAAGCTGCGGCAGTAAAGAGATGCAACCAAAAGGCTGCGGTGGAGTTCATGTATAATCAAATTGTTTGCCGATATGGATGTCCGCTCGAAATTGTTACCGACCAAGGATCACATTTTGTGAATGAACTAGTAGCTGATTTGTTGAAGAAGATGTCCGTCAAGCATCGCAGGTGTCATAGCACAGAAAGCACAAAATCCTTCCCTAAGGCCTTAGTGGACCCTGAAGTGACTCGTGTATCGTTCCGCAGAGATCTTGATGTAATTCTCCTAATTGGCCGGAATGAAGTGAGTTGATATACCAAAACAAACCCCAAGTACTAGTCTAGACCGGTTCCAATTCCAGTAATCCGGAACCGGAAACTCCTTTCCCACATATATATCTATCCGGTCTAGAGTATTTAACTATGTAATAAATTCGAGTTTAACCTCTGGACCAAGAGGGATCTGCAATTTTGGGCTTCAGGAAGGACGCTTAACTCCCACCCTTCGAGTTTTAACGTGTCAGAAGATCCACGGTATAAACTTCAAAAGAAAACTTTGACAAAAACAACGAGAAAGAGACCTTCCTCACAACTAGACCGGATTGACTACGCAGGCTAGCAGGTCACGCAAGAAAGTCTAGATTCTCCTAACAATTACTAAAACGACAGACCACAAGACAATCCACGGCCTAGGTAGAGCAGGGGCGTCAGGAAAACACGGGAGAGCTATAATACTTCTTGACAAAAGTAGCTTCTTGACAAAAGCAAGTTCTAATCCTCGCAAGGAAATCCTGTGGTATCCTGTCTAACACGCAATCTCTCCAGGGACCGGATACTTCCTGTATCCGGGTATCACTTCCTCCTTACCCAACTCTGCACAATCTCACTGCTCTCACAATAACACGGACAAGTGCTAAAAGGTACAGCTCACGGTTGTGAATTGAAAAACTTCAATGGCATTTGCAGAAAAACTGGGAATACAAAGTATGAAAATGCTACCCGGATTAAACCTAAAATCCACCTTCAAATACTAAACTACCCTTCAAACTCAAAAAGCGCCTAAGGCCCAAAACAGCAAAAGGAATGATACGTTTCATTCCTAACTTCCTGTCAATTTTAGGCAACCTAAGCTACAGTCAAAAAGCTTCCACTTAATGTGGATCTTAGATTTTTAAAATCCGAACTCAACTTGAATCCTAACTCCTTTTACACTAAAAATATTCCTACTCAACTACTTGTCAAAAATCTAAGCATGCAGCCCTACAATTGCTGCCAGAATCTTCACCTACTTTCTAGTCTTCTTAACTGGAGAAAACCCCGCCTTTGCTGGTACCTTCCGGGCCACGGGCTTCTTTCCGGTCTGCTGTCTCGCCATCTGTTTAGACCGGACTTTGGCCTTCTCTCTGGCCGCCTTCGCCTTCGTTGCTCGGGTCTCTGCTAGGGCCTGATCGGGATCTGAATACGGTTCAGAATCCTCATCGGACCCGGATTCCTCTTCCTCATCATCGAAATCCTCTTCCTCTTCTTCCTTTTCCTGAGCCTTGGTGAATTTCTTCTTAGCCGACGGTGGCTCAGGAACCTTTCTCTTCTGCGGGACTGGAGCAGGTCTGGCCACCTTGCTCTAAGGTGTTGCCTCTCCTCCAACCGGTTTCCTGATCATACTTTTACTGGGTGACCCTGATGAAGTCCCGCGACCGGCTCCAGCCTCCGTCTTCACCACGGACTACATCAGGGCCGTCATCTTCTCTGCCTCGCCGAATTGCACCTTCTTCCCCGGAGTCTTGGGAGAAGACTTGGAGGGTGAGAGACTGTTGATATTCTTCGTCTTGGTTCTCTCCTCTGGAATAGACCCTCCCGGTCCGGTTGCCGGTTCCGGTCCCTGTGCCTTGGCTGGATCCGGTGCCGTCACCTTCGTAATCTCCAAATCGTCATCCTCCGGAATTGGGTCGGATACTTTGGTGCTTTCCACCTCGGTCTGCTGCTCCTGACTCGTCTTGGTTTCCTGGTGCTCCTCAGGTACAGGTAAGATAGGTTGTTCGTGAGAAGTCTCACCTTTACCCGTGTCTTCTGCCGCCGACTGCTGAACTGGCTCTTGATCCGGTTTCGGTCTCGGTGCAGGCACACTGTGAGGATTCACCTCATGCATCACTTCTCGCAGCTGCTCCAGCGTCGACTCCATCTTCTTGTGGTAAGTGATCATCGCCAGTAGGAGCTTCTGGTGCAGCTGTCTTCCCTCCGTCATCACTTGTTGGTCAAATAAGTTAGCCTTGTTGACCACTTCACCCGGATGGGTGATGAATTCCCGGATTCGGGAAAAGGTGTCCTTCGTCTACTTGGAGAACGTCCTCTCCATCTCCACTTCTTCCGTTTTCTGGCACAACTCTTGTTTAAGAGCGGCCACTTGGCCGGAAAGCTTCACCAATTCCTCCTTACTCTCATTCTTCTCCTTCTCCCGGTTGAGCCGGATCACCCGAGTTAAGGCTTGTGCTGGGTGGTCAATGCCCACCGTGTGGCAAATGGTTTGCATTGCACCTTGTACCACCGCATATCGTTTCCTGAAATCACTCAGATCTCGGGTGATCCTGTCCAACGGCTCTTCTCCCCAGACCGGATCGGTATCCTTAGTCTGTTCCCTCTCTACAGGATCCTTTCTTCTCGTTTCCTCACCCTTGTCCTCAGCCTCACTCTCATCCTCATCATCAAACTCATCCTCATTGTCCTCATCGGAGGACTCTTCCTCATTTCCGGTCTCCTGATCTAAGTCAGGGACCTCAAATTCTACTAGTGCTGCGGCGGCCTCATATTCTACCTCTTCCTCTTTTGTCATCACCTCCTCCGAATGATACAAGTGATAGAGGAATGGACAGATGGCGGAAGGCTTAGCCTTCCCGACATTGTTGACCATTTTCAACACTTGGTCCTGAATGACCAAACCCCAATCTACCTTCCGGTCTCCTGACAGCGCACCAAAGACTGTGTTGGCGAGTGTCAGAGAGACCCGGCTTGGCCTTTCTGGGTTAAGAATGGCCAAGACGTATTGCAACAAACGCCTCTCTCTCTCATTGATGCAATCCGTAACCGCAAACCCATCCTTCTTGCTAATGGGGGTATGAAACTTACCCACCGTGAATTGGTCCTTCCGGGATGCGCTGCCTTCGCCCTCCCGGTCGAACCGGTACACCTTCCTCCACATCTCCGCCATCCACTTCTTGGGTTTTGCATGGACCGTGGTCGCGGTCTGAGTTGGTGCTCCCGAACTCAACTCCGCCACTGTTGCTTCACTTCGGAAATCCCACGGTCTAATCAGGAAGTCGGCGCATCCCATTTGCTCCAAGTCCTCCTTCAGCTCCGCCATCTCCTTGTCATCCTTGGGTAATTGCGGCGTATCGTAGCGCAGCGAGATGGTCGCTCCTCCGCTGTGACTTGCGACCATATCTCTCGTCGATCAGAGGGAACCGGTCTACTGTCGGGTATTGGTAAGACTAGTGATCCTCACGGCTCACTCTCTCTCTCCTTTCAGCTGGAAGGTATTAACTCTAAGCTCAGGCGCCAACAACCTTTTCTCTCTTTCAATAACCTTCCAGCACTCTCGTCTGTAGTCTTGTCAACTCAAAACACCAATACTACCTCTCAGACCGGAAATCAATAATCGCGTACGCTGTACAATTCTCCGTCAGGGCAGGAAATCACAAGTGACCAACCTTTGGACAGATAGGATCTAAAAGAGCCAATCTCAGCAGCTCTTAGTAATTACCCTAATTAAGGCCTTGCCCGTTAATCTTGCCCGTTTACGATCCCCGTTTAACTAATGATTAGAACGTTCCCATTGTTCCTTAGGGTTAAGTAGGTCACCGTTGGATGCCGGTTTCCTGTTATCCCTTTCCTGACCCGGTCTAAGCAAACTCAAATTCTGGTTCCTTGTTTCCGGTACATTCAGTTAGCCTTTACACTAATTCCTGATCAGTTCATTTCCGGTTTCCGGTTCTAAACATTAGACGGTCTATAACTATCGAAAAATCGAAAAAATTTACTACTAAGAAGAATATTATTCCTTCATTTATATTTTAATATAGTAAAACTAGATTTTCATGTTCCGACAGCAGGTCCAGCCCTTACTACCCACAAGCAAATGTCTTGGTTGAAAAAACCAATGGGATCTTGATTGGTATACTAGGCAAGGTCATACAAGAGAATTGAAGAGAATGGGATTTACACATTGGAGGAGCATTGTAGGCGTATTGGACCGCTTATAAGACGGCAACTAGGTATACCCCGTTTCAATTGGCTTTTGGTTTTGAGGCAACGGTTATCATTGAGCTAGAGCTTCCATCTTTGCGCACAGCGATACGTCACAAATTAGGAGACGCAGAGTCAGTTTGCAGTCGCATACTATTACTAGAGAAGTTGGACGAGACACGAAGGAGTGCTTTACAAAACTACGAAATTCTGCAACGACGTAGGAAAGCTCGGCATGATACTGCTAGGAGGCTTGTCAGGTTCCAACGTGGAGATCTGGTGATGCTTTTGGACCACTGGCTTGCTAAGCAGCATGGCCAAAAGTTTCGACCGAAGTGGCAGGGCCCTTTAGTGATTCATCAAACTTGTGATAATGGGACTTACAGATTGTCAACACCGGACGGCGTCGTTTTGCGGAAATGGTATAATGGCTTGAAGTTGAAGATATTTAGGTGCCGTGACGAGCAGACTTAGTGCGCCGGTCCGGCTTCTGAGTCTGGAGAGGAAATGAATCGGGAAAATTTTTATGTATTGCCCGAGGTGTACACGGTGGAAACGGGCTTATAATTTGTTTGTGTAGAGAGCCTTACCGCTCATGCCGGTTCGTGAAGTTTCTGGTTAGAGTTGACGGTTAGGGCAGTGGCAGTTATGCAGGATGGGGGTGGTAGAAGAGGAGGAGAGGAGAGGAACCAATGGGGGGGTTTTCGGAGGCAAGTATCTGGATCAAAAGGATCCACAGCGAGGAATAAAAGGAATTTTGATATCTGTGTGTGTAGATGGCCAATTGAGCATGGGGTTTGCTTGCATCTCGGTCTGAAAAATTTCTTGAGTCTGTCAGAAGTTCGTCCTTTGTGAAGGCTTCGATTCCTGCATTGCATCTAACTGTGATGATCCCAACGGAGACTGGACTGCCGAGCATTTAGGAGGCTTCCGTCAGTATTTTTTCTCGAGAAATCTTTGCTCTTGTGATTGTGGAGAGCTTCCGGTCACTGAGCAAGTCTGTAGTTCACCAGTCCGTGAAATTTATAATTTCCGTATCAGTATCAAAAATTTCAAGTCCAGCAAACGAGGTTCCGGCTTGGAACAAAGACACAGTGTACAACGCTATGCATTCTATATTTGCCTTTACAGAAAAGCATCTGCAGGACCATGGTTGCTTGGTTATAATTCATTCTTTCTCCGTGCAATTCTAGAACTCTGTGAGGTTTACACAATGTTGAAGAAAAAGAAGGAGTGGTTGGGCCATAATCAATTACACTTGACTTCGGTATTTGACCACACAACTACAGTAAGTGTAATTAAATTTTTCAATAGATTGTGGTGCTTTTTTATCTGTTATTTTGTAACTCAATTCTTACTTATGTTTTGCTTGTGTATAGACGCAAAAGTTTGCAATTATCCTACTTGTGAAGGATTGGGTTGAGAAAGAGAAATCCAATTTTTCTTTCAAATTCACGCAGACAATGAAGAATGCGGGTCTCGACATTAGGCGTAACAACATCCTCATGAACTTTACAAAGGAGAGTGACATGGCAATGGACGGATCTAAACCATGGCGTGGGGCTTGAAAAAAAGACCTCCATTTCTTTCAACTCCTATTGGAAGCAACAACCGACGAAAGAGATGGAGTTCTGGATTGCACCGCATCTACAAGTAAAGATTGAATCTAATTATTAAGAATTTATTATGTAATTTGTTGAATGTGCCATTCAACTAATGTTTATGATATTGTTCATTTTAGATGCCTCCATTACTGCTTGTCGTGGCACGGGCCACCACATTATGGCATTGGAGGAAGATGGAGACAACTTCAAAGCCATCCTTGAACCCGTGAAGAAGTCTCCCCCGAACGTAGAGAGAACACAAGCACCGGCGCTAATTCAGGAATCCCAAGATCTGGACGGCATGACCATTGTGCCTCACAAGTTTGCTCAAAAGACACCATTCAGTAAATAAGTTTGAGAATTTTTGTATTTCTTTCTTTCCCTATCAAGTTTTATATTTGTAAATCTAATATTGTTTCACTTTTGTTTGCAGTCATCAACAATTGACATCAATAGATGAGATTATGAAGAGACAAAGTCTTCTCCTCAATCCGGAAAAGTATTTTCGTCTTCCCTCGTATGCCGAAACGCGACATTGGCGTTTGCTGAGTTTGGTAGCACTGATCCAAAACACCACAAACATACATATGCTTTGAATGTTTTACAATTTATAGATGGTAGTGCATCAGAGGGTAGGAAAACATCGGAGTCCTCATCATCTACAATTGAGGGTTTTGCTATCGAGTTCACTGCACTTAGACTCTTGAAATTGACACATCTCATAAATCAAACTATTGTATAAGGATTTATATTTGGATTGGACTTGTGTGCTTTATGGCTACATATTGGACATTTGTAATTTTCATTTGCAATTTGTACATCATGTTGTCTATCAAAAAGGACTGCCTTCACTTGTTGCAAAAAGCAACTTCAAATTTCATTTGCAAGTCCGTCAAATTTCATTTAAAAGACTTCATATTTCTTAAAGTTTTAAATGTAAAGAATCCACGGTCATAGGTACCTCACCTGTTTTTTATGAAAAAAAAGTTCCCGCTCATAGGCTCGCACGCTAGCAATCCTGCATTTGAAGTACCAAAAATTTTAGATAGAGAAGGTTTGTTGGAAAAACATTAAGTTTCTAACTACAACGAGATCTAGCCTAAAACATGAAGGAACTATAATCATATAAAAGTAGAGGTATACAATAAATATACCATATATAGGGAGTGTATAGGTCAAATATAATATCATATATGTATAGATATGAGATATCATATAAATCAAATATAATATTTTATATTTGTATAGGTGTTATATAAATTGTATATTATATTGTATATTAATATAGGAATTAATCAAATTGTGAACAAATCATAGTAAGCAGTTTGAAAGTGTAGCCAAAATTCAAATGAGTGTCACAACCTATTCAAACCTCCAAATCAAAAATGTGATAGTTTTTGAGAAAGCTAATACAAAATTCTATAACCACTTCAAATTTTAGAGCCAAATCTCTTACTATATGACTTTTATAGCCAGTTGAAATTATTTTTTTTCAAAATTCAATGGCTTGTCACCTCTTTATTTCTAAACTTATATATTTCACTTCCTAATTCCAAATAGGAATAGCTTTCAAAAAAGCTAAAAATTTGATCACACACACCAAATCTCAAAGTTATTGTAGATATTTTGATAGAAAACTTCTATAAGTAATCAAAATCTTTGCCCTTAAATTGGATAGCAGCTAACCCTCTTTTTCTTCAATAAGCATAATTCATGTATAAAAATTCCAAAAATAAAAGTTCTATAATTTTTCAAAAAGCTAAAAATTCAATATATAATCATATTAAATCTCAAAATTAGATACTTTCTAACCAACCATCTAAATTGTTATAGACATTTGAAAATTCAGCCCTTCAATTCTATAGTGGTTGGCCCTCTTTTACCCCATCAACCATAACTTTTGCATAATATTTTCAAATAAGCTAGTTCATAATTTTTTTGGAATAAGAAGGAGAACATCTTCCTAATTTTTCATTATGATATTTATGATTAGCTAATTAAATTTTTGTTGCCCTATCTAATCCAAGTTTGAGCCTTGTTGGACTCATTGAGTTGCATAGATAGCTTGTGGCTCAACATTGCTGTCAAGATAAGGCAAGACAATTTTACAGCGAATCCTCTACCTACCCTCTTAAACTTTGACAAAATGTATGATATCCGAGACAAATAAACATGCTTTGTCATTGAACTAAACTGTGGTTTTCATTACAACATCCCCTTTTCCATCACTATTTATTTTCTTCAAATAAATTCAATGAGATCAAATTAAAATAAAAAGAATAAATATTTTTATATAACAAATTTGCATCATGACATTATCCATAGACGTCCGTGTAGATTTCTTTACTTTCAAAGGTAGCCAACCCAACCTCTTTTACATCCAACATGCCTAAAAATTTCATGCCCATTGCGCCCATTTCCAAATTCACCCAATACTTGCACAAGACCAAAGAATACAAATACAACAAGATTTTCAAACTAAAGAAGTTCCAATTGCCTCTAATTCCATCTTTCAGACTCATAGATTGTAAAGACTGGGGCCAAATATAAGCTTACCTAATTGTTGACCTAGAGGGCCCATCGTATAGATATCTTCTAAATATGTATAACATCTATGTCACTTCTTGCAACTCTCGTCACTCAATGGCCTCATTATCCTCCAAGACATCACATACCAAGACATGAAGTGCTGCAATTTCAAGAAGGGTTGCATCAAGTACATGACAATCCCTAATCCCATTCGACTCATTGATGCCACACACCAAGCAATTGCCACCTTGAATTGAGAACCAATTAATAGATTTGTTATTCGTCTATGACAAATTCTTGTACCAATACAACAATGTCATGCAATAGCTAGATCAATAGATCATGCAAGCTCTTTGCAATAGCATAAGCCAAAGACATTGAGTTCCGCATCATCCTAAAAACGTTAGTTTATGCTGTCTTGATGATGAGGGATCACGTGTGGAAATGCATCGATGATGTAAAAGACGGTCTTGATGACCTTTCTTTCTGAATTCTACGTTTGTGTAAGGGTTTAATGTGCAATAAGAGGTCAAAGTAGAAATATTGGTGTGCACAAATGTAAGGTGCCAAAAAAACAATTTGAGGCAAAAAGTTAAAAAATTATTATTTATACTATAATATATATATGCACAACGTTATTGGGTATATTCTAAATAATATAAGGTGTAGAATAATAAGGTGTATTAGAAAAAAATAGACTTAGGACACACATCTTTTTATATTCATAATCCCTAAAGGCCCAAGGCCTTGTTTTTGCCAGAAAGCACTCAAACTGCCATATTTATAGCAAAGAGTAAAAAATTTGAAAAATATTTTTTTGGAACATCTAACCATAGGATCTTACATGTGACCAGTATGAAAATGTGGGGAAAAAATTTCAGAATTTTTGACCACACCAATTGCAAGATATCTGCAATTAAAGTGAAAAAGAATTAGTTTCTCAGCACATTGCGGGACTAGAATCTTTGATTTAGAACTTTTTTAACTTTAATTCTTTGCAATACTTAGTTTTGAGCTTTAAATCTTTATGGTGGAGAATGGATTTGAGAGTCTAGGAAAAAAATATTCAAAACAATTTAAATTTCATACTATAAAAAAATTATTATGTAGAAGTACATCTCGAACTTCTTATATGACTGAATGTCCATTTTTGTTGTACGGATTCCGTTGGTTCATACAAACGTACGGATTACGTGGGCTTTCGAGTGTCCCATCCGCACATAAATGACATCCATTATGACAATATATATATAGTGTCTCTTCCTTGTATATTACCATTGTGTTAATGTCGCACAAAAACCGTGTGTAACCAGTTCCGTGCGGATTCAATGTCTAAATAATGCTTGACAAAAGCATCACTGATTACGTCCTGAATCAACTTGTACAGAATCCGTGCGAAATGGACACTGACTGAAGGCATTTCTCAAAAAATTGAGAGGAAAGTTGTGAATTTTTTTTGCAAAAAAATAACAGTTCTTAACATTGCTAAAAATCTCCACAGTCCTCTTTGAAAAAATAATAGCTTCTAACCATCATGATTTTGTCAAAAAAAAAATTTTGAAAGTTTTTTACAAATGTTTTCTAGAATTATATAAAAGCTTGCATAATGTAATGCAAAAAAAAATTGGAAAAAAAAGTTTTTAACATCACTAAAAATATCCAAAGCCCAATTTGAAAAAACTCCAACTCCTAGCCATCACAATTTTGTCAAAAAAAATGTTTTTCAAAATTTTCAAATTTTTTCTTAGATACAAAAAAAATACTTGCTTGATATACTCCAAAAGGAAATCGAAAAAAAAATTACATTGCCAAAAATATCCAAAGTCCATTGTGGAAAAGAAAACAACTCTCAACTATCTCAATTTCATGAAAAACAAATCACAAAATTTTTGAATTTTTGGGAATGCACCAAAGAGCCAACAGAATCTAATGCAAAAAAAGAATAAATATTTTAGAATATTCCGGATTGGACAGAAAACCAAATTTTTGTTGATTTGGATATTGCATAGATCTTTTTTTTATAGTTTTTTGTTGATTTGGCACAAGTTAACAAAATGGTCAAAAAATTTGTTGATTCGGATAGTATAGTGGAGTATAGTTCATTTACAAATTGCCTATTGTGTCATTCAAATTTTCTTTGTATAATATAGAAAAAAATCGGAATTTTTTGTCTTGCATAGTTAATACGCAATTCTTACGCAATTCCAATCAAGCCTACCAAATTTCAGTTCCAAAAATGCAAAATTTCATTTTTGGTGAGTTTTAAAGCCAATTTGCATGGTATAACATAATATTTTATAGAAAACAATTGGTGATAAATTTTTTTAATTCAATTGCATATATATGTAGGGAACATCCATATGCATATCTTTCATACTAATAAACAATTCCTTTAAGTAACAAAAATATGAGAAAGGAAGAGTTAAATGTGAGGCATTATATGACCAAACTTTGTCAAATAGATATTTCTATATTTTAACTAGATTTTAGCAAAGTAATTGTACCATCATGTTCAGATTTATAAAATTAGTCATAGTGTGCGGGTCAAATAGCAAAATCTAGTTAAATACAAAAATATCTAATTGACAAAGTTTGGTCACATAATGCCTCACATTTAACTCTTCCTTGCTCATATTTTTGTTACTTAAAGGAAATGTTTATTAATATGAAAGATATGCATATGGATGTTCCATATATATATATATGCAATTGAACTAAAAATATTTATCACCAATTGTTTTCTATAAAATATTATGTATAACCATGCAAATTGGCTTTAAAACTCACAAAAAATGAAATTTTCCATTTTTGGAACTGAAATTTGGTAAGCTTGATTGGAATTGCGCAAGAATTGCATATTAATTATGCAAGACAAAAAATTCCAATTTTTCTCTATACTATGCAAAGAAAATTTGAATGACACAATAGGCAATTTGTAAATGAATTGTACCCCTCTAAACATCCACATCAATCAAAAAATCAATATTTTTTGTTCATTTTGTTCATATTGACTTAAAAGAGTTTCAAATTTTTTTGGCATTTGGACAATGTTAAAATTGCCAAGGTTGGAATTCTTTTCAAACTAGATGATTCACAATTCCATATTTTTTAAAGTAAGTACACTTTGGTGACTGTTTAAAGGCATAGTAGAAAAACATTTTTCAAAAAACTTTGAACCAACAAAAGTTGGGAAATCAAGCTAAATTTTATCTCCAAAAATTTGTTTGCCATTTGAAGTCTCCAATCATAAGTTATGAGCAAAGTTCAGAGAGGGGTTGGAATGGAAATTTTCTTTGATATTTTTAAACATTCTCTCTGAATTTAGTCCATAACTTTTTAAGAAAAAATTCAAAATAAAAACAAATTTTTGGAGATGGAACTGACTTGATTTTCCAACTTTTGTTAGTTCAAATTTTTTTGGAAAAAATAATCCTACTATGCCTAAACAGCCACCAGAGTCTTATGATTTAACAAAAGAAATGAAAAAAAATTGCAATAAGTATACAAATTAATTTCTACTCCTACCTTAGTCAAAGCAACTACAATATGGTGCATTGGTTAAGTATGTTGGCCTCCCATTTGGGAGGTCAATGGTTCAAACCACCATGCCCCCCGGCCACCCATTGGGTGGGTTGCATAGGTGGCGAGGCTGCCCAGGTGGTTGGGCTGAAATGTTTGTTTGTTTGTTTTTAAATTTTTCCTGCATTCGTAGCCTAGTTTCAAATTCTTGACTTAAAATAGGTTACATATTATGCTTCAATAATGTAGTGACGATGCAAATTTACAGACAATTATAAATAAAAGCTTTTGATTTCCAATTTTATATCTGAGTTGTGATATATATGTTGGCAAAATGTTCAAAAATAAGGGCAAATCTATGAGGGTTTGATAACCCTGGGGCATCACAGATTGCATATTAAATAAGTTAGCCACCAATCTCAAAATGACCGATACTGAAAGGCTCATTAAATATCTGGTGCAAACATCTCCATACTACAAAATGACAAGAACGGAAAATAATAAATATGGACAAATCTGGGCCCTTGATGCCTAAAATGCTCAATTTAATCTTGACGGCAAGGTTGCATAAAGGAGGTTACAGGCTCTGGTCACCATATCGCCACGATTTAAGGGATGGTTCATCTTCTTGATAAGTTCAAATCCATGTATTTGGAAGAAGCTAGTTAATCACTGCTCTTTGCTAGTTCTATTGAAGTGGTAACAATAACTCAGCTTGGTGGTCGTGAAACACTGCTCACCCAGGGAATCAAGTAGTTTTGGTTTGGTCTGGTCTTTTTTAGAATGCCGTAAGAGCTAGGTTGTTACTGTAGTCTTTTACATACTGTATTTTGAGACCCTATTCCGAAACTTGATTTGTGCAAATATGGCTGCATCATAACGCCTCCCCGGCAACGCCAGGGAGGACTGACCCCTCTATTATCCCATCAAAAGGATAAATGTAAATACTGCCCCCTATTTTGTGCCGCTTAAAATTTGTATTTCTTCATGTCTTCGAACTTATTTGGGGCCTCTGATTGCAAATATGAATTCAGAAATTGCAAATTTTATCAAATATGGCAAATAGAAGAATTTCATTGTTTTCTGCAAGGGTAAAACTTGGGGCAATAGAGGGGTCAGTTCTCCCTGGCCAGTGGCAACCAGGTTCAATAGGAAATTTTTGTTGATAATATGATTTGTTATTTTTGCTATGTTGTTTGATTAACCCATAAACGTCGCCACGGCCATTTTCTGGTTGAAGAATGAGAGAGAACAACAATTATTCATTCTCGGAATTTTGTGTGGAAAGGGAAGATCTTCTACAGTAGCTTGACTTCCAATAGATACTTTTGGATTTTTTTAATGTGGATGATGTCACACGGTAATGAAAGAGGATGATTTTCAGGGTAACCCTTGCGTCCTTTAAGGGTTAAAGATTTGTCCCATGTGAAAGCTATAACACGCGTTGCAGTCTGTAGATACTTGATGCACCTCACTAACTAAACATTGGATTGTTGTGTTCTTGTGATGGGCACAGGTGAGGGCTACAACCTCGTGGAGCTATTTTTATGATTCATTTAGCAAACCACTAACTCTATTCTTTATGTAAATGTGCATAGGCAAAAATGTGAATATTAGATGAGCAAACTGAGTACAAACATGTATTCTTGCTTCAAAGTAAAATATAGTGCATTTTTTGAAAAAGCTATAGTGATGGATTTGCATTCTTTTTTATTAAAGTCCTTTCCTAGATAGTTCCTTGTTATTCCAAGTAGTCTCAAGGAAATAATATAGAGGCTATGTGTTTTGGAAAAAAATATTCTCTATGAGTGAGTTATACATAATAGAAGATTTGCAAATTTTCTTGCAAGTTTTCTCTTATATAGACAGTTATCTTAAAAGTCTTTGTGCTTCAAGCTTAAAACTATAAATGAAAAAAAAAGGAAAAGAATGCACAGTAAGAAAAAATGGGATTTTATTTATCTATTTCAAGGACAATAAATAGATGCTTCTAATAGGAAATAATATGCTTGGCAAAAATAAGAATGATGCCCTTAAAAAGGGATGTTCTAGAACCAGCTCTTTTTTTTCTCTCTTTTTTTATAAATATTTTTTAAGAAAATTTTTAATTTTAATTTTAATTTTTTCTTAAACTACATTTATTCCATGAAGAAAATACACGGATACAGTGGTGTACAAAAGTGTCAAATTTGCATGATTACAATGCATGGCTCAATGATACGGAACTGGCATGACTTCCGTTCATATCAATCTAGTACATCAAACATACAGAAGTCGTGCCTGTTTTAACGCACGGAATCAATGCGGTAATGATACACAAGTATGAATTCATGACTTCCGTACGACAAAAATGGACATTCAGTGGTATAGAAAGTTTGAGATGTAGGTATGAGATAGAAGGAAAATCTAAGCTATTATCATCTCTAAAGAGGAATCAAAATGCACTAATCTCAATGGTTAGATTGTTCTAGCAAGCAAACTAAACCATATGGAAATTTTTCTTTTGAAAAGTTGTGAAAATTGCATTCAAAAATGAATCCTACAAGTTATTTTTTCAAGAAGATGCTCTAATTGCCTAAAAAACAAGATTGTCCATAAATTTCTCATAACAAATCCAAATGGAATGAATCAAAGCTTTCCAAATAGACAAAAATATAATCTATGAGAAAAAAAAAAATTAAAACAAAAATTTTTGAAATTTTTGTTGCTGCCTCTTCTCTCTTCTTTTGAGTTTATTTGGGCATAACTTTTGTTCCCGGGCACTAATTAGAAAAAAATTATATTCATATGAAGCTAATCATTTTTTCTATCTTCAAAAAAGTTTCAAAAAATCAGAACAAAATTTCAGCCATAGGTACCTACCCACAAATCCATTTGTCCCCTGAATGGACAATGGGCCTTTAGGGGTTAATGGAACATAAGACTTAATTTGTGGTTTAGGTGTGGCAGCTACCTCCTTAATTTTGGGTTTAGACGTACAGCTGGTAGTAGATCAAGAGTATTTAAGACGTTGGCCCACTAAAGGCAGTCTTGGCCATCGGATGGCTATCCAATAAATCTACAATTTCAGATCGATAGAGTTTGGCACGTAGATGTTCATCAAAAGAAATTTGTAGAGTTATGGAGGGTTGAGTTTCCTACTCCTATATCTCTTTCAGTTGTGATTTATGTATTAGAGTTTGGAAGTCTAGCTTAGGGTCTGTTGCTATGGTTTTGGAAAAGCAAGGTGAGTTTGAATTTGAAGATCAAGTTGTACACACTTGTAGAAGACAACGCAAGGCCAAAGTTCATGAGTCTAAATTTTTTGCCAAAGTTTAGGGTTTTCGCAAGTGTTTCACATTAGCACGTCGTTATCAATTTTTGGCACTACTAGTTGTGTTTGAATTTGCTTCGTTGGAATTTTGGATTTTGGTCAATTTGGCGTGATTCTTTCAATGTCTAATGCATTTGATTTTGGTATTTTTTGAGGTTTAAGGGCAATGCCTATTTAAAAACTGCTTCCTAGCTACTTTTCTCTTCTGTAAACTGCTGTTGAATTTTCCCTTAGCATTGCCCCTAAGTACCTAACCCACCTCTAGCCATTCTTGTTTGCTACAGTTTGGGTCATGGCAAGCCTTCAAACCATAATGTCTTCAGTACCCTAACCCTATCGTATTGTTGATCTCGTCGGGGTAATTGCAGCAAAAATGCTGCTGCTTTGGCTTGTAGTGAGATACAATGGATTTGAACTTGGTTGGGACAGTACTAATCTAGAGACATGTAAACAATTATGTGGGTTGAAGGAGTTAGCATGGCTCTTGAAGATGAAGAAGAAGTAGCGGGATGTGTTCTTTGCACGCATTGAATTTGCAGTGCTACGCTAGGCCCAATTTGACCTCATTTGGAAGTGGAGAGCACTGGAGGTATCTCGGCATTCGTATATTGTTTTTACATATGATCTCCTTGTAGATCTATTTACTACAACAACGGCGTTGAAAAAACCCATGCCGGACTGCTATACCTTTCACCGCTTCAAGACTTATTGACTCTCAAACTACCCTACTAACTCCGAAACATCCTCAGGCAAGGCTGGCAGATGCAAACCATAGTCTCACAAGGTGTAGACTAGCGCATGATGGACCTCATGTGGTTGTGCCCTCAAAGCAGAAGAAGCACATGTAGGGGAATTTTTTTCATTCCATTTTTTTTCTTTGATTTGTCGCCTCTTTTTTGTTGAAGTTAGAGAGTGACTTTAGTTAGGAGTTGTTTGTAGCCAACTAAGGTGTTATTAGAGAGGGACAGCGTGATATTAGAGAGGGACAGTGTGATATTAGAGAGGGGCAACTTTCTATGTTGATATAACCCATAAGGTTAGTCATGGCACTTGTTAGTAGAGTAGTATAAGAGGGCAACCCCTTGCTTGGGTTATTCACCTCTTCCTTGTACTTGTTTGTGTCCTCTTTTCATTGGACTACAAAGCCTTTGTATTTTTCTTACAATAGGTTATGGGCCCACTCATGTGAGTTGCTATTTGAGGTGAGATCGTTTTGCAAAGGCGTGTTGGAGGCGCACTGCTGAAGTTGAGAGCAAGTGGAGTTGGAGGTCGTTTTTGGAGTTTTTTAGCAAGATCTTATTCTTTGAAAAGGTATTCTTTTGCATCAAGTGTTATTTTTATTGTGAATATTGGTTGTGAGATTTGAGAGTCATTGAGGGATTGATTTGAGTTGTTGTGATCATTTGGAGTCACATTGGAGAGATTGCAACCGCGTGAGTGTTGATTGTGGGATTTGAGAGCCATTGAGGGCTGATTTGAGTTGTTGTGATCATGTGGAGTCACATTGGAGAGATTGCAACCACGTGACTGTTGGTTGTGGGATTTGAGAGCCATTGAGGGGCTGATTTGAGTTATTGTGATCATTTGGAGTCACATTGGAGAGATTGCAACCATGTGAGTGTTGGTTGTAAGATTTGAGAGCCATTGAGGGTTCATTTGAGTTGTTGAGAACTTTATTAGAGTGGGAGACGTGGCACTATGGCCACAGGTGAGGGAGAGGGTGTTCGGATCATTGACAAGTTCAATGGAGAGAACTTTGGCTTGTGGAAGTTCAAGATGGAGATGATCTTGGCGGAAAAGGACTTGTGGGAGATTGTGGAGGACTTTGAGGAGCCTCCTCTTTCCGACATTGATCCCAAGGCCAAGAAGTCTTACGAGAGGAGGGTGAAGAAGGCCTTCTCCATGATTGCTTGCAATCTTGTGGATAGACAACTTGCACACGTTCAATCTTGCAAGGGACCGGCAGAAGCATGGAAGGTGCTTTGCAACATCCATGAGACTAAGAGTTTATCCAATATTCTCTTTACTCGTCGCAAATTTTTCACGTGCAAGATGCAAGAGGGAGAAGACATGCTTGACCACATCAACAAGGTCAAGGGGCTGGCGGACCAACTTGTTTGCTTGGAGGCACCTTTGACGGATGGAGACATTGTCATGACTCTTCTCGAGAGCTTACCCACTTCTTTTTAGTATCTCATTACGGCTTTGGAGACAAGATCCATGAAAGAGCTCACCCTTGAGTATGTGACGGCAAGATTGATGCACGAGGTATCCAAGAGGAAGGAGAATGAATCTAACGAAGGAGGGGCAGCTCTTATCTCACGACACGGGAAAGGAGAGGCCTCTCAACTACGCAAAGAGACACGTACATGCTACAATTGCGGTCAACCTGGCCACCTTGCAAGGAATTGTTGGAAGTCTAAGAAGGAGAGTGCCAACAAAGCGACAGTCCCTGAGGTGGAGGAGGATTTTGCATTTACGGCAAGTGATGGCTATGATGACCGCAACATGTTCAAATGGATTATTGATTCGGGGGCCACGCAACACATGACACCACAGAGACAAGCTTTTCTCACCTACCAACCCATTAACAACCGCAAGGTGTATTTAGGTGACAATGGCATGGTGGAGGCCATTGGCATGGGATGCATTGTGGTGGAAGTCAATGTCAAGGGGGTGATGAAGAAGATTCGCATTCAAGATGCATTGCATGTGCCCAAGTTACATGCCAATTTGCTCTCAGTGAGCAAGTTGGTGTTACAAGGCTTGAAGGTGCAATTCAACAACCAAGGTTGTATTTTGGGGGCACCAAATGGAGAGCCGATTGTCTTGGCACCCAAGCAAGGCAACTTGTACCAACTTGAGTTCAAAACGGTGAATGGTTCAAGTTGGGCTTGTGTAGCTCAAGATGCAATGGTGCAAGACACTGTGGAACTTTGGCATAAGAGATTGGGGCACCTAAATGTGAAGAGTGTAAAGGCTCTTCCAAGCATGGTGGGTGGCATGCAAGTGAAGAAAAGCGCTTGCGATTTGACGTGTGAGGCTTGCATTGAAGGCAAGCAAGCGAGGAAACCATTCCCGACCGAGGGAGCAATGAGGGCAGCCAAGGTATTGGAGATTGTGCATTCCGATGTGTGTGGCCCCATGAAGACCAATTCTATAGGTGGTGCAAGATATTTCCTTACCTTCATTGATGACTTTTCGAGGAAAGTGTGGGTGTTCATGCTAAAATGCAAGAGTGAGGTGTTTGAGAGATTCAAGGCATGGAAGGCCCTTGTAGAGAATGAGAGTGGTCATAAGCTTAAGGTATTGAAATTGGACAATGGCGGTGAGTATATATCCAAGGCATTTGAGGCCTTTATGAGGGAGCATGGCATTCAACATCAAACTTCAGCGCCACACACTCCACAACAAAATGGTGTAGCGGAGCGTGCCAATCGTACGCTTGTAGAGATGGCTCGAGCGATATTGCATGCACAAAGCCTCAAATATGAGTTTTGGACGGAGGCTATACCCAATGCAGCATACATATGCAATCGGTGTCCCACAAGTGCGGTAGCATTGATGACACCGCAAGAGGCATGGAGTGGAACAAAGTCTAACATTGGCCACATGCGCATCTTTGGATGTATGGCCTATGCCTTGGATTTAAGCCCTCAGCGATCCAAGCTTGATGCCAAGGGCATTAAGTGCTTGTTTTTAGGCTATTGGAAAGGCTCCAAGGCTTATCGGCTCATGAATTTAGAAACTAAGAAGATCTTTAAGAGTCGAGATGTGATCTTCATCGAAGATAAAAGGGAGGGTAGCGAGTCTTTGGAGATGTGTCCAAGTGGGAGCAATGGAGACCTTGAGGTGGATAAATCTCCAAGTTTGCAAGAAGTGGTAACAGAAGACGAAGACGAGCTGATGACAACACTAACACCAAAGAAGAAAGTGAGTGTAGCTCCAAGTGATGATGGTGGTGAAGAAAAGACATCCCAGGAGCCAAGATATCCCACGAGAGAGCGCAGGCCACCTGGAGAATGGTGGATGAACCACATTTTGCCACAACACCAAGTGGAGTGTGCAAATGTAGCGTTTGTGAGAGATCCAAATACCATGGAGGAAGCTATGAGAAGCGCGGATGCAAGCAAGTGGGAGCAAGCCATGCAAGCAGAGTACGTCTCGCTTATGAGTAAAGGTACATGGAAACTTTCTTCCCTTCCTTCTGATCGCAAGAGTATTGGATGCAGATGGGTGTTTTGCACTAAGAAAGATGCCTTGGGCAACACTGTACGCTACAAGGCCAGATTGATAGCCAAGGGATATTTTCAAGTCGAGGGAGTAGACTTCAATGAGACCTTTGCACCGGTGGCCAAGTTTTGCACCATTCGATGTATGGGGGCCATAGGGGCAGCCATGGACTTGGAGATGCACCAAATGGATGTTGTCACGGTGTTTCTCAATCCACACCTTGAAGAGGTCATCTTCATGGACCAACCCAAGTGTTTTGTTCAAGAAGGGCGAGAGCAACTAAAGTGTAAGCTCAAGAAAGTCATCTATGGATTGAGACAATCAGGGAGAGCATGGTACATGGATATAGATGCCTTATTTGCAAAGGCAGGTTACAAAAGGAGCCACGCGGACCATTCTCTTTACATCAAGCAAACAAACGAGTCCTTAGTGATTATCATCGTTTATGTGGATGATTTGATCATCATGACAAACACCATGAAGATAATGGAGGAGGTCAAAGCTATGTTGAAGAGCGAGTATGACATGAGTGACCTCGGTGAGCTACACTATTGCCTTGGCGTGGAGTTTCAAAGGCAAAGGGCGACGCACACCATCACCATGAACCAAAGCAAGTACATTAAGGAAGTGTTGAAGCGCTTCAACATGGAGGAGTGCAAGGCCATTGGCACGCCTCTTGATGTGCATTCGAAGTTGGAGAAGCTCACAGATAAGGAATATGAAGCTGTGAAGGTGGAAATGCAAAATGTGCCATACAAAGCTGCGGGGGGGAGCTTAATGTATGCCATGGTAGCCACAAGGGCTAACCTTGCATTTTCCATGAGTGTGGTGAGCCAACATATGGCCAAGAGCGGTCCAAAGCATTGGGCCATGGTGAAGAGGATCATGCGGTACCTCCAAGGCACATTGGAGGCCAAATTGGTCCTTGGAGGCAAGAGTCTTGCATTGATAGGCTTTTGTGATGCAGATTGGGCTGGAGATGCAAGCAATCGCAGGTCTACATCGGGCTATGTGTTTATGCTTGGAGATGGTGCCATTTCGTGGAATTCGAAGAAGCAACCCACTATTGCATTGTCTACTACCGAGGCGGAATACATGGCCATTAGTCAAGGCACAAGGGAAGCAATCTGGTTAAGACAGTTGTTGAGTGATGTTGGCCTTGAGCAAGAGAAGAACACACCTATCATGTGTGACAATCAAGGCGCCATTGCCTTGGTAAAGAACCCGACTCACCATTCTCGGAGTAAGCACATTGACATCCAACACCATTTCATTCGAGAGAAGGCTGAAAGCAATGTGATAAAAATGAGGTACATACCTACAGAGCGCATGGTAGCGAATGTGCTTACCAAGGCTCTTGCAAAGCCTTGCCATGAAGTTCTTCGCATAGAGATGGGTTTGACATTGTTTGGCAACAAACAAAGTGGGAGTGTTGAAGTTAGAGAGTGACTTTAGTTAGGAGTTGTTTGTAGCCAACTAAGGTGTTATTAGAGAGGGACAGTGTGATATTAGAGAGGGGCAACTTTCTATGTTGATATAACCCATAAGGTTAATCATGGCACTTATTAGTAGAGTAGTATAAGAGGGCAACCCCTTGCTTGGGTTATTCACCTCTTCCTTGTACTTGTTTGTATCCTCTTTTCATTGGACTACAAAGCCTTTGTGTTTTTCTTACAATATTTTTGTAGCATTCTTTGGGGGGTCGCACCCCATTAGTAAATTTTTTTGGTGATATCCTGCAGTGACATTAGTAGAGCTGTTGTTAAAGACAACATTTTGTCAAAGCATATTGATACACTCCACCATATTTTCTAGGATGTATTTTTTGTATTTTCCAACACAATATGAGATGAAAACAATTTGCATTGGATTGCATTTTTCTTTGTTTCAATGTGGTGCTTACTCTCTATTTTTCTCTTGAATGTATGTGTTGATTTGCAGAGTATCATGTATGCTTTAGGTATTAACATGTTCATTGTACTGGGTTTCATTTCATGTTTCAATTGATTGGCTCATGCTTTTGCAGTAGTTCAATGCAAGGATATATTCTATTTTGTTCCACAATGCATGTTTGAATTCATTGGCTAATGCTCCTGCAACATTTGTTCTATTGTGTACCTGCAATGTCTAATTGAACATTTTATTCTAGAAAGCATGTTTGTATTCCCAAAATTGCATGTTTGCGGTCCATACGCCGCCCATTTTAGTGCAAGAATTGAAGTTAATTGGGAAAGTGAGACTTTTTGAAATATTTTCCCAAAACTTATCCTTTAAATACAAATGCAATTGGCATCTAGCCCATGTTGTTTCATATTTTTTTAAATTTTACACAATTACATCTAAATATCGGGACACAAAATTGACATCTATCTGAGTCATTTCATATTTTTTTGAGCTTTGCAAAATTAAATATGAATTTCAGGATGTTTGAGCGTCAAACTGTGACTTGTAAGTTGTGAGTAGTTCCAGTAAATTGAACTAATGTAGCGTATGATATATTCATTGCAGTTGAAAATTGCAATTGATGTATGCTCCTTTTTAATGACCCACATTAAAAAATTATATAATGATAGGGTGCAAAATAATAAGTAGACATAAGAAATAAGCACTTGACAAAAAATGGCCATTTGGGTCATTAGGGTTTAAAGAATGAGGATAAAGGATTATTTCTTTCTAAAAATGATTGTAGATTGGATATTTGTAACATTGCACAATAATTTTTTAAATGTAATCTTTTCAACCATAAATTAAAACCTTTCATAATTAGAACCTTCATTTAGGTGTCATAGATACTACAAAAAGTAGTAGAACTCTAGTTTACTTTTATTAAAATATAAAATTATTTTTAAAATGCAATTGTACAATAGATGAAGGAATATACAAATTATTTGAATGCACAAAAAATTTATAAATTAATTTTATGGTGAAAATAGCTCTTCAACTTTCAAAGATCTAAATTAATTTTATTAAAACAATGCTATTGTGGATGAAGGGAGACTCAAATTATTTGAAGCAATAGCCATGTCTAAAGTAGCATGCCTTCATTTAATTTCATGGCTTCAATCATATGACATCATGGTTCTATTGATTCTACACTTATGCCTTAACTTCATTTCATGGTCATTTGGCTTCAAAACTCCATGGCCAAATTATGGCTTCATTTTGTGGCTTTATTCGAGGCCTCATTTCATGATTTTATTCATCATGGCTTCATTTCAACTTTAGTCATGTAACCACAAAATTTCATATCTAAGTCATGTCTATTTGTCTCTTTACACCTAACGCACCCTATATTTGTCAACAAAGAAATAGATATCATCAAATATCAGTTAATTTAATTCAACCTAAAGGTTGACACTAGAATTATGCTTTTTTGACAGAATATAAACTAGGGCTTTACCACTCTTTGCGCTACCAGTGATCCCCACTAAAGATTAAGGTCCTTTGAACTGGACATAAAATCCCAAAATTTTCAATCTTCAATGATGTTCAATCTTCAATGGGCATCACAATTAGTATGAAGAGCAGCAAAGTCCTAGTTTCAATTGCTCTCATTGTCTTTTACATTTTTTTTTATTTGAGAAAAACATTAAAAAATTTAACAATGCCCTCAAGGCTAACCAACCATTATACCTAAAATTGGGTGGTTTTATTTATAGCACCTAACTATGTAAGATTTATTTTCAAACTAGTGAACCAAGCATGCTTATCATAGTGAATTATTTGTAGTAACCAAAGGAATTCCTTTGGTTACTACACATAATTTTTTTATGACTAATCAGACTAACTAAAAGAATTAGACTAATTAGGTTCATATTTTTCTTTATTTAAAGGCAAATTAGAGAGTTTTTCACATGTGAACTCATTTTCAGTGTAAAAGGATATATTATAGGTAGTCAATAGAAAAGCATATATCTTGCCATTGTTGTTCTTAGGAGCACTATAAAAAACCCACGTTTTTTTTGACAAGTCCAGATTTTTTGTGACGGATTTTGTTAGACATCTAAGTTGACATCTAATTTTTTTTATGTCAACAATAATATCCAATGTAACATCATGAAAACATAAAAACAGCTAGATGTCAATATAGATGTCTAACAAAATCCGTCACAAAAAATCCAGGCTTGTCAAGAAAAACGCGGATTTCTTATAGTGGAGGGACTATTAATTCTTAACCATTTGGATTTTAATGTTTTTTTTAACTCCCTATACAATTGCTTTGGTAATCTATAAGCATCCCTTGCACTTGTGAAATAATGAATGAATCTTTTGTCATTTGTTTAAAGTGCATGCTCAGCTTGCAACCTTTCCATAAATGCCAATGGTGAAAGAATTTTATACTCTCTCAAAGCCAATTACTTTGCAACAACCCAAAATAGGTTCCCCCAAATAGATTGCACTAGGGGGGTTATAAACAACAAAGGCTCCACAACATTAACCCCTAAAGTTCCATGACTATGTTTTCACCCAAAATGCTCAAAAGCTGTCATTTTTAGAAAAAGTGTCAAATTGTTTTTAAGCATTTTTTTACACATATAACCGTAGGATCTTGGAGAACATTGGTTTGAAAAGATGTGGAAAATTTTTAAGAAATTTCCACCGTGTGGATTGCAAGCTACTAGCATTTGAACTGACAAAACCCCCTTTTTTTTTCCTGCAAAAAATCAAGCAACTGCACTTCACAAGCTCACTTTTGTGTGCAAAAATGTCCAAAACGGTGGTAACTCTTTGGATCATTACTCAAGGCAAATTGGCTTGAAAATTTTCACATCATTTGGAATTGTACAACATATAGGAAATAAATAGAATTGACGAACAACAAAGCACCTAACACTAGTTCAAGTAGATAGTAGTAGATAATAATTCAAAATACTAAATTGTTAAAAATTTAGTTATAGAATTGAAAAATGCCAATCCCAATGGTTACAATATTGTAATAAAAAATATGCATCCTATAATGTTATTTTTTTCAAAAAATATTGAAAATTGAGTAAAATAAAGGACTTCAAGGTTTATTTTAGAATAGAAAATCTATAACTGCCTGCAAACTAAAAATCTTCATAACTTTTGACTCATAAATCAAAATGGGATGATTCAAAGCTTTTCACATATATCTAACTCTAGAAAACCAATTTCAAATTTTTGTTTTTGAAAAAAGTGATTTTTTTCTTATTTGCCTAGATTGCCCAGTTACAAAAGAAGTAACATATTAGACCATAATTTTTTACTCATATTTCCAAATGTCATAAAATTTAGTGCATATGAAAGATATTCCTTGTCCCTACTTTCTATTAAAATTTGGGCTAAAAATATGCAAATCTCTTGTCACTTGTACCTGCCCAAAATTTCTATGTAGCCCAAAAGTGCATGTTGGTCCTTTAGGGGTTAACCCCTAAAGTCCCATTGTCGCCTCGGGGGACAAACCAGATTTTGGGCAGGTACCTACGGGCTCAATTTTTTGTGAAACTTTTTTAAACTTGTCCATAAGATAGAAAATTGATTAGCTTTGTGGGAATATAATTTCTATTTCAATTGATGCCTTGGAGCAAAAGTTATACCACAAAAAGCCTCAAATTGAACTTGGCGGGTAGCACAAATTTTTTTGCAAAAAGTCAAAATAGATTTTAATTTTTTTTTTCTCTGAAACTTTATATTTTTGTCTATATGTGAAGCTTTGATTCATTTTATTTGGACTAATAATGAGCAAATTATGGACAATCTTGTTTTTTGGGCAATCTAAGCATCTTTTTGAAAAAATAACTTGTAGGATTCATTTCTAAATGCAATTTTCACAACGTTATACAATTTTTTTTTTGAGAATGTTGTGTTTGCTTGCTAAAACAATCTCACCACTGGGATTATTGTATTTCAATCCCATCTAAGAGCTATTAACAATTTAGTTTTTTAAAGAATCTTGGACCTACTTCTACTTAACAATTTTTTGAAGAATGAAAATCAAGTGTTTTTCTTTTGAAATTTTTTTGGTAGACTTTCAACTTACATCTTCAACAGAAAAAAAATTTAAATTCAAAGTCTATAACGCAAAAAATTTCCACAAATGGCGGTCAAAGTCATCTCAAATTGCAGGTCAGTGTTCCAAAAAAACTTTCTTTTTCAACTTTGAATGCTAATATCTTCCAATCTATACGGTCAAACTTCATGAAATTTTCACCACATGATCTTTGACAAGTGAAGTATAAGATCCTATGATTAGATTCTAAAAAAAGTTTTTTTTTGGTGTTCTTGGATGAACAGAGCCAAAATGGCAGTTTTGAGTGGTTTTTGATAGAAAAGCCTTGGGACTTTAGGGGTTAAAGAGTGCAACTTGTACCCCATGCCAATGCCTTTGTTGAATCAATGTATCAGATAAATTAGAAATGCTCTAAGGCAATACAATGACCCAACAAAAGCACTAGTATAGGACAAGTGTTGCGTTTTTTTTCTATCGCAAAGTCAAGGTCATTTTTTAGCACCTCAATGCTATCCGTTTGAGGTAATCTAATAATTTTGGGTTGTTGCTATATTCTTGTAGAGGATTGGGTTGTAAGAAAGTAGGTGGCACTCTTAGAAAGGTGGCAGATTGAGCTCCATGCATAAGCTTATCATTGCCATGGTCAAAGAATCTCGCAATGGTATGTACTATTGCACCTCCAAAGCACCAAATGTGTGAAGATCATGTTGGAGGTTGCTGTTGGTGAGGTGCCCTATAATAGACACAATTGGCCTAGATTATTTTTTTCCAAATCATAGAATGGTCAAACTCTTTACCATTCCTATTGGCAAAGCTCGTATGAATATAACTAATAAAAAAATCCTTTTAACATCTAGAGATTGTTAAGTAACTGGTTATTTTAAATGTGCGCATTAAAAGATCCTAACATGCTATCATCAATTTAATTAAAATTGAATGATTTTGAGAGTCAAAAATTGTGACATTTATCTACTCAAAGTACTAAAACTGGCATTCACATTTCCGGGCGCACACCCTAAGAAGTGCCAAAGTTATAGAATTTGGCCAATTTAGTAGAATTAATATTGCAATTTCTACAACTTAATTAATCCTCAAACCACAAGCTAGTTCCCAAATTGTGAAAAAACAAAATAACTCATAATTTAGTTGAGATATAGAACTTTTGGGAAGTGAGTTGGAAAATGAAAATCACTAATTTACTTGATAGCAAATGAATGGAGCAATCCAATCTAAAAAATCCAATTGCATGCAACAATTATATACATTTATATATAGATATGCTTGCCAATCTTGGTATAATATATAGAAATATGTGGAAAGAATTGCAAAAGATGTATCTCTTCTACATCTTAATCACCACTAATTGGATTTTTTGGAAGGGAAAACAAACACAATGATGGCACAAATCAATAGGCACTTTCTAGAGTAAAGATCATTGTGAGGAAATATGGCATATAGTTTTGTGTATAGCAATGTTTTCAATACTTTTAGGTGTAATGTCAACAATATGTTTTTTCCGAGTTTGTTTTCCATCTTTTGCTCTAGACTTTGGCTTCAACTACCCCTATGTAAGTGTTTATCAGTCACAAGAGAAGTTCAACGGAACTTGTGTCAATTTCAAGTAGAATATTTTGTATACCCATATCAAGTGTTTCTCATACAAAGCATGTATTGTTACACATTAAAGATGTATTTTCTCGTATTGTTCAATTCATATGAATCGTAGAAGAAATGACTACCAAATCCAAAGATTCTTGAAGTGAATCTTTTATTAGATTGCTAGTGTTGCAAGCCTAAAATTGCGCAATTTTCACACGTCAATAGCAACAACATTGTATACACTATTAAAAAATTCTAAATTCTTGCAATACCAACCATGGCTCATCTGAATTTTTTGCACAACTATTGTCTATCACTTATATTCTAATTTGGTATGATTACTTTTTTCAATTTGGCTCCTTTATCCTCAATAATCCCACATTGCTAAAGATTTTGTTAACATTCTTGCTCTGACCAAAACAATTATGGGACTTTAAGGAAATTGACCTTAAATCACATAGTTAAGCAATTTAGCATGATTCAGCATGGTTTCACTATTATATTGAATGGGATCCCATTGGTTGTCAAAAAAGGATTCTAGAATCTCTTAAAATGCATTTTTCGGACACTGTGTGAATAAACTATGAATTTTCAAAGTGCTGAAAATAGGTGTACCTAAAAGCGATCATAGAGTCGTATGAATAGTGGGAGTACATTTTAGGCAAGAATATCCACTATGCGATTTTAGAAAGCGTGCAATTTTAGGTGTAGTTACCTTAAGGTTTAGGAACAACCAATTCACTTGTCACAACCTCCTCATCCACACCATTATTTGACCATTCTTTGTGACACAATTTAATCGACTGCCTTTTTGCACCCGAGTTTTCAATATCCTGTTCTCTTTGGCTGTACACTCTCAGATGTAGTTGGAAAGCATAGGAAAACTGTGTGTATTGCTAATCATCGAGAAAACTCTCCAAAATGCAAGATTTAAACCGGTCCCACAAAGTAGGATGAACAAGGTAGATTTTGTGTTCTCGGTGTATAAAAGTGAAAAAAAAGCCTCCTACTTTGTGCCATGTTCAGGGTACGTTCCAGGCCCTCCCCTAGCTTATTTGAGGCTTGTGGTTGCAAATAAGAATTCAAAATTTGCAATTCTATCATGTGCAGCAAATAAAACATTCCTGCATTTTCCCCGGGATAAATCCACCCTGCTGGTATCACTTCGTGGGACAGGTTTAACGTTCTCCTCAGGAATACATTTGCCTGGTCTTTTTCCAGAATGTGGCCTATTTGGGTAGCCACCACCATCACCATTGGCATATCCCCAATTCCCCACCTCCACAAACCCAATTTTGGAAAATGTCACAAGCTTCCTAAAGGTCACAAACTCATCACACAACGTCACACAACCGTCATAAGACTATAAGAGTGACAGTGTGTGACACACACTTCAGGACAGACTGCCAAGAGAGGTTGAATAATAAATATTCCTTTCAATCAAAAAAAAGGAAAAGACAGTGCCTTCATACTTTTCAGAGGCTGATGTTCATCACAACCCTGTCACACAGTACCCATGTTATTTTGTTTTTTGTTTTTTGATTTTTTGAGACACCAACATGGACAATTTCCACACCACACCTATGTGGGAGCTTGTAAGTTACATGAGACATTACATTACAGTGCACATGTCCCTGACACAGTCGTGCAATAACTTAAAGGATGATGATAGCTTTGCAGTTGTGCCAGCTCTTGAATATCAATGAGTTAGCAGACCAGACTTTTGCGGGGTTCTTCTTTTTATTGTACTGTGGAGTAAGCAATTCAAGGCAACCATCTTCTGTGGATTGAAGATGAAGCAAAGGCAAGCCTCTTTCCTTAATGTTACAGAAAACTGTAACCTACTGATATTTTGGTCACGTCTCTTGACTTTTATTTTGTGTTGAACTGGCAAATGTATAATCCTGCAACATGGGCAAGGGATCATTGAATTGCAACCAATCTTCACGGAGAGGATAGGCTTGGCCATGACTAGCTAGCTGCAAATGTGCTCATGAGGAGTGCTGATAGATCAAGAGAGAGAGAAAGAAAAAAATCAGCAAACCAGTTAGCTTAGTTTAGCTGGTGCCATTGTCATAACAGAATTGACAAATGAGTGCAATTTGAAAAGAGGTATGGAAAATCCAGAAAGATGAACTCAATTAGGATGCAACACATGTGAAACGGCATTCTATTATTTGTCACTCACCAGGTCCTTACAAGTTACAACTACACTACATGGTTTACTGTACACAACATTATGTTGGAACATAATAACAGAATAGAATGATGTATTTCCAATGTATTCATGATGTCATTCCACGTGGTTACACAATGATACAGTTTTCACTATCCTTTCTGGTATTGTTTTTAGGGTACTGTCCTCAATTCTCAGATGCCAAATTAGCACAAAGGTAAGTGCAACCTCAATTATCACTCATAGCAAATGAGCACAGTTATTTTAATTAAACGTAAACTAGTTTTAGTGAAACTTATTGAAAGAGAATCCAATCACACTTTAGCATATATCATTTGGACTCCATATGAATAAGTTGTGAATTTTCAAAGCATTGTTAATAGGTGTACCAAATATATCTACTCTACACTCTCGTAACTTCTCATGTTTTAGTTGTGTACATCTTGTATAATCAATATTCAGGTTTCATTGTCACTTCTGAGTCCAAATGTTGGTGTCACTTTTTGGACAGTGATGATCATGGGTGCACGGACATGAGCTGTAACAGTAAATCAGCACCTTCTCCTGCATTGAGCCCATACAGACCTGTTAAGCAAAATAGGAATGCAATAGACATGTCACTTCTGAAGTACTCCAAGCGTGCAGCAATGTACTGTACACACACCAGATGTGAAGTGTGGTATTGAATTTAGCCAGCCATAACAACAACGTTCAAGAGGAAAGCAGTGTCTTTTCTAACATTGGCAGCTCTGTACCTGCAGCCAAGCACCACTGTTGAATTGTCCTTATAAATTACTAGTAAGCATGAGCATCTCACCGCATCACATCTTTTTTATCACTGTCAGACAACTCATCACTCCATAAATTACTGAATCCAGTGCCACAAGACCTTCATTTTCCTCTAACCAGTACATTCAAATCATTTTCCTGTTGATGAGCCATATTGCTATAGTTAGCCTTACCCTCCATTAAACACAACTTAACAGAACTAAACTGAATATGCAGTTTGTGGTTACCCTAATCCAGCTTTGGGGTAACCCCAACTGAAAATTGAGCTGCAAGGACACATTGGAAAAGGCATCAAAACTAGGAGCCCAGGAGCTACGAATCTCTTTGATATCAACCTGCAGTTGTTCATTCTGAACCTTTACATAGCAGTTGCAACATTTCTTCCTGTGCTTTTTCTGAAGTAGATTATGAAGTCACACCATCTTCATGTAATATAAATGAACACATTGCCAAACATTCAACTTTTCTGCTGAACATATAATGTGCAAGGATCAGAAAATCAGTAGTTGCTTTCAAACCTTGTGGAATGGTTGTTGAAGGAGGAGGTTGAACATGCTATTAATCAGTCACAATGTTCAACATAGAAACTCTGACGACTCCATGCAGAATTTATCATGTCCAACGATGAACAAAGAGAACAAGTCACCTAAGAAATGATGAACATTATGAGAGACTTGATGTTCAATTCAAGTCAATGCTGTTACCAAAACATCAATTTTGCTGTGTCGGGACAATTCAGAGTGCCAAAATTGTAACTCAACTGCACAACGCTCTTAAAAACTAGACCCGCAATAAATTCAGGTTTCAAGGTACCCGCTTCGAAAAGTGTCAAATGTCGTGAATATGAGCCAATGTAACGACTTGACGTTCAAAGTAGGAGAGATGGGAAACAAATTCATAGCTTTAGTGTCACCTCCCAAATTGTCAAGTGGACATGCGCATTCCAGTTTCAAAGCACTCACCGTGGATGCAATTATGCTCAAACTACTCCAGATGTGCAAAGCTCGATGTGCAACCATAAAACGCAATGCTGTTTCTGGAGCTCACCTCCTGCTCAATCCTGGACCATGTAAGCGTGGGTTGATCAAGAACGGTATTATTTTTTAAGTACACATAGGCAAGCCGTTGGAACGAAGAGTCCAGAAGCTACGCATTCTTTCAGACACATGGAATTTTGAACTATTCCAGTGTAGTCCCAGAATTGTTGCTATAACCTCTGCATCTAACTTTTGCGCTTATTCCAATTACTGTTTAAATTAATTCGTGACGCCACACCACCTGCATTCGATCGATGCACACATTACCAAACAACCTTTTACGCTAAACATATGCGCACGCACACGCTTCAGAAACCAATTCATAAAACCCAATTGCACACAGAAGAAGTCCCGACGTCCCCATTCATCCCCCCTCGCCTCAAAACACGGAGAACATCATCAAGGAAGTAAGTAATCCCTTAAGTGATCGGGTATGAGTACATTCATCTTATATTCCTCCGAGTGACTAACTCCCCCTGTCCCCCTCCTCACAACGTCGGATCCAAACTGTGTCCACACTTCTTCCCTTTGCAATTTCATTGCAAAGGAAAAAAGAACAAATAAAACTGTATCCACACAGCATAATGCGGCAATGATGCGGCAATGATGTACCATAAAATCAGTGTCCCTCCCAGCATCTCGACAGACCCATCATAGCATTGTTTATGGTACTGTACGAATGCCTCTTTTAGGGTTTCTCGCCAACCGCACTTACTGTACGAAAAAAGGAGGTGAGTCCGTGAGTGATGAGGGCAATCTGGGTATGGGATAACTTGCAGCATTCTATGTCGGACGAAAAGAGTGACGAATCTGCGGCCGGGAACATAGATTGACACCCTGACACATTGGTTGATTGACCGACCGCAACAAGGGTGCAAGTCTGCAAGAACCTCGTGAGACTTTTTTTTTCCAATTGTGGGGTGCACTCGAGCTTCGAGAACGAAGCGTCGTGGAAGGGGACGATCCATGGATTTGTTCTCCGGAATCCCGATCCATGGATTCTAACTTAGTCTACGACAGAACGAAAGAGGACAAGCCAGGGGCCCGCGGTCCCACGAGATTCGCAGAGGCAGCTCTTGAGCTCTTCCGATCCGTTTGCAAGTGCGAGGGTGGTGACGCAGGTGAGAACATTGTGTGACAGCGGCTGCCGTAACTTCGTGCACACCAAGGCGGAAGTGACGGAGGGGCACCCAAAACCGCCACTTTCTCTCCGCCTACCTCTCCACAGTCCACACCCCGTATTCCGACTGCTTGGGAGACAAGTCATAAGGTAGAAACACCAAAAAAAAAAAACCTTTTTTTGTCCCACTATCTCAAAGGTCGAATGCGCATCTCACACCTTTGTAATTGGAATGTCTCGTCGATGATATTTTGGGAATATCCTGCGCACTTGCCACACAGAATCTTTCCATGTATCACACTTGTCTCAAATTCAAACTGCTTGACTTTGTAATAAAGTAGAATCATGTAAAAATAACATGTTTTGTCTTCCATCACTTTAACTTTGTAACGTTGCCACGGACTCTAATTGTCCGGTGGATGACTAAGAATTTTTTTGTGTAAGACAAAAGTGCAACTATTCATCTTCAAGTTTTTGTTCTAAAAAGGTTGCGTCTTCTACAATAGGTTGACTTTCAACGAGTACTTTACCATTTTTTTAAGCCAATGATTTCCACTGTATTAGAAAATGATGCTTTCTGTAGAGACCAACCCGTCCTTATAGGATTTAAAATGGACTTGAATGAAAACTTTTAGGACTAAGAACCACAACTTTTTAGATGCAAACAATGAGAGGTAAGGAATTTTTTGAAGCAACCAATGGAAGTTGAGACATTTTGAACTTCAAGGGTGTCCATTTTTTTATACAAATGTTTTAGGGAATTTGTAGAGGGTATTTGCAAAGAGAGCGTGTTCAAACATAAGATTGTCTAAAGTTCATGTATAGTGGCCCCGATGTCACTTTATGTGACAACACTTAAGAAAATCCTCAGTAATCTCAACTTTACGCTTGTCACTAAGCATAGATGTTGTGCACTATATAATCAAGGCAAGTGACAAACCTTGCTAATTATTGGAGGTGGTCTTTTTAGTTGAAAAGCTTTCATGAATGCATTTTGGACCATTTATTAATCTAGAAATGTTGCACGAGCCAAAAGTGACCAATGGATGACTTTCAAGATCACCATAAAGATGAGGAATGCACTTATTGGTCTAAAAAACAAGATCATTTTATCAAAATACCTTGATGATAGGTTTTGTCCTTTCACGGTTAATTTGGTTGCTTTTAACCATGTAAGGACACATAGACTAAAAAATGACATATGGATGATTTTCATTATAGAAATGAAGAATGCACCTATTGATTCAAAAATCAAATCATTCTTTGAGTGACTACCTTGGTGATAGGCTGGCGTCTTGACCTGTAAAATATCTACCGTTTTGTCTTGTTTCGACCTAAGGTAGCCAACTCATTTCCACCACCATCCAATTTTCAACCTATAGAATGCTCTCTTTCTGACCATAGACTATTCAATTGAGGCGCAACTTGATGAGCAGTTGTGGTGCATTATGATTCGCTATAAGACTCTCAATATTTGCAACCAACCCTTGGTCAACTTTGCAATCAGTTGGTGGTCATAAATAGAAAGGTCTAGAGTTCGAAGAGAATCTTCCACTAAAAAAGTCATAATAATTACGTTTTTTGTAATAAAATTCTGGAAAAATATGCAATCCTTCCAAACTCTATTTGTGTACATGGGAAAAATTCCGCACTCAAAAAACCTACGCTTTAAATAATTATGTGTAGTTGCTTAAGTGGTTGAAAAATGGGTCGGATACCTTAAGCTTCTCAGTTGCTGAAAGGCTATGCAAGCTTCTCAGTTTTGTTGCTCAAACGCTGTGCATGGACTCTCACGTCGGTGAGCAGATCATGCAGGTTTGGAAATTCAGGAGATCTGCTGATCTTCAGCAAACACTGACTCAAGCCACAGAGACATCCTCTGACACGGTCTCAATTAAGCCAAGGACTTTTTTCAATTTGTTTTGGGCAGTGCAGAAAGCGATCTTCATTGGAGTGATGCACTTGCTTACAATTATGTATTTGGATGAAAACATGAGAAAATGAGGATGGAATGTTTCATCCTCATTTTCTCATGTTTTCATCCAAGAGAGTGTACATTCATCCTCATTTTTCTCATGTTTACAATTATGTACTTGGATGAAAAAATGAAAAAATGAGGATGAAATTTAAATTATGCATCCAAGAGAGTGTACATTCATCCAGAAAGGAGTGATATACAATAGTCCTAAACACCAACTTGAAAACTGTGATTGTATACAAAAATAATAATGATAGAATTATTAAAAATTATTAAAAATATTTTTCATTAATACAAGAGGACTGGATCATCAAATTTATCCTGTATTGTCTTTATAATAATGATCCTATATAAATATATATATATATATATATATATATATATATATATAAATCAATAGTGCTATTCAAAGTGGACACCACAGCAATTAAGGCGATTATCTAAATATTTAAATATTATGCTTTTTAGTACCCTTATATTAACATCTGTCTAACTTATTTACAAACATCCCATTAGAAATTCTATGTTGTCAACAGTGGACATATTGTATTATGGATATTTATTATATCAAGGTTTGCATGCCTAGAATAATATTTATTAATGAGGACTCTATTTTTCTCCTCACTACTATACCAGTGATGCAAGTCATTTGTAGAGTTCTTAAAATTGTTAATAATTTGAAATGTTTTAATTTTTTGAAAAATTCACAAATATACTTGTGATCCAATAATATCCTTTAACCCCTTAAGTTCCATGACTATATTTTCACCAAAAACGCTCGAAAACCACTAGTTTAAGTACAAATATCAAATTTTTGAAAAAAAACTTTTTTAACACACGTAACCATAGGATCTTGTTGTGTGCTGATTTGAGAACATGTGTGAGAATATGTGGTAAAAATTTCAAAAATTTCCACCACGTGGATTGCAAGATATAAGCATTCAAATTCACTAAAATTCTTTTTTTGGCCCTTTAAAAAACAGGGGAGCTGTACTTCACAAGTTCACTTTTCTATGAAAAAATGTCCAAAATTGTAGTGCTTCTTTGTCCTAGACTAGTTGTCTACATGCTTGAAAAATTTTAGATCATTTGAAATTGTACAACATATAGAAAAAAAATACTCACTCCGTCCCGAAATGATTGTCTCCTGAAAAAAAATTCTCAAGATTAAGGCGAAATTTGAGAATTTGGTAAGATAATGAATGCAGACATATAGATTAACTCTTGATTTACTTAAAGGTTTGCAAAAACGGCAATATCAAGTTTAAAGTATAAACTACTTAAAGCGGGAAATTCGATGCTGTAAATTCATATGAAAAATCACCCGCTAGCTTATGATTTTCCACCAAAGTTGAATATTGAGCATAACAATGCATTGTTTTCCATCTTGTCTTTGTACCCCGTGAAGATTTTGTGAAGATAGTTTACGGTTAGATTTTTCTTGAGCAGCTTGTAAGCAGCTTATTATAAGCAACTTGGATAACTAAAATTGAATATTTCATGAATTGTGTCTTTGTGGAATTGACATTGACTATTTCATGAATTGTATCTTCATCTAATTGAAACTCTTATTGTGACATACTAACTATTTCATGAATTTCATCTTTATATAACAAAATTTGAAGTAGTAGACAATCATTTTGGGACATCTATTTTTGGAAAGATGATCAATCATTTGGGGACGGAGGGAGTAGTTAGTACACAGTAGTAGAAAATGATTCAAAATACAAAATTGTTAATAATTTAATTACGGAATTGAAAATTGCCAATCCCAATTGTTGCAATGTTTTAATAAACAATCTATTTTCTATGGTATTTTTTTTTTTTTTAAATATTGAAAATTGAGTAAGACAAAAGATTTTGAAGTATATTTTAGAGTAGAGAATCCATAATTGCTCGCAAACATAAACTCCTCATAACTTTTGACTCATTGATCAAAATGGAATGATTCAAAGCTTTCCACATATATACAACTTTAGAAATCAATATATATTTTTGACAAAAATGAGTTTTTCAAATCTGCCAGCACTGCCTGTTTACAAAAAAAAACCCAGATTAGGCCATAACTTTTGACTCATATTTCCAAATGTCATGAAATTTAGTGCAAGCCATATGAAAAATATTCCTTTTCCCCACCTTCTATTAAAATTCAAGCCAAAAATATAGAAATCTATAGTCACATATACCTGTTCAAAATTGCTATGTAGCCAAAAAATTGCATGCTGGTCTTTTAGGAGTTAAGACTAAGTCTATTCATCTTGTATCTTGTACAATGCCCCTAAAGATAGAGTGACGTAATTATAGGACAAAGGAAATGTTAGGGTGGTATATAGTGTTTTACTACTCTATAATAGATATCCTAATAGTATCATCTCTGTCATTAGGTAACTATTGATGATCCAAGGATGCTAGCGTGTGAGCCTAGAGATGCAAATTCACAAGCCTTGAGCTTGGATTAGGTGAGCCTTGAATTTGGGATCCAAAACAAATGAAATTTTAAAGATTATCCTTGAAAATTTTAAAAGTGGTGGGTTCTTTTAGAAAAAAATTTGACGTTTAGAAAAGTATACTTAGGACATTGAGGATGACCTAGAATATATACACCAATAATCATAACTTGAAATGCATGCCCTTTGTACAAATAAAATGAGTTGTAAGGTCATCCTCAATGCACTTTAGAAGTTGCCCCGCAAAGTATAATGCTAACTTTTTATTGCTTTGTAATTAGAACTTGAATACTTTTTCTCATTGTAAGCCCATTCAAAAGTAGAAGGTTTGAATAGGCCCAAGAAAATTCAAAATTAGATATTGGACAAAGAAAATAAACCACTTCAAAAATACAATAAAAAAAAATCATAGAGGTGCTAGCAAATCATAGATATCAATTTTTGTCTTTTAGCTAGCTTTTGAAGTGGTTTATTTTCTTTGTCCAATGTCTAAATTTAAATATTCTTGTAATGCCTATTCAAAGTATTTGGTGGGGCCAATTCCAGAGCTAGCTAAAAGACAAAAATTGAGGATGACCTAAATAACAGAGTGCAACTTTGCAAGCTAGGAGTCAAGGATCAAGAATTAGGGGTTTGATATTCATTGTTTATGAAGTGCCAAAGTGACAATATAAAATGTCTTAGTGGTGCTCCAAAAATCAACATTCATTAACATATTGGATAAAAATATTCCACTAGCATATATCACGTATCCATAATTATGTTATCCACAATTTGGTGATTTCACCCAAGTTTTTAATTTTTAATTTGAGTTTTATGACAAAAGAATTCATGGGCATTAGATGTTATTTGAGGCCTCCAAGAGACTGCGAATTATCTTGCATTCCTAGACTGCGGGAACGCATAATTGCTGGTCGATGTGGCCAACACCGTGCCACGTCATTTTCCAAAAAAAAAATTATAATTTTTTTTTTTTTGCTCAAAATGATATTTGGGGAAGAATTTTTTTATTTTATTTTTTTGAAACTTTTTTTTGACAACATTGCTGCTGGTTCAGAACAGGAGAACAGACTACGAGAACAGGCCTGAAACGGCTCTCCGGAGGCCTCAACTCCCTTCTAATGTTTTCATCATTTTTTAGCCAACTTATTTTTTTCAAGTGCAATCTGGCACTGTAAAGCCAAAAAAAAACCCTGCAAGGAGTCCTGATTTGAAATCGAGAAATCATGATATGGAAAAGATATTCAATATTTCTCTTCAATAGATTGGATCCAGCTGGGCCATTAGACAGTTTCGTTGCCTGCACGACCATAGGGCCATGGCCATGGAGACGGAGGGTTGGGACGGTCAAGTCTAAAGTAGTGCAACAAGCCTCTTGTAGAAGTAAAGCTTAAAATGAATGTAAAAAAAGACCCCCTATTTTGTGCAATCTTTATTCAATTGTCATTACCTCTCCTAGCTATTTTGAACATCTTTACAAATATGAACTCAAAATTTACAAATTTTATCATGCGTCGCAAATAAAATTATCTTGTATTTTTTCCAAGAATAAAATCGAGGGTGCAAAATACCCTCCGCAAGAAGCTCGTTGCACCACTATAGACTCGACCGGTTGGGACTTGGGACAGATTGGAACAGAATAACCTATGACTTGGCCCTATCCAAAAAGACTAAGTTTTTGCCAGCCAATCTATTTTAAGCTCTTATTTTGGCAAATAGGCAAAAAATTGTATTGTAGCGACCAAAATTACGAAGTTGTTTTGTAAAAATTGCTCATGTGAAACAAAAAATTTAGAAGCATTGCAATACCAAATCAAAAAGACAAATAAAGGAGGGAGGTAGATCATTAAAGTAGTATTATATTACTCTCACTATCCATTTGATTTCAGTTCAAGATCTTAACTCCCAAAGGACCATTCTCCCCTCGGGAAACAATTTGGAGTTTGGAGAGGTTCCTATTGTCTTAATTTATAGTGTATAGTTGAATGTCTTAAAAACTTTTTGAAAACGTGTATTTCTATGAGAGCTTTGTGGATATATAATTTTCATTTCAATCCAATATCGGATGAAGAAGTTATAGGATGTTTTAGGCCCAAAATTCAACTCGAGGGGCAGGCTATTCAGCTAATTTTTCCTTGACATTGTAAAGGGATAAACTTCCTAGAATCAAAGTAGAAGTTGGAATGGGTAGTGGGTGAGGGACTTGTGGTCAAATGGTCCAATCGACTTGGTCAAAAGTATTTGTTAGATCACATAGCATGACTTGGCTACACACGTGGCAAAGTAACCTAACTTGGCCACATGATTTTAGGGAAGGAGGGGCAGTTCAAGTTTCCAAAGAGAGGAATAGAATTGAGAATAGGCTGGGGAAATAGTAGGTGCCATTTTTTAGTGATGGCCCAATGTCTTAGTCTTTCTTTTGTTAGGCTTACGCTTCAAAAATTTATAACAAATAGAAGATTAATTTTTATTGATTATTTTTTGTGCTCGTCAATCAAGAGGAAGTCTTCTAATCCATTGTTTTGAAAAAAGTTGCAGTGTATGACCAGTTCTCAGGGCACCTTGCATTGCAGGATTTTATTGAAGGGTCTTCGCTTCTTTTTCACATATGAAATTTTTTTTAGTACATGTTCCTAACATCTTTTAGAGTATGAAAAAAATAATTTATTCAAAATACATAGAGCAAAAAAATTTCATACATGATGGTTAAAGCCAATTGAAATTCTTGGGAAGAATCCAGAAGAAGTTCTTACTTCATTACAAATGCTAATATCCTCCAATTTGTATAGTTAACCCCTAAAGGTTGGAGACTATGTTTTCACCAAAAACACTCCAAAATTGTTGTTTCTGGTACAAGTATCAAATTTTAGAAAAAAAACATTTTTGGACACATGCAACTATAGGGTCTTGAGGTTAACTTGTTTAAAAATGTGTAGAAAAAACTTCAAAATTTTCTACCTTGTAGATTGCAAGGAATTAGCATTTGAATTGACAAAACCCCTTTTTTTGGCCGTGCAAAAAATCGGGCAGCTGCACTTCACAAGGTCACATTTAAATGAAAAAATGTCCAAAATGGTGGTTGCTCTTTGGATTCATTCTTCAAAGCAAGTTGGCTACATGCTTGAAAATTTTCAGATCATTTGGAATTGTACAACATATAGGAAAAAAATAGGTTGTACAAAGAAATAGAGAATGATTCAAAACACAAAATTGTGAAGAATTTAATTATGGAATTGAAAAATGTCAATCCCAACGGTTGTAATGCTGCAATAAGCAATATACATCTTATGCATTTATTTTTTTCAAAAATATTAAAAATTGAGTTAAAAATAGGACTGCAAAGTTTGTTTTGGAGTAGGGAATTTATAACTGCCCGCAAACTAGAACACCTCATAATTTTCATCTCATAAATCAAAATGGAATAATTTGAAGCTTTATACGTATATATAAATCTAAAGAACAAATTTCAAAATTTTTTTTTTTTTAAAAGTGATTTTTCAGAAAATTTTGAGCTGCCCGCCGACCATTGAAAATGACATATCATCCAATAACTTTTTAACCATGTGGTCAAAAGTTTTGAAAATTATTGGGCCTTAAAGCTACTCTTCAAACACACATTGCGTGAAATCTTCAAGAAATAAAAATAAAAATTTCTATTTGTAGTGAGCTGCCCAAAATCGCTATGTTGCCAAAAAACACCGTTTGGTCCTTTAGTGGTTAAATCTCACCAAATTTTTACCACATGTTGTTGTAGAAGTCTAGTACAAGATCTTACGACAGATTCTAAATTTTTTTTTTTTTTTTTTTTTTATGAACGTAGCAAAATGGCAGTTTTGAGTGGTTTTAGGCAGAAAAATGCCTTGGTCTTTTAGGAGTTAAATGAGCATATCATACAAAGCGGCTATAGTCAACATAAAAATATTTCTAAAAATAGCTGGTAGGATACTTGGAAAATTATTATTTCAAAATTGGTGACTTTCTAAAAATGATTGTTTTTTCGAAAGTGATTATATTTTCCAAAAAAAATGATTCTTTCTCCCAAAAAAATGTTATTTTTCTAAAAATGAAGACTTGTCTTAAAATGATTATTTTTTTCAAAATGATCAATTTTTCAATAATGATTGTTTTTCAATAATGATTGTTTTTCAATAATGATTGTTTTTCCAAAAAATATTATTTTTTCAAAAGTTATTACTTTTTCAAGGCTTCTTTTTTCCAAATTGATTATTTTTCTTAAACCAATTATTTTTTTCAAATATGATTATTTATATAAATGGCCATACCTTAGGTTGAGCTTGTTTTGTTTTGTTTGTTGCAATGAAAGCTCTGGGACCATACGTCCCGGCCAGGGAGGACTGACCCCTTTATTGCTCCATCGGAAGGATAAATGTAAAAATTGCCGCCTATTTTGTGATGCTCAAATTTTGTATTTCTTCACGTCCCTTGATTTATTTGGGGCCTCTGATTGCAAATATAAATGTAGAAATTGCAAATTTCATCAAAGGTGGCATATAAGAAATTTCAATTTTTTCTGCAAGGGTAAACTTGGGGCAATAGAGGGGTCAATCCCCCCTGGCCATACGTCTCTAAGTCAAGTTCTTCCTACCATTGAAAAGCTCTCAGCAAGGAGGGGTGCATGGACTTTGTTTCATGATGTTTTGACTCATGGCAAAAAAATTATTGGATTTCAAATTTTTTGTGAATTTAAAGTTATAAATTTTTTATGAATTTTAAATTTTAAAATTCATTTTTATTTTGTTATATTGTGGCTAGAATACAGGGCAAACTAGTGATTATTTTAAGCCCCCTAAAGTCTCAAGAATTTTCTTGGACAAATACCTATAGTCTCAATTTTTGGCAAGGTTTTTGGAAACTTTCTTTTGAAGTTGGAAAATTGATTAGTTTTCTAGGAATATAATTTTTATTTTCTATCAATGCCGAAGAATAGAAGTGATTCTACAATAAGCCTCCAAGACATGCAAAGGTGAGTAGGAAAAAAAAAAAAAAAAAAACCTTGAAATAACTATTTTTAAGTTATTTCTTTTAGATTACTCCCTCCATCCCGAGTAATGTCTTGTATTTTTGAGGTTGTTTTGAATAGGTTGAAAAAATACTTTTAGTGGCTAATTTATTTAGGTTGAAATGAACACATGCATTGTTCTTCATTGATTCTAGTGATATAAAATTTGGAACCTTTCTTAATTATATTTTTCACAATATGATTAACCCCTAAAGTTTCATGACTACATAATCACCAAAAACGCTCCAAAACTGCCATTTCTAATACAACTACCAAATTTTTGGAAAAAAACAATTTTTGACACATGTAACCAAAGGATCTTGTAGTATGATATTTTGAAAACATGTGGTAAAAATTTCAGAAAATTCCACTGTGTGGATCATAAGATATAAGCATTCAAAGTCTTGAAAACCATTTTCTCAATCCTGCAAAAAACCAGGCAGCTGCACTTTGAAAGCTCACTTTTCAATAAAAAAAAAGCCGATAAAGGTGGTGCTTCTTTGAATTTAGTTTTCTAAACAAGTTGTCTATATGCTTGAAAAATTTCACATCATTTGGAATTGTACAACATATAGGAAAAAAATAGTAAATAGAAAGAAGTAGAAAATGCTTCAAAATTCAAAATTGTTAAAAATTTAATCATGGAATTTAAAAATGCCAATCCCAACAATCGTAATGTTGTAAAAATCAATCTACATCCTGGGATTTTTTTTTTTTCCAAAATGTTGAAAATTGAGTTACATAAAGGAGTTCAAAGTTTTTTTTAGAGTAGACAATCCATAATTGCCCGCAAACCAAAAACCCTCATAACTTTTGACTCATTGATTGAACTAGAATGATTCAAAGCTTTTTAAGTATATATAAATGTAAAGAACTAATTTCAAAAAAAAATCTAGAAAAAAATGATTTTTTCTGATCTGCCCAAATTGCCCAATTACAAAAAAAAATAACATATTAGGTCACAACTTTTGACTCGTATTTCAAAATGTCATGAAACCTGATACACATGAAGATATTCCTTGCCCCCACCTTCTATTAAAATTTCAGCCTCAAATATGGATATCTCTAGTCACACGTACCTGCCCAAAATTTCTATACGGCCAAAAAACGCATGTTGGTCCTTTAGGGGTTAATAAAATTTTGCTCAAAAAATTAACAATAAAATTGTAGACAATCATTTCGGGAGGGAGGGAGTATATTTTTATGTATGTGGAAAGATTTGGTTCATTCCATTTGGGTAAGTAATGTAAATTTGCAGAAGCTTCTTCTTTTCTCAGCAAATTCCTGAAAAAATAATATATATTGGCTCTATTTTTGAACTTTATTCTAGAAATAAATAAAAAATTGCACATATATTGTTGGCTTTCTAGAACAATCTCACCTTAGTGATTGGTGTGTTTCAATCCCATCTTAGAGCTATCAACACTTTACTTTTTCCTTCTATCTCGTACCTATTTTGATTTAACAATTAATAAAAAATGAAAATTTAAAGTTTTAAAAAAAAATCCCTAAATTCTCAATTCAATTCTTCAAAATAGGAAAATATACATTCACATCCAAAAGTTTCAAATTAAGAGGACTCAAAGCCTTATAATCTAGTCAGGATAAGAATCAAAAAACTTATTTTTCTTTCACTTTAAATGCTTATATCTTGTAATCAATATAGTCAAAATGTCTAAAATTTCTTGCTAGTCTAGTGCAAGATTCTTCAATTGTATATGCAACAGAAACAAATGCTTGAAATTTTTGTGGTTTACATTGAAAATGGCAAATTTTAGTATTTATTGATAGAAAATGGTCATGGGACTTTAGGAATTAAATTTTTCTTAAAAATTAAAAATAAATCTATTTTAAGCATGAGCTATATCACATTTATTTACTTTTATTAATTTTTAACCCATAAGCGTCCCAGGGGACCAAAAGTGTTTTCAAACAATTAGAAACCCCCAATTTAGGTGACGAACCCTAATTTTTTATGACAGATTTTAAGTGATGTCAATGTTGACAATCCAAAAATTTTATTTCAACAAAATAGTACAATTTTAACACGAATATTAACAAACCAATGTTTTTATGTCAACATTGATGTTACGTTGGACATTGACATAAGAATTTTGGATAGTCAACATTGACATCACCTAAAATCATTCAAAGAAAATTAGGGCGTGTCACCTAAAACAGGGGTTTCTTATAGTATCACGTAATTTCAAGTCCAACTCAAAGTGTTGTAACTTTTGCATCCAATGTCCATATTCAATAAAAAAATTTGTCCGGAAATCTGTGCTCTCTATTCTAATTTGTGTGGTAAAATTTTCATGTCAATTTGCAAATTGTTTTGAATGTTTGGGAGCGATTTGGAGTTCAAACTCTAAACATTTTTTAGATTACAATGAACTGTGGCGGTTTATTTCTACTTCATATAATGTCTTTTTTAATAAAAAATTTATAAAAAGTTGTGCATATTAGTCTAGTTTGTGTTCCCAAAATGTTATATCAATTCAAAAAGTTATGACTGACTGAGAAGCATTTTAGTAGAAGGAGGTTCAGGCTTAGATGTATTTTTTGCAACTTTTCTCGCAGCGATTTTTTGATATTCAAATCTGTTTTGCAGGCACAATGAATCAATTGAATGGTATTTTCTTTCATCGATGTACTTATGTGCTGGTTTGAAGAACTCTATAGTTTAAAGTTTTTCCATTTGAGTACATTTAAAAATCAAATTTCACCTCCAAATATTTTGCTAGGAAAGTTTTAGCATCCTTTTTCAACACTAAAACATTATAATCATGCAATCTCTGGGGCCAAATGATTCCAAATTTGATTCGTGTCATCTACAATACGTACACTACAAGATTGTACAGTTGAGATTTCTATACCTTAATGACATTTAGACCTACAATACTTCAAAAGCAATGATGCTTTTAAAGAAACACATTAAATTGTGCCATCCTTTGTGGACCCAACATGGTAAATTTGGGATCCTCAAGGATAATAGTAAAAAATAGACCCCTATACTTGAGTAGTGTCTGGAGATACTTACTAGCCTCCCTAGCTAATTTTGCAGCTCTGATTGCAACTATGAATTCAAATTTTGCAAAAATAAAAGTTTGTGGCAAATAAAACATTCGAGCAATTCCCTTGGGATAAATTGAGTTTGCAGGACCTACAGAAGATGGCACAATTTAACGTCCTGCGTTTTTAACCCCTAAAGGACCAAACACCATTTTTTGGCAACATAGTGATTTTGGGCAGCTCACTACAGATGGAGTTTTTATTTTTTTTCTTTGAAAATTTTACACAACATGTGCCCGAGGAGTAGCTTTAAGGCCCAACAATTTTCATAGCTTTTGACTATACGGTTAAAAACTTCTTGCATGATATGTGATTTTCATTGGTCGGCGGGTAGCCTGGGCAGCTCAAAAAACTTCTTTAAAAATGACTTTAAGAAAAAACAAAAATCTAAAATTGGTTCTTTAGAATAATATAGACGTGTGAAGCTTTGAATCATTCAATTTGGATCTATGAGTCAATAGTTATGACGATTTTAAATTTGTGGGTAGGTATGGTTTTGAAAGACTCCATACCTACCCACAAACTTAAAATCCTCATAACTTTTGACTCATAGATCCAAATTGAATGATTCAAAGCTTCACACTTCTATATAAATCTAAAGAACCAATTTCAGATTTTTTTTTTTTTTCAAGTCATTTTTCAAGAAGTTTTTTGAGCTGCCCAGGCTACCCACTGACCAATGAAAATCACATATCATGCAATAAGTTTTTAACCGTATAGTCAAAAGCTACGAAAATTGTTGGGCCTTAAAGCTACTCCTCGGGCACATGTTGTGTAAAATTTTCAAAGAAAAAAAATAAAAACTCCATCTGTAGTTAGCTGCCCAAAATCGCTATGTTGCCAAAAAACGGTGTTTGGTCCTTTAGGGGTTAAACTCAAAAAGGCCCTACTTTTAGGGGTTAAGCAAGGAATGTTGAGTTGCTGACCCTGCCCATCGAGTATGGTACTCTTCACTGTATGCTCTGTTTCTTGGCCGTGCAATTTCCTTTCATTTGTTAAATAATCAAAATAATAATAAACACTTAAAAGTATAAATAAAATCCTGCCCAACGACCAAGACTAGGCCAGAAGAGCTAATCAGAATCCTAAACCCTCCACTTGGCAGTTGCCACTTGTCCCTCAGGGGTCGTTTCATGTTTCCATGCAAGTGCCAATGCAACTGAACTACGCTTGTCATCCAACAGGGGTTGGGATTCCGCTGTTGACTGGATTCTAGGAAATGTAGTTCCCCATTGGTGGACAAGCAATGGCATCTATCTTTCCAACGAGACAGACGAAGAATCTATATAGGGAGGCAACCCATTTCCGATCACTTAACCCCTAAATGACGGACCCATGAGCATTGATTTCAAACCTCACTGTCCATCACTCAATTTGCTACCATTTTGCAACTACACAAAATAGTGAAATTAGGTTGCTTTACCTAAGATAAATTATCTCATGGATTATAGATCATGATATGCTTGTTCTACAAGGAAGCGCATGCCACTCTCTAAACCAAACCTTGAATTGGTGCACAAATCTATGCCATACACATGGCTCTAAATTGAATGCATTGTTGTACAAAAGCAATGAATGTTTCTATAGTGTGGACTGTCGTGAAATTAGTGTGGACTGTCGTGAAATTAGTGTGGGGAAACCTAATTTCACTATTTTGTGTAGATATGGATGAAAAATTTTATACTTATTTTTTAGAGATGAAAGTACATGTCTTCTTTACTTTAGAAAAAATTAAGATTTTTTTGTGGAAAACTAATTTTTTAAAGAATTTTGAAGAAAAAGTGAAGAAAAATCATATTAAATAGAAAAATATTTCAAAAAATCTGAAAATTTCAACATATGTGTATATCACAATGACAAACATCATGGTGTAAACTCAATTTCCGTGTCATTCTATAATTGGAAAATAATAGACATTGAAAATACACCCAATGTTCAAATTGCAGTAAAATATGGAGTATTAGGAATTTTTTCAAAATTTAAATTGGAATAGAAACTAGAGTAGATGACCTTCATTTTGTTAGTTTGACTCAAACTCAAAAAATATTATTTTTGTGGAGAAATTTCAGATTTAAAGCAAGGAGCAACTTCTCAAAATACTCTAAAATAGCATATTTTGTGATCCATTTTTTTTAATAGCTTCTCATTTCCGTGAAGACAAAAATTGAAAAGAGTACAAATTCAATTGGATACTCTTTGTAACTCAATGTGAAAGGTTAACAAAAAAAAGGAGGATGAAAAAATGCTTTTGAACTCTTCTTAGTTAAACAGTATTGTCATTGGAACGCCTCGGAATGGCATCCGTGGCGCTCCAAGGTTAAAGTATTACGCATAAGGTACACCAGGTTGTTACCACCCCGATTTGCAATATGCATTTGTTGGGGCCAACTCCAAGAGGTGCACATATTTTTCAGAGATGTGAGCATGTTTCACAAATCAAACCCAAGTGAAATTATATTTTTTTTGATTAAAATTGTAGTTTCTATGAATTTTGAAGTGTTAGCCCTGAAATTACACATCCAACCCTAGACTAGAATCATAAGCATCTCATTAACAACTTATTATTGTCAAGCCAAGTATTAAAGTATTTACCATTAATAGAATGACACATTATCCCTTGTTGTTATAACAATTTTGCTTTTGTCATAAGATTCTCTGCTTTTGTCATAAATTAAATAAATTCCGAGGTTTTTTGGATGGAATTAAGTCCAAAGTGGGGTGGAATTGAGACCAATGTGGGGTGACAGAATTGGACTGGGCCATTGACAAAATTGGAAAGCTGACAATAGTAGGCTGGCTTACCTTATCTGCATGGTGGATTTTCTCACTGAGGAAATTTTCCTATGTGCAAAAATAGAGTTCAAAAGGTTTCCATAAATTTTCAGATTTTTATTTCTCAAAAAATATTTACTATGAATTTTTTAGTTGAAGTTTTGTTCAATCTATTTTGGTCATATAGACTTTCCTATTATCAATCCGGGCTAATTGCAAAATTCATCAAGGGTTGGTTGCAATATTGAGAGTCCTGGAGGCAATTCTAATGTGCCACAACTGCATTGGTAACCATGCCATAATTAATCACTGTTCATCTCTTCCTTCACGGAAAGAGGATAGCCTACATAGCCACAATGGAGCGTGGATTAGGAGTAGGTTGCCTCCCCTATCTACTTGCTGGCCTACTCCAAAATATTCTAGAGTAGTTGTTTAGGATAAAATAAAAAGTTCTGAAGAGTTTTAATTTGCACATTGTTATGATTTTCAAAGACTCCATACCTGCCCGCAAACTAAAACTCCTCATAACTTTCATCTCATTAATCAAATGGAATGATTCAAAGTTTTCTACATATTATTAAATCAAAAAGATTTAAATTTAAGTTTTTATGTCTTAAAACAACAATTTTTTAAGAAGTTTTTTGAGTTGCCTGATTTGCTCAGAGGTCAATGAAAATTTTATATTATACAATAACTTTTCAACCATGTGGTCAAAAGTTACGAAAATTGTTGGGCCTTAAAGCTACTCCTCAAGCACATCTTGTGTGAAATTTTCTAAGACAAAAAATAAATTTTTGTTCATAATGAGTTGCCCAGAATTGCTATGTTGCCCAATAATGGTGTTTGGTCCTTCAGGGGTTAAGTATACAAAAGGGCCTCTGACCTTATTAGTAAACTGCATTATGTAATGTTGAAAATTCCATCTATCATACCAAGACTATCATATAGATGTATATTCCCATTCACTATTGAAGTACTTCACTATTTAAGACATAAAAATTAACCCCTAAAGTTCCATTGTCCTTTTGGGGGACAAAATGGATTTTGGGCAGGCTAATACGGCTTCAATATTCATCATTATTTTCTGAAACTTTTTGTGAAGATAGAAAAACAAATTAGCTTTATGGAAATATAATTTTTATTTCAATTGGTGCCCGGGAGCAAAAGTTATGGCACAAAAGGTCCTTTTTTTTGGTGCGGTGGGTAGAAATCTTCTCACACACAATTTTTTTTTTAAAATTTTTAAAATTATTTTCTTATAGGTTATATTTTTATCTATATGGGAAGCTTTGATTCATCCCATTTGGACTTGTTATGTGAAAGTTATGGACAATCTTATTTTTCGGGCAATTAAAGCATCTTCTTGAAAAAATAACTTCTAGGACTCATTTCTGAATGCAATTTTTGCAACTTTTCAAAAAAAATTGTTTGAAAAGGCTAAGTTTGCTTGCTAAAACAATCTCACCATTAGGATTATAGTGTTTTAATCCCATCTTAGAGCTGTTGACGATCTAATTTTTCTTTCAATCTTGGATCTACTTCTACTTAACAATTTTTTAAAGAATGAAAATCAAGTAAATTTTTTTGAACTATTTTCCCTAGATTCTCAATTCAATTATTCAATATAAAAAAGATTAAATTCAAAGCGTATAGTGCAATTTTTTTTTACAAATGGCGGTCAAAGTCATCTGAAATTGCAAGTCAGTGTTCAAAAAATCAAATTTTTCCAGCTTTGAATGCTTATATCTTCTAAACTGTATGGTCGCACTTCATGAAATTTTTACCACATGATTTGAGATAAGTGAAGTGCAAGATCTTATAGTTAGATTCTAAAAAAAATTACTTTTTCTCTTTTCTTAGATGAACGCAATAGTACTGGCAGTTTTGAGTCAATTTTGACAGAAAAATGCCTTGGGACTTTAGAGGTTAAGAAAGGCCAAAACTCCCTATTGAAAAAATATTCACGTCACTTTCATCTTTATCAAGTTATTGAAGTTGGAAAATGTTGGCGTCCATTAGATGAGGAAAAGATGGTAGATTTTAGACCCGTGTGATTAAAAAGTGTATTGCCTTGAATTATGCCATATAGGAATAATTAGCAAATGTTATGCTTCAATAATGTCTCTTGTTAGTGGTAGACTCTATAAGATCTAAAATACTCTTAAATTTTTTTGGATCTCATTTGTAAACGTGAATAACATTTACCAATAAGAAAAAGGTTTACTACAACATGAAAGATCAATGTGAATGAAGCATTTATTGGAAATGGATCAATTATCTAAGCCTCATGGACTTAGATGGCAAATTCCATTCTTAATGTTGCCATTAGGAGATACATTCTATAAAGAAATGAGATGTTCTTTCTTCTAAAAAATTCTTGGATTTCTATATGTGATGACAAGGTCATTTGACCTCCTACCATAAATGAATGGACTATAGTAATAAGTACCTCACTAACATCCAGATTTGAACTCATGACCACCTCATTGGTGTGGTAAGGCCAAAGTGAATGAACCAAAGGTACAAGTGTCTACATTTACCATTAAATTTGAATTAAGACTAGTAATAATCAATACTATTAAGATAGGCATTTGTTTTGTTTGTTTGTGATGTATGCTGGGATCTCCTAAAATACCCAACTGACTAAGGTATAGTTGATGTCGTCAAAAAGTGCTTGGAGAGAGGAGGTCTACAAAGCTAGTTTTGTGTTCTTCCAACTAACGGGCAAAAGATATTGAATTTCACAATTTCTATGGACCTCAAAAATTTGAAAACTTCAAGCAACATATATATTGGTTGCAAAGAGCCATTTGACCATCAGGCCATAGGTCAAAGAAGTAGAGAATACTTTGGTGATTGCAACGCCACATTGATATATATAATTTTTACTTAGAAAATTTGTTTGGCATATTTACTTTTGTATATCATTCAAATTTTATGAAATTAGCAATACAAAAAATTTGTATCATACATGATATTAGAAATTAGTAGACTTATACAACTATAAAAGATGCGTCATCACTTCTATGACAATCGCAAATGATTTAATATTGGATGTGGCAATAATACATGATATACTAGTTTCTATAAAATACATGTTGCACTTTTGAATTTGAACATGTAACTCAATCCTCAATGATAATTAAGTTAGGCAACCACATTTATATGATTATCAATAGCCAAATAGTTTTAATACTAGTACTCTATATGTTCTAAAAAAGATATTTATATTAAATGTTGGTCACTTTTATTGTTATAGAGGTAAAAAGAAGGTAATATCTACTAAATCAAAAGAAACTCTTAAAGTAAAAAAAGAGAAAAATACTTTTTAAGGTAATTATTTATAATTGTGACCTATTTGCAAAATTGATCCCATAAATGTTTTATATAGTTACTATTTTGGGATTGATCTTAATTTGATGTATGCAATTAAAAATAAAAATATTGAAAATTAATTCTCCCATGTTTTTGCTGAAAGTATACATCTTTTTATGAGAGCATAGAATAAATCAATTTTCAACACTTTCAAAATTCATAGATTATTAATATGGTATTTTAAAATAGCATGTTAAGAGAATTTAGAATCTCTTTTGACTTCCACTTATACAAATTCCAATGATGACCTTTAAATTGAAATTGGTTTAATATGTATATATTTTTGATATACTAACAAAATGTTTTTTGCTATATTGACGAGCATGGGCTTCAAATGATGCACCACAAACTAAGCCATGATAATTTTGAGGTGCCACAACTAAAGTGTTGTGATAACTCAAGTCATCACAAAAAATATATATATATCATTTTTAAAGCCCATTTTATCTATCCCTTCATCCATACTTAGACCTTAAATAATACCACATACATCAAAATTTCAAGAGAGCAAAAACAAATGTGATGCAAAGGCTATCATTGGATCACAAACATATTTATGAATTTTTCAAAAACTAAAACATTTCAAATTTTTGACAATTTTAAGAACTCTACAAATGGTTGGTGTCAGTAATATTGTAATGTAGAAAAAAACGGAATCTTTATTAATAGATATTATTCTTAGCAAGAAAACTATGATATAATGATATTCATAATATGTCCACAGTTGACAACATAGAATTTGTAATGAGATACTAGATAGATATTAATATGGATACTAAAAGGCATGATATTTAAATACTTAGATAATCAACTTTATTGCTTTAGTGCCCAATTTGAATAGCACTATTGATTTATATATATTTTACATAAGATCATTATCATAAAGACAATCTAGTATAAGATTTAAAGATCTATTCTTTTTATATTAATAATATTAAAAGGTTGCAATGATTTTTTAATAATTCTATTACTACTATTATTATTTAATACGCAATCGGATTTCTTTCAACAACTTTTAAGTTGACTGTTTAGGATATTTAGGACTACTTTAATCAAATATAGAATAAAGAATACTTATGCAAAACTTAAACAATGAACATTCATTAGGAGAATGTTGAGGCCTTCAAACGGCTTTGTTCATGTTTTCTTATTTTTCCTAGATATTATTAACCCCTAAAGTCCCAAGGCCATTTTTCTGTCAAAAATCACTCAAAACTGCTACTTTTGTTGCGTTCATCTAAAAGATGAGAAAAATTAATTTTTTTTAGAAATTAACCGTAGGATCTTATACTATACTTTTTACAGATCATGTAGTAAAAATTTGGTGATGTTTGACCGTACGGATTGAAAGATATCAGCATTGAAAGTGAAAGAAAAAGTTTTTTTCAAGAAGATGCTCTCATTGCCCGAAAAACAAAATTGTCCATAACTTTCTCATAAAAAGTCCAAATGAAATGAATCAAAGCTTCCCAAATAGGCAAAAATATAATCTATAAGGAAAAAAAATTAAAAAAATTAAATTAAATTTTTTGCAAAATTTTTTTGCTGCCCCTTCTCCCCTGTTTTGAGCTTATTTGGGCATTACTTTTGCTCCCAGGCACCGATTGAAATAAAAATTACATTCCCCAAAAGCTAATAAGTTTTTCTATCTTATGGGAAAGTTTCAGAAAGTTTCATTAAAAATTGAGCTCATAGGAACCTGCCCAAAATCCATTTTGTCCCCCGTAGGGACAATGGGACTTTAGAGGTTAAAGAGGTTGAATGTTAATATAGAAATGATGCCAAGAGAACTCTATGCATTTGATGAAGAATTTTTCTCCAAATTGGATGTCTTATATATAGTTGGAAAGCTCTTTATTCTTTATTTGATAAAAAAATTTGAGTTAAATTTGCATTTATGAATGTTATCTACCATATGCATCCAATCACATACAATAATATCCACTTATGATGCTAATAATATCAAAAAATTTAGTTTGTTATTTCCTTAGATATGACATCATCTAATCTAATATTTTCAAGTGGCCTATGTTTAACCCCTAAAGGTCCAATGCCTTTTTTCTGCCAAAAAACACTCCAAATTGCCATTTTTTAGCAAAGAGTGAAACAAAGTTAACGATGTTTTTTTGCACATCTAACCATAGGATCTTACACCTAACTAGTATGAGAATGTGTGGAAAAAATTTTAGAATTTTCGACTGCATAGATTGCAAGATATCTACATTTAAAGTGAAAAAAACAAATTATTTAGCACATTGTGGGACTAGATTTTTTGACTTTGAACATTTTTAACTTAAATTTTTTCACTACATAGTTTTGAGCTTTAATTTTTTATAGTGGAGAATTGAATTGACAATCTACCAAGAAAAAAATAAATTCAAAAAAACTTAGTTTTCATTATTGAAAAAATTGTTAAGTAGAAGTAGGTATGAGATAGAAGGAAAATCTAAAATATTCATGTTTTTTAGATGGAATTAGAATGCACTAATCCCAATGGTGGGTTGTTCTAGCAAGTAATGTAAAATTTGAAAAATTGCACTCATAAATGAATCCTACAAGTTATTTTTTTCAAAAAGATGCTCTAACTGCAAGAAAAACAAGAATGTCCATAATTTTCTCATGACTTCCAAATGAAATGAATCAATGCTTTCCAGATAGGCAAAACCATAATGTATGAGGAAAGAAATACTAAAAAAAAGAAAAAAAAAAGTGTAAATTTTTTTGTTGCTTGCGTTGCCCTCCGTCCCCTATTTTAAGCTTATTTAGTCATAACTTTTGTTCCTGGGCACCGATTGTTGAAAAAAATTATATTTCCACAAAGCTAATCAACTTTTCTACCTCCAAAAAAGTTTAAGAAAATCAGGAGAAAAAAATTATTTTGGAAGTACCTGCCCGAAATTGCATATGTCCCTCGAAGGGACAATAGGCTTTTAGGGGTTAAAGAATAAATAGGGAGGTAATACTTCTTGATAAACTTTTAACAAAAGGCTCATCTTATTAATTTTCATCAAAAGAATTTGAAACTTATGTTTTTTTCAGTAGAATAAATTACATTCAATTTGCAAATTTTCATTTATTCTAGGTGGAAATATAATGCACAACTACAATGTTTGTTGATTTCTTTATTCAAATACTTTAAAATAGATTCTTTTATAAATATTAAATATCAAATTTTTATCAATGTTGACAATATCATAGTTGTTAACCCCTAAAGGCCCAAGGCCTTTTTTTTGCCAAAAAAACATCCAACACTGCCATTTTTATATCAAAGAATAAAAAAATTGAAAAGTGTTTTTTTTGCACATCTAACTATAGTATCTTACACCTAATTAGTATGAAAATGTGTGAAAAAAATTTCAGAATTTTTGACAGCACAAATTGTAAGATATCTGTATTAAAGTGTAAAAAAAAAAGTTTTTCAACGCATTGTAGGACTAGATTTTATGACTTTGAACATTTTTAACTTAGATTTTTTGCACTACAGAGTTTTGAGCTTTAAATCTTCATAATGGGGAAAAAATTTGAGAGTCTAGAAAAAAAAATTCAAAAAAACTTAATTTTCATTATTAAAAAATTTGTTAAGTAGACGTAGGTATGAGATAGAAGAAAAATCTAAAATATTAATATCTTTTAGACGGAATTAAGAAGCACTAATTCCAATTGTGAGATTGTTCTAGCAAGCAAATTAAACCATGAAGAGTTTTTTTTTTTAAATTGCAAAAATTGCATTCCGAAATGAATCCTATAAGTTATCTTTTTCAAGAAGATGCTAAAAATGCCTAAATAACAAGATTTTCCATAAATTTCTCAAAAAAAATCCAAATGAAGTGAATAAAAGCTATCTAGATAGACAAAATATAATCTATAAGCAAAAAGAAATTAAAAATTAAAAATTAAAAAATTTGCAGTTTTTTTTTTGCTGCCCCCTTTCCCCTGTTATGAGCTTATTTGAGTATAACTTTTGTTCTTGGACATCAATTGTAAGAAAAATTATATTCCCATGAAGCTTAGTAGTTTTTCTATCTACAAAAAAAGTTTTAGAAAATCACAACAAAAATTTAGCCCATAGGTACTTGTCCAAAATCCCATTTGTCCCCCAAAAGGACAATGGGCCTTTAGGGATAAAATTATAACAACCATTGAATAGAATAGGCATGGCATTCAAAGATTATGGTCAATGCATTTCTTTTTTCATATACAAGAGATTCTTGAAAATAAAAATAGGAAACCAAGCTTTTGTACAATGCAATAGGGCTATAAAAGTTTCTTCATTCTAAATTACAAAAACAAAGAAATTACAACATTTTCTACACAATTGGTGAATTTTATTTTTTCTTCATTGCACGAAATTAAATTATATTTTGTACCTTCACAACTTCTACAAAATTCTTCATTACTGGAGAGATACAAATGAGTTTTTTGTAGTTTTTAAAGTCCTTTATATAGCTCTTTACATACCTCCTACCAAACCAAAGTTTTTTTTTGGCGATTAGTGGTCAATTTGCACCAAAATAATAGGCTCTGCACTAAGCCTATAGAACAAAATAGAACTAAAAGGGTGAAAAATTGCCAAAAAACTTCAAATTAAAAAAAAATCTTTGATGAAATCACCAAATTGTTGATGAAAATTTGAATTATGAATATGTGACATGTGCTAATGTGATATTTGTGGATGAGTGTTGAAATCTGGAGCACCCCTATAATATTCAATATTGCCACTTCAATTGGCACTTCATAACAAATGAAAAAACAACAATTGCATCAAAAATTTATTCAGCATTATGCACACAAAAAATCTAAATTCATTTTTTAAACCCGTAAAGGACCAAACACCATCTTTCGACAACATAGCAATTTTGAGTAGCTCACTACAAATGGAAATTTTATTCTTTCTCTTTGAAATTTTCACACAAGATGTGTCCAAGGAGTAGCTTCAAGGCCCAACAATTTTCATAACTTTTGACTACATGGGTAAAAAGTTATTGCATGATATGCAATTTTTGGCGTTTGGCAGACAACCCGGGCAGCTCAAAAAAATTCTTTGAAAAGCACTTTTATGAAAAATAAAAATTTGAAATTGGTTCTATAGATTTATATATACTTGAAAAGCTTTCAATCATTCCATTTGGATTAACAAGTCAAAAGTTATGAGTAATTTTAGTTTGAGGGTAGTTATAGAATCTCTATTCTAAAATAAACTTTGAAGTCCTTTATCTAACTCAATTTTCATTATTTTTGAAAAAAACAAAAAGCATTGGGTGTGGATTGTTTACTAAAACATTTCAACCATTGGGATTGGCATTTTTCAATTCCATGATTAAATTCTTGACAATTTAGTATTTTGAGTCATTCTCTTCCTCTTCCTACTTACTATTTTTTTCCTATATGTTGTACAATTCCAAATGATCTGAAAATTTTCAAGCATGTAGCCAACTTGCCTTGAAGAATGAAATCAAAGAGTAACCACCATTTTGAACATTTTTTCATACAAATGTGACCTTGTTAAGGGCAGCTGCCCGGATTTTTGCATTGACAAAAAATGACTTTTTGTCAATTCAAGCGCTATTATCTTGCAATCCACACGGTGGAAAATTCTGAAATTTTTCCACATCTTCTTAAACCAGTGTGCTACAGGATCCTACGGTTATATGTGTTAAAAAAAATGTTTTTAAAAAAAAATTTGGTACTTGTATTAGAAATGGCAGTTTTGGAGCGGTTTTGGTGAAAACATAGTCTCTGACCTTTAGGGGTTAAGCTGGTGAGGCAGCTCTTACAAAAGTGATAAGATAATTCTTGTGGGAAATTCATTCCATATTTGACATGCAAGTGATTTGTACTTGAATTAATATCGTTCGAACTCAGTCTGGAGTAATTTTTTCTCTACAAAGACAAATGGAATGCAAATTTACTGTTATAACTTTTTTGTTCTGCCCACTTGAAGGACCTCAAGTGAGTGAAGATTGGACACCAGACTAATTCAAACTTCCTTTTCTAAAGAAGTTGAAGCATCTCTTAAAAATGTCAAAAAATTCCACCTGACCGACATTGATACAGCATGGGCAAAATTTTCCCATGCACGGTTACACATGCATTACGGGACCTGGGAGAAAAGTTGACACACTAATTTCAGAATGGTCAAACTACTGTGAGTACTTATTCTTCCTATTAGCAAGTGGGATTACCATGGAAGTTCACCAAATCTTAGGAAAAATATGTGCTGAAAACAATATAATATGGTCTACACTAATTTTGTCCCCTTTCAAATAGAGTGACAATTGTCACTCAATTCATTCAATGTTTATATTTATATCAATCAAAGATTCATCACATCTATCAACAACTCTATTAATTATAAAAATGAAAGACAACACTTGTCAAGTTTTTTAGTATTTTGAGCGAAAAACTCAGCACCAAGCAATACATAAATATTTGGAGGGAATGTTTGGTGGAATAACTCACTTTTCTCAGTGGATGAAATCTTTAAATTGCTAAAAAAATCTTTAGGTGGTGTCACACTTTGAGAGATGAATGTGCAAATTTTTTGATGAATAATTAAATTTTATTTCTATATGTATACATTTCATTTATGTCCTTGGATGTTAATAACTTCATCATTCTAGTAAAGGTCATTTTTGTGTTGCCCAAAAACTTGCGCCTTGTAAGTTATGAAATCCTTGTTGTAAAGCATTATCGTACATTTCAAATCCTAAATTTATTCTATTAGTATATAGTGGCTAAAAAGTAGCAGAAATGGTCACATTTGTAAATGGGATCTCCTACTTTAGTCTGATGTATACACACCTATACTTGACAGTAATTAGAAGCAAGTCCATTTACTACTAGGAAATATAAATCAAATTTATTGAAACATATTTACGTTTGAAGGAGGATTCTAATGCACATTAGTAGGCATTACTTAGACAATTATTCATTAGTTAGATATACTCAAACTTGATCTTAGATTCTCGTATTCAATTATGTTCATCTCCTCTTTCACAGGAAGAAAATAGCCTACATAGCCACAATGGGGCTCTGATTAGGAATGGGTTGCCTCTCCTAGCTCCTATGGATAAGGCAACCTAATTTCTCGATTGATTTTATGTAGTTAGTTTTCTTGTATAGAAGTTACAAATTAGGGCTATCTAGTGCTTAAAAGTTCTTCCAATTTAGATTCATTGAACCAAACTTTCGACCCAATTATTTTTTCGGCAATTATTGCACAAGCATTGCAGCTACCCTAATAATAATAATAATAATAATAGGGCCTTGAACATCCCCACTTTCATCCATCACTTTCACTTGCCTGCCACCAGTGACCCCAAAACTAGTTTAGCCAGTTGAGCTTGCCACCCGGCCCCCTCCCAGCGAAAATCGAACCCACCCAAGAGGAATGTGACTGAGAAGGCAAGTTAGCAAGTGAGCATAGCAACTAAAAAGAGTGAGGACCTTCGTGAAGAGCTTCTTCTCCGTCGTCGTCGTCTTCGTCGCTGGCACCCTGAGGTTCCAAATTGGTTGCTTTACGTTGAGTTTCCTTGTCCTTCCGCACGGGCAATTGCTCACGCTGGTTCTCTGCTGCATGTATTCTGCTGCTGCCCACCTTCCCGTCACAGCATTCCATAAACAAACTTCTCTCATCACTTGCGGTCGGGCTTTCAGTCGCTTAGGAGGAAGTTAGTACTGTACTGTACTGTGGGAGTGTGGGGTCCTTGCGCTGTTCTCGATTTTTCGCTCCTTCTTAGAAAGCATATTGGAGCACCTAAGCTTGCGTCATCGTTGTCAACTGTCTGGTAGCTTCCGAATTTGGACGTACTGCATGTGCACAGTGGGCACCCAAGGTTTTCTGGCTCGCTTTCAATTCCCTGAGGACTGCAACCCACTGCAAGCCACTTCACAGCATCCCCTGTCTCTAATTCTGCTGCAGCGAGTTTAGGCGCTCTCTGTCGATCGCTCTGCTGTTACATCGTGTCGCGTCGATCGGGGTGGTGTATCTGGAGGAGGATTTTTGTTGGTAGGATTGGAAGTTTTGGGTGTGGAGGGGTAGGATTTGGTGAATCTGGTGTTCAAAGTGCGAACCAGTGAGTTCCAACGTTTATCGTATTCTTCGGGGGAAGGATTCATTCTTTATTTTCCTTTTTTTTTTAATTTTGTTTTCAGCACGGTTGTTGTTGTTGGTCGACGATTCAGGTCACTGGAGCTCGGGAGGGGTGGATTTGATTTAAGGGCGGGCTGCAAGGGACGTTGACGGATAGTCCAAGGTGCGGTGTATGGGGTTCTTTGGCGGGTTTTTTTGAATTTTCGCTCGATCACTAGTTGCTCGAGTTTTTGAATTGCGGGGGGTGATTGTGACTTTCAAGTGAGTAAGTTAGTACGTCGTTCATTTGCAAGGGTAGCTTGGTAGGGAGCTTGAAGGAAATTCGAACTGAGTTGCGGGGAGAGGATTTCAAGTGTTTGTGAATGAACCGCTAATTCTCATGTCTGGCAATCTCTCTGTTCAGGTGTACCGATTCGGTCTAGTGGTAGGCTCGGTGCGTCTCGGTCAGAATTGTTGGAGATGGAGCTGCGGTACCTGGAGATATGGAAAGAGGGCTTGCATCAAGCCATGTCGGGCTGGGATTGGCGATGGACGCTCGCGCTCGTGGTCGTCACGTACGCAATTTTCGAGCAGCTATCTTACATGTCGAAGCGGAAGTATATACCAGGACCCACGTTCGTCCCCCCGTTCATCGGCAGCGTGATTTCTATGGTCTCCGACCCTCATGGCTTCTGGGATCACCAAGCGATTCTCGCTTCCAAGGTGAGATTTCTGAAAAGACGATCATTCCTCTATCCCTATTTAATCTCATTACCAGTTCTCTTCCAGTTCTTGAACCCGAATTTCGAATAAATTAGTGTTTGGGTGGCCCTTCTTCAGGTCGGCGTTTCCTGCAACGCGCTCATCGGCCGATTCATCGTCTTCGTGCGCGACTCGGAGCTTTCGCACAAGGTGTTCGCGAACGTCCGCCAGGAAGGGTTCCAACTCGTGGGTCACCCTTTCGGCCGAAAACTCTTCGGCGAGCCCAACTTGATCTTCCTGTTGGGTGATGACCACAAGGACCTTCGTCGTCGTTTGGCGCCCCTGTTCACCCTCAAAGCTCTGGGCGTCTACATCACCATCCAAGAGAAGACACAGCGCGCACATATCGCCAAATGGCTGGCCCTAGCCGCCGCCACCCCGCACCTCGACCCCATTCGCATCCGCGTCCTCTGCCGCGACATGAACCTGGAGACTTCCCAGAATGTCTTCGTCGGCCCGTACCTTACTCCCGAGATGCGGCGCTCCTATAACCAATACTACAACAACTTCAACATTGGCCTCATGAGCTTGCCCATCAACATCCCCGGGTTCGCATTCTACAAGGCCGCTCACGCGGTGAAGAAGCTCCAGGGCATACTCAAAATTTGCGCGCGCGCGAGTAAGGAGCGCATGGTGACGGGCGCGGAACCCGCGTGTCTGATAGACTTCTGGATGACGGAAACCATCCGTGAAATCAACGAAGCAGAAGCAGCAGGCTTGCCCCCGCCGCCCCATTCCTCCGACGTCGAGATCGCCTCCCACCTCTTCGATTTCTTGTTCGCCGCCCAAGACGCTTCGACTTCTTCCCTCGTCTGGGCCATCGTCTTGATGGAGCCCCACCCTGAAGTTTTGCACAAGCTGCGCCAGGAACGCCCGGAAGGAGCCTTCACGCCCGAGTCGCTCCGCGAGATGAAGTACACGGAGATGGTGGCGAAGGAGGTGCTGCGGTACAGGGCGCCCGCAACGCTCGTGCCCCACCTAGCTCTCGCGGATTTTGCGCTCACGGACACGTTCGTGATCCCTAAGGGCGCAATTGTGTTTCCGTCGGTGCTGGAATCGTCGTTTCAGGGATTCACGGACCCGCACCAGTTTGATCCGGAGAGATTCTCAGCGGAGAGGAAGGAGGATCAGCTGTACAAGAGAAACTGGTTGCTGTTCGGCGCGGGGTCGCATCAGTGCATTGGACAAAGGTATGCAATCAATCAGCTCATGCTGTTTGTGAACTTGTTCACGGCGTTGGTGGATTTCAAGCGCGCTAGGACGCCGGGGTGCGATGATTTGTTGTACCAGCCCACGATTATTCCGAAAGACGAAGGTCTGCTGTACCTCAAGCCTCGCGTCCTGTGAAAAAACGCAAGCTTATTGCTGGGGAAAAAGCTTCTTGTTGCTGGTGGAGCTTGTTGCAGGTGAAGCTTGTCGCTGGTGATAAAATGCTTATTGCTGTGAAGCTTGTTGCTGGTGCTAAAGCTTATTGCAGGTGAAGCTTGTTTGCAGCTTGTTGCTACACTGATTTGGTCATTAGTCCGGATGGGAAATTCGTGTGTTTTGAATTTGCAAGTGGTGATTGGTTGTGCAAGACTGTGATTTATGAAGGCCGGACTAATGTCCAAATTGGGTGCAGTTTACGTGGACGGGTGTACAAAGATATTGATGTTCATTGCAATTGGAAAGCACATTGAATTGTGTGAATGAATTTGAGCGATTGGATCGATTCTGTCAATCCTGTGAGTGGTTTAGAAGGCTTTTGGGATACGTGGGGTAGCGGATTCTAGGATTGTTAGTGAGCGGATTACGTTCCCTTCTGTATGCTGTTACCAACAGCTATCTATTTCTTCTTACACTTGGCTCTTGGCTGGAATTATTAGCAAATGGTGTAAGCTAAATGTGTAGGGTACATGTGTATAGCCACTGATATTTATATGGAAATTGAGGTTGTCTACTGTTACTTGTTTGTCCTTACTTCTGTCGGTTGTGTTTGACTGCTTGTGCTCACAAGAGAATATGTGATATCTGTGACTGTTTTTTTCTTTTTTTGGAAACATACGGCCTTCAAGCCGCGGCTGTGACTGTAGTTTGAGTGTGACAAATGTACCACATTGACGACAGAGTGGCAAGTGTGCAAAACTTTTTAGAATGTCACTTTAGAGAAAGTTATAAGGTATACCAGCCCATTGTGGTCAAATTTTGGAGTGTAACCTCATGCCATTGCTGAAAGTTTTCAAAATTTTTCCCACACGAAGATAAGTGTGAGAGATAGTGTGGACATTTGAAATTGTATATTTTGGACCAAGTATGAATTAGTTTTGAATTTTTGAAGTGATCAGCTAATAGGGGTCTATAGGTCACCTCATGATGACCAACAAAATCTGAATCCAATATGGTCATCTTCAAAACATTTTCAAACATGAAAGACATAAAAAATTAGTTTTTATAAAAAATATTTACACTCAAAAGTTGAAAGTACCTATTGAGGTCACTAATTACTCTATAACTACCATATAAGGCATTGATTGTGGTATGAAAAACCACAATGGGGTCATTAGGTGTCCATCATGGGCTATTTGAATGCAATGGGATCTTTTACCTCGTATATGAGGTTTGACTCCAGTTGTCTAAAATATCTATTCTAAAATTATTCATGTTGAGTGCTAATACGGAATATTTTTTTGGAACAAAGTACAAGATAGTGAAATGAGGTTTATTTCTCCACATTCTATATTATATGAATATATATACTTATTGTAGAAGGATGCACTAATGTAGGAACCATGCATATTGCATGAGTTGGTGCATTGGTTCAATGGGTTGGGTTTAGAGAATTGTATGTGTTTCCATGTAGACAAGCAATGAGTCATGAAGAAATTTCTCTTGTTACCCCCTAACTGCCTGAGCGACCAAATATGGTCGCTACAAAATTTTAGGCTCATTTGGGTATGGGCAGTTAAATTCCTTTGATAGGTTAAAATTTTTTTACGAGCAGTATTGAAGGTTAACTATTGAAAACTTTTATTTTTTACTAAAAAAGGTAAATACTTGATTTTTGAGAGGTCCTCAAAAGCATATATGTCTCATTGAGGAAGAGTAAAGCTTACAAATTTTATTTGGTTTCTTGGTTTTAAGCAAAGCTTGCCAATTTTACTTGAATTGAGATCTGAAAAGTTCTACTTATTCATTTGCTTTAAAAATGGTCCCAATGGAAAGATTAAAGTGTTTTCATGATTTTCACCATTGAAAATTTAAACATGCAAGTGTTGATTTGGAGTTATTTGCAATTTCTACTTATAAAAAAAATTGCATTTCAACAATTGCAAGGTGGATTGTGTAATGAGTTTGATAGCTTTTCATGTGAAATTAAGTTTTTTGAAAGTGTATTTTAGTGTGCTAACATAATTTGTAGTTGTTCATTGTCACCTCCAATCTCCAAAATTATTTATATGCAAATTTCTCAAACATTGTGGGGAGGGGCAGCATACTAAAAATAGAAAACATACAATTCTCTTGTTATGATCTCATTACTCCTATGCAATTTTGTACTCAAATCTGGTATACATACTAATAAGCTAGCTCTTTAAACATCTGTAAGGTTAGATTTTGAAAAAAAAAACAATTTGCGTCATCGGGGATAACTATAAATCCATGCTTTTTTTTCATAGGAAGAACATACTTGGAAAGGCTTAGGCACTTAGGGGTTAAGGCAACCCAACTATTAAGGCAACTCAATTTCACTATTATGTGTAGAACTTCTAATAAGCAATAGGGTTGGGAGCAAATACAATACATTAAAGAGGTTATTCCCGCAAGGGAACTTCATGGAATATGGTTGGAATCGACAATCAATAATACATTAAAGAGATTTGTTACTTTAGAGAGTGCTACTTATTAGAAGTTTTACTATAGTAGTAGCAACAAATCAATCTTAACCCTAATAGGATAAGTCTTTGAACATGTTGTCATTGTTCTTTAAATCATTTATTCTATATATCCCACATTAGATGAGATTTGAAGCAAGGGAAGGGCCGTTACAGGCTTGTTTTCCTTCTGTAAGCCAGCAATATGCTATTAAACTTGTGAACCAACAGTACCCTATCAAGCCTATTCCCGTTCTATGAATCAACAATAAGCTATCAGAGTATTAAGTAATATAAAATAAAAAATTTAATTTAATTTTTTCAAAACAATATGTAAAAATTATTTAAATATTATTCTTTGACGTGGTAGTCTTCCGACCACGTCAAATTGTTCATGTAGCGTAGTTCCCACCAAGGCTTTTTTTTTGGACCAGTGTCCCTCCCTCTAGCTTCACAGCAAAGGGCAGTATTTGGAGGGAGGGACGAACATAGGCCAAAATTCTGACAATCTGGCACTATAGTGCCAAAAAAAAGAGCCCTGGTTCCCACATTCCCAACAGTTTGGGACCTTGTGGCCCATTAAAAGCCCAAGTCCTAAATCTAATGTTTTGCCACTTTTTCAATGATTTTTTTCTAAGCAAATTTTTCAATGATGAAATCACTTATCTTCTAAAAGTTATCAAATAATTTGTAGAAATTTGATCTATTGTCAACTTTTGAATATAAAAAGTGAAGAATACTTGCACAACAACCAAATCAAGTTTCTAAAAAATCTGAAAATTATACCTTACGTATATTGTAAAGTCTAGAGCATTATAGTATAAAGTTAAACAATATTTCAATTTGTATACAGATATGAGTTTGTAGTCTTTCAAATTAACTACAACAAAATATACATTTTGAGGATCGTTTCAAAGGCTTTCAAGGCAATGGAACCTTCATTTTGTTTGTTTTCTTGAAGGGAAAAAAAATCCAATTTCAACATTAAAAATCAAGCTCTAAGAATAAATGACAAAAGTGCTAATGTTTAATTCAAGAAGGTAAATATTTTTTTCTTATGAAACAAAACCTCATATAAAAATAAAAAAATGTAACTAAAACTTTGCTCAATGATGTAATTACCATACCTCCAAGTACCTTAAAATAGCTTTTTGCCTAATAATTAATTAACTCGTAAAGGACCAACATGTGTTTTTTGGCTACATAGCAATTTGGGATAGGTATGTGTGACTAGAGATTTCCATATTTTGGGCCCAAATTCCAATAGAAGGTGGAGACAAGGAATATCTTTTATATGCACTAAATTTTAAGACATTTGAAATATGAGTAAAAAATTATGGCCTAATATGTTATTTTTTTTCCATAAATGGACAGTCCGGGCAGATCTAAAAAATCTAATATGAGCTCCTATTATTATTGATAATCTAAAAAATCTATCAAGTTAGCATGAGCTAATCTCATGAGCCCCTATTATTATTGATAGCATTTATGATATTACAGAATTATGATTTTAGTAGTATGGTTGTTTATTCCAACAATACAGCCATTTGGATTGGTGATTTTCAATTCTATAACTAAATTCTTAACAATTCAGTATTTTGAATCATTCTCTATTTCTTTCTGTTACAATTTTTTTCCTTATATGTTGTACAATTCCAATTGATCTGAAATTTTTCAAGCATGTGGCCAACTTGTTTATGAAAAAGAATCCAACGAAGCACCACCATTTTGGACGTTTTTTCATAGAAAAGTGAGCTTGTGAAGTGCAGCTGCCTTGTTTTTCGTAAGGCAAAAAAATGATTTTAGTGAGTTTGAATGCTTATATCTTTCAATCCACGTGGTGGAAATTATTGAAATTTTTTCCACATGTTTTTAAATCAGCATACTACAAGATTCTGCGGTTACATATGTCAAAAAAAGATTATTACACTTTTTTCAAAAATTTGGTACTTTGTACTAAAAATGACACTAGATTAAGGTACTAAAGTACTAAAAAATGACAGTTTTTGAGCCTTTTCGGTGAAAATATAGTCCTGGAATTTTATGGATTTTCAATATAAAATGCAATTAGTCAATTTAAAAAATAATATATTAACATTAGATAGTTCTAAATTATAACTAAAATATATAAGGTATTCATCCAAGTTGTTTTTACAATTTATGGATGGCTATTGCTACTTTCATCTAAAGCAATTATATTTATCTATTTAAATCCTTGTCTAGACCTCCAAATCCTAAACTCTTTACCTTTTGTGTCAGATTTTTATTAAATATGAAGGTTCATTGCATGTGAGATATATTTTGTTTGGGAGAGATTGAACTTTGGAAGGGTCAAAATGGTCAAGCAAAAAACTTTGTAATGTATGTTTACAATTATTAACAAAGAAGATATGTGAGTTGAATTTCTATGAATTAAACAATTCTTATATATACACACACATAGATTCATACATTCAGACATACAAACACAAGCAAACTAGGTCAACAATTTCTCAAATATTCGAGCACCCTTTGATGTATTTATTTTTCTAACCAAACTACTATAAAGCTATGATACAATTAGCCAACTAGGAGTACACTAGAACCTCACTAAACCGGTAGGTCCCGGATCAGTCTGGCAAAATCAATTAGGGAGATTTATTTGCTTGTGGAGGGTGTTTTTTCAATTACAACCTTTGTTATGTGGACAAGTCCGGAACTAGTTCGACAAGATCAATTCAGGAGGTTTATTTGCTTATGGAGGATGGACTTAGGGAGATTCTACTGTAGTAGGAGGCTCTGTGCCAACAGGCTCACTTGTCCTACTCAAACGGCCAACGAGGACATGGATGAAATGTGTCATTTCTCCATCATCCAAGCCTGTTTTCATCCATCAAACGGGTCTTTGTCGCTTATCAAATCTGATTCTTGTACCCAAAGATCTTTCCACAGCTCTTTAGTGATCTCCCAAGAATCACACTCCCTAACATACATGTGTTAAGATACTTTAAGTGGTGGAAATGTTTCCTTTACGTGGAGCATGAAAGTACAACATGTGTGTTTTTGGATAACAGGAAAATGATACAGCAATTGTTCAAGAGGTGCTTGAACTGGAGTCGCCGTCATCGTCAAGGTTGACGCACTCAGCCGGTTCCAGATCTCCGAGTGGATCAAATTCCAACATTTGGATCTCATCGAAAGCATCTAGCTCCTCCCTATCTAGCAACTCAAATTCTGAATCTACAACCAGAGGTACTAATAATCTACACGAGTTCTCAGTGTCGTCAATGAGTTTGGCCTCTTGTTCTACATGACTTGGAAGATCTTCACCCCCCGGTTGGTTAGGATTGGGTGCCACCCCAGACGGTGAAGCATTTATACCATCCACCACCCCAGCCTGACCCTTCTCGGGAGCATTCACCTCGTGCTTGTCAAGCTCAAAATCTGGACCATTGCCATGTTTACTGCGTTTCATGTGAAGCTCGGAATCTGGGTACAAATACTGAAGCTTCCGTCTAGTCTCCCAAAGAGAAACACCGTCCTCTTCTTCCCTTTCCAGGAAGCCTCGGTAAGCTGTCAACCCAAGTTCTTCAATGCCACGATCTAGCTCCCGTTTCCGCCGCGTCATGTATTGGGAGCTTAAATCTGACAACCAGGTTTGGTTTGCATCCTCCCGCTCCCGAGACTTCCTCATCCACTGGAGCCCTAATTCACAAATCCAAGCGTCGTCATGGACCTTGTACTGGCCCTTTCTGGTTCGGCACCGACGCTTCATCCACTGCATCCCGAAATCTGCAATCCAGGAGTTATCTAACTCGTTGGCTAACGCTAATTCGTGTTCTCTGGGTGAGAAGTGAGCACTGGAGTCAAACAAAGGACCCCCCCGTGCCTCGAATAGCTTCTTCCGGGTCATGTATTTGGCACCCAGCTGGGAAATCCAGTCCCCCTCGTTGTCGTCTTCTTCATCTTCAGGCGTCTGTTGTAGTTCTGATGGTGTTCTGAAATTGCCATTTGTGTGGAACTTGGGCAGACCGAGGCAACTTTTCCTGGCACTGGGTCTGCTGCTCATGAACTTGTAACCGAGGGTTGTTAGTCCCCTGTCGTCTGTGGAAGGAGGTGTTCTTTTCGCGGTCCATTCTGAACCTAATTTGCAAATCTCACCTCCGTCCGCCTTGGTTTCCCTCTTCCTCTTCATTGCCCCTGGGAAATAGATGATCCAAAAATAGAGTTACTTTGCGCTGGATAGGAAGAAAAAACAAGAAAACAAAACGAAAGGCTTCCAGCTTTTCTATGATACGCTGAACACGTCATGCACAATGTGTGTATTACTGTAGCGGGTGAAAAAATAATATGGCCCACAGCAATTACGTTCAAGTTGGAAACTACTTTTCAGTTTCTAAAAAGCGGTCAAAAGTGCCACACTAAATATGCAAATATATATAATCACGTGGTCCGTATGGTACAGCACTCGAGTATCTGGTCATTAAAAAGGAATCTATAAATTAGAGGAGCAAGGCAGAGGGGAATACCAGTAACGAGGTATTTGACATTACAGGTCGCTTTGCAGCTGGCATAATCGAATAAAACCCATGCCAATCCTGCAATGAGCAATATCAAAACGTTGCAATCAACCATAAAGAATGTTAACCGGGATAGTGCAATTAGTCCCACCAAGTATAATCCTCCAGCATTACATCAGATTCTGGAGAGAAAGCCTTTCAAAACGATAATTTCAACACCTGCTGTCAGGGAGATAACTCACACCAAAACCGATCACTCCGAAAAAATTCTCGGGCAATACTACAAAAAAGCGCAAATAGTACTTCAAGTTTCATTACCACCAGTAAGGTAAAGGACACTAAAACCGTTACGGACCTGATCCCGTCTCCTATACCGACCGCTGTTACCTACAGTAATTAATCTTTTCATACACTTGGTTGGACATATTAGCAACCGGTATAAGCATGAATTGGCTAAATGTCTAGTCACCAATCTTTGAATGGAAACGAGGTTGTCACTGTCACATAGTTGGTCTACGCCTCCTACTTTGAAATTGTATATGAAATTCATAGACAGTAATACAAATTTGATCTCAATAGATTTGACGCTTGTACCCAAAGCAATCTCTCCGTAACTCTATACATCTCCCCAAACACCATTCCTACGTAAGTTAAAATGAGTGACGCAAATAGTATCCCCTACCTTAAACCCCGTCAGCAACATACCGTAACTTTACAAAACCTCACCAAATGGACGTCTGCATAGAATATGAAAACAAAGCAATAAATCGAACTCAGAGATCCATACACTTCATGAAACAAATACTCAGTCCACGAACGTACTTCCACTCACCTATGTACTGCTAATCATTCCTTTCTCAAGCGCCATATTCGTTAAGATGTCAAATAAAAGAGATTGGCACTTCCACAGTACCCATCTGAAACCATCTGAAACCTTTTCTATTTTTTCTATTTTTTAGAGCTCTTATGCAATTCAATGTCTCAATTTTAACACTCTGAAACAGGTCAATTTAAACGAATATGAAAATCTCAGATTTTCAGCGACTTTGAAATTAGCGATGGACTGCCGCAATTTCAGAACATTCTCATGAGATTAAGGTTGCTTATTAAACGAGCAAAACCATTGCACAAACAAGTCACAAAGGATAAAGCTAAAGCTCAACAATAAATTCTCATGAATCATTGCAGGGGTCTCTCTGCGACCCTTTTTCCCATTAATGAACTCGTAGTGCTGAAGGCAAATGAAAGGAGGTACCTCGGTCAGTAATCCGGTTGTGTCCTCTGTGTCGCCAAGCGTCAAAATTCCTAGAGATTTTGAACTTGACTGCTCCAATCTGCTGCCTGCAGTCGACCTCTGTCCTACAAGAATCTGGCTAAGTAAACTCAAGAGGATCTACCTAAGCTAAAAAAACAACCCAGAAAAACACACCCAATCATACAAACCCTTCCAGTCCTGAAAACTGGCAGGTGTAAGCCAAGGTGCTCTTTTATAAATTCCGTCCCTAGCAGCGCAGGTCGAAACAAAAAACGCAAACACTGTTCACACTGCTCTTCGCTTCACAGCATGACACATTCTACAACAATACTACACAGAGAACCATTGAAAAATCTGGTCGCCGTTCAAGTCTTCAAGAATCCGCGCCCATGAGTTGTAAAAAAACTAAACACGTCCAGACAAACCTCACGTTAACGCCTGTGATACAAAAACAAACCCTAAGTTAAATCACCAACACGATGCTCTCTATCAAAAGTACGCGGATTCTTCACAACTTCTTCAACAAGATCACAACCCATAAAAACTTTGCTCTTTACCTTATAAAAAACTACAAAAAACGTGCGAGTCGTCCTGACCCACAATGGAAAACAGGACCACACTTCGGAAACAAGAAAAATTCTAAGTTTCAAAAACATCTGCGAACTAAAATCGGGGATCCAAATCCCGCCCTCGTTCTTGCAAACAGGGGAAGCCTCGCTGCCATTCTTACTGCCATATCTACCAGAAACCCTACATTAATCTCCAAAATCGTTGGAGATATCGATTCTGAAATCTACGAATCACTTGTTCGAGGATGACAACTACTAAAAGCGCGGGGAAGCGTCGCTGGCAATCCCCGTAAATAGATTAAATTTCCGCGAACTTCATATCTACTATTTTGAGACATTTCAGAACTGAAATAACCAATTTCGTTGATTTCCGGTGGCGGGATAAGAGTGGGATATTCATGGAAAGACCGACAGTCGCCGCCAAAATTTACCATCTATTTATTCTCCAACCGTTGGTAGACGATTCCTACCATCGGTCGCTAATATGATCCACGGAAAGTTCTCTGACCGCTGGTATCCTTCACCTACCATCGGTCGGTTTACGTATCTAGGAAAATAGTGTTGACAACGTATGCCGCGAACTTACACATTTGGTATTTGCGGACACTCTGTGACCCAAATTCACGTATTTCAAGTGGGTCACTTGATAGAGACAGTCGCCGAAATCTACCGTGGGAGCATTGTCCGACCATTGGTCGTCGACAACTTGTTGCGATACAGTGAAATCCACGGCCGATATGGGGCCAGCAGGAATCCCGAGGCGCGACACTCAGTCTTCGATGAGGTATTCTTTGTTTTTTTTCCATTTGGAGCACATTGATTCTATGTTTAGATGTGCGCCATGTGGCTACAGTGCAGGATGACACTGCACCTCTCCAGTAATGGGAGTAAGTTAAGCTTAGTGATGGGAGTCTTCTTCTGGGAATTCATGTTCCGATGATCCAGAGTTTCTCGGGAGAACGAAGGATCCATCGCTTGCAATGGGCTCCAATCCGGTGGTGTTGGCGATGCTTCTCTTCCTGGCTAGCTTGGCGATTACCCTCTACAGCGCGCACCACGCTCCGTGGCATGACCTCCCTGTCTGGTGGGACTTGTATGGTCAGTTGCGTTTCTCTTTCTCTTCCTGCTTGTTGGAGCTTTCATGGCAATGTCAAAGATTGGCTTTGGTTTAGTGCCGTGAGTTCTAGGATTTTGCTTGCGCATTGCGGACCTATTTGTCACCTGTATTAGATTTTGGACATTTTGGACCTCGTTATTTAGAGGATGCTATTTAAGGATTTCAACCAATAATATGGGAGTGCGATATATCGGAGATCAGTATAGACCAATGGAGAGATCGCTTTGGGTGCAAGAGCCGATGTTTTCGAGATCGAATTTTTATCACTATGTAGAATTTCTTGTGGGGAGGTTGAAGTCCACTTCTCTGCATAACATTCTTCAAGGCTGGGGACCTTTGCTTCCCATGAATGAAGCCTTTCACTATAGAAAATCTGGAATCCAAATTTGGCCATGTAGTGTGCGCCACTGTATCCAAATTTGTTACATTGATACTGTAGATGGACCCACAACCCTCCCATTCAAGAATGTTATGTGACGGGGGCAGTAGGCAACCCCATTTCCTTTCAAAGGCGTGGTGGCTATAAACATTTAGCCAAATCATGCTTACACGACTTGTTGATTAGTCCAATCATTTGTACGAATAGTTGGATTTGTTGTTGGTAACAGGGGTTAGTAGAAGAGACGGGATCAGGTCCCTAATGGTTTTTGTGTCCTACTTTGTGATCAGGTAATCCGTGGCTCTATGGACCTCGATGGCTAGCACTGTTGGTCGTGCCAGTGCTAACCCTACTGGTGCCCGTTGCTCTGAACTGGGCCACAATAAGGAACAATATCCTACAGGAGCATGGGTAAGATATATTTTTGTTGACCTCAGGATATGATACTCTCAGATGTTTGCATTATCTGTTAATATGTTTCTGAGAATTATTATGTTCAGCTTGAAGACTCCTAGAAAATTCGGTCCTTCTTGCTTTCAGTTGCAGGTGGTAATGTTTTTTCTGTCATTAATAGTGGCAATTGCTTGCAAAGGGCAGTGCTGCCTCGAACCAATCAGTTTTCAACATCGTGGTCCTGCCCGCTTTGTATCTTTTTATCATTCAGACATACGTGATCCTCCCAGCGGAGTCCGACTCGAAGCACAAGTTCCCTGCACGCATTTTTGTGTCCAATACAGCGCTTTGGGTTCTCATATGGTTCGGCCATAATCTTAAGGTAAAGCAATTATTTCATTTGCTCTGTTTTTTTGGCAAATAGAATTGCTTTTGCTACTTTCTTGATGATTTAACCAACATGTAGGTCTGTGGTTTAGGGGAGATCAGTATAGAGTCAGGGAGTGATCTTTGGGCATAAGTACCAAATCTGATGAGGCCAAATTTTTGTCTGTATTTGTGAGTTCCTCATGCAATATCTGTAGTGGGAAATTGTAGAGCATTATAATTGACTGTAGACGACTCCATTTTTGCTCAAATCTGTAAGACATAGGCGATTTGCCGAGTCCTACCTGCACCACTCGCTAATACGTACAAACAAGTATTGGAATAGATGAGTTGCTATTGGTATCGGGGATCAGTATTGAAGACCTATCGGTTTTCGTGTCCTCTTACCTTAATGTTAATCAGGTAAAAGTATTAACGAAACCTATTGCCGGGATGATTGTAACAGCATTTGGAACCCAACAGCGTGATTGGCATTATCAGCCCCTGGACAACCAACGCTTCTTGGGATATTGTGCATCTGCGAGCAGGTTTGTCAATGAAGATGTGAAATTGCTGAAAAATGCATGCAAAACCCTAAACCCTAAACCTTAAACCCTAAACCCTGGGCTTGTGCTTCGCTATTTACGGACGAGCCTGAAGTTCATGCTCTGATTCTAGCAATATAAACGTGTAAAGTTTTCGTTTTTTCCTAGGCCACTTGTTTGACTCTGTTCTTGGGCTCTGAAACAGGTTTGATCTTCGAAATCTCTGGCATCTTGCTCTTCATCGCATCATTTGTGGTGCCTCTCGGTTGGCCCATGTTGATCACCCTGTTGTTCTTCTGGTTGGGTCCCTGGTTAACCAGCTTTGGTTTTGCCTACTCTAAGTCGGCTTCTGCAAATGAGCCTTTGCTTGGTGGCGATTGAAACTGATTCTTTTGTGGTACTAAACTTCATTAGTAATTTATTTATTTGCTTTTATTTTTCAATTTGATTCTGTTTCCTCGTGACTGTTTTTGAGCTCCTCCATCGTCTAGGTCAGGATCCTGATGGTAAATGATTGCTCAGGGGAGGATATTCTTTCCGTCAGTATATTCTTTATGTCAACATAGGATGTAGTGAGCTGTAGAGAGGATTGAATTCAGTCACTATGTACGAATTTGTCATGAAATTTCAAAGTGGGCAAGCGGAGCTCTACCATACCCATGTCACTTGGAAGAAACTAAAGTACACTTCAGAGGATGAAGAATGTGGGAGAATGTATGTGTTGAAGGTCTTTCGGAGGGGGACCTTCTTGCAAGTTTTGCAGAAGCAGTGGCCTGAGGGAATGTTTCGAGAACATGAAGAGAGAGTGAAATGCACTGGGCGTGAGGAATCTCAACCATTGAGATACACTTGTGGGATACAATGTGGGATTTTATTGCTAGATGGTCGGTTTGCGTTTCTTTTAGTGAGGGAAAACAAAGACCTCTGGACTCTCATTAATCATTGCATGAAGACAAGAGCTTGCATTGATTCTGGACCCTTTTGGAGGGAGATGGAGACGAAGATCATGTGTGTTGTTGCAAAGGGGATGTTTGAGTTGTATGATCTCAATATTGTTTATAGGGACCTCAAAGCATCAAATGTGTTATGTAGTTGGTACAAGAAGAAGATGGACAAGTATGTTCACAATCATATTGTAGCCAATGTAGAGGTTGCTAGTGTTGTTGTTGTTGATTCTGAGTACTCGATTGGAGTTGTTGGAGCTGGCTTTTTTAGAGCTCTAGGAATATTGCAAGCCCTCAAAGATAAGGTGGTGCATAAGAATCCAAATCTCTTTACAAAAGAAGTGGATGTTTATAGTTATGAGATCTTAACAGGGAATCTTCCTTTTGAAGGTCATTGTACCAATGACTTATTCTTGAAGGGTGACGGCTAGAGCTACCACATTATGTTGAAGAATAGGCTCGGGATTTGTTGTGTAGGTGTTAGCAATCAAATCCTATAGCTAAACCTACATTTGGAGAGATATTCATGAATTAAGGGCTACGTAGTATGATGGAGAGCCTCAAGCAAGGGATGTTATTCCCATAACCAGCTTTCCTTTCTTGGCACCAATCATAACTTTAATGGTTGAAACCATAATGCTTAAGAGGTAGACACTCTAATATAGAGAAAAAATCATGCTCTCCATATCCAAAAATTGGTTGCCACATGTAAAATATGGGCTCCATTGATGTTATAAATCAATTTATTTAAGACCCCCACACCAAAATCTAAATGGTATAAAGTGGGTACTCCCCAAATCGCCACTTTTTGCTAATGTGCCTAACTTCTATCATTAGATTGGTTAGATTTTCATATCTTCTTGCTAGCTAGTGAAAAAGAGGCTCCAATGTACCAAAAATGCAACATTTAGATATCTTATACAAGAATTATAAAGGGTCAAAGTTTTTTTGGTGATGTCATGAGATTGTTTCTTCCACATATATGTATATTGATATTGGAGATGTACACAAAGAGTGGTGATGGCGGTTTTAGACAGGGTGCAATTTTTGGGTGTAACCCACCTTTAGTTAGTGGAAGAGAATGAGATATCATGACATTATACATTGATCCAATCAACTTAAAAATCTCCCTTCTTTAACAACAAAACCACTGTTAGTACCAATGCACCAAAATGTGTTCAATAAGGTAAGAGGTGCAAAAACTGTCCATTTAAAAGCCTACTGGCCTAGGATATCTTCTATATAGATCAAAGCATTTTTTAACAAATTCTTAGGGAAAGAAGAGAAGGAGACACATCCATCACAATTTGACTTGTAAGTTTTAGACTTAAACTAAATAAGATATGATTTTCTAAAGCTTGTAACAGTAGGGTGCTATTTGCCATTAATGACCTACAATTTTCCATCAATGGTGCAAATGGAGTTCAAAAATGAAGGCGTGCAAACTTTAAACTAGAACAACATGATACTTATAATTGCCTAGCTAGGATGGCACAAAGTGTCCACCACTCATAACTCCACATTATTTGTACTGAAATTTTGTCTACTTCCAAATCAAACTCAACCCCCAACCACTCCTGAAATAAAATTTTGCGACACTAATCTCAAATTGGCACCAATTCATCATTGAACATTTTTTCATTCCTATAGTAACAGTTCATGGTATAATCTAGGAATAGTTCTTTGAGCATGCCTAGGCAGATTATGAACATTCTACCTTAACTTTCACAGGTCAAAACAAAATCGGATTTTTCTTCAAAAACCTACAATTGTAGATTTATAACCTTGAGCATTTCACAAAAGAGAGCAACACCGGGTTCTTTGTGATGAGCTTTGATGCAATAGTTACAATCCATTTCAGCTTTTTACTGATAAAGACTGATCAATCCTTTGACCTAAACCTGGACTTCCAAGCTTGAAAGTATCAAGTGTCCATCATGCTTTATACAAGCAGCAATAATCCCTGTGCTATGGGCTTCCTTTCTCTGTGTTGTGGTATATTGATCTACATCATCCTAGACTGGACCTGGTACCAAGGCAAGGCCGACAATCTCTGACCTCTACTAATTTTATTTTCTCCTACCTTGTGGCAGAACACGGCTGCAACAGAAGCTAAGATCAAAATAAAAGCTCCAATGCCAATCCACATAAGGAAAACCCTCGCTGTTTTGCACAAAGGAAAAATAAGATGCAAACGTCATCAATGTTGCCAAGAACAGATTTTACCATACATTATATGCAATTAAGTAAAACAGAAGTACAATGCACTGATGGATTAACTCGTAAGTTCCTAAGTCCGAAAATAGAAAGTCCACTTTTAAAAGCTAACATTGCAATGATTTTCAAGCACATTTCAAGCACATTGAAAAATGTAATATGTTCCTCATATTGGTTCATTTGTTACTTTTTTTCGAAACTTCAGAAATAATTTCTTTGAACCCGTGTCGCTATAAAAAAAAATGGTTAGTTTTTGACCATTTGAACACTCCTGGATTACTGTAACCCCAAAATGTTCAAGAGTCCCAAAGTGGCAGCAACCATATCTACGCAACTTGAAGTAAACCATTTAGGAAGCTTCGAGGAAAGTAACAAAATGTATTAGAAATCAAAAACTACATTCTTCAACAGCTGAAATGCTTAATTATAGGTTGTTAGCAAGAAGAATGCAGTTAAGAATGCAGTTCAGGCACTTGGGGGTTATAATTGCTGAACTCAAGAAAATTGGGTGGAGGTAGAGTGTTTGTTCTGGATTGCATTGATCCAATAACAAGAGTTCCGTTAGGGTGTGCAGTTCCGTTAGGAGTTGCAGCGGCAGGAGCTACAGGTGGAGCTGTACTTGGAACCGGAGCTGGAGGAGCTGATACAATCAACAAAAATTATACTTGTAAGTCGGTCTTTGATCAATGATTCAATGTTTCTAGAAAGATATTATTATTTGTTACAAATTTTCAAAGTACTGTATTTTGAGCCATCAAGCATTTTGAATTAAAACTACAAATTGTTCAAAAAAATGAGCGATTGTGGTACACTCCCGTATATTAGAAATTCTCAACACCAACATATCTACATATCTTGACAAAAAAATTCTCATCACATGTGTTCGGATGTTTGCCATTTTAAACCCAGATTTATTTCAGGACGGAGGTAGTATCAATAATCATTACGCCGAGCTTCTGCATGTCTGCACTTTACCAGCATCTCCGGTGCGAGCTTTTAGGGCCTCACGCCTCTAGAGTGGAGGAGTCCTCTTGGCCCAGTTTGCGAAACCCTCAGACCTCAGGATTGCTGCTGCTCTGTAATAAGCTTAGCTTGAGGGATGAATTAGACGAAGGTTCACAACAAGCGGCCTTAGCGCTTGCTAGCCAGCCAGGAGGGGCCTTGAATTTGCAACGCCAGCATCACCCGTGGATAAGCCTTAGCATCTGAAATGGAGTCTGCAATCCCCTCTTCTTCGACGACCTTTTTTTCTGCATGCTCCGAGTCCATGAGCAGTGAGAGGAGGAAGGCTAAGAGTGGGGATGACACGATTGTGTAGGATGCGATTGAACGATCCAAGGTGCATTGGAGCGAGCTTGCTGAGCATTCTGAGTCTGCCGAAGAGGAGGCTGAACTCGAGGTGAGCACTGTGGATATCTTTCAGTCTCTGCAGAAGCATCCCACTTTGGGTGTCTTCTTTCACATTTGGCGATGGTGGAATCTACGATGCTGGTGAGTTGGAGGTTGTAAAAAGAGCTCACCACCGGAGGGTGGGCAAGCAGAGCTCAACCATGTCCGTGTCACTTGGAAGATTCCAAAGCTCACTTCTCAGGATCAGGAACGTGGATGTGGATTGAAGTATGTGTTGAAGGTCTTTCGGAAGGGGACCTTCTTGCGAGATTTGCAGAGGCAGTGTCCTGAGGGAATGTTCTGGGAGCATGAAGAGACTTTGAATTGTGAAAGGTCTGGGGAATCTCAACCAGCGAGGTTCACCTGTGACATACAATGCGGGACTTTGTTGCCAGATGGTTGGTTTGAGTTTCTTTCAGTGAGAGAAACAAAGACCTGCGGACTTTCGTTGATTGTTGCATGAAGGCAAGAGCTTGCATTGATTGTGGACCCTTTCCAAGGGAGATGGAGATGGAGATGATAATCATGTGTGTTGTTGCAAAAGGGATGTTTGAGTTGCACAATCTCAATATTGTTCATAGGGACCTCAAAGCATCGAATGTTTTATGTAGTCGGATCAACAAGAAGATGGATAAGTATGTGTATGATTTCAATGAAGCCACTATAGAGGTTGCGATTGGAGACAATTATCAAAATTTTGTTGTTGACTTTGAGTGCTCGATTGGAGTTCGTGGAACGGGCTTCTTTAGAGCTCTGGAAATATTGCAAGCCTTCAAAGACAAGGTGGTGAACAAGAACCCAAATCTATTTACGAAAGAAGTGGATGTTTATAGTTATGGGATGTTGTATTATGAGATCTTGACATGGAAATTTCCTTTTGTAGATCATTGTACCAATGACTATGAACTTGTTCTTGAAGGAGGTTAGCTGGAAGTGCCTCATTATGTTGAAGAATGGGCTCGCAATTTGTTGTGTAAGTGTTGGCAATTGAATCTTGCACCTAGACCTACATTTGGAGGGATGTTGGATTTGCTTGAAGCTCTTTGAAAACATTGGAATGTATAGAAATCAAGAGAAGAGTTTCCTTGTAATCAAACTTATAGTATGTGAGTAATGTCTTCAAATCTCAATTTGAAATTTGAAGAATCATGATATTTCTATAAAGGTCCACCACGCGTTCTTTATGGAGGAAAACCTAATGTACATGGCGATTTTGTATATTGTACAATTACATCAAACAGTGTCCATGCTTGCATGGTGTTATGATGGTGTAGTAATCTTCTTGAAGGCAAGTTTTAGTTTGTGAAGAATATTTCGACATGTACTTTGGTAGCTTACAAGTTTTGAATTAGTAGTACAGTCTTTGTTAAACAATCAATTGGATAACTTTATTGTAGTTTGCAAGTAGCTTACCTTGCAATTTGAAGAGTTTTGTTTTGGCATTATATCATTTGATTTTATTATACAGTTCCAGAAATCTTTTATTTATTATGGACCCATTGGAAAGTGTTTGAGTAATACTATAATTTTATGACTACTACACCTCACCAAAAAGACTGATGGATGTTGGTCATGGCCAATTTGTTAATTCAAAGCCTTGTCTCGTCCAAAAACAATAAAAGCAAAAGATGACTGCGGAGCATTGATATATGATGTTCAATTATCTTGATCAATATTTTATTGGCTCTGTGAGTTTATCCGATACGAGACAAAAGCCTACAGTGTAAGTTTTATTCTTCCCATACGCTATTTTGCAATACAACTGAAGCTAGAGTGACGAGCAAGCACCGTAAGGGTGACCCTTGTTCGTTTGTAGATAGAATATTGGACAAACAAACAATTGCAACTTTTTAACAAAAGGATTGCGATTCTCCAAACCGTGAATTCCAGTACGTTGATTCATGTCATTGCTGGGAAGCAACGTTAAAGTACTAACTTAGCTCCAACTGCTCCGTCGTAAATGTTCCGTGATTCCCTGGAATCGTGAACATCTCTTAGGAGAATTCTACAACCCATAGAGAAGAATGAAGAGGTTGATATGATACATTGTCTAAATCCTTGAATTGTGCTCTGTGAGAGAAAGATAACCAATTTCAGTCATGATTCCACTCGTCAGTTCTAGTGACTGAGTTCCTCGTGCTTCTACAGATTTTTACTTATATCTTACCGTCAAACGACATTCTCATTGTAGAAAAAAAAAAAAAAGGGCCCCGACAAAACAAACAAAAAGAGGTGACCCACCACCACCAGCAATGGAAGTGTAAAAGTGCCCAATACAGGTCTCGAACCTGTGACCTTCGCGTTATTAGCACGACGCTCTAACCAGCTGAGCTAATTAGGCAACAGCTGCACTTGATAACATCTGTGGTAAGCGGCTGCAGATGCTTCTGATATCGCTTCGTCAATAGTTAAATGGCAGTGGGTATGACGGAAACGCTCTCAACCATAAACTGCAAAGAAACCCTAAAAACCCACATCATTCAAATCTACGAAGCTCAGACGCAAATTCATTGATCACAAACTGCAGTATTGCGTAAGCCCTGGTTTAAGGTTGCTGAACTGCAGCTCCTCGTCTGAGAGATGTTTCCGAAAAATAATGCCGTTAAAATATACTCCGAAGAGTAACTACGAAGACATTGGATGTTTACGCATTGTGTATAGGATCTCAGGGTCGCCAACCAAGACATCCGTGCCAAGCAAACAAACTAGAAGGGGTAATTCACGAACCTTGAAAGTGAAGCCGCTGGCGGTGTACGTAAGGTGCACGCTGGAAGTACGCAGTCCCCTGGCATTGTTAGCTTCCTCTTCTGTAAAATAACCAACTAACAGTATCCGCCGCGTTCGATTCTTCCATCTCTCCATGCTGTGAAACATCACCAAACCCGCCTCATCGATTACAACGAAGGAACGTCAGGGCAAGGTAAATAAACGCCAGCATCGCAACTACCGTACCATAGCGATTCCTGCTTTTCTTATCTTGCCCTGGCGTTTCTTCTGCTATTAACCCGGTTCTGCTTCTGCACATGACCTCTGCTTTCACGAGGAAATAATCCATGATTCCCAAATCGCAACCATAGTTGCACAGACAACCTCCATGATCGACGAAACCGTCTGAACAATCAAAGGAAACCCGAATCTCCAAGCCTTTCATAATCCCCAATTTCTTTACTGAATCATTCTGTAGAAGCGAATGGTACGGGATACCGGTAGATGAATTTCCGTAACACAGGAGAGCAGAAAGCACGCACACGGCCACCGTCTTCAAAGCAAACTCACCAACGGATCTAACTCTAAATTGGCGGAGCATTGCCAGAAAATTCTGAACTTTATGAACAGAGTCAAGTCATGAATGATAATTGGATGAATATCATGTTCTAGTGGATGAGAAACCAATGAACAACGCCATGAAGAAGCCTCGAGACACCTGCGTTGCTTCCTCGACAACAGGCTTGTGATCACCGACCAACACCCGCAGTGATCCACGGAGCCCGCGGCCAAATTGCCTTCGAATTTGTTTCCAAATCCCATATTTTGATTACGCTACTGTATGATCTTGCGCTCCCTCTTTCCATGTACTTTGATGGACCTTTTGATTGTTTAGGGTTTTGGAATTCTCTGTGCGTGAGGATTTAGGTCACACGTTTCGGTGTCAGTTTGGATGTTGCAGTGTTGTTTTTGTCGTTCTTTATGGTGGCCGGGTTTGGGATCAGTACCTGTTCTGGCGATGGCAGTTCCTGAATTTCTAGCTTTCGTGTTGGCGTGCAGGGTTTGATTGGAATTCGCTTACAATTCGAGTTTCGGTGAATTAGAAGAAGAGTCGAGGAGGCAATCGGTGGAGATGGCGTTGAATCCGCAGCTCTATGGGAATGGCACACCGGTGCCGTTTGTTGATGAAATGTTTGTACTGCGGCGAGATGCTGTGGATTTCGAAGTGGACAAAGTTGCCGAGTACGTGGATCAGAAATTGTATATCGTTGTTATTCAAAGTTCTTTGTTGGACATGTTCTGAGCGGTTTTGCAACGCTCAACCATACCTAAAGGATTTTGCCTACGTCTGAGTAATTTTTTTTTCTTTGTCACTTAGTACGAAGAGGGGCGTTCGGGTTGCATTAAACTGAAGTGATTAAACGGATATGCAGGGCTCGTGGAAGCAAGTTGTCAGGGAGGGGAACAGCGTACTTGTCCAATTATCGGATTGTTTTCGTCTTAAGCAAGCCTGTGGATAGTATCCAGGCTTTTGATTTGCCTTTAGTAAGCTTGCGTCCTACTTTTCCTGGTTGGAGAATTCTGACTTATTACTTTTGTTGCTAATTTTCGTTTCATTGATGTGGTTGATAGCAGTTTATCGAAATTGTGCTGACTCAGTCGAGTTTATCAATCTTTACTGGAAATTTCACTTTCTGTGGCGTGCAGGTATATATACATGAAGAGAAATTCAACCAACCTATCTTCTTCTGCAACAATCTTGCAGGCAAAGTGCACCCGGTATGTGCATTCTTTAATGATTATCATGTTGGCACAGATTAGCAGATGATGATGTTCAGTCGGTTTAACTGCCAAAGAATGATGATGCTAGCAAGCTGTAAGTGATCTAAGAGTGTCCGTCTGTACCAGCCAAGTAGCAATTTTAGTTAAATTGAATTATTAATGAAGCCCAAGACGTAGTGTCAATTAGCAAATTGGTGCTACCTCCCACAAACTATGTTGCAATGAATTTACGTTCATATTTACCAGTTAAGTTAACCCTCCATTTGGGAGAAGTAAGCTGACTATGCCAATGGTTTGAAGTGCTAAATCCTCCCGCATTAACCAACTAGTCGCAGGTAGCTATCTTGAAGCCTAACTCCCCATTGCAAATGTGGACACACTACAGCTTAGTTAACTTTCAGCCAGCTAATGGATCTCAGAACCCCAGTTAGCTAGTTGGTGCTACTTGGTTGGTGCGGGTGAGGCCTAAATTATACACTTTAAAGTTTTTTCAAACTGTCCAAATTTAGAACACACCCAAAACTCATGGTGGACTTACAGCTTCTTCATTACATCAGGTGATCCCAGAAGGTGCAAACAGAGCGTTGTATGCCCCTCATTTCTTCAAAATAATGTTCAAGGAGGGTGGAACTGGAACCTTCATTCCCCTGTTCATGAATTTGATAAAGAGCATCAGGGCAGCTCAAAGAATGGTGGAAGAGACCCAACCCAGTGCTCCACCTGCTGAGCCCCTGCCTGCTGCGCCTGCACCAGTTGACGAGATGATGCGACATGCGTAAGTCTGAACCCCATCAGACGATGATTGAATTTCACTGCTTGTACAACAAGGATCAGCTGACTCTACCTCTCTCAATCTTTTGTTCCTTGTTTCTAAGTATAATCTGAAACATCTGGTTACCGAGTTCAAATATAACTAAATGGTCTTCAATACATGAGTTTTAGCCCCTGGGTGCGTGAATTATAAACAGAAAGTCCTCGTTTGAAGCTTATAGCCAATTATATTAATTTCCAGAACATACTGCTGTTCAAAGATGTGGGACTTGGTTTCTTCGTTCGAAGCTTTCCTTGAAACGTCCTATGCGATTCGTTTTTACTCCTACAGGCTTTGAAGGGGGCACTTTTTGCCATTTAGGCAGTTACGAGTTAAGGCTCTCACGTAGTTTTCAGATGTGATTATCAGCCAAGGCAGATCTGATTTTGCTGTTTGAAGCGGACTTTCGTTCTTATTATTCGTGCTTTCCATTTACTGTTTCCTTCTGTAACTGAAATCATGCTGTCGGTATCTCACACATGACTTCTGCAGGTACATCGACCCATCCGACCCAACAAAGCTCTATTTGCAGCAGCCTTCCGAGTCGCAGCCAACATTGCGGAGGCGCAATTATTCTTCTGCTGGTGAAGAGGGGCAGATGTGAATTGATGATCTCGGAAGCAAATGCTCTTTTACTAGAGTTCATGGCTTTGTGGTTTCTTGAGTTGCCTATTGTTTGTAGATATGGATGCTCAGGCTATACTCGTTCAGGGGTCGCGACTTCTTTGGAAGCCAGTGTGAGGGACAACAGTTATGAATTTGCCCTTGAAGCACTACAGTATGGTGTATGTTTGTGGGGATGTTCAGTTTGTACGATTATGTGGACTGGATTTTGGCACGAATTCATAAAAGCAAATTTGTGAAGCATTGAAAATTTGCAAGCATTAAACATTTCATGGATGATTCTCTCTTTGAGAACCCATTTTCCTGGAGATGTACTGTATTTTAATTAGTGGTCCAATGCTTCAATATTTCCTTTACAATTCTAATCATCTTTCTCACCAATAGACATAACAATATCGATGTATAGATTGACTACGAACATTATATATAAAGATTGTACGTAGCACAGAATGTCCATATACATAAGCTTTCCTTCACGGCAATACCATGATTCTTCAAATTCTAAATTGATATTTAGAGATGCTACAAATATACACCTAATTTATTCGGAAACTTCTTACTTTCTTCTAACTCATAATTTCTTTGCATTCCAATGTTTTCAAAGAGCTTTGTCACGTAAATTCAATATCTCCCCAACTGTAGGCCTAGTTGTAGGATTTGATTGCCAACACTTACACAATAGATTGAGGTCTAAACCAACCTCTAATGAGCATGTCTCATTGAAAAACGTGCTAATCGAATTAGACATGTTAATTTGGAAGTTTATGTACATTTTCTGAACAAGCAAGTATTCATAGTTGGCGGTTAACTTCTTCTTTTAGGGTTTAACAAGCCGGACTCAGAAGTATACATGTGGCCACTATGTCGCATAGCAACTTCTCCGAGATACAGTAGAACTCCTCTAATTGCATAGGTCCGGGACCATCTGACAACATTCTTTTAGAGAGGTTTTGCAATTATAAGGGGTGCATTTAGAAAGAGTTCTACTATAGTATCGCCTCAAGCTGGGACCGCTGGGATCGGATAGTTAGAGAGGTTTTTGCAATTAGAAGGGGTGCATTTAGAGGAGTTCTACTGTACCCAGATGACAAATCAGCTTGGTCATAGGGCGGTGTACCATTGGCCATCCTCAGCTGGCATCGGGATACTGAAAGGAGACCCTCGTAAGTTATTATCCCTAAAAACATCTCTCCAAATGCTATGCCAATAATTTCAATGGAGCTCAGCCGAAGAGTCACGAAGCAGATACATTTCCGTCAAGCCTACCTCGGGTTAAAAGTGGAAGCAGAGAATATTTGAAATATGCGAATTACGTCATAGAGTTCATCGAGCGCCAGGTCTAAATTATGGTACTCGCTACATTCAATTGGCAAGCAGATCATGCATTCATTATAAATGTAACCACATCAAGTCCCTGAACTCAATCAGTCTGACATGGTTGGCTCAATGGAATGGAATAGGTGACACTTACATGAACAATTCAAAGTCTGTCAATACCTGTTCAAAGAGTTGCATTTAAAAGTGGTATCTATTATCTCTAGCCTGTATGCTAAGAATGAAATTACTCCAGTGAAGTTAGAGGGATAGAATAAAGACTAGAATCTGGTTAGCCACTTGCACAAGTGCATGCTGATGGAACCATACCTTTGTACAGTACTTTGAGATCAATAAGGTTTCAACTCCAACACAAGGTTAACCCTTGAAGGCGGAGCTAATGATTGTGGAAATCACCCTTTTTTGGCACTGTATGACATCATCTACTTTGAAAAAACCAAAAGTGCTTAGTGAAATTGTAGAAGACCTCCCCTTTTTATTCACAACAAAATTTCAAAGATGAATAGTTACACTTCTATCCTACACAAGAGATTCCCTATCATTCATTGGCCGCAAAACGTCCGCTTCGGCGTTTAAGGGTAAAGAGACATTTCATAGTACAAGAATAACATATTTAACAATGCAAAAAACTAATTAACCCTCAAGGGTGGGGAGGATCAAAGAATGTCCAAGAGTGTACTTTTGGGGTCAACCAAGGGCCCACATTGGATGCAATAAAAATAAATAAATAAATAAATAAATATATATATATATATATATATATATATACATATATATTTATTTAGTATTATGGGTTGAAATCTCACTTCTAACCAAAGAAAATGACATTTCTGTGTTGGAATGACTATATTTACAATAAATAGGACCTTACTGGAACAGCTAGCCATGGCATCAGGAACATAGAGCCTCTCGTAGTGAAGATGCTTGGTTCCAGCTCCTTCGAAAGGATGCTCAGTTATTGCAAAGGGTATTTCACCTTCTCGAGTGTCAAGTGACAAAATTGCTCATGAAAGACACAGACCTAAATTTTCTACACCTGGTGTTTTTCTTGCACAGAAAGAAGTAACTACATCACTAAGCACCTCTCCATACACTAACCGCGGTTTCAAATCCCATCGTTTAAGCCGCCACACAAAAACCTCACTATTTCGAAAGGAACATTCAGCACTTCTTCTCTGAGCCTACGAATCTAATTGCCACGGAGATTAATGAGCTGCTCAACCACAGCTGTATCAGCCAATGTACTGATGTCACCTACTTGGTCCAGCTCGTTGCTAGCGATCTTCCGCAATATTCTGCGCATGATTTTCCCACTTCTTGTCTTGGGTAGCCCTGGAGCCCAATGGATAACATCTGGCGCGGCAAACGCTCCAATCTGTCAATAACGAGATATGGAAAAGTCAGAATGCGAGAATCAAAGAGCCCAAAGAATTCATTATTAAAAAATTCATTGAAATTGGACGGTTTCGGGGAATTTTAAACATATTGACAGGTCATGGTTAGGTCTCACTATGATCACAAGCTTCCTTATGAATCATAAGGAGGCCTACATATGGCCATTGAGACAATAGAGAGACCCAATCATGAATAATGACAAAGATTCATTTAACGATGCTCACAAAAGTTTCTGAAGTACTGTAATTATACTGGAAATCCTGTTACATCGCGTCATCACGTACTTAAATGCTTTTACCGGATCATCACCTGAGATCGAACAGCGTCGATGAGAGTTCTGCGAAGCTCATTGCTATGCTCCACGTCTTCCAGAAGCGTGACGAAAGCATAAATTCCTTGGCCTTTCACCTGTATCAAAGTCCAGTAACAAATGCACCACCCGTCGCGAGTTTTGAGCGCATCACAAAAGAGAAAAAGAGCAACCTTGTCCAACGAAGATGACACTCAATGTGTCACTATAAACCAGTGTGTGGGGTAACATTTACCTCGTGGTCAAATCCCACAACTGCAGCTTCAGCGCATTGGGGATGCGAAACTAGAGCCGATTCAACCTCCGCAGTGCCTATGCGGTGCCCACTGTGCCCATTCACAGGCAAGGTGAAGATCAGAATATTATCCATCTACATACATTTCGATGCATTCAAGGCAATGTACAAAACAGATAGAACTTAAGACGCAGTAACATGATGCACATTAAGTTTTTGTAGCTGAGGGGATGTATGCAAGAAACAGCTGAAAGTAAACAGTAACTGAGAAGAAACAATCAAACTACCGAGCAAGCGTTACTGACCTAACATTGATGACATCGTCAACTCGTCCTGTCAACCAGTAGTAGCCGTCTTTATCCCTGCACAAATAGTTCTCACCGATATCACTTCCTGAGCGTCTGTTTGGTTGGAAATCACTCGTTTCTAGTATATAATCTTCAAATATTTGGACGATTTAAGAACACGATATACAGAGACAGATAATATTCTGACCTTCGCCTTTGCCCATTACAAAATTGCAAACCAGTTCATTGATGATCTTTTTCAGGAGCTAGATACCTATCACATACAATAGAACCTCATCTATAAGGAAAGAGGTTAACCCCCAGGTGACCAAACTAAAAATAGAAAATCCAACTTTAGAAGCTAATAATTGATTATAGTAACTTTCAAAACATATTTCTATCGTTTAAAAACACAGGCAGGATTTCTTCTTTCAATTGATTAATCTTGATAACTTCCTTCAAGCTTCTTATATGATGTATTTCAACTTCAAGATATGGAAGCGGTCACTTTTGCCCATTTGGGCACTTAAGGATCTACGAACACAATGGAAGAAGCTGACCTGCGGCATCCATCGCCACTGAAATAAAATCCTTTATACGGAGCAAAATATGTGGTTTCATATCGATCATGGTCTCCTTGTAGAGTTCTCATCATTCCAGGCCATGCGGCCTTGATGCACAAGTAGCCGCTACATTCTCCAGACTGTTCTTGTGCATTTTCGTCTACTACAGCAGGCTGCAGATATAATGAAATTCATGCAAAGGAGTCAGCAAGAGTACACGAAATGATCTACATGTACAGCAACTCTCTGTTTATATTTCTGGAGTTCACCGTATGCAACTTGATACCCGTCACAAAAGCTTGAAATTCACGTCTTCATTTCACGCAACCTCATTTCTCTACTCATAAACAGAGATTTTGTTACATTCCATTCCATACGTCAGATTCAAATATTAAGACGGCAGAAGATGGTATCATCGCACCTGAACACCAAAGAAAGGTAAGGTTGCAGATCCAGGTTTAAGGCCCCAAGCCCCCGGAAGAGGGGTTATCTGAACGTGACAAAGATTCGTGGTGTCAGCACAACAGATACTCCCGTAACATTAACCGGTAACAAATAAATATTCTGAGCATGCAAGAGATCATTTGCCAAAGCTTGCTCTCAGCCACTCAATTGAAATAACAAAAGTAGAAACCAATCCCCCAAAAAGTAATCTAGAAAATCTGGTCGTGTTAAACCTTGCCAATTGCAATGCCATTTAAGGCCTGTTTCTAACATAAACCCTACCTGTTGTTCCACAGCTATGTTTTCTATAATAGTTTTGAGGTGAGTATTTTACTGTTGCATGGACCAAGAGAAGAAAAAGCAAATAGATTAAAAGGTTCAAGACGGTTGCCTGACAAAATAACATACCATGAACCCTCCTGTCTCCGTTTGCCACCATGTATCAGCTATAGGACAGCGTTTGTCGCCAACTACTTCGTAGTACCACTTCCACGCACTTGGGTTTATCGGTTCTCCCACACTCCCAAGCACCCGTAGTGACTTACGAGAGTGCCGTTTAACAGGCTGCCACAAGCACAAGGTAGTTGTAATTCAGAAATACGATAATGATTGCGACGGATGTGGCTCCTATACCCAAAGATCTCTCCACAGCTCTACACAATTCCCAAAGGACACACTCCTACATATGTTCAAATTCTTAAAGTAAAGTAAATATTATCCTCTACATTAACTTTTTGATTGGCTAGATTTCTTACTTCTCGATTGATTACCATAAGCAAAACTAGTCTGAGACTGTCGTAAAGGCTAACTTATCTATACTAGACATCCTGAAGCGCGTCTAAGGAATTGGTTAATCATGCAACTCAGCAGCCTGAAAATACCTCGTCACCCGACCGCATCAACGAACGAATTGCAGTTGGGGCAGTGTAGAAGATGGTCACATTATACTTGTCCACTATTTCCCAACACCGCCCTGCATCTGGATAGTTAGGGACCTGCCCAAACAGAAAAATGCATAGGAAACATTCTCGTAAGCACTAAACACCACTTTTGTAGAGTCAAAAAACAAGATTTCACTTTATCATTTTCCCAAAATATACAGGAAACCTCGAGAACTAAAAAGACAAAGGTAACAATACAGACTCGAACACGTCCGAACACTAGGGTATGTACGAAGAACCATGAAGGGAAAAAAAATATATATTTAAACTAACTACAACCTCAAAAAAGTTCTTCATACATGATAGGTAACCTCGTTAATAATCACATTTTATATTGAGTGACACTTCAAAAGAGATTCTTTCATATTAAAAAATAATTTCGAATTTGGCATTGACAGCAATATCGAAACGACAGAACATTTACCCCTTCAAAAACAACCATAGTAGCACCATTTAGTAAAGGGCCATAAGTTACGTAGCTGTGACCAGTGATCCATCCACAGTCTGCAGTACACCTGCGCAAACATCCATAAGCTTGGAGTATGTGATTTTCTCGTCTTGACACAAAGCTTCAAATCAATACCACAAGATATTCCCCATAAGATATGAAACACATAAACGCACCAATAGACGTCGTCATCGTGGTAATTGAACGCATGCTTAAAGGTAGTAGCAGCGTATACCATGTAACCTCCCGTTGTATGTAGCACGCCCTGCCAAACATCTTATATGTCAAGTAATCTATTTAGCATTACATCAAAGACAAAGAATACCAGAATCTACAATCAAAAACTTATCCCGTTTCATCATGTGATTACTGCAGAACTAATCCCCCGTCCACGACCCAACAGATGCTAAGTTGCTAATGTGAAGTATAATACCTTGGGCTTTCCTGTGCTTCCACTGGTGTATAACAGAAACAGTGTATCCTCTGCATCGACCCATTCCACTTCACATTCTTTTGCTTGTGATAGTACGACATCCTACAAGAGGAATCACAATGTATTAACTTAAAATAAGTCAAGTCGACAAGCTCAAAAAGTTCTAGCGATAAATACCCCTCTACATTTTGATCCCGTCTATTACCATCCTATTACCATCCTATTAGTGCGAGTGACACTAATTCACCGAAGTCATATTATTTTAAGCTTGTGCAATATTACTGTAGTGCATTAATTTCCACCCAATTTCTTATTGTAACGACATTAATTCTGCAAGTACACTTATTTTGCGCACTCACGAAAATAGGATAAAATCAGCATTTTGCAAGGTAACTAACCCTCAACTTAGTTAATTGCTGCTACTTGGTTGGTGCATGCAGATTTAACACTTCAAACCATTGGAATAGGCACAGTCACTTTACTTGTCCAGAATCAGGGAGTTAATTACACTGATTAGGAAAGGAATGAACAAAATATTGCATGTTACACTGAAACCACCGTCAACTGTGGCCAACAGTATTCACAAGAGGTCACACTAGTAGTTATTGTCAAAAATACTGGGATTCATTCCATTTCCAGTGGATGAAAAATGTTTTCAACATGAAGAAAACAAATATTCAAATGAATGAAAATTTGTTCAAATGGATGAGTTTACCAGCCGCATTGATGCATCTACAAGATATGGTGATTCATTGTAGTTATTGGAAGTTAGTACCAAATGTCTAAAAATGACAGACCTTGGGCAGTGCCGGCATTTAGTATCTAATTCCAGTTGGCTAATTGGCGTTACTCGGTTTGTGCGGACAAGGGCTAAAATATGATTAAGCAATAATAGGAAAGAAAAGAAGCACAATCTAACAAAATAACAGGTAGAGATCAACCTGCCACCATACGTCACGGCCTTCTTGCCATGCGGTTTCTTCTCTCTTCATCGCCAAATCGTTATCAAACGTCAAACACACACCTGCAGAAAACATCAAGTGCACATAAAGCACAAGGGAAATTTCACCAAACTTTTATAATGAATTATTCAAAATTTGTGGCCTAATCATAATTAACCCCTTAATGAAATAACCTTGTGATCTTCCTTGAAGGTCCTCACCTACAGTATGGCCATTCTCTGATGCTCGTATCAACGCATCATCAACGATTTCCTTGAGTTTGATAACTTTGGCGCCACGTTTCACTGCACTGCTAGTCAAGATAACATTTGGCTTGCAATCAAGTATGCGCTGATACAATGATTCCGCCGAGAATCCAGCGAAGACGACCTGCACAGAAATACCATCTTAGGAGCTACCTTCGAAAACCTCTTCATAGACAAAAGTCCTACAGAATAGCCTTCCGGAAAGCAAGGAGACTCGTGACTAATTTCATCTACACACACCAAAAATGGGGTACATTTGAGATCATGGACGTCATGGCTATAAGTTAAGATCTGTACTCACAGAATGGATAGCTCCAATTCGTGCACAAGCAAGCATGGCGATCGGCAACTCCGCAAGCATTGGCATGTAAATTGCCACTGCGTCGCCTTTCTTAACACCTTGACTACGCAAGTAGTTCGCAAGCTGCAGTCAAATACAAGAACTTTACCAACAAGACCTACATTTCAAAGAAATTGAGGATCATAGATGCTCTTATAAGTAATAATGCGTCATAACTTTTTTGACCCTCAATATGAATTTATAAAGCAAATGAGATTGAAGTCACCAATAGAAATCAGCAAGGGTCGGCTTGAGATGCTAAAGGAATTTTTGAACCTAAATTTCGATTTGTAGTTGCAAGAGTGGTACCGAATCCCCAATTTGGAGAAGCTAACTCAATGTTAATTCATTGCATGTAACTATGAGTTCTTGTCATCCCAAAATAGCACAAAGTTGGACAAAAACTTAGATACAATCTAGAAAAATGACAAGCATGTGAAGTGGAGTAAAAAGAGGGGCAACCCACTATCACCTATACACACAACTCCAGTAGCCATACTTCATTTTCTTGACATGGAAGGAAGTCGACGCTCAAGCATACAGAGAAGTTCAGAAAGTGCCACTCCAAAGACATGAAAAAGAAACTGGCAGTAAGATAAGATCATTGTGTAGAATCTGTATTGAACAGAAGACATACAAGATCCACACCTGGCAAACGCGATCGAGAACATCGTTGTAAGTCAGTGTAGCATCCACGCCAACATCGTTCCCTTCCCAAAAGAATGCAACCTTGTCACCGAGGCCTGCCTCCACATGCCTGTCCAAGGCATTGTAACAGATGTTGGTTTGTCCACCCTTGAACCACTGCCACGCATCAAAACATCAGTGAAAAAGGAAACAGAACATCCTATCAGGGAACTCCAGTATCCGAAAGTGTCACGTTGATCAATGTTATTTGCTAAGGCAAGTATAGCTAAGATAAGCCATTCTACTTGTGCCACCAATCTATTTGAGCCTAACTGCGCCACTATTTAGTGGTAGAGCACATTTGAAAATGTGCACTACTGCAACGTAGTGGCACAAATAGGCTCAACTGAATTGGTGGCACAAATAAGATGGCTTACCTTTATACCACCGGGTTGAGAAACGGACCTCAACAGCCACTCGTCCTTTGCGAACATCAATGTTTTCAGAGTGCAATTCTCCATCCTTGACGGGCCATTTCTTCTTCCAGAAAAACGATGACGCAATGTCACCCCAGAATCCATCAGGATCCTCCACAGATCGCTGGTACATCTCGTCATACTGCACAACATTCCATCCCAATCATCTCTGTCATCCACTGAAACCCTAGAGGGGAAAATTTTCAAAATTGACTCCATATAAAACATTATTCAAGTAACATACGGCTCAGAAACACTTTCAAAGAAGCTCCACTGCACAGCAAAGGAAGTCATTCAACCTTCGACTTATTAAAAATCGTTGATAATCATTATATCACGAATGAAGAATTTCGTCATTGGTAAGCCCTACAGAACCAGAAGGCCCAAATTGGGCATCATAGTTTTATTTTAGCAGACTTGAGTAGTTCATCTAGGGAACTTTTTATGGTTCATTTTTATTCATTTATTAATTAACGCAAGAAATCATCATCACCAATTCCAGTAATATAAAATTTAAACTCATCCGAATTATGTTTTCCTCGCTATGATCAACGTCGATCCTTGTTCTTTAAGGGGTTCCCAAGACCTGGTAGTATAAACTTCGAGTCTGATTGATATTAGCTACTACTATAAGTATCAATCTGGCAATAATAAGGTAGAGGATACTAAAAGTCATTAGGATCACGATCCGATATCTTATACTGGCCCCTGTTTCTAACGGCAACACTTGGTTGGCCTTCAATTAACAAGTCTGCTGTAATCATAACTCGAATAAATTGGTCGATGGACACAGATCTTTGAATGAAAAAGGCGTTATCTAATGTCCCTTCAATAGTGTCTTACAACCTCCCACTTTCGTATAATTGAATAAGAATTTCATACATCGTGATAAAAGTTTTGTCTCAGCAGATTAGGCTCTAAGACTCAAGATGATCTCTCCAATGAGCTCTATATTGATCTCCAAATGAAAGTGCTTAAATTGACATAAATAGTATTCACTACTTCAATTACAGATACGTTTTGTTGCACCATGACCTCGATAGAGCCCATTCCTGTAGCGGTGGCAACCACGCAAGAGCATAATTATATTTCACAGCCTTGTTCTGGTGACCTCACTTTTAGACTCTCGATTGAGCATGATTAAATAGGGTCCAATTATTATCCAGTAACCTCAAAGCAGAAAGCAGAGCCTCTTTGCTATTTCTCATAACGAGGCTATACTTTCATGCCACCGAATTCATATCAGATCAACTGAAGCCTTAAAGAATTACACTTCAACTAAGACAGATTCATAATTCGTATCAATGCACAATGTTGTCATCAAGAAGCGCTACTCGTCAAAATTAAACGATCAGGCCAGTATTACACCAATTTAAGCATACAGATGCCAAAACATTTCTTTGCGAACAATACAAACCGAATGCTCAAAACAGATTCAATTTTTTTTAATAAATCTTAAAGAAACTGCGTAAAATAATTGGCATTGCACTAAACCTGCGCCCGAGACGACAGTAACGCCCGCGCCCGAAACGTCTCGCTCGCCTCCACAATCTCCTCCTCCGGCTCCACACTCACCACATTAACATCCCCGTTCGTGGCTTCAATTGCGGAATTCGCCCGCAACGAGCTCCCATTCTGCGACGCCATAAGCTTGATCAAACCCCCCCGCCCCCGCCCCCGCCACGGAGAAACAAGCCTCCGGAAGCTCACCTGCGAAACGGCATTCCAAGCACGCGCGGGATCCGTGCAATTGGAGAGCGCAGGGACGGTGCGCGAGGGTCTGGTGTGCAAGGCAATCGGCCTGGTCTCGAACATGGCCGTCTGTTGTTGTTGCTGTTTTCGGGGTGTTCTGACAGCGTGATTGAGTGCTATGATTGAGGAAGCCAGGGCTAAAGAAAGGACGGTTGTGATTGATGATTGTCAGGTGCGCAAACGCAAAAGATGCACAGGATGCGCTGCAAGGGGAATCAGAGATGGGAGAGAGAAAGAGAGAGAGAGAGAGAGAGTAGCAGGAAGGAAGACAGTGTGGTCATTGGATTGGGTGGGGTCACCGAAGACCGTGAATTGGAGGTCGTTTGCTTCACCGCTGGCGGAGGGCTAAATTTACAGGGACTTGGCAGTTGGCTACTGAGAAGTGGGTCGGGACCGAAGCAGAGGAGGCTTTGAGTCGACAAAAGCTAACTTATAAGAGCATCCCCACCTGTCTTGTAAAACGGATGACTTGTAACCATCGGCTTGCAAAATTGTCCCACCCGTCTTGCATAATAGATGAACTTGTTAAGAGGCCGGGCCAAAAGCCTCCGGTGGCTTGCAAAACCGGGTTCTTTTGCAAGCCAAAGGGCAGCTTGCAAACCGCATGAGACAAGCTCCTTTTGCACTTTCTCAACAAATATGGACTTGATGAGTGAATGTGGATGTAGCTCATTGGATCACGATGGCCTCTTTACAAGCCATGGGTGGGGTGGCCCTTCTTCCCTGGCTTGCAAAATGGATTGACAAGCTGCAATCTGGCTTGCATTTTCCCCGCCCGGAGGGGATGCTCTAAAGACACTAAAGACCATAATTATCCCATGGATGACTTCATTATTCACAATAGTAATAAAGATTGCACCTATTGGTTCAATAATGAGAGCATTTTGCTGACTACCTTGGGGGTTGCATTCTTCAAAGGTTAACCCCAAAAGGACAGACTGGTCACTATGGAAGTTAGCTTTTGGAGAACCATATGAATCATTTGCTTAAAAATCCTGAGAGCACTCATTGGAGGTCAAACTATTGTGCAATATCTTCCCTTTTCACAAAAAACTCTGAAGATGAACATTTGCACTTCTATCCTATATAAAAGGACTTTCCATCATCTATCGGGTATTTAAGGTAAAAGACCCCATTGTGGTCAAATGGCCCATGATGGACACCTAACGACCCCATTGTGGTTTTTCATACCACAATCAATGCCTTACATGGTAGTTATGGAGTAATTAGTGACCTCAATAGGTACTTCCAACTTTTTAGTATAAAATTCTTTGTAAACATTCATTTTTTAGATCTTCCATGTTTGAAATGTTGTGACTGCATTGGGCAGGAAAATGACCATATTGCATTCAGATTTTGTTGGTCATGAGGTAGCCTACAGATCCCTATGGGCTGATCACTTCAAAAATTTAGAACTAATTCATACTTGATCCAAAAAATATAATTTCAAATGTCCTCATTGTCTCTCACATTTATCTTTGTGTGGGAAAAAAAGTAAAAAATTTCAGCATTGGCATGAGGGCACACTCCTCATTCTGATAGCAATGGGGTCTTTTACCTTAGTGTCCACGATATTCTTCTAGGATTAACCAGCTTAAACCATTTTCCTTTGAAAGAGGGATAATGCCTCCCTGGATGCCTAGAATAGAATTTAGTTATAACATGTACAGAATTATTAGATGGCTTGGAAGTTGCAACACTAGTTTCATTGTGAGTAGAAAGTTTGTAAGAGAGCCATTGGCTACTTGGAAAGATAATTACAGTGGAACCTCCCTAACTCGTTCTTCTAAAAGCCAATAAACCTCTGTAAGCTAATGTTGTCATACCGGTCCTGAACTTGTCCCCAATACAAAGGTTATGACTCAAAACGACCTTCCATAACCAAATAGACCTCTCTAAGCTAATCTTGTCAGACTGGTCCTGGCCCTATTGCTTTAGAGAGGTTCTATTGTATTGTAGTGGATGGCTCCCACTTCCTATGCAAGCAAATGGATACCTAGCTTTGGTTAGCAATAGTATACAAAATGCTTAACACTTGCCAAACTTGGATGATAAGTGCTTGGGACTCTTCAAAATATTCTCATGGCACTAAATCCTAATGTATCAAGTAATGGTCTTTAAAGTCATTGATTATTAAGTGAGTCTTATTCTACATTCCACTTGGTGATTAGTCCATGGACTATTTGTGAGGCACATTTGGTGAGTAAAGATGGGGGACAAGAGTTTTGAAGGCTCTCCCAAAACAATATTAATGTATTAGCACATCAAATTTAGCATGCATGGGTAGAAATGCTTTGAGGAAGTTTGAATATAACTTTACTCCGAAATTAAGTCCTTTTAAAGAATAAAAACATTAAAAAAGGACCTAATATTTCATATCTTGTTTGTTGCTTTTGAAAGGCTTTACAATCAGTTGCCATCCGATGGCACCTTCATTAGGCATAAGACATCAAAGATTGAAAACGTTTAGCTATAGTTTGCCTTTCACAATTATAGAATATTTTTTGCATGCTAACATTTGCGAAATAGATTTTCGGGAATTTTGAGTATAGTGCCCACAATTGCAAACTGTTCTTTTTTGGAATCGACTACAAGTTAGCTTGTTTACAGACCCATTTCAGACAACATCATTGTGCTTTAATGTGCTAGATAGTGGTAGATACAAAGACTTTTGTTGTTCTAATCTTCTTCCTTTTTCTTGTCGTTTGCTTATTGTTTTATCCATTATTGCTTTCAAAGTGCTTCCCATCATCATACTACTAAATCACAACGGCCTCTATAATATCACAATTCAATTTTGAATAATAGTATAGAAATTCAATTGCTTTTGTAATAGCCATAGGATACTTTCTATTATATATTATGTATTCTTTTTGTGAAATATTTGAAAATCAAATGGATACTTCTAAAAAAATTTCAAAGAAACTTTTCAGACAAAAAAACTATAAACAAACTCCATATCTTTTAAAAATGTGATATTAAAGAATAAAGAAGGACCAACCGCTAGCATTGCTCTACATATTCAAATGTGAAGATTCTACTTACATTGTTCACTTGATTAATTTATTCTTATTGCAATGTTTTCATCTTTGCAAAGGTTATTTTGTAAAAATTATTATATAAAGATTTTCTTTAATTACTTTATATTGCACTATATAAATTTTTTCAAAGAATATTGTATGAGGATGTCAATATTTTCATTTAAAGATTAAATATACTATATTTATCTACATTCTATTAGATGAAAAATGGATGAAAGTAATATATTTAATGCGTAGCAAAGCAAGCGCCAATTGCTAGTTGCTCTTTAAAGTTTCAAAAAAATTAAAATCTCTTCTAGAATTCTTTTAACAAATTTGAGGAATATAACCATCATCCTTTAGAAATCTAAATGAGTACTTACAAGATATTCATTGAAAAAAGTTCAATATTACAATCTTGACATTATGGCAAATATTTGACAAATCCATAGATTGAACTCTAAATATGTACTCCCTCCGTCCCAAAATGATCTTTTTGTTGGACAAAATGCTCTAGTTTAAAGTTCAAAATAACATTTTTTTCACAAAATATTTAAGCTTTGAATAGAGTTTGGTGCATTCCTATCATCCTAAAACTTTAAATTCCAAGTCCTTTCCAAAATGTAGTTTTAGAGTACTAAAAAGTGAGATTTTTGAAGCATTTTTGAAGAGCATCAATGGCTATACAATTTTTTAGTTTCTGTGGATGAAAGCCAGTATTCAATTGATAATTTTATGTTGAACGATATCCATGTTTGTAGGCCAACATTTGAGGCCTAAGGCTGAGCTCTTACCCTATGACCTATAACCATGTGGCTATTACCTGCTACTTTTGACTTGATTTGTGACCTCATCAGTTATGGCTGCTAGTATGGAAAACAATACATACTTTTCTAAACACTCTAAATCAAGGATTTTGATTAGAGTTTCTTTTTGTAACTCTAGGAATTGCATCTCAATTTCTAGCCCTCTTCCTTCCATGTTAGATTATACACCCGGAAGATCATTTTTGGACAGAGGGAATATAATTTTTACATATAATATTCAAGTGCCATTATTAGACTTCACCTATATTCATTGACTACAATTTGCCTACATTTGGAAAAAAAAATCAAACCTCATTTGCATACAATCACACCTATAAGTGAAATTATTTTAAAAATACTTCATCCTAAGTTTACACCATGTGACACACTATGACTTATAGTGATTGCATGTCACACAAAGTAATAGCCCAACAAGGTGGTGTGATATACCTTCTTAAAGGCCAAGCAACCCCCATGCAATGATAGATCATATTAGTGACTGATCAAATTACCAATGCAAATAAGTGAGCAAAAGGTTGCATATATTAAGTAATTTACAAATCAAAAGCAAATAAGAGTGTGCCACATACTCTCTTATAAAGGCTCAAAGGTGTGTGCAAGTTTAATCCCTAAGTGCCTTAGTGATTGCTCCAAAATTTCAAGCTCATTTTGGTGTGGGCAATTAAATTCCTTTGACTGTTAAAAAAAAAATTATTGGCAATATTAAACGTTAACTATTGGAAAATTTTATTTTCCATTGAAAAAATTAAACTTTTGACTTTCTAGAGGTCCTCAAGGGCATATATGTACCATTAGTGGAAGAGTAAAGCTTGCCAATTTCACTTGATTTGAGATCTAAGAAATTATACCTATCTATTGGCTTTGAAAATGGTCCCAATAGAAAGAGTAAAGTGTGTTCATGATTTTCACCGTTGAAATTTTAAACATTCATTGGTGATTTGTAGTTATTTGCAATTTCTACATATAAAAAGAATTACATTTCACTAATTGCAAGGTGGATTGTGTAATGAGTGACAACTCTTTATTTGAACTTAAGGTTTTGGGAAGTACATTTTAGTATGCTAACACAATTTTTATCTGTTCATGTCACCTCCAATCCCAAAAAATTCTTATATGCGAATTTCTCAAATGTTGTGGGGAGCGTGGGAGCATACTAAAAATAAGTACATACATTTTTTTTGTTATAATTTCACAACTCCTATGCAATTTCACACTCAAAATTGATATGCACATTAGCAAGCTAGCTCCTTAAACATCTATACAAATTGATATTGAAAAAAATACAATTTGCTTCATTGTGAATAACTATAAGTACATGTGTTTTTTTCATAGGAAAAACGCACTTAGAAAGGCTTGGGCACTTAGGGGTTAAGATTTAGAATGGGCTTTCTTGTTTGCAGCTGAATAGAATTGCCCTGCATTAGGGTTTCCATTTCAGCAGAGTTCCCAACAGATCCCTCGTCGTTGTACAGTATCCTAGGGACTCTCGAATTCGCAATTTTGCCACTGATTCGAGACTCGTCCTTCCCGTAGTTTGCCGCGACGCGGACGTACGTGGTGGATGTGAGCCAGCAGTCATGGCGGGGGAGGAGCAGGCGCAGAAGCGAGCAGCAGCGGAGGCCTATGCGTTCGATGAAGACTCTCGATGGATCGATTACTGGAACAATGTGCTTATTCCGCCTCAAATGAGTGCTCGCCCGGAGGTCCGACGCCACTTTCAGCTCAAATTTTTCCAGCGTTTCGTCGTACGTATCATTCCCGATTCCGTATCCTTCTCTTTTCAATTTTATTTTGTAAATTTTAATCTTTCATGTGCAGGTTTATAATCTTACAAATCTACGCATTCAAATGATCACACCCTCTAAATTTATATTTTGTGATGTAAACGTAATACTCCGCAGTATGGAGTGAATTACGTGTGAAAAGGGTTGAGACCTTAGAGTTTTGGGTCTTAGAGGCAAGGGTTATAAATTTTGCCTCTGTATGATCTCATGTCCTTGTCATACAATATTCTTACATCTTCATACTGTTTTCCGTGATTCGAGAGGTTTTGGTGTCCTTGTTCAATTTTGGCAATAGTTTAAGGTTTAGTGAAGCATATCCAAACATCTATATTGTTAATAATGTTTAGTGCCAAGTTTCTATTTTCTGACATAGGTTTTAGTTTGAATTGGTCTTTTTTCTATAACATAGAGATTAATAGGCAGGTATTATGTTCTGTTTCGCACAGGATCCAGAGCTTGAAGTGCAACCTCTTTCAAGCCTGAGTGAGAGCTCCAGGGATAGTTCTGCACCTCCTCGTCCATCCGTGTCTGCTCAACAACGTCCAGCTAGTACACGGGGAAGCACAGGTATGCTTAAGTTTTTTATTGAACGGAACAGAATGGTCCGTGCCTTCCTCATATCTGAAGCTGCACTAGCGATATTGTTTCACCGAATCAAACTCATTCAATAAAAATTTTGGTGCATGCTTCAAATGGAAAGATCAGCTTCTTGATTATCATGTCTGAGGATGTCCAACGAAAGATCCTTAGATAGAGCCGATCCGTCAGTACCCTTGAGATTTGCGTTATTATTCTGCCTCTCACATCTCTCAGGCAGTGGATTATTCTGCCTGTCGATTATTTCTGGCAGTGATCATGTTCACAGCTGAATTAGTGTCCTGGAATTGCTAATAAATCTGAAGGAATGATTATTCAGAAATCGGAATTGAAATTTTTACTAATTGACCTTCTAACACCAATATGCGATAATTGTAGCTCAGAGCACGGCTGGAAACATTCCGCCACGACCTCCTGCCCGTGCTACTCCTCCAGTTGATGGAAGTCTTCAGCTTGACCAGAAATCTTTTCAGTTTCTGAACAATGGATGGGTAGGTTGTCTCAAAATGTAGCTGTTCGGGTCACAGCTTTTACAGTTTTTTGTGATTTTCAATGAGATTACCGGTGCACTCTTGCGCTAGAGGTATCCATGGCCTACACGCGCACTGTTAGCATGAGACTTAGCTTTCCCAAGGCTGGGATGCGATGGAGACGACCAATTGTCTTCTTGCATTCTACAGTTCAAATACATTCCTTTTCGCTTGTTAGTGACGAACTATTATTTTTTGGATCTTATGCAGGTTGTTGTGATGGCTATTCTTGCCGTTTTCCCTCTTCCACTACGAGGTATATCCGACCGAGGATACCGCTTCTCATTAGCGGGCTCTGCCGTTGCCTGTGGTCATTGTCTCTACCTAAATAATCGGGTATATATGCTCTCTTACCCTTGGGCTCTAGGGTTGCTCATGATGGATTTGACGAACAGACTATTTTCTAGTTTACCAGGCACCTGTGTCACAAAGTAGTGTGCAAGTCAGAGTTGTCTAACTTTCGATATGAAATGGTGCGTATGATAGGCATTGGGTGTGAACTCTTGTTTTATACTAGAATCAGTTATGCTGGGTGTGCTCTTCGTCAAAGATATATGCTCACGTTTCTCATTCATATCTTGAAGAATTTGCATTAGGGCTGCAATGCCTTTGAGGATAATAAACTCTGAACTTTAGCAAGCAAGCACTATCTAGAAGGTTGCAACACCACTACATGTTGTTTTAATGCTTGGATCACTTGTAACTCTTTTATGCGATTGTGGTTTGCAAGGATTTTGATGTATTCTTATCGAGGGTGAGTTTTTTGTTATATGTGCAGGGTCCTCGTACTTGGAATTTCCAAGGCTTGCAGCAATGGATGCAAGCTATAGTACCTTCTAAGGATTTTCTGTCGTTACTTTACTCTCTTATATTTCTCACATCCATTCACCCTGTCAAGTGTGAGTATCTCTTCTTTCCCCATATCCCCGTTCAACTTGCATCATTGCTTGATGTACGTGTGGGTATCAGTCCATCAGTATTATATTCAAGGGGTGGGTATCAGTCCATCAGTATTATATTCATGAACTCCTATTAACATTCTCCCAATTATTTTAATATAACAGAATTCAGAAGTGTATTGCTCAAAGCTCTGAATATGCATGCAGATGCGGTGATCCCTGTTCTTTGCCGGTCTTTGGAGCATGCAGGGATGTACTTGCGGGGGAATTTTAGCAACACGCAACTGTACAAGTAATCTTTAACCAGCAATCTAATTGTTGATGCTAATGTTTTGGGTATCGTTTGCTATTAATATTTGTGAAGTACTTTATCTTATTTTCTTTTTATGCAGCATAATATCATGGTCAAATTTTTTAGGAGTTAATTTCCGACTGTTTAAGAAATTGTTTGCTTTTTTATCAACAGGAGATTTCTACAGAGGCCTTGTGACTTGCTGGCAAATAACCGGACAAAATTGCAAATGGCAAGTGCCAATGCAGAGATCGGAATCGGATTCATGTTAATTTTCATGATTCTCACGTAAGCTCCTCCTTGGCTTAATTCCTTGTTTTTAATCAGAAGTTAGAGAAGCTCTGTTATATTAGAAGTTTGATCTTGATCTTATCAACTGTAACTCCTTTCAAGTATCTCAATCGACTTTTGAGTGCCAACTGACATCACATCCTAATTCTACCCCTTTGTGTTTGCAACCTACCTCTAGATCGTGACCCTCATTCTTTGTTTGTGCTTGCTTGGTTTGCTACTCTCTTTCTTTTGTATTACAAATATGCTACAGTTGTATTTTAGGTGTTGACCTTTGACCGCTGTGACTGTTCGTGCACCTAGTACAATGCAACTCCAACTCCTGTTTCTTTGTCATGGTAGCAAAGGCAGCTTAGAGCGCGTGTTTTATATTGTAAGAAATTATTCACCTCATTCACTTTTGAAATCCTTGCAATGTAATGTTGTGTCCTGTTTGCAGGCCTCAACGTAATCTCGTCCAAGCTTTGATCTATTGGCAGGTAAGAATTAAATACTGCCTTTCTCACAAATGCTCACCTCTTCTAAGTGACTTTCAGTATTGTCAAATTTAGCTCCTAGAATGGCATATGACGCTTAGAATTCTGAAGTTTGAACTGCCAGTTGTAAATATTTAGTCCTATCGTAAGGTTTTGTTTCCCTGATCTTACAAGGTGTGTATGTTATGTGATGCTTTTCCAGCTATTGAAGCTCTTCTATAGAGCACCGAGCACTTCCCTGTATCATCAAAATATTTGGGCTAGAATAGGCGCTCGTGCCAATCCACTGATACATCGCTTTGCGCCGATTTTGGAACGCCCGCTTGATTATGTGCGGAATTGGTTCCTTAGGTGAGACATTTGTACAAAGAATCACTTCCCCTTATTTTTTCAGTTTCTTCAGCTCTCTGTTTCACAAGGAAATCGGAATGTTTAAAAGAGGATTTTTTGGAGCTTTCTGTCACATCATTCTGGGGATCAGTACTTTCACCTTTTATCTTTATTTTAACCTGAACCTCTTTGCAAGTTTTCTATGATGCGCGGCTCAATCCTTTAAAGCCCAGGCAACCACTTTTGGATGCAAAAATCGCAAATACATGAATAACTCAAAGTCCTTGAGGAATTGGCTTTTTTTAGATCGGTTCAAACTTCTGTTTGTCCGTCATGCATCTAATGCAATAAAATCATTCCATTTTGAGCATCCTACCTCCAATGATGCTCAAGGATGTAGAAAGAATCTAATAGAATTTGTGGATTTGTACATAGAGTCTTTTGAAACATATAAATTGTATGTTGTGGTACATGTTGCTATTAGAAATGATTTTTTTCAACCATTGTTTATTACTACTTTCAAAGGGTTAACATACTAAAAGTTCACTTCAAGTGGATGTATACAATAACTATATTGTTGCATATTGTAGATGACACATTTATATGTTTCTTATGCAATGTAGGTTTTATAAGGATCGTTCAACAATTTAAGAATCAAATATTTTCTTTGTCAAGAATCAAGTTTTTCCAAAGTTTTTATATTGTGAAAAGCATGATTTATATTCTAATTTAAAACTAAATTTCATTTGATCATATTTAATTAAGACCATTACATACTTTTATCTAATCATAAATAAAATTGAATGACAAAAAGTCCCAATATGATTTACATAAAATTGTTATAAAGTATAAGATCCTATTGAGACACTTGGTTCCAAATAGCTATATATGAATTTAACCCGTAAAGGACCATTGTTAGTTTGGCGGACATTTGGGATTTCGGGTAGGTACCTATGGGTTGAATTTTTGTCATAATTTTTTGAAAGTTTTTTGAAGTTAGAAAAATTGATAAGCTTTGTGAAATTTTTTTTTTTTTCAATCGGTGCCCGAGAACAAAAGTCATGCCCAAATAACACAAAACAAGGAAAAAGGGGTAAAAAAAAAAATTTGCAAAAATTAAGTTTTTTTTTTGAATTTTTTTTTCCTATAGATTATTTTTTTGTCTATCTAGAAAGCTTTGATTCATTCCATTTGGATTTGTTATGAGAAAGTTATGGACAATCTAATTTTTCAGGCACTTAGAGCATCTTCTTGAAAAAAATAACTTGTAGAATTCATTTTTTAATGCAATTTTATGATTTTTCAAAAAAAAAATTCCGCATGGTTTAGTTTTTTTGCTAGAACAATCTCACTATTGGAATTAATGCATTTTATTTCCATCTAAAAGATATTACGGAGTAATATTTTAGATTTTTCTTTTATCTTGTACCTACTTCTACTTAACAATTTTTTTAATAATGAAAATTAATTTTTTTTGATTTGATTTCTTTTGCTAAATTCTCAACTCAATTCTCTACTCTGGAGATTAAAAGCTCAAAACTCTATAGTGCAAAAATTTAAAGTTTAAAATATTCAAATTCAAAAAACCTAATCCTACAATGTGTTGAAAAACTTATTTTCTTCACTTTAAACGTAGATATCTTGCAATCCGTGTAGTCAAAAAATCTGAAATTTTTCCCACACATTGTCATACTAATTAGGTATAAGATCCTACGGTTAGATGTGAAAAAATTACAATTTTCAATTTTTTTTTTACTCTTTGTTATAGAAATGGCAGTTTTGAGTGTTTTTTGGCAGAAAAATGGCCTTGGTCCTTTGGGGTTAAGCAATAGTACAATGAGCTCAACTTTAATGAAAAAAAATGATGCTCTTTCTATGTCTAAATGTCAATGCTAAAAAAGGCTAGAACTAATTTCTATATGTAATGTAGGATATAATTAGAAAATATTGTTTATTTGTATTATATATATTTTATATTTTATTCCAAATACATCAGGACCTTCAAGGCTTGCAAGTATAGTGCCATGATGGTACATTTGAAATGCTATTAAGATAATTTGGTGCTAGCCTCTGTACTAACTTTGATAGGATAAAATGACACCATAATCTCTTCTTTACTATCATATGCACCATCATAGCATCATATCTGCGAGGATCAATTTTTTTGATGTAGTGAAAACTAATTATAAAATTAACCCTAAAGATCCATGTAACAAACACTCACAAAATTGTTAAAATTAGCAATTCCTAAAAATATAGCTATTAAATAAATTCTATCATTTTTTAGAATTTGTAACCATATTACCTTATTCTTGACCAATATCACCCAGGTTACATATAAAAAAATTTAGGTTTGAGAGCAATGTATGTGTATAAATATAACTTGCAAAGTGAAGTAAAGTAATTTTTTCAAAAATACCTAGTTTTTGACAATGTGACTTTGTTGAGATTTTAAAACCCATCTCAAATTTCTTCTACACAAAAGATCTAGATTTGGATAGAACCTCAAGTTAGGAAGAAGTATATTAATTTTTAAAGCAAAATGATGTTGGAATCCCCCTACCTAAATTGGGCTTAGAAAAAAAAATATAACTATTTGGGCTTATAAAGAAAAATGCATAACTATTTTTTCAATCGTTGGATCATCATTAAAATCTGATTCTCAAGAAGGGTTTTTTTCCTATTCCCAAGAAAGAAAAGGGGGAAAAATAATCAAAATCTGATCTTTCATTTTATCCAAAATTCTCAAATTTTATTTCAACTTGCAAGGAGCTTTGATTAGGGATTGAAGGTGGCTGTACAAGATAAAACATTTAAAATGTAATTACTTCGTTCAAAATCATAGCATGGTTTCTATTCTCTAATCATATTTTTTCTCACCTCTTTGACTTCTTTAAATATATTTCAACCAAGATTTCAACTCATATACCATAGGTACAGAAGTAGACACTTTTGGGGCATTTGAAAACTTAAAGGTTTATTAATTTATCAAACCAATCTCAATCAGATTCTTCTAAGCATCTGTATTGATCACAACAAAATGGATGAGTTATTGGTACTGTGATTAACCCTTAAACGTCGAAGCGGATGTTTTGCGGTTGATGAATACCAAGAAATCTTCTGTGCTAGACAGAAGTGCAACTATTCATCTTTGAAATCTTATTGTGAAAGAGGAAGTCTTCTATAGTAGTTTGACCTCCATTGAGCACTTTTGTTTTTTTTCAAAGTAGATGATGTCATAGAGTAATAAAAAGGATGATTTTCACGGTCACCAGTTCGGTGTTTAAGGATTAATGAGATGGAAATTATGAGGGGTTTTATTTTATGTTAGTCATAGAATCTCTTCTCAAAAACAACGTGAAAAGCTCATTTTTTAATTCAATTTTCAATATTTTTGAAAAACAATATGGAGTATAATTTTATGGTGAAATTGACTATGACAACATGATGACCTTTGGAATCTTCAAATCTACATGTAAATTATTAATAATGTAATGTTTCCCAACATTTTTTATCTCCTATTTAGTATTTTTTGCCAGAATGAATATGTGAAGTATTTTTTGATGAGCCTTTTATACAATATTCAAAACTTCAAGATTATGCCTTTATTACAAGTTTGAGGACATAATCATTTTTCGATGATTTTTTGAAAGATGAAGTTTCATGGTTTGAAAGAGTTGAAAGAAATTTATTTCTTCATTTCAATGGCTAAAATCATGCAATCCACATGCTTAAATTTTCCAAAAGAAGATTTCTTACATTTTCATAGTATTTAAGTATAGTTTTTTTGGTAAAATTTCCAAAAAACAAATTCTTTTTCATTTTTCTCAATGCATTAGAAAATGGCAGTTTGGGCACTTTCTAGAATAATTTAGTCATAGGGCTTTATGGGTTAATTAATAAAAAGAGAATTTCAAGATTTGACAAATTTTAATCAAATGGAGTTGTCAAATCTTGAAAGTCACAAATTTCAATCAAATTTTGCAATACAACTTAACCCCTAAAGTCCTATCATTAATCCTATAGGTGACAAAATGGATTTCTTGCAAGTTCCTAGGATCTCAATTTTTGGCAAAAAATTTTGAATTTTTTCTAAAGATAGCAAAAAACATTTGCTTTCTAGCAATATGATCTTTATTTCAATGGATGCCCAAGAGCAAAAGTTATGCCACAATAAGCTCAAATTTGGGACACTGGGCAACAAAAAAAAATTCACAAATTAAAGCTTGGAATAAAAATTAACTTCTTTTTCCCCATAGGTTGTTTTTTTGTCTATATGGAGAGCTTTGATTCATTCCATTTGAATAAGTGATGTGAAAAATATAGAGCAACTTGTTTTGTGGGCAGTCAAAGCATCTTCATGAAAAAATAACAAACTGGATTCATTTTTTTTTAACTCAATTTTCACATCCCTCAAAACAAAAAGTTCCACAAGGTTAACTTTGATTGTCAGAACAATCTTGCTATCGGGATTAGTGTATTTTAATTCCAACTTAGAGCTATAAATGATTTAGCTTTTCCCGTCTATCTTGTACCTACTTCTATTTAACAAATTTTTAAATAATGAATGTCATGTTAATTTTTTTTAAATTTTTAAGTCTTAGACCCTCAACTCAATTCTTCATGATAAATTTTTTTAATTCAAACTTTATAGTGCAAAAATTTAAATTTAAAAAGATTCAAAGTCTAATAACCTAGTCACACAAGGTGTATAAAAACTTGCTTTCTTCACTTTGAACTCAATATCTTGCAATCTATACAGCCAAACTTTTTGAAATTTCTTCCACACATTCTCATATACTCTATTGCAAGATCCTACAGTTAAATATGCAAAAAATACAATTTCTAACTTTTTTTGCTCTTTGTACTAGAAATGACTGTTTTGAGCGATTTTGATGGAAAAAAAACTTGGAACCTTATAGTTAAACCTTTAGCATATGTAAATCATTTTACATGTGTGATTATTTCAAATTGACATATCTTTGTAAATGTTATAATTGGCACTTTAGAGCTCTAACTATACAAATCAGGTTGTACCAAAGGCACATTATAATTCCACTATGGAGAGACTTCCAAGAATTAGAACATTGCTAGTTCTGTGTCAGTCCAATTGAAATTCTGACCCTCAATTTGTTTTTACAATGCTAATTTTGGGCAAAAAAATCTAATCTTGGGTATTCCAATTGATCTTAAATTATATAATGTTTGTTGGATCTAGACTAAAGGGGAAGAAGCTTTGCATGGATAAAAGTTACTATGAAGAAGTTTCAATAGCTACCTTATTTGAAAAGTGAAATATTCCAACAGGGATATAGCCTTTCATAGTGGAGTTGCTTGTTTGGTGTAGAGATGTATGTTAACTTTGCTTCTCATGTTATATTAAGAGATTTTTTGAGGTCTCATTGATGTTGTCTCCTAGTATAGCAAAAGCAAGGGCAAGAGCTTGTGACCCCTTCTTGACTTCAATACTCAGTCAAAACACATTGCCCAGCAAAGAGTTTTTTTCCAAATTAACAATAATAGATTCCCACACTTTTGGTTTTAAAAAATTCAACATATTTTGTTGATTTTATTGGAACTTAGAACTATAAAACTTATTAAATGAGACAAGTAAAACGTAACTATCCTTCACTCTAGAATAGAAAAAACAAAAAAACAAAAACAAAAACTATCTATAATCCGAAAAGCTCTATCCATAGAGCATTTTTTGAGTAAGATAGTTAGTCAAACTTCCTTTGTGTAGCTTGTGTTAATACAAATTAAAGCCTTTTCCCCTTCAATCAAGATACAAACATTAAGAGTCTCTCATAAGCTCTTCATATAATTTCCATCCATTTCATCCCTTGGGATTTCGCACACCACTTATTATCATTCTTTGTAGATAGTGAACAATTGATCCACAAAATTTCACTACAAAATAGTGAAATTAGGTTGCCCCATACTAATTTCTTGACATATTTCATACTGCTGTACAAGTCAAATGCACAACTTTTGAATTAGGTATTATAGTAATTGGGACTCATGAATCTCCATGTGTACAAATGAAAATATTTGTAGAAGGATTTGTTAACTTTGATGGCTTGTAAAATAATTTTCTTGGAATAAGGCAACTTAAGTGTTAAGGCAACTAAACCTAATTTCACTATCTTGAGTAGAATAGACAATAAAGACTTACTCTAACCCAAATAGTGGTGCCTGAAATTTGTGAAAGAAGTGGATTTTACACAATTGAATTCAATAGCATTAGATGACATTGGAGGGCATTGGAGGGCCATTTCACCAATGTTGGCCCAATTCTGCGAACACCCAATACATGTTGTCAGAATTTTTTTATTTTTTTATTTTTATTTTTTATTTTCCAAAAATGATGTGGCACGGTGTTGGCCACATTAGTCAGCAATTATCCTGCGTTCCCGTAGTCTGGGCACGCAAGATAACTCGCAATCTCTTAGAGGCCTCAAATGTCATCTACACAAAATCTACACAAAATAGTGAAATTAGGTTGCCTTGTCAATTAGGTTGCCTTACATGAGATAAATTATTTCATGGATCAATGCTTGTTCCACATGGAGGCGCATGCCACTCTCTGAACCATGCTTAGAACTGGTGCACAAATCTACGCCCTACACATGGCTCTAAATTGAATGCATCATTGTACAAAAGCAGTGAATATTTCTATAGTGTGGACTGTTGAGAAATTAGTGTGGGGCAACTTAATTTCACTATTTTGTGTAATGAATCATCGAAGGTTGTTAACTAGGAGAATAGAGGTCTTTGGGCACCAATGAGTAGTGTCAGAGTGTGTGTGGTACCCAAGGTTCGTATTGGCACCAAGCTCAGTTAGTACAGAACTTTGAGTCTGAAATTCAGAAGTCTGACTGCACTACAGTGTTGTGAGGTGTTTGGCACTGTCGTCAGTGAGATTTTCGGGAGGGACTTAACGTGAGTGCATCGCATTCTCTGGCTCGTGGGCCTGGACATTCTTCTTGCCACTGGTCGAAAAGCTGGCCCTCTTGCTCATGACAGTTGTGTGCACTTCAGTTGCAGTTTTCGAGGAAGTGAATTCTTCCCGGCTTTGGGGTGGCATGGGCAGGCAGTGAGAGTGGCAGACCTCAAAAAGGTCTCCACTGGACTGAGTCACAGCCCCTACTCGTACAGGGACTTCAATTTGTAAAGTAGCAACATTGTTGTTGTTGTAAGTTGTTGTTTTGTCAGAAAGGACTCGTCTGACCAGGAAAAAAGGAGTGCCCTGGATTGAATGCGATTGGCTTCGCTGGGTAAGGGAATGAAAGCTGAGTAGCCTGAGTAGCCTGAGTAGCCTGAGTAGCCTGAGTAGCCTGAATAGCCTTGAACAGAATAAATGAATAAATGATATCAAGCGCTGCCTGGGCTTGGCTTCTAGCACCGACTTCAGGTTCTCAGCACTCTTCGTGATAATTTGCGGAGCGGAAACTTTTTAGAAGTGAGGAAAAGGCTGGGTAACTGAGTAGCCCTGGCTTTTCCATGGAACACCGGAGCGCCGGAGCGGTTCTTTTGATGGATAACTTACATGGAAAACTGGAAAGGGAAGCGCTTCTGATGACACTTGGGCAACTCTCATCAGTGATGTTGTCTAGATTAGCTAGATTCCTAGAACTGTGAGTCTTGTTAGTGAGGTTTTTTGTCATCTGGCGAGAGTGGCTTGCACCTTATCTGGTTTTTGGAGTTTCTTGCTTATTCGCACATCTGAATCTGATCGCAATGTCCTCGTTTCGGAGAACAGAATGTCTAATTCTGCTTATTACTGTTCTTTCCTAAGAGGCGGTCTGCAAGTAGCCGAGCTGTGAGAAGTGTTACGTTCACAATCTTCCTGCATACCATCCAGATCTCAGACCCAGTTGTAGAAAGGAGGTCTTTTTGGCACAACGATACGCGACGAGAGCTTACTGTCACAAGCAGACACATGTGGGCGCAGCTTGATGCCTTGATGCCCTTATGGCCATGTGGAACCAAGCTCTTGTTCAAGCTTCACTAGAAGTAAATTATGTTGCTTCTCACCATAGGCAAGCCTGGATTATGTGACTTTTCACCAATGGGAAGAGTGAAGGGAATATTGGATTGTGTGACCAAGTTCATTGCTTTGGCGTTATCCCACTACTTCTTGTCATTGTATCTATGTAGTGAGAAGTGACAGCATTCTTCTAACGCTTGTTGATAAAGACTCTTCTTACTACTACAATTGTATTGTATGTTTGTAAAGCATCCTGAAATAAACAAGTACACTACAAGAGGCTCTTTATCTGTGACACCATTTGCTTGCTTTTCATTATAGTCAAACTTCTTCACATATAGCTTCTGTCAATACAAAGCCTCCTCCCCTTGAACTATGTCAGAAAGTTTGGAGGCTTCTTCCCAGTGGTCTGGCCAATTACAATGTTCTGTAATAAGTTGAAAATCTTGGTTGTGTCCGTTGTTTTGTTTAGATATAGTACAACATCCATCATCCAGTTAGCAGATGGAGTGCAAGAAGGTAGAAGAAAAAACATAAATTTGGGACCAGACCTTCTGTTGGTTCTAATGTTGGTTCTAAAACTGCTCCATTTGAAAAGAATTTGTGCTTCACTAGTACAATTTCAAGGTGTGTTCTGAAAACTCCATAAAGAGACTTTGTTGCATAAACTAATTAAACCGGGAACTAAATACTTGTATCTTTTTCCATGTGAATTTGGATTGAAGGGAGGAGGCCTTCTATTAATAGAAGCTACATATGTAAAGAATTTTGAGTAGGTCCGTAAAGTGAATCAATATTATAGTACTAGATCCACTTTACTAGTAGAAAAGCGATCCTTGAGAACCATAATCTTGCAATGAAGTTTGGTTTCCTAAGAGTTTAGGATTGTATTGGTGCACGTAATGTAGCTCATTCAAATGGATGACTTTGCAAGAAATGAAAAAGAGCAAACATTTGCCCTCCCTTACATACAATTGATTTCAAAATTTTGGTTGAATTTAGAAAGCTCAAATTGTGTACATGCAGGCACAAGTGAATTGAGTTTTCTAAAAGGTATAGTTGGATTTGAAAACTTAGCACAGTGAAAGAATTAACGATAATAGTCCATAATATTTTTGAGTCAAAAGGCTTGGAAGTCTTTCTATAGTGATACTATAATAAAAACAAATCCTTTTACAATGGCCCACAATTCATAGATAAGTTTGCATTCAAGATTTTCTACAATGAAAAGAGGCTTGATTTATAGGAAGCAAAGAATCCATTGCCATGAAGTTCAAGAAAGTTACAATTCAGCAACATTTTGATCATAGTTTAACCCCTAAAGGACCAACATGCGTTTTTTGGCCGTATAGAAATTTTGGGCAGGTACGTGTGACTAGAGATATCCATATTTGAGGCTGAAATTTTAATAGAAGGTGGGGGCGAGGAATATCTTCATGTGTACCAAGTTTCATGACATTTTGAAATATGAGTCAAAAGTTGTAACCTAATATGTTGCTTTTTTTCGTAACTAGGCAGTTTGGGCAGATCAGAAAAAATCATTTTTTCCGGAATTTTTTTTTTGAAATTGATTCTCTACATTTATATATACTTAAAAAGCTTTGAGTCATTCCATTTCAATCAATGAGTCAAAAGTTATGAGGTTTTTTGGTTTGCGGGCAGTTATGGATTGTCTACTCTAAAAAAATCTTTAAAGACGTTTATTTAACTCAATTTTCAATATTTTTGGAAAAAAAAAAAAATCCTAGGATGTAAATTGATTACTACAACATTACAACGGTTGGGATTGGTATTTTTAAATTCCATGATTAAAAATTTAACAATTTAGTATTTTGAATCATTTTCTACTTCTTTCTACTTACTATTTTTTTCCTATATGTTGTACAATTCCAAATGATGTGAAATTTTTCAAGCATATAGACAACTTGTTTAGGAAACTGAATTCAAAGAAGCGCAACCTTTTTCGGCATTTTTTCATTGAAAAGTGAGCTTGCAAAGTGCAGCTACTCGGTTTTTCGCAGGATTGAAAAAATGGTTTTCAAGACTTTGAATGCTTATATCTTATGATCCACACGGTGGAATTTTCTGAAATTTTTACCACATGTTTTCAAAATATCATACTACAAGATCCTACGGTTACATGTATCAAAAATTGTTTTTTTCCAAAAATTTGGTAGTTGTATTAGAAATGGCAGTTTTGGAGCGTTTTTGGTGAGAACATAGTCATGAAACTTTAGGGGTTAATCCATTCTATGAGGTTTCAAAATGTGGTTCAAACTCAATTTGTTGTAAGACATCTGATTAATGGTGTTGTCCATTGCGGATATGAGTTTAGTCTATCTTGAAGGAATTAATATGTATGAAATTCTTATTGTATTCCTCTCCACCCATCAAGTTTACATGAAAGTGCAATTGCTACTTCAACCTTTAGCAGCCATGTGAAGTTTGCCCACCCACTGATACATGTAAGCCTGTCCTAATTTAGTAGATTCATTTTCAAAACTCAACTATGGCTTTGTGAACATGGCCATATACAATTATACAATTACCATATACAATTTTTTTAGAGAATTCCATTCCAATTATGGAGTGAACTGGCCTCAAAGAAGAAGAATGTTTTCCTTGTTGCAAATAGATTCTTCTTTAAATCCAAAGAAGTTGCCAATTCATCAGTGATTAGAGAATACTAGCAAATGTTCAACTCATTCACCAAAATAACTACACCCCAAGATGTCAAAATAAGCATTTGAGCATGTGTCCTATGATAATTATTGCTGATAATAAGTGAATTCAAAATCTTCGAGTGTAAATATATGTCATATTGAACAACCATTAGTAAAGAAGTAACTGTATATTTAAGCATCTTAGACATCAACTTGTACAAAATGTTTACTCCCTAAAAATTATCAATACATCATGGCTAGAGTTTAATTACTATTAAGTTCCCTTAAAGGTTTATAACTATATTCCATAAAAAAATAAAATTAATAAATTAATAAAAACTTCTAAAACAGCCTTTTCTATTGCAAAGAACTACAATGGAAAAAACATGCCGTGACAATGTATGAAATTTTTTCATAAACTATAACCATTTAGATTGTAAGGTATTAATATTCAAAGTGCAGAAAGAAGTCTAACAATCCTAAGCTTTGAAACTTTCAATTCTCTTAATTAAATTTTTTTTGTATTACAATGTTCTGAGGTTTAAATCTTTATGGTAGATAATTGAGTTGAGAATTTGACTTTAAAATTTCAAATACTTAAAAAAAAATCACCTTTTAAAATACTATTAAGAAGAAGGAAATACAAGATAGAAAGAAAATTTGCATCACAAATAGTTTGAAAATAGAATTGAAATATGTCAATCCTAATGGTGAGATTGTTACAGTAAGTAATTTACATGCGATGGAATTTTTTTGCTTTGATAAACTGTGAAAATTAAGCTCCTAAACTAATCCTATACAATATTTTTTTCAAAAGATGCCTTGATTGTTCATCATAACTTTCATATGACATCCAAATTGAATAAATCCAAGCTTTCCAAGTAAACATGAATATAATCTAAAAGATAATAAAAAAAATTGAATTGAATTTTTAAAGGGTGTTTTTGTTGCCCAGAGTAGCACTAGGAAAAATATAAACTCTCTTGGAAGGCTGGAAGGGCTTGACATGCCAAGATATTTCAAAAGCCTACAAGCCCTACAAAAAGTACATGAAATATTGTCCTTGCCTTGTATGCCATATGGGAAATCATAGTGTGCCCCACCAAAGCAGCCCATTGTTTTTTTATACATTCCATACCGCAATATAAAATAATAAGTGGCAACAAGGAAAGAACAAAATAAAACATAAATTCAAGGTCTACTAGAGCACTTCCTTCCAACATTCTAGACAATCCACTTTTTTTTTCAATGAGTGTTTTAAACTTGTAAGAATATAATTTGTTTTTAAGGGACAAGTTGAAATAAAATTACTCCCTTTGTCCCAAAATAAATCCAAGGATTCTTAGAAATGGCAAAGGTGATTGCACAAAACACCTATACTATTTGTTGCATTTTGCAACAATATTCATAAATTTTTTGGAATACTTTAAAATTAGGAAATCTATTTTTTTTTAACTTAAGAAATATGACCAATTTATGAACCTTTTAGATGAAGGTAACCACTGAAGGAAATTCATTAAAAAAACTCTAAATAGGAAAATTCAAAAAGTGCCAAATCTTAAGATAATAGATATTTCAATGTTATAATCAATAAAAAATAGGAAAAAAATGAATAAAAATTTAAAAATTGGCCATTTGGAGTAATTCTACGGAGATGATCATTTACCAAAAAAATCCACCAAAAGAGTTTTTTATATACTTCAAAATGCAAGTAGAAAGAGGCTCACTTTGTGGACTTCCACACTACATATAATTAATTATTTTTAGAAATCCTTTGAAGAATAGCTAAAAATGTACTACAAAACCATCCCCTCCAAATTTCAGCTCCAAATTCGTTTTTTTGGATACTACTTTGTTCCAAAAAAAACAAAATAAGCAAGTGTAACATATAATTGGACAAGTGAGGGGTCGGTTTACCCTTGGGATAAAAATCAATGGATGAAAAAATGCATTTTTATATGTTTAGTATGTGTTTGTATTCATTTATTTTAAGAAATTTGAACATTTGGTCTCTAGAGTGTAAAAAACAACAATAATTCATAATTTAAGAAGAACTAGAAATGGGTTAGGAAATGAGGTCACTATTTTTTTTAATAAAAAATGAATTGGAGAAATTTAATCTAGAAAATACAATTGTTTGTAACAATTGTGTATATTTATGTATAGGGATGTTTGCCAATCTTTGCATAATACATGAAAATACATGGAAAGAATTGCCAAAAGTGTGTGCCTTCTCTGTTTTCAACAACATTGGTGGTGTTTTGGAGGGAAAATGAACAAAAAGAAAGATGGCCCAAGTAATTAGGCTTTCTTTGGAAAGAAGGTTGTTATATAGGAATATGGTGTATAATATTGCATATAGCAATGTTTTCAGTACTTTCAAATATAATGGTCAACAATGTGCTTTTCCCAAGTCTTTTTTCCATCCCTTATCCCCTAAAGTACCAAAGTCCCCATGGGGGATATTTGGGATTTTGGGCAGGCTTGTGTGACCTCAAATTTTGACATAGTTTTTTGAAACTTTTTTTAAGATAGGGAATGACATTATTTTTAAAAAAATATGATTTTTATTTCAATCAGTGCCCGGGAGCAAAACTTATGCCATCCTAAGTCTTAAAAGCAGTTCATTGGGTAGAACCAAAAAAATGATTTATTTTGAATTTTGAATTTTTTTTGAAAGATTATATTTTTGTCTACATTTGAAGCTTTGATTCATTCTATTTGGACTAATATTGAGAAAATTATGGACAATCTCGTTTTGGGGGCAATCTAAGCATCCTCATCAAAAAATGATTTGTAGAATTCATTTTTAAATGCAATTTTCAATTTTTTTCAATTTTTTTGATAGGATAAAGTTTGTTTGCAAGAAGAATCTCACTGTTGATAATTATGATTTTTCAATTCCATCGAAGCTATTAACAATTTAGTCTTTTGTTTAATCTTGGACCTACTTCTATTTAATAATTTTTTAATGAATGAAAATCAAGTTGTTTTTTTCTAAAATTTTAATCCAACTCTCAATTCAAATGTTCAACAAAAAAAAAATTTAATTTATGGTTCGTAGTGCAAAAATTTTCCTCAAATGGTGGTCAAAGTCATCTGAAATTGCAAGCTAGTATTCAAAATAATATATTTTTCCAACTTCAAATGCTAATATCTTCCAATCTGTATGGTCAAATTTTATGAAATTTTTACTACATGTTTTGAGACAAGTGAAGTACAAGATCCTATGATTAGATTTTGTTGTTTTTTTATGTTTTTTTGGTTTCTTGGATGATCGCAGCATACATGGCACTTTTCAGAAACTTAGTTGTATTTCGTATTCAATATGTATTTTTATACATTGAAGGTGTATTTTTCAATATTGATTGCTTTGCATGAATTATGAAAGCACTTATTGAATCCAAAGGTCCTTGAAGTGAATATTGTACTAGGTTGTTACTGTAGCTAGCTTTGTATTTGCACATTTTTCATATGTCTATGTCAAATAATATGGTACACATTATCAAGAAATTCTAAATTCTTGCAAAGCCGACCCTTCACTCATCCTAAACCTACCCAAAATTTTTAAAACCCACTCCAATACTTTGAACCTTTAGGGATTAATATATTGTACATTAATAAATTATTAAAATATAAGCACATAAATTTAATATATCTATATACACCAATTATTTTATTCAAAAAATTATGATTGCAAGTGCCGTGAGGTCAAGAATGATTGGCAATTAATAAATCGATTAGGAATCAGAACCACCGCATGATGTAGGCTAAAATAGGAAAATCCCGTTTCTTTTTTAATTTTTAATTTTTAATCTTTTAATTTTAAATTATAAGGACTACCCTTTGGGGGGAGCTCCAAGGGAAGTTACTATATAATAAGGGCTTGTTGAAATTCCCTGGGGAAATTTTGGACATATTAAACCAAAGTGGAGGGAATTTAGGCCTATCCAGTGAGTTGACCGACTCTTCTCCCTGGCATCAGTGGCATGGGAGCGGTGGAGCCAGAGTGTCTTATGACAACTGTGAATTGGAAAAAGAAGATGCTTCGAATTGGCCAGCATGACTCTCAAATTCAATTTTTGAAAGTAGTCCAAATTTATACTAACCTGTTGAGGTAAGGTACCGTTAGTAATGCTCTAAAAGGTTTCCACGAACATAGGTTTCCACAAACAGAATTATTTTAGATCATTTTTCAGAGGAAGAAAAGTGGATGCGGAACAACACCCAAGTGGTTTCATATTTATTTTAAGTGTTTTGAATTACTTACAAATTTTCAAAGATTTCTTGTTGTAGGTCTCCCAAAATCCGTCGACTTGCAACTTCTAAATGGAATTGACAAAATCAAGGCCAATATATTTGCTCTTGCAATAAATAATACTCATTTCTCTTGATTCTCTCAATGGCTAAAGAGGTCCGTTTAACCTCTAAAGGGTCAAGGCGTTTTTTTTGCCAAAAAACATTCAAAATTGCTATTTTTATAGCAAAGAGTAAAAAAATTTGAAAACTGTTTTTTTCTGTACATTTCGTCATAGGATCTTATTTTTTTATTTTTTTATTTTTTTTCTTGAAACACACGGATAAACTCCATTGCAAAGGAAAGAGTACATCGAACCAAAGGCAAGAGCCCCGGCGGAAATATTAATCGTAGGATCTTACACCTAACTAGTATGGAAATGTGTGGAAAAAATTTCAGATCGTTTGACAGCACAAATTGCAAGATATTTGCATTTAATGTGAAAAAACAAGTTTTTCAGCACATTATGGAACTAGATTTTTTGAATTTGAACATTTTTAACTTAAATTTTTTGCACTACAGAGTTTTGAGCTTTAAATTTTTATGGTGGAGAATTGAATTCAGAGTGTAGGGAAAAAAATACCCTTCAAAAAAACTTAGTTTTCATTCTTAAAAAATTTGTTAAGTAGAAGTAGGTATGAGATAGAAGAAAAGTCTAAAATATTAATATCTTTTAGATGGAATTAAAATGCACAAATTCCATTGGTGAGATTTTTCTAGCAAGAAAACTAAACCATTTGGAACTTTTTATTTTGAAAAATTGCAAAAGTTGCATTAAGAAATGAATCCTATAAGTTTATTTTTCAAGAAGATGCTCTAATTGCCCAAAAAACAAGATTGTTCATAACTTTCTCATAACAAATCCAAATGAAATGAATAAAAGCTTTACAGATAGGCAAAAACATAATCTATGAGAAAAATAAAATAAAATTAAAATTAAAATTCTTGCAAATTTTTTTTTGTTGCCCCCTCTCCTCTGTTTTGAGCTTATTTGAGCATACCTTTTGTTTCCGGGGACCAGTTGAAAAAATATATATATTACCATGAAGATTATCAATTTTTCTAACTTCAAAAGAAGTTTAAGAAAATCACAACAAAAATTTAGCCCGTAGGTACTTGTCCGGAATATCATTTGTCTACCGAAGGGACAATGGTTCTTTAGGGATTAAGGACTAGCCAATATCTATTTCAATGCTAATCTAGGGTCGATTTGAAGAGGCCATTCACTTTTAGGACACATTACCTTAGGTGAAATTTTTACCATGTTCTCGCATATGGAGGACACTATACATACCCCGGTATGAAAGAACTTAGTCCATAATAATCATCTACTACCTAGGATTCAATCTCTATTGCTAGCAAGAGATGTCCTTAGAACGAGTGTATGCTTTTCTTTGAGGCAGCTTTCCCTCATTCTAGCTTCAACTGATCCTATTTTGCTCGCCGACTTTAATTATTCGAAGAGTACATATTTTATAGATTAAGAAAGGCCGTCTCAACACCCCATACCTTCTTTTTGCTGGTGCCATCTCATCCCTATCTTTTGACCATAGGATATGGCGTTGGAGGAATGGTTTTCAATTTATAAAGTATACAACATCTATTAGATGCAAGGTTCTCAACCACCTACAAACTTAAACAAATAGTTCCATCTAAGTGGTTTGCCATCACCTTTTTGCCAAACTGGAAGGAACTATGGCACAAAACTGGATCTTTAAAAGTATCTATATTTCTGTGGGCAATTTGGCACAATGCAATAACAATTCACTCATGGAGAGTAAGGTTGCCCCATGCAGTGACACAACCTGCAATTGTTGCAACTTAGACACCAAATAAATCCCATTTTATAATTTTATGCCTGTCCACAAACCCTAGAATTGTGGAATTATGCCCAATCTATACTTTATCACTTTAGAGGAATGCAGCATATCATAAGACCCTATGATAGGCTAAATTTTTTCCACTGCATATTTGTCTCTTTGATCCCTAAATGGTTCCAAGACCTTAAATCATCTGGTCTTTGCTTTGAAGCTCTTTGCTATGGATTATCTGAATCTCCCCAAATAGCAAATTTTTGCATAGAACCGATGGCCATTGGACTTTATACATACAACAATCTAGGATGCTCTCCTCGACTTAGGCCGTACTTTCCAATTGAAGGCTCAGCTCGGGGCTGGGGTCACTACTTACACAGTGCGGCAAATATCTAGGCCAAATTTGATCATAATTGGTTTAACTCCTAAAGGCCTGAACATGCTTTTTTGAAAACATAGCGTTTTGAGGCAGCTTACTACAAGCGGAGTTTTTTATTTTTTTCTTTGAAATTTTCACACAACATTTTCCCAAGGAGTAGCTTTAAGACCCAACAATTTTTATAACTTTTGACTACATGATTAAAAAGTTATTGCATGATATGTCATTTTCATTGCTTGACGAGCAGCCCGGGCAGCAAAAAAAACTTCTTTAAAAATCATTTTTAAAAAAAATGAAAATTTGAAATTGGTTCTTTAGATTTATACATACGTGGGAAGCTTTGAATCATTCCATTTGGATTAGTGAGTCAAAAGTTATGAGGATTCTTAGTTTGAGGGTAGTTATGAAATCTCAACTCTAAAATAAACTTTGAAGTCCTTTATCTAACTCAATTTTCAATATTTTTGAATAAAACAAAAAACATTGGGTGTATATTGTTTATTATAACATTACAACCGCTGGGATTGGCATTTTGCAATTCCGTAATTAAATTCTTGACAATTTAGTATTTTGAGTCATTCTCTACCTCTTCCTACTTACTATTTTTTTCCTATATGTTGTACAATTCCAAATGATCTGAAAATTTTCAAGGATGTATCCAACTTGCCTTGAAGAATGAATCTAAAGGGTAACCACCATTTTGGACATTTTTTCATACAAATGTGACTTTGTGAAGGGCAGCTGCCTGGATTTTTGCAATGATTAAAAAAGGATTTTTGTCAATTCAAACGCTATTATCTTGCAATCTACATGGTGGAAAATTTTGAAATTTTTTCCACATCTTCTTAAACCAATGTACTACAAGATCCTACAGTTACGTGTGTTCAAAAATGTTTTTTTTCTAAAATTTGATACTTGTATTTGATATGGCAATTTTGGAGTGATTTTGGTGAAAACATAGTCAAAAACCTTTAGGGGTTAAGTCCCTAGTCTTGGCTAGCAAGAATGGTACTAGCATCTGTTGGAACAAGAGGGGTCTCCCTTTTGCTTATTCTCTTAACTTGCCTTTCATTGCTTTTCCTATTCCATTTTTCTCTTATCTCTTCATTGACCAACCTTTGTAGTTTGGCTATATTGTATTCTAGTTTTTTTAATGCAATGGTTTGTTCCATTTTTCTAAAATGGAGTTGATGACGGAATTTTTAGTTTTGTAGTATAGTGGAAACATTTTTAATTTTCCATGTGTACGAGAAGGCTACCGGGACAAATTATTTGTGAGATAAAAGTATGATCATTTTTATTTTTTGGTTGACATATTGCCAGTGTCAATTGAAGGTTTTGTATCAAAGAAGTTGCAATTTTACTTATTTTTGACTAGTTTTACTTGTAAGAAAAATTGGAAGTGGCATCTAATCCAAGTTGTTTCATATATTTTGGACCTTTGTGGAATTAGTTATGAATTTTGAAGTTAAAATCATGTACGGCACTAAAAGCATTCATCCCTGAATATGTTCATCAATGGCCCATTGACAAAATATAATTGGTACATTGAAGAAAGGAATATCTACTTCTATGTTAGAGAATGTTTTTAGAGCCTGACCTATTATTGGACATTCTACCTTATTCAAAAATCTAGGGCGGTAGAGGAGAGTGAAGGCAATGCAACGATGTAGAGAAGGAAAAAGAAGGTCAATTGCTCTCTTAGAGGTGAGGGATCCAAGAGAATGACCCATATTCACAACCTACAGATAGTCTAGATTAAGCCACTCCAACTCTAGTTCCACAACCTATGTTAAAACCCAACTAGTCAATGACCTCATAGATGGGAATTGACTTGCTCCTCCTCTTCTCACATCTTTTGCACCTCAATTTCCAAATGTCAATTCAAATGCGGAGTGTGGCAAAAAGAATGTGATTTTAGCCCCTCAATTTGAATGTGCAAGTAGCTACAAGGTTTTTTTAACCCCTAAATGTTTTTTACTATGTTTTCACCAAAATCACTCCAAAACTGCCATTTCTTATACAAGTACCAAGTTTTAGACAAAAAAATCATTTTTAAATACATGTAACCGTAAGATCTTGTAGTACTGGTTTAAGAAGATGTGAAAAAAATTTCAAAATTTTCCACCATGTGGATTGCAAGATAATAGCATTTGAATTGACAAAAAACCCTTTTTTTGTCACTGTAAAAATCCGGGCAGCTGCACTTCACAACGTCACATTTGTATGAAAAAATGACCAAAATGGTGGTTACTCTTTGGATTCATTCTTTAAGGAAAGTTGTCTACATGCTTGAAAATTTTCAGATCATTTGGAATTGTACAGCATATAGGAAAAAAATAGTAAATAGGAAGAGGTAGAGAATGATTCAAAATACTAAATTGTTAAGAATTTAATTATAGAATTGAAAAATGCCAATCCCAACAATTGTAACGTTGGAATAAACAATCTACATCCAATTCTTTTTCTTTTTTTTTTCAAAAAATTTGAAAATTGAGTTAGACAAAGGACTTCAAAGTTTATTTAGAGTAGAAATTCCATAGCTACCCTCAAACTAAAAATCCTCATAACTTTTGATTTGATAATTTAAATGGAGTGATCCAAAGCTTTCCAAGTATATATAAATCTATAAAACCAATTTCAAATTTTAGTTTTTCAAAAAAATACTTTTTAAAGAATTTTCTTGAGCTGCTTGGGTTGCCCATTGGATGCGGAAAATACATATCATTTTTACCTATGTAGTCAAAGTTATTAAAATTGTTGGGCCTTGAAGCTACTAGACACATGTTGTGTAAAAATTTCAAAGAAAAAAAATCAAAATTTTCAATTGTAGGGAGCTGCCCAAAATTGTGATGTTGCCAAAAAATAGTGTTTGGTCCTTTAGGGATTAAATAATTTTTTTGCTAAATTTAGTGAAATTTGTGACCTTTAGTTGTTTTTACATTTAATTTATCTTTGGAAAGACAAGCCCGTGACCACTAATTTCAAGCCTTATTGTTCATCACTTTATTTGTTGTCATTTAGCAAGTAGATATGAATGAAATTATCTATAAATGTTTTTTTTTCAAAAATGAAATCATATATCTACAAATCATAAAAGTTTGAAATATTTTTGAAAAAATCTGAAATTATTGTGAATTTTTTTTAATAATGAAAAAAATTCAAATCAATATTGATGGTGCTAAAAAAATCTGAAAGTTCACCATGGATGTATATTACAATAGGCTCAAGTGTGGAAAATTTTACTTCTTAAAAAGAAAAGGATCACATGTATCGAAGGTAGGTCACTTGATTAACCCCAAAAGTTTAACCTCTAAATGCCTAAGGCATTTTCTGGCTTCAAATCCACTAAAAACTGCCATTTCTACTGTGATCACTCAAGAAACCCCCTAAAAGTTTTATTTTTAGAATCTAACTATAGTATCTTATACTTCACTTGTTTTAAAATATGTGGTAAGAATTTCATGAAGTTTGACCGTACCGATTGGAAGATATTAGCATTTGAAGTTGAAAAAAAAGTTTTCTTGAATTGTGGCCTGCAATTTCAAATGACTTTGATGGACATTTGTAGATTTTTTTTTGCACTACACACCTTTGGGTTCTTTTTTTATGCTGAACATTTGAGTTGAGAGTTGAAGAAAAAAATTTCAGAATGTCAAAACTTGATTTTCACATATAAAAAAATTACTAAGTAGAAGTAGGTCCAAAATTGAATGAAACACTAAAATGTTAACAGCTCTTAGGTGGAAATAAAACACCATTATCCCAATGGTGGGATTGTTCTTGCAAAAAAATTTAACCTTCTTCAAAAAAAAAAATTTGAAAGAATTTAAAAATTGCATTTGAAAATGAATTCTATCAGTTGTTTTTTTGAAGAAAATGCCAAATTGCCCAAAAAACAAGATTGTCTATAACTTTCTCATTATGAGTCCAAATAGAATGAATCAAAGCATCAAACATAGATAAAAGCATGATCTTTGAGAATTTTATTTTTTTATAAAAATACAATTTTTTAACATTTTTTTTCTGCCCAGCGAGTTGCTTTTTTGACTTTGGATGGCATAACTTTTGCTCCCGGGCACCGATTGAAATAACAAATTATATTTTTAGAAAGCTAATGTGATTCCCTATCTTCAAAAAAAGTTTCAAAAAATCATCGCAAAATATCAGGTCACACGAGCTTGCCTAAAACCCCAAGTGTCCCTCGACACTTGGGGTTAAATAACTTTGGGCTTTTAGGGGTTAAAGGCCGTTTTTCATCATAAACCACTCAAAGATGTCATTTCTAATGCAAAGAGCAAAACTTTTAAACATTTGTTTCTTTTGCATGTCCAATTAAAGGATCTTGCACTAGACTAGCATTAAAATGTGAAAGAAGAAATTTCAGAAACCTTAATTGTATAGATTACAAGATATAAGCATTTAAGTCAAGAAAATGAGTTTCTTTTGCACCTAGACTAACTAATTTGTCAACAATGGTAGCGTGTAAATACAGAGACGTGAGCCTACAAACCTTGAACCTAGTTGTAAGTATGTTCCTACAACCATTTTATGGTATTTATAACATAGGTACACTATAATATATAGACTCCTTTGCTCATGGGCTCATAGACTCTGCGCTCACATGCTAGCACCCCCCACTAAATTTTAAGGCTTTGAATCCTCTTAACTTCAAATTTTTGCTCTACAAATTTTAAATTTAAAAAAATTAGACTAAAGAATTGAGTTGAAATTTTTAGGATTTTTTTTCTAAAGAAAAATTTGATTTTCACCCTTAAAAAAATTATTAAGTAGAAGAAGGTATGTAATGAAAGGAAAAAACTAAATTGTTAATAGCTCTAAGATGGAATCAAAACACATTAATTACAATGGTGATATTGTTCTAGCAAACAATCTTAAGTCTTAACCATGATGAACTTTTTTTGGAAATGATTGTGAAAATTGAATTTAGAAACAAATCCAATATATTCTTTTCTCAAGAAGTTTCTACAACTACCTGCAAAACAAGAAGTTCCATAACTTTCACATCACTAATCCTAATGGAGTGTATCAAATCTTTTGACATATACAAAATAATAGTGTATAAATTTGAAAATCTTGTAATCTATACAATCATGGATTGCAAAATTATAAATTGAATAATTGACATCATGGATTGCAAAATTATAATGTTTGAAGTGATAAAAAAGAAAACTTCATCCCATTCTTGCAAAATGTAATTAGTAAAGTTAAAGCCATTTGGAGTAAAAATTTTGCTCTACACAAAATTGAGCCTCTACACTATCAATGTCATGAACTAGTTAGTTCCTAACAGCTGGGCGTAATTACAGTTACAATAGTTAGTCTTCCTCTCCTTTAAGAGTTGCAGGAGAGGGGTTGTCTCTCACGCAACATTTTACTTGAATGCAAGCATGTTGATATGTGTTCACCTGTATGGTTTGGATACATCTGTGCAATGATCTGGTGTTGGGTTCAGTCCACCGTCATGTATTGAAGGGGACAGGAACGGAGCATCGAACCTCAGGTTCTGCGAACCATGACATAATGTCGCGTTTGGGACCTGTCGTTGCTCCGGAAAGGTGATGGTTACTGTACAGGCCTCCGAGCTAATTTCAGCCGTGGAGGGATGACGTTTTGGAGGAGGCTCGGTGCAATCCGGCTCCGCGTCGAGAGGGACTCGGGTTTTTGGATTCAAAGTCCAAAATCGTAACCATTGGACTATGCCTGGGCCCGAGCAATTGCATTGTTACGTATTGGGCGAGATTGCTTCCTACAAAGTGTTGTCGTGATTCACTGCTGTCCACAGCTCTCTGCATTTTGAAAAAAAATTCTATGCCAACATATTGACGTTAGGGTCTCTGGCCAAAGGCGGGGACGAAAGATGACGAGATCTCATGGAATTTGCAACATTAGATTCTGAAAATCTGGTGAACCCGACGTGAAACGAACACGCAACCTTCTGATGAATTTGGTGAATCCCTAGTCTCGGGTCCATGACCAATGAGTTTCGCTGAACACAGGAAGGGCGGGCAGACTGAGGATTCCGGCATAGCGATTGGGGTGGCAAGTCATGGATCAGAACAACTTGGGGGAGAGATCAGGCGGTCTCTCATTGGCTGATGGAGTAGGATCAGAATTGGCGGAGTTTATACAACAACAGATTCAGACCGTTTTCCAGGCGGCTCTCCCGCATTTCATCTAGCAGATCTTGGATCGGACAACTGGGGCTCCACGGCCAGCCTCTTCCTCCAGCAACAGTAAGGGAGGTGGTCGAGGCTACAAGGGACAGGAGGGGCATAGGGAATTTGATGAGGGCGTTAGAAAATCGAAGGTGGCTGATCCCGAGAGGTGTGCCGAAAAAAAGGGCAATGAAGTATACCAATGGTTTGCACAATTGCGATTAGTATTTCGAGCGAAGCCCCGCACTTATGCATTGGAAGCCGACAAGATAGCCTATGCACTTTCATACATGACCGACCCCGCGCAGAATTGGGCCATGCCCCTTCTCCAAGCGCTTGACGAAGATCGCGAACACGTCCTGTTAGTTGATTATCACGCATTCCGGGAGGCGGTTATTGCTGTCTATGGCGACTTTGATTGTCACAACAATGCTGAAGATCGCATAATGAGACTTAAGCAAACCGGCTCCGTGGCAGCTTATGTTTCAACATTCAACAAGTATATTGCCCAGCTCGATTGGAATGAGTCCAGCCTGGTGGCGCGTTTCGGAGGAGGACTTAAGAATGAAATATTGGATTCCGTGGCAACCGCGGAATCCCAACCACAACGGCTTCATGAGTGGATGGTGATGGCTTCTCGGATCGACAAGAGATTGTGGAGTCGACGCTACAATCGTAAATCCTTATTGGATACCGGTTTGTTTTGCTCCTCCAGCTCCAACCCCCGTGATGGGTTTGGTCATTTCCAATCAGGTCTTGGATCCTCGGGGCCAACGCCTATGGAGCTTGGAGCGGTGCGAGTATCTACTGCATTGGCCAAGACCGCGGCTGAGAGATTGGAATACCAGCGGCAAGGACGGTGTTGGGGCTGTGGAGAGGTAGGGCATGTGCGGTCCAAGTGTCCAACGACCCGGTTAAAATCCATGTCGATAGCCGCTACTGAGGGTATGGACAACACTTCCTCGAGAAAAGGGAGAGCCCAGGGTTGAACGAGATGGTTCGGTACCCGGGCATTCTTCAAAGCGGAACGGCGTCCATTGCAAAGGAACTTGGGCATGGAGAATCCGACACATTGAGACCCCAACAGGAGTTACTCCTTCAGAGTTCCTTCAACGATGGAGCTCCAGTAGGGCTGCGGCAGTCTCACACAAGCGTTGATCCTGATTCATCCTTGGTCATGGAGATTACCGTAAACTCAATGGGAGCTTATGCGTTGGTTGACTCCGGTGCAACTGGGATCTTCATCCACCCGGAATTGGCTCAACAATATAACATCAGGTTACAACTAAAGCCAATCCCACGAGAGGTCCGCGTAATAGACGGGCGGATTATCCAATCAGGCCTTATTACTCACGAGGCTTCTATCCACCTAGTCATCGGAGCGCATCAAGAAACAGTAACCGCGGATCTTACCAACACCGGCCGGTTTGCAATGATTCTCAGCAATCCCTAGCTTACCCGCCATGATTCAATCATCTCGTGGGTGCAACGCCGGATCGACTTTGATTCCTCACACTGCCGGCACAATTGCATGGAAAGCGCGGTGGGCCATCAAGTGTCCAGAACAAGCAAGACGCACGTCGATCATCATGGCAGGCCAGCTCTTGGGGGGAGGTTCGAGGCGCTGAGCAACACCGAGGAGCTGATCGGGTCGGGTGATTCTCGACGGGCCGAGTTCAACGCCGCAACGAGCTCCATGAGCAACGGGGCTCCAGGGGTTGAGAGCGGATGCGGCCAAGCCGACAATCAGCCTCCAGCACTCCGGCCAGGCAGGCCCCTCCCTCCGCGACATCCAGTGGTGAGACGCCCGATGGTGAGAAAATCGGGCCCTGCCATCAACCAATCCAAACCAGTCAAGCCATCAGGTTCACAGGCACCCCGCCATGCTTTCGTGTCAGCGGCGGCATTTTGGTTGTCGGCTAAGGACTCCGAGATCTATGCTTTGGAAGTTTCTGAATGTGTAGCAGTTAAGGGTGATTCAATTCCAAAAAAATACGAGGATTTGCTTGGGATTTTTAGTGAGGAGGCTTTGAATGAATTACCCAGTCATAGTATCATTGATATGAAGATTGATTTTAAAGAAAGGCAAGAACCACAAAACACCGAGTTGCGACCGATGTCCCCGACAGAGTTGGAAGTACTTCAAAAATATTTGGAGGAGAATTTGGGGAAGGGTTGGATCCGGCGGTCTAAATCCCTAGTCTCCACACCTATTGTATTTGCAAGGAAAAAGGATGGGACCATTCGAGTTTGCATGGACTACTGGAACTTTAACCGGGTAACTATAAAAAATTGCTACCCATTGCCACTCATACCAGAGCTCACCGATTGATTGGTTGGGGCTACTATATTTACTAAATTGGATGTGCGTCAAGCGTATCATTGTGTTCGTATGGCTTTAGGCCACAAATTTAAGACCGCCTTTAAAACTAGATATGGGTTATTTGAATATTTAGTAATGCCCTTTGGATTAACAAATGCACCCGCCCAGTTCCAATCTTTAATGCAAAGTATCTTTAGTGATTTGTTGGATATTTCGGTTGTAATCTATTTAGATGACATTCTTATTTTTTCAAAGAATTTAAAAGACCATCAACAAGTGGTACGCGAAGTATTACAAAGATTAAAAAACCATGGCCTATATGCAAAAGAATCTAAATGTCAATTCCATTGCCAGTCGGTGGAATTTTTAGGAATGATTGTATTCTCAAAAGGTCTTGAGATGTGCCAGGACAAGGTTCGCACAATTGAAGAATGGCCCATTCCTAGATCGGTTAAAGAAATTCAATCATTTTTAGGATTCGCCAATTTCTACCGGTGATTTATATGGGATTATTCAAAGATTGCAGTGCCCCTTACCACTTTAACAAAGAAAGACAAAAAATATCAATGGACGTTACAAGCGGATGTGGCATTTAAAGAAATTCGCTCCCGGTTTCTTCAAGCGCCGGTACTACTCCATCCTAACTTTGAAAAACCTTTCATAGTTGAGACAAATGCATCCGATGTGGCCACAGGAGGATTCTATCACAATACGGTACAGATGGATATCTTCATCCTTGTGCATATAGGAGTTCTAAAATGTCCCCCACAGAACAAAATTATGATATTTATGACAAGGAGTTATTAAGTGTGGTTTTAGCATTTCAAGAATGGAGAATTTATTTGGAAGGGTCTCCACACATGATACTGGTTATTTCTGATCACAAAAATCTTGAGTATTTTCTCACAATATAACAATTAAATAGGCGACAAGCTCGATGGTCAGAATTTTTATCAGCGCTTAATTTTGAAATTTAACACAGATTGGGATCTTTAAATGGGAGGACTGACACTCTTTCAAGGCAAATTGATGTCACAAATGGCATGCATGAGCAGAAACAACCACTCCTACGATTAGCCGCCTTGGAGTTTGCGAACCAGTGTGGTCTGATAACCACATATACGAACGTATTAGGGTAGCTATTACGGAAGATGCTACATTGGAACCTATATTATCATGTTGTAAAAATTTAAGCCACGCACCATTGGATATTCATCGCTGATTTCAGGGATATACATTCAATGATGGGCTTCTCACTTTTCATGGCAGAATATATGTACCAAATGATGAGGACATTCAAAGACAAATTTTGCGCTCAAGACATGATGCACCAGCCGCGAGACATCAAGGACAAGAAAAAACTCTTGAGTTGGTCACAAGAAGTTTTTATTGGCCCACTATCCGTCGCTATGTCCATCACTACGTGGACGGCTGTGACATTTGTCAACAATCAAAACTGACCCACCACGGCCGATTTGGATTAATGCAACCAATTTCAGCGGGCTCCGCACCATGGAAAAAAATTTCTATCGATTTTATTGTAAAATTACCTCAGAGTCAAGGGATATGATTCTATTATGGTCGTGGTGGACAAGAATACTAAATTAGCCCATTTTATTCCAACAAAAGAAACAATTAATGCTGATGATACTGCTTCATTATATCTACATAATATCTGGAAACACCATGGCACCCCTCAAGAAATAATATCTGATTGTGGCTCAGTCTTTGTCTCTAAATTCAAGAAAAGGTTGTGTGAGCTTCTCCGCATTTGCCCTTCACCAACAACCGCATTACATCCACAATCGGATGGGCAAATTGAAAGGATAAATCAAGTTCTTGAACAATTCTTAAGAATGTTCACAACAAAACAACAAGACGACTGGGCGGACCTTATCCCAGTGGCCGAGTTCACATATAACAATGCCTGTCATTCAGCAACTGGCTTCTCTCCGTTTTATGTAACCTATGGTTACCATCCATCTCTATCATTTTTGACACCAACTATCTCCACAGTCCCTGCGGCGAAAGATCGAGTACGGCAACTACAACAAATTCATGAGGAATTGAAAGTAATGATTACCAAGGCTGGTGAACAAGCTAAGCGCAACTACGACCGGGGAGTGATAAGGCAACCGGCGTTCAAAATTGGTGACAAGGTCCTCCTAAGACATGAAAATATTCCTACAACTACCCCATGTAAGAAATTGGACTCCAAATTTCTAGGTCCTTTCAAAGTTATATCTAAACTTTCAGATCTAGTTTACAAATTACAATTACCAAAGACTCTACGCATCCACGATGTCTTCCATGTCTCGCTCCTTGAGAAATATCGCGAAGATACTATCCCAGGCCGCCGCCCCATACCACCCCCACCTATTGTTACTCGTGAGGGAGATATTGAATGGGAGGTCAGGGAAATTTTAGATTCACGAGTTTTCGGCCGGTGGAAAAAACTTCAATACCTAGTCTTGTGGGAAGGCTATGGGATAGAGGAAGATTCATGGGAGCCTCAGGGGAATTTGGAAAACACGCCTAACGTCTTCGGGGAATTTTATAAATGTCATCCAAAGGCCCCGGGCCCACATAATCTCACAACGCAACGTCGACATTAAAAGGGGGGTAATGTTATGAACCAGTTAGTTCCTAACAGCTGGGCGTAATTACAGTTACAATAGTTAGTCCTCCTCTCCTTTAAGAGTCGCAAGAGAGGGGTTGTCTCTCACGTGACATTTTACTTGAATGCAAGCATGTTGATCTGTGTTCACCTGTGTGGTCTGGATACATCTGTGCAATGATCTGGCGCTGGGTTTCAGTCCACCGTCATGTACTAAAGGGGACAGGAATAGAGCATCGAACCTCAGGTTCTGCAAACCATGACAATCAAGTACTTATCTTGTTAGGTAGATCTATGTAAAATTTTAGAAGCAAATATGGGGGCTTATTTACATTGAATTGGCTTGCAATGCAAGGAGGTCAAATAAATGGCAGTACACTATTCATTTCTTGATGCTTTTTTGTGCAGTGAAGAATTTTTTTGTTTAAAATCAAAATGGCAAAAACTTAAAGTCAAATATTGAGAATGTCTAGAAAAAAATTCAAAAACTTTAAGAGTGTAGTTTCAAGATAATAGCATTTGTAGTTAGACAAAAATGTTCCTTTTCAAACTTCTTTGGCAAGGGTAGTAGAGTTGTGACTTCTCTTAGAATGAAATTTTGCGCTAAAAGTAGTTTCATTTTTACGATTGTATATTATATCATGTTAATTATATACATGCCAAGAAATACATAAGGAGGATTAGGAATTTCAATTTTAGCAAAAGTTGCCAAAATTGCCCAGACTGTTGGATATATTGTGGACAACATAACTTTAAATTGGGGCATCTAAGTTAAATTTTTTTACATTCCTACAAAGGATGTCAATGTCTCCAATTTGTATCAAATTTTTACCCCTAAATGCCCAAGGCTTGTTTTGAGTTTCTTGGAATTTGCTCTAAATTGAACAAAATGCCAATATTTTGATAAGTTGTATCAATTTTTTTGTGAATTGTAACCATACAAATTCAAAGTAGACATATTAGAAATCTCATAGGAAATGAAAATACAACAATATCACTTATGGAGTAAAAGATTATAATGTTTGACCATGAGGGTGCTAAAATTGCAAAAATCCTTCAATCTTCTTTACATAAGTCAAATCTAAAAAGTTGGTAACCAAAAGAATATGAGGTTAAAGGGCCTAACTTGTATAACCCCGATCAATTTATGGCTTCTTAAAATCTACTCTACAATTTTTTTAAATGAATTTTGAGTTTGATTTTTTTTCAAAGATCTAGAGTATTTGAGGCTCATTTCTAAGAGCTCTCAATACTATGGGAAGTCAAGATTGCAATGGGTACCCTTGTACAAAAAATTGAATAGAAAAATCACTATCATTTATTTTCAAGATCAAATTTTTGATGCTAAAATAAGACATCAAGAATTGTTTTTTTTAAATATAAACTTCTTAACCCCTAAAGTCCCATTGTCCCTACGGGGGACAAAATGGATTTTGGGCAGGTTCCTATGAACTCAATTTTTGGTGAAACTTTGTGAAACTTTTTTCATAGCGGGGGAGATAGGGCAACAATAAAAAATCCATAAAAATTTGAAATAAATTTTTTGTTATTTTTTTCTAATAGATTATATTTTTGTCTAAATAAGAAGCTTAGGTTCATTCCATTTAAATTAGTGATGTGAAAGTTATAGAGTTTCTTGTTTTGTGGGCAATCAAAGCATCTTCTTGAAAAAAACTTTTCCTTTCACTTTGAATGTTGATATCTTTCAATCCGTTCGGTCAAACATCATGAAATTTTTACCACATGATCTGAGAAGAGTGTAGTACAAGTTCTTGCGGTTAGCTTCTAAAAAAATATTTTTTCTGATTTCTTGGATGAATGTAGCAAAAATAGCTATTTTGAGTGATTTTTGACAGAAAAATGGCCTTGGGACTTTAGGGGTTAAAATAGCAACTTTATTAGGTTATATTTAACTTCAAAGTTTTACAAACACCAGATTTGGATGCCTTGGGCATTTAGGGGTTAAGAAACATGAGTTCATTGTTGAATTTATCATCACCTATTTGAATTCCAATTGTCCCTTGAATAAGCATTTGGTCCTTTAGGAGTTAAAGCATGGCACGAATTTTTGGGAAGCCTAATTTAAGTGCAATAGAAAGCAAGTGCGAATAATGAACTAAGCTTCAAGACTGAGTTTTGATTTAATTTGTCAAATAATGACAAATTGATCCCTAAAGATCTCCACATTCAAAAAGTGGATGCGCCTTGGTAAAATTTGATTGTAACTTTCAAAGTATCTATTTTATTTCAATTTCAACTTAGAAAATGAAGCCTATAAGGCTATCTTTCCAATCTGTTTCAACCCTTTGGAAAAAATCCAAAATCCAAAAATCTAAAATTTCAATGAGTTATTGCAATTAGAAGCTCTATATGTTAGAATCCAAATAACACAATATTGTATATATGTCACTGGTATTTTTGTTTTTAAAATAGGTTCTCAGTTAAAATTACAAAATATTGTTCCTCATCCTAACTTTTATTTTCGGTCAAAATCCCAAATTATTTTCATACATAGTCTAATTGATATTACTTTATGTACATATTGTACTTTTAAAAATCACAATATTTTGATTTATCCACCAAAAAATCTAATAAATCACTATCAATAGAAAAACGATTTATTCAAACACAAAATTTATCAAATTCTTATCAATATAATTTATAGAGGTTTAATCCTTAAAGTTCCTTGGCTCAAAAATAAGTTAATATTCTCAACTAAATTGCACAAAAATTAAGTCCTCTATGTTGCCTTGCCCTCTACGTTGTGGTTGGGGTGTAGTATTTGAATGCAATAAAGTTTTGAGGTTAAAATGTCAAAGGCTAATTGTTGAATAATCAATCTAGTTTTATTACATAAATTGTATTCTTGAAATCATATATGGTGTTGTATACATGGTTCCATACAACTCTCTAAGGGTAATAGAATCATAAGAGCACCTTTTTTTTCTTTCTAGATTGAACACCTAATATGCCATAGGAAACCTCATAGAAGTACCATTCTAACTATAGGTAAACAGTTTGGATTTAAATTGCAATTTTTTTTATCAGTTGATCTAAGTTGCAAAATAATCGTGACCTTGCATTGCAATTCAATTTTATTTGGCAAATTTGGCCAATATTTTTAGTAAAAATAAACTCCTTAACCCTTGTACTAATACCTAAAAGTCATATTGACAATTTTATATTTTTTGGTCTATGTATAGTAATTAGTAATACTTACATGTGAAAAGTTGAGAATTGTTTTGTCCTCTTGTGTATTTGGTCTACAAATGCATGCTTGACTTAGCTAGTAGAAGGAAGCATGTTCTTAACTCCTAAATGCCCACGGCCTTTTAATTTAAAAACATCAATACTTTTGAAGTTTTATAAGTCAAAATGTCATCAAGATATAGAAATCTCAACCATACAATCTTATAGTGTACGTGAATATTGTAGATGACATGAAACAAATCTGGAATCATTTGGCACATAGATTGTAAAATTATAATATTTTAATATTGAAAAAGGTTGCTGAAATTTTCCTAGCAGCATGTGTGGAGGTGAAATCCAATTTCTAAACCCACTCAATGAAAAAAATTTAAACTATAAAGTGCTTGAAATCTAGCATATAAATACATTGGTGAAAGAAAACATCCGAGAAAACATCATTCAAATGACTCATTGTGTCTCCAAAATGGCTTTGAAATGCCAAAAAATAGCAAAAAGAGTTTAAGAAAAAACATCTGAGGCTAAACCTCCTTCTACTAATTAAATAACTTTTTGGATTGATATGAAATTTTAATCGTACAAACTAGATTGGTATGCCCAACTTTTGTAAGAAAAATTATATAAAATAGACAATGTATGAAGAAAAAACAAGCCGTCAAAGTTCACTATAATCCAAAAAATGTCCACATTTTGAAGTTCAAATTATTTCCAAACATTCAAAACAACTTGGATTGACGTAAATGTTTATACTACAATAACTAGACTTCAAGGGAATATAATTCAACAAATTTTTAGATGCAAAATTTTTAGCACTTTGAATCGGACTTCCAAACTATATAGAGACACTTTTGGTCCCACGGGGTGCTTAAAGGTTAAGAAGCAACCTTTATTTTGGTCCCAGTTTGAAGAGTTTATGCTGTAGAATGAAGAAGGTATGGTTGGAAGTGTAGGAGTTTGGACTCACCAGTAAAAAACTTCCTAAAAAAAAAACCTAGTCTCTAAGTACAAACACACTCCCTAATTTGATGTTGGAGTTACTTTTGTATTTTTTAAACACAAAATGCTAAGTGGAGGTCTTGAATTCAAAATATGAATTCAAACATTCTATCCATAGTAAATAATAAGTTCCAACATTTTTTACCATGGGAAAGTGTATTAGACTAAGAGTTGGATTTTCCTCCTCCTTTCATTTTAGTAGAACTAATTCCTATGATTGTCTTACAATAGTAGTACTTCTACTACTTGCGTAAAATTAGAAATTAGAACTACTATATAAAAAAAATTTAAAGGCGTGGATGTTGCAAAGGAGTATTATTAGTTCTTGCATGAATGCCAGAAATTGGGGATGAGTGGTCTATATACATCCCCTTGACTTAACTTCCACACCTTTTGTTTGTTTGTTTGTTTGTTTGTTTGTTTGTTTGTTTGTTTGTTTGTTTGTTTGTTTGTTTGTTTGTTTGTTTGTTTGTTTGTTTGTTTGTTTGTTTGTTTGTTTGTTTGTTTGTTTGTTTGTTTGTTTGTTTGTTTGTTTGTTTGTTTGTTTGTTTGTTTGTTTGTTTGTTTGTTTGTTTGTTTGTTTGTTTGTTTGTTTGTTTGTTTGTTTGTTTGTTTGTTTGTTTGTTTGTTTGTTTGTTTGTTTGTTTTGTTTTGTTTTGTTTTGTTTTGTTTTGTTTTGTTTTGTTTTGTTTTGTTTTGTTTTGTTTTGTTTTGTTTTGTTTTGTTTTGTTTGTTTTGTTTGTTATAGTGAGATATCCTGGACCATCGGAAATCATCGGAAATCTCTCATTGAGGAGGGGTGCACAAATTTTGTTTTGTGGCATTTACACCTACAATGTGAAAATTATTGAAGTTTGAAGTTTTCTTGTGAATAAGAAAATTGTAGAAATTTACTTTTACTTTTATTTTGTTTGTGGAAACAGTATCAATGAAGAGCCTGCCTGAGATTAATGGATTGGGATGTAGGTAAGCTGGTCCCCAGGTTGTGGGAAGAAACTGAACACAGAAATCGTGGCCCTTGCTCAAGGGAAGGGTTGCTTCATTCCCCAATCCCAAGTTCCCAACCTCAACTCAGGCAGGCCATGTTGCTTCCTTCACAACCCCAACAAATACATTGGGCAGCATATTATTAGGGGTGCCCCTACGGTATCAATGCCCATGGACCCAAGCACATGGACCCAAGCACGATTCAATTGCATCTTTCCCCCTTTTTACTGAAGAGCTTGTTTGAGGATCATTGTTGCTTAATATAAAACGACTTATCTGAATGCTTCATGCAATTGGGGGGATGGACACAGATAGAGTGGCTCTCAAAATGTTTCCTACATGTCGAGGACTTTGTCCTTTGGTTCGATGTACCTTTTCCTCATTCAATGGAAATTGTCCATGTGTTTCAAGAAAAAAAAAATGTTTCCTACACGTACAAAAAAAAATGCCATAGCTAATTCCAGAAGAATTAGAGATTTAAACCCAGTATGGATGTTGTGGACCCAAATTGTCTGATGGAGAACAAAGAATCCTTTTATGTAAGACACAAATGTAGATGTTCATTCTTGGAACTTTGTGTACAATAGGAAAGGGTCTTATATATAAGTTTGACCTCCAATGAGTACTCTTGGATTTTTTTAAGCCAGTGATTCACATTTTACCTAAAAGGATGATTTCCATGGTGACCAACTTGGCATTCTAGGGTTAACCCCTAAAGGACTGGTTGTCCCCTCGGGGGACCATTTGGGTCCGGGCAGGTTCCTATGATCTCAATTTTTTGTAATATTTTTTGGGATTTTTAGAGGTTGTGTATTTTTGCGAGATCTTTGTGAATATATAATTTTTATTTTAATTGATGCCTGGGAGCAAAAGTTATGGCACAATAAGTAAAATTGGAATTTTGCGGGCAGCCGAAAAAAAATCACAAAAAGTCAAAATTATTTTTTTTCAAGTTTTTTCCTCAAAGGTTATATTTTTGTCTACATGTGAAGCTTTGTTTCATTCAATTTGGACTAATAATGAGAAAGTTATGGACAATCTTAGTTTTTCGGGCAATCTAAGCATCTTCTTGAAAAAATAAGTTGTAGAATTCATTTTTGAATGCAATTTTGAGAATTTTTCAAATGTTTTTGTTAGGTAGGGTTAGATTTTCTTGCTAGAACAATCTCACCGTTAGGATTATTGTGATTCAATTCCATCTAAAAGCTATTAACAATTTAGTTTTTTCTTCAATCTTGTACCCACCTCTACTTAACAATTTTTTAATGAGTGAAAAATAAGTGATTTTTTTCCTAAATTTTTTTGGTAGATTCTCAACTCAACTACTTAACATAAATAAGTAGAAAATCAAAATCAGTAGTGCAAAAAAACTGAACTAAAAAGATTCAAAGCCAAAAAATCTAGTCAAGCAAGGTAGAAAAAAACTTGTTTTCTTCACTTTAAATGCATATATCTTGCAATCTACGTGGTGAAAGTTTCTGAAATTTCTTCCACATATTCATATACTAGTCAAGTATAAGATCTTACCGTTGGATATGCAAAAAAAAACAATTATTTAGACTCTTTTCTCTTTGCAATAGAAATGACAGTTTTGAATGGTTTCTGGTAGGAAAATCACCTCGGTCCTTTAGGGGTTAAATAAAAGTTGGAAATGTTGTGGTACAAGTAATATACTTGCATAAAATATAATTTCAAGTTTTTTTATAAATACTTTTTGATTTTTTTAGATTGTAGTCAAATTTATTAGTGAAAAAAAACCTTTGATAGAAATAAATGATTTCAAGGTTTTTTTGTTAGTAACATGAGGTTTCTTTTAAAATTTCTAGTAAGAATTTCACAAATTTTAAAATTTTATTGAGTGAAATACTATTGACTAAAACATGACCCTAAATTTTGATATTTTTTTGTGATGTATTCCAAACATTTCCAAAGTTTTTGGAAAATTTGAAAAGCATATCAATTGTTTATATATTATTTTTGAATCATTCCATTTGGACTTGTTTATATATTATTTTTGAATCATTCCATTTGGTTCATTTCATTTGGATTTGTTATGAGAAAGTTATGGACAATCTTATTTTTTGGGCACTTAGAGCATCTTTTTGAAAAAAAATAACTTGTAAAATTCATTTTTGAATGCAATTTTTATAGTTTTTCAAAAAGAAAAGTTCCACGTGATTTAGTTTTTTTGCCAGAATAATCTCACCATTGGAATTGGTGCATTTTAATTCCATGTAAAAGATATTAATACTTTAGATTTTCCTTCTACCTTGTACCTACTTCTACTTAACAATTTTTTTAATAATGAAAATTAAGTTTTTTATATTTTTATTCTTTGTGCTAAATTCTCAACTCAATTCTCCACTATCATGATTTAAAGCTCAAAACCCTATAGTGCAAAAATTTAAAGTTAAAAAGGTTCAAAGCCCAAAAATCTAGTCGCACAATGTCAATGTGCTGAGAAACTTGTTTTTTCCACTTTCAACGTAAATATCTTGCAATCTATGCGATCAAAAATTCCAAAAATTTTCCACATATTGTCATACTAGTTAGGTATAAGACCCTATGGTTAGATGTGAAAAAATAACAATTTTCAAATTTTTTACTCTTTGCTATAGAAATGGCAGTTTTGAGTATTTTTTGGCAGAAAAATGACCTTGGTCCTTTCGGGGTTAAATCCTATTTTTGGCACTTTGTAAATTTGTAGTTTAATCATATGATGTCCAAAAAATGCATTTTAAAAAAAACAAAAATCCCCTTTTGACTACCAATAAGACTCCACAGAAAAAATTCAAAATAATAATGGAGAACCATGCTGAATTGCTTATTTGTGCAATTTTAGGTGTATTTCAGTACCTGTTACTATACTAACTTACTGCCATGTTGGGCATGTTTGGGAGGAGGGGCACATGGAGTGTTTCCTGGTGAGTTGTCATGCATGCTTGAGCCAATCTAAATGAAACTTCTTAATTGGTTGGCTTCCACTTTCAAAAGTAAACACCTCCATCTATTTACTTGGGATTTGTAAAATGAATGATTCTCTCAATTTAAATGTTCTTATTATTTTTTATATTTTATGATAATAATATCATCATCGTTATGTTTAGATGTTCTTATAACTTCATAGGGCTGGCAAGGGAAGGGGACTAGAATGGCATTTTCATTCCTTTGAACATCATGTGAAGGATGGTGGGCAGGTCTAGTTTGTTTTTGTTTTTTTCCCAAAGGAACAGTGACCATTAAAACCTTGAGTGAAGTAGTAACTTACCACTCAGTTGGTAGTGACACGACAACAATAGGCAATCTGGCCGCAAGTGTGTCCCATCTTCAGTATATTGGCTTCTACAATTCAACTTGCTCCCACTTGCAGCTGGCCGCAGGATGCAACTAAACCCATCCCACTAAATGTTCCATGCAGGGTGAATTTTATGGCCAGGGAGGACTGACCCCTCTATTGCCCCATCGGAAGCATAAATGTAAAAACTGCCCCCTATTTTGTGCCGCTCAAATTTTGTATTTCTTCATGTCCCTTTTACTAATTTGGGGCCTCTGATTGCAAATATGAATTCAGAAATTGCAAACTTCATCAAATGTGGTATATAAAGAAATTCCAGTGTTTTCTGCAAGGGTAAAATTTGGGGCAATAGAAGGGTCAATCCCCCTTGGCCAAATTTTACCCCTGGGGAAAACACAGAATTTTTTTATGCCACTCATGATAAAATTTGAAAATTTTGATTTTATATATGCAATTATATATTCCCAAATTAGCTAGGAAAGGTGAAGAACATAGAATTAACATGGCACAAAATATGGGGCCTTTTTTTTACAATTAAGGTAGAGACACCCATTCCCAACCAGTGACCCATTTTCGACCTATAAGTGCACGTATTTTTTATCAAGCTTAAAATGTATTTTTTTTGTCCTTTTCAAGGTTGGAACCAATAAATATATGACACATGTCTCAAGATGTGAGAAAAAAAGTAGGAAATAATGATTAGGAAAAAAGTTATTGAGTGATCAAAATTGGAAGAGTCTAGTTACTGGCCATGGGTCCGGAGCACTTTTTGCCTCCCAAAATTCATAGTACTTTCAATTCAAGCGATAAAATTACCAATTTTTTTGCAATCCTTGTCATTTCTACTGATATACCTCTGAAAAATATTTGTTGTGCCTTCACTATTCCAGATCATGTTGAAATTCCTTATTTGGTCGATTTTGGGTGGCTCTACTTTATACAACATAATACAAAATTCACCTTGCATGGCCCACTTTGTTGGACGGGTTTAACATCTTGCCGGCTACTATGTATGGCTATCACACCAATTAGAAGGCCAACCACTTAACCCCTAAATATCAAAGGCCTTTTTTGAGCTTCTCGGAGTTCACTCTAAATTGAACAAAAAGCCAACATCTTGATAAGCCGTTTTACTCCCTCTGAAAGTACATTTGTGGTTTCTAGTGAAAAACTATGGGAGTACCACGGATATATTTTGAGGTAGAAGGAGTATTAATTTTTTGAATTGTAACCATACAAATTCAAACTAGACATGTTAGAAATCACATGAGAAAAGAAAACACAACAATATCACTTGTGGATTGAAAGATTATAATGTTTGATCTTGAGGGTGTTAACCCCTAAAGGCCCAGGGCCTTTTTTCTGCCAAAAAACACCCAAAACTGCCATTTTTTTAGCAAAGAGTGAAAAAAAATTAAAAATGTTTTTTTTGCACATATAATCATCAGATCTTACAGCTAACTAGTATGAGAATGTGTGGAAAAAATTTCAGAGTTTTTGACCGCACAGATTGCAAGATATCTGCGTTTAAAGTGGAAAAAACAAGATTTTCAGCACATTGCAGGACCAGATTTTTTGACTTTAAACATTTTTAACTTAAAATTTTTACTCTACAGCGTTTTGAGCTTTAAATCTTTATAGTGGAGAATTGAGTGAGAGTCTAGGAAAAAAAAAAGTTCAAAAAAACTTAATTTTCATTATTAAAAAAATTGTTAAGTAGAATTACGTACGAGATAGAAGGAAAATCTAAAATATTCATATATTTTAGATGGAATTAAAATGCACTAATCCCAATGGTGAGATTTTTCTAGCAAGTAAACTAAACCACGCCAAAAAAAAAAAATGAAAAATTTGAAAAATTGCATTAAAGAATGAGTCCTATAAGTTATTTTTTTCAAAAAGATGCTCTAACTGCCCAAAAAACAAGAATGTCCATAACTTTCTCATAACAAATCCAAATGAAATGAATCAAAGCTTTCCAGATAGACAAAAATATAATCTATGGGAAAAAAAATTCAAAAAAAAAAAATTATTTTTTGCAAAAATCTTTTTGCTGCCCACTCTCCCCTGTTTTGAGCTTATTTGGGCATAACTTTTTTTCCCGGGCACTGATTGAAAAAAAAATTATACTCCCACAAAGCATATCAGTTTTTCTGTCTTCTAAAAAAGTTTCAAAAAATCACGACAAAATTTCAGCCCGTAGGTACCTGCCTGAAATCCCACTTGTCCGTTGAACAGACACTTGGGCCTTTAGGGGTTAAAACTATGAAAGTGATTAGAAGTCTTTTGAACCTCTTTTCATACATCTAATCAAAAATTGAGTTCACTCAAAGATATGAGGATAAAGGACATAACATGCATAATTCCAATCAATTTATCACTTCTCGAAATCTACTCTACAATTTTTTTAAATGAATTTCTAATTGATCTTTTCTTGAAGATCTAAGTGTATGTGAGGCACATTTTCAAGAGCCTTCAACAATAGAAAACCAAGATTTGCAATAGATACCTTTGCTCAAAAGCTTGAATAGAAAATTCATAATCATTCTTTCTTAAAATCAAGATTTTGATGCTAAAAGAAGACTTCAAAAAGAATTTGTTCAAAAAAACATATGAAAAATTAGTGGAATGGTAAGGTTTTATTTAACTTAAAAGTTTTATCAACATTAGAATTTGGTGCCTTGGGCACTTAAGAATTAATAATACCAAAAAGCTAAAAATATTTATGTAAATCATCCCTTATTTTTTCATCTTGTATGTTCAATTTCACATCCTTAAAATGTATATGTAATAAGACTTTTGGCTTGGATTTGGTTGCACTCTCCTTTTCAAATAAACTCTTCCTTTGATTTAAAACCAAAAATATTTAAATTTAAAACTAAACTAATAATTACATGTGTATATTTGATATTTTAATGAAATATATAGACCCTTGAAGGATAATTGCAACTCTGCAAACTCAAAAGTTCAATCAAATCAATATTAAGGTAGGAGGCTGTAAAAGCGACCCTCTCCTTCAAACTGACCCTATAATTAGTTGTAGAATAGATTGCTAATGATCCTTGAATGGACCACTTTAGCTATTGAATGCATCAAGAAAAAATTAGTTTTCTATTGCAACAGCCAATCATTGACCTTGATTTCCTCAAATCACTTTAGAAGTTGCAAGGGGACGGATTTGGGGAGACCTAGGGGTCACAAATACGTACCTAAAACAAAAATCTTTGAAAATTCATAACTAATTCAAAAATGCTTCAAAAAATATGAAACCACTTGTGTTGCGTTTGGCATCTATTTTACTTTCTCTAAAAAATGAGCTAAAAATATTTTTGATCACGCAGACCTATGGAAAAAGGCGAATCAGCCCTTAAAGGGTCACTTTTAGAGCCTCCTACCTTAGAGATATTAAACTTACAACATAAGTTATATAGAGGTTATAAAGAAAAAATAAATTGACCACTTGACATCCAATTACTTCTTGCATTCTTCTTTACAACTTTAAGAAATGAGTACTGCTGATCAGTTAATGGAGAAAATCCTACCCTACTATACTATTTGCAATTGTTTTAAGTAACTCAAATCTTTGATTGAAACAGATCATTGGAGTTATAAAACAAGATATATGAAGATTAAAAGAAGGAAACATCTGCAAAACTCATAATTTCATCCTCAAAAGTGCAAGTTTGAATAACGTGACAACATCTAATTGTGGCCCCTTTTTAATTGCTACATCTAATTGCGGCCCAAAAGTGGCTAATTGATGACTTTTTTTAAATCATTGTAGAAATGGAGAATGCACCTAATCATCCAAAAATCATATCTTTTTTGAGTGACTACCTTGGTCATTGGCAATGGCATCTTTTTAGAATTTAGTATGAGTACTCATATATGGCCGGCAATTCTAAGTGAGTCCCTTGCAAGGTGGGTTCACTATAGTAAGGTAAAACAGCCCATTGTGGTCAAATGACCCACAATGGACATTTAGGAAATGATCCCATTATGATTTTCTCTAGTATGTGAGATTTGGGCCATAATGCATATTTCATGATAGTCATGGAGTGATTAGTGACCTCATTAGGAACTTCCAACTTTCTAGTGTAAATTCATTGTAAGTCATTAACTTTTTAGACCTTCCATGTTAGAAAATATTGTGACTACTTTAGGTGAACAAGATAAGCATTATGAGTTCAGATTTTGTTGGTTTTGGAGTAAGGTAATAAGTCTAGAAATTGCCCATTTAAGAGCTGAAAGTGAATTTTGGGGAGGCGAAGATTCTTGAAATAATTTTCAATAAATTTTCTTTGAAAGACAAGAGGAATTGGCATTTAAACCAAGTCATTTCATATTTTTTGGAGCTTTTTGGAATTAGTTGTGAAATTTTGAAGTTGAAGTGGCATAGGGCTCTAAAATCGCCCACCCCCTAAAATCTACACAGTTTGTACATTGTTGAAGCTATGAAAAAGCAACATGTAAAAGCAGTGTACATTTGAGTAGGGTGGGCGATTTTAGAGCCTGTGCAATTTCAAAGCCGGTTACCTTAGTCTACCAGACTCTTTTGGACCATGATGCATTGAACACTTCAAAAATTCATAGCAAATTCATACTTTGTCAGAAAAATACAATTTCAATTGCTCTCACTGTTTCTCACACTTATCTTTATATAGAAAGAAACTTAAAAAATTTCAGCAACGGCATGAGGCCAAACTCCTAATTCTGACCACAATGGGCTGTTTTACCTTCATTGACAAATCTAATCTGCACCAAATGAAATGTTGTGAAATGGGCTGGTAAGGTAGTGTGCTCTTAAATGGACCATTTAAGCCTACCTAACTCATCATTGACAGCAATAGATATTTCAAGCAACTTGTAATCCATTCCTAGATAGAGGTCTATTCTAGAACATGGTCCGTTTTAGAGCACACTACCTTATCCCCCAGATACAATGAAATCCGCTCTGATATGCTCTTGTCCTCCCTCCAGAGTCCAGGATTCTCACACCTTCCCCTCTTCATCCCTAAGCTTAACTTAATAATTATTAGTCATGGATTCCATTTACAGTAGGAATGCCATAATGCATTGGTAATCATAATATCTCCAGCGGTTACTTATATGACTCATCAGGCTTAAGCTAAACAGTATTTGTCTGGCCTTGGGAGCCTTGGCGGGATGATGCTTTGCACTCTTTGATAATGATAGTTTGATTAGCTGCTGATTAGTAACAGATGAGTTTCAATTACAATAAGTAACACTCATAGACAATTAACCCTGGAAGGAAGTAGACTCAATGACCAAGGTATTGAACAATCAGAATACTCTGATTGTTGGACCTATAAGGTAACTACACGTAAAACTGCATGAATAAGCAATTCAACATGGTTCCCATTATTATATTGAATAATTTTTTGTGGGGTCTTGTTGGTAGTCAAAAGGGGATTTAAGATTCTCTTTGAGTGCATTTGTATGACATTGTATGAATAAACTATGGATTTTCAAAGTGCTAAAAATAGGTGTTTGTATAACAGACTATAGACTGTCATGAATAGTGGAAGTATATTTTACAATAGGCAAAAATCTAAAGAATGAGTTTTAGAAAGTGGTCAAAATTAGATGCAATTACCTTAGGTGCATTCTTTGTTTCCATAGTGAAGTCATCCATCAGACCTTATCCTTACATGGCTAAATATTTTTAAAAGAATCTTAGTGGTATAATTTGGGTCACAAGCAATGTGACTGTCTAGTGACAATGTACTAAAAAGAGGCAAACCCACATATTCTTCCATTCCCCCCCGCCTAAAATATTGAGAGCTAATAATTTAAAAAAATAAATATGACAAGGACAATGAACTAAAAACTAATATTCATATTTTATCTACATTTTATCAAATTAAACATTTGTATGAGGTGCAAATATAAGAGAGTTTATTTCTTACTCTCTTTCAATTGAGCAATGATTGGAAATAACAAGTTTAGCAATTTTAGTAGTTGGTATTGTAAGACAAAGAGAAGTAGTGGATACATGAGGACAATTGTGTAAGTGAGTCTATGAAGTTAGAAAAAAATGTAGTAGCATACAAAATGTTCTTTAGGATTTCATTGGATCTTAGGAGTGAAGGCTCTAGTGGTTTGAGAATACTAGTTAAAATAAGCTCAGTTTGATTTTGCACTAGAAAAAACAAATATGCACATAACATTTTTTCACAGTACAGTACTAAAATGGTACTCATATGGCAAGAAAGTACACCATACTATAAGAACATGGTAACTACCATTGCTTTTTGATAGATCTGAGCTTATTTTAACTAGCGTTCTCATACCACAAAATTGATTTTGGGACAAAGAATAGGTGGTACCACATGATTTTCTCTTTTTGGATATTGGCTCAATAGAGTAACATTTCAATATGCACTAATTCAAAATAGTGTGACTTGTGCGCCCGCAACAAGCTAATTTTCAATGGGGAAGAATATTGTATTCAATTGATTTGTAATCTTGTAAGGAGGGACACCATCTTGGTGGGCATGGTGTTCAAGAACCACATTTCATCTTACTTCCATCCTTGTAGCAAGGATAGACAAAACATTATCACTCAAGAGTTCCCTCAATCTTATAGTAGTGCAAAAACAAGTTTTTTTGTGCCAGCCATCTCCACCAGTCTAGGTGGCTTTTGGCTCTTAGTCTCTCACCCAAGCTTTCTCGTCCTCAATAGCTTGATTGATTGTTTCTTTGTTTTCTCTCTCTTCCTTTTTAATGCACACTGTTTCTTCCAAAAAACAAATAAGGTAGAATCACTTATTTCCAATTAGGGATCAATTCCCGACCTAGAGGTGCCCCTATTTGTAATCACGGCTTAGAACATGTTTTTTACTCTTTTTTAAGGTTGGGACCAATAAGATCATGACATATATCCTAAAGTATGCAAAAAGTAGCAAGAAAAAAAGAAGTATGAAGCTAGTTTTTGAGTGATCGGAATTGGAAGACTCTAATGATCGCCCTTGCGTTCGGAACACTTTTTGGCTCCCAAAACTCATAGTAATTCCAATTTCGGGAATAAAATGACGGGAAATTTTCCGTCCCAATATTTCTTATCTTCCTACATGGGGAAAATTTTTCATCACTCATTTTGCTCACCATGTTCTCGAAAACTGTTTAAAATGATTGGATATGGGTACAGTTACATTATTAGTGCGACTTTGGTAATTTAGCATCACACACACACACACTATTAATAAGACCAATCCGTGTAGTTTGCTTCCCACTGTAGCTTGCTGCCTGTTGTAGTTCCTGCTGGTCGCCTCACTGACAATTTACCCGCGGCTTGCTCCTTGTTTGGCGCTCCCCATGACCAAGCTTGCAATACGCTGATTCTCCCGGACGTCTCCTCCGCTGATGAGCTGCACATTTGGTGGATGCTATGATGTGGTCGGCTTGGCCACAAGAATGGAAATCCGTGATTGAATGTGAAAGTCAGGAAGGCAGTGCAGGCAGGCGGGCAGCACAGGCCAGCCAGCCGGCATGGTGGTGCAAGGCAGGGGGGAAGGACAGCCTGAAGCAGCAGGCAGGCTCACCGAAACGCCTTGGCCCCAATGATGCCTTGGGTTGTACAATACAATAACATTGGTCTCTTCAATTCGCTAGGAAGGTAGGAGGTCTATAAAGCAATTGTCGAAGTGCTGAAACTGAATTTTGGGGAGGTAAAACATCTTGAAATATTTTTCAGTAAATTTACCTTGAAAGACAGGACAAAATGGCATCTAGCACAAGTCGTTTCATATTTTTGGAACTTTGTGGAATTAGTTATGAAATTTTAAAGTTAAAATGTCATAGGGCTCTAAAAGCGACCACCTCCTAGAGTGAACACCTTTTGTAAATTTTGGTACATTGAAGAAAGAAAAATGTACCTCTGTGTCATGTTTGGTTCAAAATGCCCAACTGCAATATGAGTCTCTTTCCTTAACCCCTAAAGTCCCACGGCCATTTTTCTGTCAAAAACGCTCAAAAGTTGCTAGTTTTAGTACAAGTATCCAATTTTTGAAAAAAACAAACTTTTTTTGACACATGTAACCATATGATTTTGTAGTATGCTGACTTGAGAACATGTGGTAAAAATTTCAGAAATTTCTACCGCGTGGATTGCAAGATATAAGCATTCAAATTTAGTGAAACCATTTTTTTGCCCTACAAAAAACAAGGCAACAACATTCACAAGCTCAATTTTTGATGAAAAAATGTTCAAAATGATGGTGCTTCTTTGGATTCTTTTTCCTAGACAAGTTGGCTATATGCTTGAATTTTTTTGCTTCATTTGGAATTGTACAACATACAGGAAAAAAGTAAGTAGATAGTAATAGAGAATGATTCAAAATACTAAATTGTCAAGAATTTAATTAATTGGAATTCAAAATTTAGTTTATAGTAGAGAATCCATAATTGCCTGTAAACTAAAAGTCTTCATAACTTTTGACTCATTGATCAAAATGGGATAATTAAAAGCTTTTTACGTCTATATAACTCTAGAAAACCAATTTCAAATTTTGTTTTGAAAAAAGTGATTTTTTTTATCTGCTCGGACTACCCAGTTACGAAAAAAATTAACATATTAGGCCATAATTTTTTAGTCACATTTCCAAATGTCATGAAAATTAGTGCATATGAAAGATATTCCTTGTCCCCACCTTTCATTAAAATTTGGGCCAAAAATATGGAGATGTCCAGTCACACGTATGTGCCCAAAATTTCTATGTAGCCAAAAAACGCATGTTGGTCCTTTTAAGGGTCAAGTGGATTTCCATTGCACGCATCCTCCCTTCCCTTCCCTTCCCTTCCCCTCCCAATCCAGTTTTGCAGTTTTGTTTGTGTCCCAGCCAGGCTTCACAATCCAGTCAGGGCTCTGCTGCTTGCAAAAGGTTCACCTGAAAATTTGGTACTTGAGGTTGCAGATCATCCTTGGAACCCTCAAAACACTGGGCTGGTCACCTTGGAAATATCATTGGTCTTTTGGGTACCCTGTGAATCATTTGCTGAAAACAACAGACTCAAGAGTGAGCACTCATCGGAGGTCAAACACTCCAAGATGACCCTAAACTACCGGATGATGGTTGTGAGGTACCCAAACCAAATGGCGTGGTTGCGGGTTTAATACCTAGCAGCAATAGGTTCTTTACCTCGTGTGAAATCAGCCTCTCATCCTAATGGAAACTTTTGCAGTGTGTTTCCTTAACAAGCTTGTGCCAAAAGAAAAAAAAAATTGTTGTGCAAGACCTCCCCTTTTCACACAAATTTCCAAGGATGAACATCCTTTGTTTTTATTGTACCATGGGGTACCAATCAAAATGGCATTTTCAAATTTGCAATGAAAGAAATTTCAGTGCTGCCAACTTTGACAACCTCCCAAAAGCTGAAAAAATGGTATTTTACAATGAATTTTTTGTCACAACATCATATTTATGTTAATAACTCGTGTACCAAATTTCAAGGCCAAAAGATTCACCCAAAAAAAGATATTTAAAATCTCCCAACATGTATAGCTAGGAAAAAAAATTCAGTGCTGCCAACTTTGATAGCCTCCTAAGGATTGAAAAAAAAAATTTGCCATGGATTTTTTTGAAGATATCATCTCTATGTTGACAACATGTGTGCCAAATTTCAAGTTCAAAAGATTTATACAAAAAGATATTCAAAATTTACCAACATGTGTAGTTGTGAGAAACAATTGAACTACTGCCAACTTTGACACCCTCCCAAGGGTTGAGAAATTTCTTATTTATCATGAATTTTTTTTCCAATATCATTAATATATTGATAACATATGAGCCAAATTTCAAGTTCAAAAGATTTACTAAGAAAAAGATATTCTAATTCTACCAAAATGTGTAGTTGTGAGAACGATTTTTCCAGCACTTGGGATAGTGTCATTTTATGGGTAAAATTTTTGACATGGATTTAAAAAAACATTCTCAAAACTACTTGTGTTAGTAGAATTTGAATATCTTTTTCTTTGTGAATCCTTTGAACTTGAAATATGACACACATGTTATCAACATAGAGATGATCTCATGAAAAAAAGTTTCACATGAAAATGTTTTTTTCTCAGTCTTGGGATAGTGTAAAGTTGTCAATCGTGAAATTTTTCCCACAACTACACAAGTTGGTAGATTTCAAAATATCGTTTTGTATGTGAATCTTTTGACCTTAAAATTTGGCACACATGTTATTAATATAGTAATGATCTTGGAAAAAAAAATTCATGATAAATAAGAAATTTCTCAGCCTTTAGGGAGGGTGTCAAAGTTGGCAGTAGTTCAATTGTTTCTCATAACTACACATGTTGGTAAATTTTTAATATCCTTTTTTGTATAAATCTTTTGAACTTGAAATTTGGCACACATATAATCAACATAGAGATGACATCTTCAAAAAAAATTCATGGCAAATTTTTTTTCAATCCGTGGAGGCTGTCAAAGCTGGCAGCAATGAAATTTTTTTCACAACTACATACATTGGTAGGTTTTGAATATCTTTTTTTTGGTGAATCTTTTGGCCTCAAATTTGGTACACATGTTATTAACATAAACATGATGTTGTGACAAAAACTTCTTGGTAAAATACCAATTTTTCAGCTCTTGGGAGGTTGTCAAAGTTGGCAGCACTGAAACTTCTTTCACTGCAAATTCAAAAACGCCATTTTGATTGGTACTTCATTGTACATACCGTAGAAGGATTCTTTGTCATCCAACAAATATTTATTAGCGTCCGAAGCGTCATTCTAGATAGGGTAAAGTCTTGTGCAATTTCTGTTGTGACCACGGAAGGCTTGAAGGAGAAGGCTACAAACATAAGGTAGAAGCACCAGTAGTCGATCATTTAACCCCTAAAGGACCGTTGTCCCCTTGTGGGACAATTTGGATCCGGGTAGGTTCCTACGACCTCAATTTTTAGTAGTATTTTTTGGGAATTTTTAAGGTTTTGTATTTTTGCGAGATCTTTGCAAATATATAACTTTTATTTTAGTAGATGACTGGGAGCAAAAGTTATGGCACAATAAGTAAAATTGAAATTTTACGGGCAGCCCCCAAAAAATCACAAAAAGTCAAAATAATTTTTTTTCAAATTTTTTCCTCAAAGATTATATTTTTGTCTACATGTGAAGCTTTGTTTCATTCAATTTGGGCTCATAATGGAAAAAATTATGGACAATCTTAGTTTTTCGGGCAATTTAAGCATCTTTTTGAAAAAATAAGTTGTAGAGTTCATTTTTGAATGCAATTTTTCAAATTTTTCAAATTTTTTTGTTAGACAAGGTTAGATTTTCTTGCTAGAACAAATCTCATTGTTGGAATTATTGTGATTCAGTTCCATCTAAAAGCTATTAATAGTTTATTTTTTTCTTCAATCTTGTACCCACCTCTACATAACAATTTTTTAATGAGTGAAAATTAAGTGTTTTTTTTCCTAAATTTTTTTGGTAGATTCTCAACTCAACTACGTAACATAAATAAGTAGAAAACCGAATCAATAGTGCAAAAAAATTTGAACTAAAAAGATTCAAAGCCAAAAAATTCAGTCAAGCAAGGTGGAAAAAAACTTGTTTTCTTCACTTTAAATGCATATATCTTGCAATCTACGTGGTGAAAGTGTCTGAAATTTCTTCCACATATTCATATACTAGTCAAGTATAAGATTTTACGGTTGGATATGCAAAAAAAATTTTTTAACTCTTTTCTCTTTGCAATAGAAATGACAGTTTTCAATGGGTTTTGGTAGGAAAAGCACCTCGATCCTTTAGGGGTTAAAGAGTTTTGGAGTAGATTGTGTGCAATATGAGGTGGTGGAAATTTTTCCCATGTAGGAAAATAGGAAATATGGAGATTGCAAAATTTTCAGAATTTAATTCCCAAAATTGAAATTATAGTGAATTTTGGGAGTCAAAAAGTGCATTTCACTAGTAGACAAAGTCTAGAGTCTTCCAATTCCAATCATCAAGGATGCTCACTACTTTGGGACATGTGTCATAACCATATTAGTCCCAACCTTAAAAAGGATAGAAAAACAATAGTCAACTTTAATTTCCAACCTAAGGTTGGAAATAGGCAAATAGCGCATCCTACAAGTTGGGTATTGGGTGTGGTCGACAATTGGTGCTTCTACCTTACTCCAATCTCTTGAGGTCAAGAGTGTGTCCATTCAATACTCATGAAGTGATGTGCGTAGATCAATGTTTGGGAAGAACTGCCAGTTAGTTCATTATTAGCTGGTAGAATTGGGAAAAAATTTGGTTATAATTTTAAAATATCCGAAGAAAAAATTTGGTAAAGAAATCTACAAAATTTCTATTTAGAGTAAAAAATAGAGAAATTTTTTTACTGAGTCATTAAAAAACAAGTTCAATATGGGAATTAAAAGGAAGATAGTTGGTAAAACTAAAAAAAATCCCAAATGCTGTCATAAAATGATCCCAATTGTGCTATTCATAAGTTGCTCAAGTTGTTGAAATATGGCTAAATTTATATATATATATATATAAATCTGTGTGTGTGTGTGTGTGTGTGTGTGTGTGAATATATTGATGTTCAATGAACGAGAAAAAAAGTTGAAAATTATATGTGTATTTTTGCAAGTAGACTTTATATTAAAGACACTTAAATATATATGTTAAGTTCGAGAGTATTATAATCACCTTAGAACATGATGAATCAATTGGGAGAAGTCATGGTAACTTTCTTTGTAACTAAGGTAGAGCCACCCATTCCCGACCAGTGACCCATTTCCGACCTATAGATGCACGTATTTTTGACCAAGCTTAGAATCTTTTTTTTTTCTTTTTCAAGGTTGGAACTAATAAATTTATGGCACATGTTCCAAGTTGTGAGAAAGAAAGTAGAAAATAATGATTTGGAAAAAAGTTATTGAATGATTGGAATTGGAAGAGTCTAGAGGTTGGCCATGGCTCCAAAGTACTTTTTGCCACCCAAAATTTATAGTAATTTCAGTTCACCAATTTTTTGCAATCCTTGTCCTTTCTATTGATGTACCTCTGAAAAATATTTGTTTTGCCTTCACTACTCTAGATCATGTTGACATTCCTTATTCGGTCAATTATGGTTGGCTCTACCTTACTACTTGGATTCAAACTTGATTAATTTCAATTAAACTTGTTTTGAGTCATTGAATTAGAAATAACCCCCTAAAGATTTTTGACTATGTTTTCACCAGAAATGCTCCAAAACTGCTATTTCTAGTACAAGTACCAAATTTAGAAAAAAAACATTTTTGAACACATGTACCTGTAGGAACTTGTAGTGCACTGGTTTGAAAAGATATGGAAGAAAGTTCAGAAATTTCCACCATATAGATTGTAAGATATTAGTGTTTGAATTGAGGAAAAAAGCTTTTTCTGGGTCCTCTGAAAAACCGGGCAGCTACACTTCACAAGGTCCTCTTTGTATGAAGTGTCTAAAATGGTGTTTACTGTTTAAACTTGTTCTTCAAAGCAAGTTGGCTACATGCTTGAAAAATTTCAGATTGTTTGGAATTGTACAACATATAGGAAAAAAATAGTAAGTAGGAAGAGGTAGAGAATGACTCAAAATACTAAATTGTCAAGAATTTTATTATGGAATTGAAAATGCCAATTCCAATGGTTGTAATGTTATAGTAAACAATCTACATCCATTGCCTTTATTTTTTTCAAAAATATTGTAAATCAAGTTAAATAAAGGACTTCGAAGTTTATTTTAGAGTAGAAATTTCATAACTACCCGCAAATTAAAACTCCTCTTAATTTTTATACCATTAACCTCTAAAGTTTTATGACTATGTAATCACCAAAAACAATCCAAAACTGCCATTTCTAATACAACGACCAAATTTTTGGAGAAAAACAATTTTTGACATATGTAACCATAGGATCTTGTAGTATGATATTTTAAAAACACGTGATAAACATTTCAAAAAATTCCACCGCGTGGATCATAAGATATAAGCATTCAAAGTCTTGAAAACCATTTTTTCAATCCTGCAAAAAAACGGGCAGCTGCACTTTGCAAGCTCACTTTTAAATGAAAAAATGCCGATAAAGGTGGTGCTTCTTTGAATTCAGTTTCCTAAACAAGTTGTCTATATGCTTGCAAAATTTCACATCATTTGGAATTGTACAACATATACGAAAAAAACAGTAAGTAGAAAGAAGTAGAAAATGATTTAAAATACTAAATTGTTAAAATTTTTATCATGGAATTTAAAAATGCCAATTCCAACAGTTGTAATGTTGTAATAATCAATCTACATCCTAGGATTTTATTTTATTTCCAAAAATATTGAAAATTGAATTAAATAGACGACTTTAAAGTTTTTTTAGAGTAGAAAATCTATAAATGCCCGCAATTCAAAAAACCTCATAACTTTTGACTCATTGATTGAAATGGAATGACTCAAAGATTTTTAAGTATATATAAATGTAGAAAACCAATTTCAAAAAAAATTTGGAAAAAATGATTTTTTCTGATCTACCCAAACTGCCTAGTTACGAAAAAAGTAACATATTAGGTCACAACTTTTAACTCGTATTTCGAAATGTCATGAAACTTGGTCCACATGAAGATATTCCTTGCCCCCACCTTCTATTAAAATTTCAGACTCAAATATGGATATCTCTAGTCACACGTACCTGCCCAAAATTTCTATACGGCCAAAAAATGCATGTTGGTCCTTTAGGGATTAAAAGAAAATATAATGATTCAAAGTATTCCATGTATATATAAATCTTAAAAACTAATTTCAAATTTTTATGTTTTTAAAAAGTGATTTTTAAAGAATTTTTTGAGCTGCCCGCCAAGCTTTGAAAATCACATTTCATTCCATAACTTTTTAACCATATAGTCAAAAGTTATGAAAATTGTTGGGTCTTAACCCCTAATGGACCATGAGTGCAGATTTTGAACATTAAATGAACGGAAATACATCCTAAACTCACCAAAATGCATTTTTTCATCCATTGATTTTTTATGAAGATTCTTGTATAAGTTCTTTAACATTTGTATGGTGTGGATTATGAAGATTTTGTTTTGCAAACATTCTATAATTCAAAAAGTATTGCAAGGTCTAATCTCAAAAAGTTACTTTTTCAGTTCAAACAATGACCCTTCAAAAATGACTTGGATCAAAAAATAAAATAAAAATCTTCAAAAATCACTATGATTAGAACTCAACCTTTTAAACTTGTAGGAAATTCATCTTGTAAAAATCATAAACATTCAATCTACAATCGATTTTAGAAGGAGTTTTCAATTTTTGGTTCCAAATTTTATTGAAAACTATTGATTTGCACATTTGTTGATCCAACCATATAGATGTGATTTGTAATTCATGTTTTACAATTTTTATTTGAGAATCATCATTAAAATAATATTCTAAGCTGCTTTTATAATAAATGTTTACAATTTTGGAAATTTGAATGACATCCTTGTCCAGTAGGGATTAAAGCTACTCCTTAGGCAAATGTCATATGAAAATTTCAAAGAAAAAAAATAAGAACTCCACTCATATTGAGCTGCCCAAAAACGTTATGTTCTCAAAAAAGCATGTTTAATGCTTTAGGGGTTAATCATGTTTATTTAGGATTTGAAAGGATTTAGTGTGTGTTTTTTTAATTTAGGAATTGTAACCTAACAAATTCTAATATTTAAAAAAATTTACACCTATCAATTCTAATTTAGAAAAGAATTTACACCCATCAATTCTAATTTTGATGGACAAAAAAAATGACAGTGATATATTCCACTACATTGAATATAGAAATTTTTGTTGATACTATTTTCTTGACAAAGAATTTGCATTCTACTTCAAAAAAAATTTGTATATAGAAAAATCTTTGTAAATTGGAAATATTGCAACCATAGCATATTTATGTCCCTATCAATTTGAGTTAACAGTAGAAACAATTCTCAGTAACATATTATTAAGTTAATAGAATTGATTGAATCAAAAAAGTCACTTAACCTCAAATCTTCACAAAAATATTATTTTCATTATAAAATAGTAAAAGTGACCATCATTTGTCCATTTTTTTACACAATTTTGAAAATAGTTTCTTCAATTGTAAGAAGTGTAAAATTTGACCACCTCTTGATGAGGAATGTAAACACTGTTGTCAAGGTAGAGATTGAACTGTTATTTGAAGAATTAAATTTTAGTTCTAAATGGACTTCAAATGCTTCAAAATGCTCAAAGAGAAATCACCATTTAGATCTACAAGGCTTAGTTAGTATAACCATCTTAATCCATGAGGTTTAAGTTATTTTAATTACCTCCAAAAGAATTTTAATTCAAGCTTGCCTTAAGACCATAGATATTTTTCTTCTTCAAAATGCTAAGAGTATTAAAAATATCTTTTAGTTTCAATTCTAATTTTCATGTTGTGCTTTTTCTTTTACCTTCTACAAATAAGCACATTCAATGATCAATGTAATGCATTCCTCCGTTCTTGAATAATTGAGTACTATGGATTCTATTTTTTTAACCTCTAAATACCCAAGGCCTATTTTGGGCTTCTTGGAATTTGCTCTAAATTGAACAAAATGTCAACATTTTGATAAGTTGTATCAATTTTTTCTAAACTGTAACCGTACAAATTCAAACTAGACATGTTAGAGATATCATAGGAAAAGAAGACACAACAATATCAATTATGGAGTGAAAGATTATAATGTTTGACCATGAGGGTACTAAAACTGCAGAAATCTTTCAATCTTCTTTACACAAGTCAAATCTAAAAAGTTGGTGACCAAAAAAATATGAGGTTAAAGGGCCTAACTTGTATAACCTTGATCAATTTATGGCTTCTTAAAATCTACTCTATAATTTTTTTAAATGAATTTTGAATGTGATTTTTTCTCCAAGATCTAGTGTATTTGAGGTTCATTTCCAAGAGCTCTCAACACTATGGGAAGTCAAGATTGCAATGGGTACCCTTGTACAAAAACTCGAATAGAAAAATCACTATCATTTATTTTCAAGATCGGATTTTTGGTGCTAAATTTAGACTTCAAGAAGAACTTTCTAAAAATATAAACTACTAAAAATAGCAACTTGGTTAGATTTTATTTAACTTCAAAGTTTTGCAAACACCACATTTGGGTGCCTTGGGCATTCAGGGTTTAACAACTCAGACATTGGATGTGTACATTAAAGAAGAATATAGGTTCGAAGTTGGCCATGAAACATTGGAGGTGTAGGATAAGGGAAATATAGATTTGAAGTTGACTGTGGAACATTGGAGGTATAGAATAAAAGATATAGAATTCGAAATTTGACCATGAGTTCATCCAACCTTGAAAATTGCATGAAAAGTGAAATATTTTCTAATAGATTAATTGCAACCTTGCAAATTCAAATGAATATTCAATTTCAAAGCTTTTTTTAGGTAGTGGAACTTTTCCTAATTTATAGTGTGTCCAAAACAAGCATATTTAATATCACAAAGTATGAACTCAATATGACCTCATTTAATTTGAGTTTTGAATTTCATGCTTTGTTTTATTCAATATTCCTCCTTGGTCACAAGATAAATAAGAAAATATTTTGTAATATGTTGGGAAGGGGCTGAAATCAAATATTCATTAGAATTGACAAAATTACAAATTATTTTATTGAACATATTTCAAATTTTTTCTCATGCAACTTTCAAATTCTGATGAGCTCATAGTGAACTTCAAATCTTGATATCTCACAATCTAATCTCTCATGTTTAATTTTATTAAACTATTTAATTTGTATATATTCAATTATTTAAGATCTTAATCATCAATGTCATATTATCTATAGTCTGATTCCAACTCTAATTTTCAATCTTTTTTTAATCTCTTGTAAGCAAATGTATTTATTAATCTCTCTCTCTATTATTTTCAGTATAGCATTACTCCCTCTGTCCCACTAAAAACTTCCAAATTAGGCACAATTATTATCCCACTAAAAAGCTCCGTTTATGATTTCAACCGTTGAGGGAGCATTGGACGTGTTGAATGACCTTGTGTGGGCAAGTCAATAGATTATGAAGTATTCCTATCCTAAAAAGCTTGCCCTTGCCCATATAAGTCACCTTGTATTTGTTGTGCTTCCCCAAATAGTAGTGTTGACAATGGTTTGGTACCACTTTGGCGCTATGAAGATTTGTTCATGAAGTGGGCCAGATTTCCTTCTAGCGGATATTTAGGTTGGGACTGATGTTTTTAGAATTCCATTGTTGCCACCAACTTTTAAATAATAAAAAATGACGGAGCTGATAACATTTACAAACTATGCTCAAATGTGATAATTTCTACATGGATTTTGAATACCTAAATGACGGCGCCTGAGCTGGAGGTTTTACACAGTTTTAAAGGATGGATTGGTGTTTTTTGAATGCATGTATCACTGGCACAAAGACTAAAAATATAGTTAATTCTTCTTGGGGAAGCTTTTTAGAGGCTTTTAGTGAGATGAGGGGGTAATCAATAAAAATATAAGCAATCAATGGTGCTTGTAGAGATTATTAGATATAAAAGTAAATGACTCTGTGTGAGCAAAGGATATTTAATCCATAAGGGTCTGAGAAGTCCAAATTGGAATGGAGCATGGATTTTTTGTGTACTTGATTGACATATATTAAGATGTATGGAGTATGAATTGACGTATGCAATGCATTTATGATGAGTTGGATCCAATAATGACACATGGTACTTCCAATTTAGATCATTACTGCACCTCCTACATGTCTGAGAAGTTGCAAAATGACCACATATTCTACATATATGGTGTCTTAGTATATTCCATGTTGCCTTGACGTATTGGTAGAATCCACGAAGTGGACAAGATATATTGACTAGACTAAAGCATGAGCAAGAGGGTGCCAGGAAGAATACTTCCCATTGTTTTTTTAGTTTGTACCTGCAAAATGTGGCGGCCCTTTCTATGAGATTCTTACAAGTCAAAATAATTTGGTTTTTGGCAAATAGAGTACCATGTTTGACATACTCCTCAACACCTTCTTCAATCTGCTTAGCAAACAAATTTGGGTGGACAAAGTTAAAGTGCTCTTTGCCTTTGTCTTTAATACAATACCCTAGCATGCCAATATACGTGTATAATCTAGTGTTTTAAAGCATTTTATAAAGAACGTGCCCCACTGGAGCTGGAGCTGTAGTAGCTTTATCCCATCCAAGATAGACTTTAATCTGTTTACTAACCACAATAGCTGAGGATGCCATAATTTGACAAACCATTTGTAAATGGAGTCTCGAAAGAGCTCCACGTCTTTCAATTGAACACAAGCCAGATATGCATTTTTTCTCAAGAAATTCTTCCATTTTTTCAATCACTGAACAATATTGTCCAAGTAACCTACAAAAATGATAACATTGAGATCCAACTGTTTAGATTGGACCAAAGGATTTTTGGTGGCAAGTTTTTTTGGACTACTTTTTGCACTATTGTTTGCTTCTTGTCAATGCTGTCTAGTGCATACAATATTTAGACCTCCTTCTTGGAAAACCATAGTGTTTTCCATCTTCAACTATATTTCACAATGGGATGTACCCATTAGAATCTGCAACATTGGAGGTGCCATTTCTAAGATGGCATTTTCAAGGACGTCATACTTAAGAACAGTCTTTGCACCCGATGAACAATGTTATTACATTTAACATTTGAGGGTTACAAACTTACAATGAGATTTTGCCTAGAATGGTAGTAAATACCATCTCACAAACGTAAGCGACAGTGGCTTCAATTGCCTAATCTAAAGCATATCCTCTTTGCTGAAGTCTACATTTAAAACAAAGCCTAAGACCTGAAATCAATTGTCACCATTCAAACAACAACCACAAGCACTTGCACATGGCCATTGAAATCAATACATTGAAGAGCGGAAAAGAATTGAAGACATAAGATGCTACACTCTCACCTCACGGCACGACGCACTTCATAGCACAATGCATTGTTGAGCATGGCATAGAGACAACAAAGACCAAATGCCGTCAACTCAACCTAAAGTCTCAAATTGCATCAATCATAGGGCACAACAAATCTTTGCACGACAATAAATCTTTGAAGATACATAATCCACTTAGACCACTTATGATTGTTGGCATAGACTCTACCATACACTTACAGCCAAATGCCGGATTCCGATTAAAAACTCACTAGGAAGTGATTGGTGCAGGTTATTGTTTTAACCAATCACCTTATCAAGTTTTGATACTGCTACGATAATGACAAAAATAATCTGAAACACATCTTGCAAAATCCACCACGCAAAACCTTTGACTCAACCACCAAGCATACGTCAGCGCTTAGTATACTAAGCATACATCAGCCCTTAGTACCAGGCTGACACACCTACATGCTTAAACCAAAGATTTGCATACCAATTTCTTCTTGCTCCTCTTAAACAGAAATTTGACAACACAAAGCACCAAAAACTCTCAGACTGTGTAAAAACATAAATTAAACTTCAATTGTCGCAAGTAGCTCCTAAATCATTCAGATGCTCCATCTTTGGTATCATTAAGCCAATTCATCATACATGAGAGCCGATTATATAAGCTCATAAGTACGGCAAACAAAACAAAATCCACACAACAAACGAAGCAGAAGACTGAAGCACTTGACCAATGGCATCTTGCCGCTCAAAATCTCCCCGTGTGCTCAAGCCAACAAGTTTTTCTTCTGAATGCAGATGCTCAAAATCTTAGCCGCCAATGGGAAGATCAACAGCTCATAGCAACGGCTGGGATGGGACGATCAATGGTTGTTATTTTATTTCCAGAATTTCAATCGATGGCAAGGAAGGGGGTCCCTTTTTTCCCTCTAGCTGATCCAACAGCTATCAATTTTTGAGCGGGGAGCAATGCACGGCGAGGGCTGCAGAGGTGTCATCATAGGAGATAGTAGAACCAACACAAAAAATACAAGGAAACAATAGCATTGTAATCTTGAATAAAAAATTAATTAAAAAACCAGACAACATTCAAAATATTTCAAGACATCAAGAAAGAGTTAACAAAGACAAATAAAAAACAAAAGTTTTAAAAGACATACACGTGAAAGAAAATGAGCTATTGTTGTACTGATTTTAACCCTTAAATGAAAGATCTAGCCTAAGGGCTTGGATTTTCAGAGAATCTTCAAGAAAACTCTTCCAATATTCAATTAAATGTGAACATCTTTGGTATCATTTTCTTTATCTTCAGAAGATGCATCTATCAATCTAAATCTTGGATTTTGAATTACAATTTGAACTTGAATTTTTGTATTGGAAAGTTTGATAAAATTTTGAATAGTGGCTTTGAGGTTGCCCATGGCCTTGAAGAGGGCAAAAACTCATCATTGATTAGTCATTTAAACAAGTTACATGATGCCCAAAATATTCTAAAATCCATGTCTGGGCAACCCACCTAAGACTTCAGATGTCCTTTAAGAGTTAATTCAATCCTCAATTAAATAAATAAATAAATGGAAAGTAGAGATTGGACAAGACCTAAAACTTGAGAGGCAATTTACTAGGCCAAAAAACAACACAACTTCATTCCAAAAAATCTCAGCCTTGTAGAGGGCTGTTTATGATTTGGCGGATGTATAAATATAGGGAATAAAGAATTATTAAAGAAACTAAAAAAATCAAAAATTAAAAAAAAAAAAATGATTTTTAATAAAAAATATGATGGGGCACACTGACTGCTCACCTTACAGATTCTCTTATAAATGCAGATTTTCATGCAAGAAAATGGCCCTCCCATGGCCTGAATTTTCTCTATTGTTTTAGTTGCAAGTTCAATGAATTAGTATAGACATTACCATATGTGAAGGGACACGATCGGCACCTCTTTTCAAATATTTCATTACTTTTAATAAATAAAATTTGACATGTGTTAAAAACAAAAACATTTCTTAAGATTTTCTTAAAACATAAATTTCAAAAAAAATTGCATGTATTTTTAGAACTATTTTCCACTGAAGCTACGGTCCAATATTCAATGGGATTTTATTTAAAGTCTCTATTAATTTAATTTGTGATGTGCCAAAAAAATGAGGTGACAAAAAAATTGTGTTCAAGGTTATATATGATTTTCAACAATACACAATTTTTCTACTACCATTGGAAGAAGACAATTTGGACTTTAGAAATGTCGTCTTCTAGAAACAAAATATTGTAGTTGCAATTAATAACCCTTGAAGGATTGTGATAAGAGGTCAAATGTAGATCTCACTTAAGTTTAATCCTTAAAATTTTAAGCCATTATTAAGGTGTTTTGGACTTGATTTGTAAGTTATAAAGAATTGAAGCTCAAGGTAAGATGAGTCATTTTTAGACAAAATTAACTATAAGATCTTATAGAACGCCAAGTTCTTATCATCTCTACAAAGTTTGTTTTCAATCCAAATTATAGATTGCAAGTTACAATGTAAAAGAGAAGAGTACTTCACCAGGGTACTTCAAGGAAATCGATATTTTGGCATAGTTGAAATTATTCTTTGATAGGTTCTTTTGGACTCATAACATTTTAGAACGTTGAAATCCTATAGTTGTCACATGCATAGAAACAACCTTGTATTTTTAGGACCAAAAATGAGTGAAAAATGGTCTTGCAGTAGTGACCACTTTATTGTTAAATTTCAAAAATTACAAGATAAATAAAAGATTTGTTACAAATCTAGAGCCAAAATTCAAGATCAAAGATAGCAGAGTGAAAAAACTTAATAAAAGATACACAATAGGAAAAAATTGAAAAATGGTTCAAATCCAAGTGCAAGATGTGTATTCTAATGGTTGTTTGTGCCCATTGACCAAGCAAGGTTAAAAAAAGGGAGAAGGTAGTGTTGGTCTAATCTACTATTGGACAGCTCATAGATTGCGGTGTCACATGTCGCTTCCAAAAGCATGTCAAAAGTCTCCAACTGCCTTTCTCCCATCTTAACCCCTTAAAGTCCCAAGGCCATTTTTCTGTCAAAACCACTCAAAATTGCCATTTTGGCTGCGTTCACCCAAGAATACAAAAAAAAACATTTTCTTAGAATCTAACCATAAGATCTTGTACTTCACTTGTCAAAGATTATGTGGTAAAAATTTCATGAAGTTGGACCTTATGGATTGGAAGATATTAGCATTCAAATTTGAAAAAGAAAGTTTTTTTGAACATTGACATGCAATTTCAGATGACTTTGACCGCCATTTGTGGAAATTTTTTGCACTACAGACTTTGAATTTTAAATTTTTTATGTTGAATATGTAAGTTGAAAGTCTACAAAAAAAATTCAAAAAAACATACACTTGATTTTCATTCTTTAAGAAATTGTTAAGTAGAAATAAATCCAAGATTGTAAGAAAAAGTAAGTTGTTAATATCTCTTAGATGGGATTGAAATACAATAATCCCAATGGTGAGATTGTTTTAGCAAGCAAACACAACATTTGTATAAAAAAATTTGTAAGAAATTGTGAAAATCGCATTCAGAAATGAATCCTATAAGTTATTTTTTCAAAAAGATGCTTAGATTGCCCAAAAAAACAAGATTGTCCATAACTTGCTCATTATTAGTCCAAATAAAATGAATCAAAGCTTCACATGTAGACAAAAATAAAAAATTTCAGAGAAAAAAAAAAAATTATTTTGACTTTTTGCAAAAAAATTTGTGCTACCTGCCAAGTTCAGTTTGAGGCCTTTTGTGGTATAACTTTTGCTCTTGGGCACCAATTGAAATAAAAATTATATTCCCACAAAGCTAATCAATTTTTCTATCTTAAGGAAAAGTTTCAAAAAGTTTCACAAAATATTGAGCTCGTAGATAATTGCTTGAAATCTAATTTGTCTCTTGAGGGGACAATGGGACTTTAGGGGTTAAAGGCTAGGCCCAACTTTATTAACATTGAGTAGCATAATTATGACCTTGATGTCCATGAACACATGCCTCTACTTCATTGGTTAGAGTTCCCCTATCCAATGGCACTTTGCTACAGCCCCAAACCACCCACACTTTGTAAATTTTTGTAAATTCAATAGAGAATTTTTTTTTAATTTGAATACACAACTTGATAGCTAATTTAATTTCATGAGAATGGGCTCAAGTTCAATTGACTCTTTACATTCCTAAGTCTAAAAATGTTGGTTCTAAAAAGGGATTGATCCATTTGAGGTTGCTCAAAATTTTAAGGGTTAAAATTTGGCTTAAGAAGAATCTAAAAGCAAAACCTCCATTTTACAATTGTTTTCCAAATTTACCAATTGAGAACCTTGCACAAAAATCATGAAACATTGAGTGACCAAGGTAATTATATTGTTGAAGAACACACAAAAAAGAAATTTTCATCATATTTGGATGTAATGCATCCATTTCACATCTCTACAAGAACAAGCTTTTAGATCCACACACCATCCAATAACTAGATACCAACCCTCTTAGCCCCTGAAGTCCCAAGGCCTTTTTGGGGGTCAAAAACCACTAAAAACTGCCATTTCTAATACAAATTGATTTTTTTTAAATGGTGTTTTTTACATATTTATTGTAGGATCTTCGAGTAGACTAGTATGAGAATGTGTGGAAAATTTTTCAAACTCTTTGACCACATAGATTGCAAGACAAATGCTTTCAAACTTCAAAATGAAGAGATCATGTTTATTGGCACAGTGGCAAACTTGTCTATAAGACTTTAAATCTTCTTAACTTGAAAATGTTGCACTGTAGAATTTTTTCCATACGGATAATTTAATTGTTAGAACTATCTCACAAATTTCACATTTTTGTTCCATAGGAATAATTTAATTTGTTTTAAAAAAATGTGAAATATGAGCTCAAAAATAAATTCTATACATTATATTTTGGAAAAGATTCTTTAATTGCCTAGACAACAAGATGCTCCATAATTTTCACATAATAAATCCAAATAGAATGAACCAAAGCTTTCCATGTAGACAAATATACAATCTATGAGAAACAAATTTTTTAATTTTTATTTCAATTTTTTGTGAGTTTTTTTTCTTTTGTCCATCGGGTTTAGTTTTAACTTATTGTAGTAAAACTTTTGTTCACAGGCGCAAACTGAAATAAAAATTACATTTCCAAAAAGCTAATAATAATTGTTTTTTTTGAAAAAGTTTTTAGAATTTCACCAAACTTGCTCAAAATCCATTTTGTCCCCTAAGGGAACAATGGCACTTAAGGGGTTAGGAGTTAAGAAAATCCAATTAAAAGTTGTTGCGTGTATTTTATATGTTCTTTATTCTTGATTGTTGTTTGTGCTAGTGTGATCCAACTAATGTTGATTTTACTCGCAAAATTTATGCTAGATGGCAAAGTTTTATAAAGAGATTTTATTAAATATTTTGGATTAAAAAATTCACATTTTAATTGCCAAATGGTGAATAATAATCATTTTAAAAAAATTCATTAGAAATAATTTCAATTAATAGATGACAAGTAGTTTCTATCCGTAAATGATTTCTATCCGAAAGTGGCTACAAGTTGGATTTTGTTGTCACTAATCAAGAATTTTTTAAGATATGGGAACAAACATTGGGCCTTAGTTCAACAATTTTTTTTCAAGGGGTAGAAAAACTTACACTCTGGAATGGATGCAAATAAGGAAAAAATAGATAGAATCATCCACAATTGTACGTTCATCCACAAAATTATGTATTGTTACTAAGAGTAGCTTTCATCCAAGTATTGACAAATCTGGTATCTTTTTGAGAAGGGTTTGACAATTTCATCCATTTTTACGTACATTTTGCAGTGTTAAAAGGAGCCAGTGCCCACATGTGGCAAAAAATTCACTTAACTTTTGTTTGGGTGTCTTGGTCTGCACCAGCATCCCAATTAGCCGGTGTTGGCAAATGTAGGTTCGGACTTTGGAGGCGTTAGAGACTCACCAACCCACCCTCTAACCTACCCGCGAGTCGAAAGGTAAAAATGACGTCCGTCTTCTATACGATACGATCCCGTATTCGTACAAATAATGCCCGCAACGAACGGCGCAAGCCCCCCTCCCCCCTTCGACTGCGCCGCCCGCGGTCGCCGTCGCCGTCGCTCGTGCCCCTATTGGTGCGTCCATGACGCCGGGTCGTCACGACCAACTCGCGGCGAGCGCGGCGAGCCAGCGCGAGTGAGGAGTTTCATCAGACTTTCAGCGGGCGGGCTTTGCCTTCGCCAAGACGGACAACTCCCACAAACCCCACGGGGTCCACCGCCGCTTCTTGCAGAACTTTCTCCATACCCTCCCTTCGCCAGCACGCTCAACCTTGGCTTGGCTTGGCCTCCTGTTAACGTTGCTGCTGCTTCCCGTGCGTGGTGCCTGCCACCATTTCATTTCTTCACGGCCTTCAATTCGGGTCGATCTCACTGCGACAGCTCATGCTAGTCACCAGGGTCCCGTGCTTGTGGAAATTACTATGGGGATCACCACCCTCAGCAACAACATCACCTCCACCTTCTTCGCCTGGCCGCGTCTTGCTCCCGCATCGCAAAGTACGCCCGCCTTCTAGCTAGTCAACTCCCCCTGGCTCCCCTGATGAGCTATAGTTCTTGGAGCGCCAGTTGTTCATCCCTTTGAGGTCCCGTTGTTTGGCGGTGTTGAAGTTCTTCGCTGTCTGTGTTGGCTGCCCCTTAATTGGAAGTGGCGAATTATCGAGAAATGCGGGCTGCGTGACTGGATGAGGTGGGTGTGAGAGTGAGAGTGAGAGTGATGGCAATGAGGACGACGATGACGAGGGAAGGAACAGGGCGGGTAGTTTTGTAAGGAGAATCTGCTCAAGAGTAAGTTAGTCGGTGAGAGATTTTTCCAATTATCGATGGTAGGAAATCATGAAAAAGCTTTTCGTGAGTGCCGGACGTCATGAGCTCCGACAGTTTGGCAAGCGTTACCACCGCGTTTCAACCTTCGGAGGTGCAAGCAAATCTGCTTGTAAGCTCCCCCCCTTTTTCTAATCTATATGTGTGAATTTATCAGGGATTGGATTAACGGCTCACGTCGATCTCGAAAGTAGGAGTGGTGTGTGCCAAATTGTCGTCTCTTACTTAAAAGCAAGCTTCGGCAATGAGGGTATGAAGCTCCCGGACGTCAGAGCAGTGTAGCTAACATTGACAGGTGACAATTTAATACACCCTGTTGTACGCGGTACTTCAACCTCACATCGAGAACTAAATCGCATCGCGTTTCCAAGACCTCACATGATCAAGGGAGACTCTCAATGACAAAGACGCATGATGTGTTTAGTGTAGTCGACATTGACAAGTGTGGTTAGCGAGCATGTATTAGTCGTCGAGGGTTTCCATTAACAGCCAACTAACAGATCCGTTCAATGTTGTGGTAACTAAGACGGGACTTGGGTGTGGTAATGAGCTAGTTGTTGACGATAAGTTCGTGGGCGTCATTCGCAGGGGTCGACAGAGGAACTGGCGGTCACGGACACCAATAATTGCATTGGTTAGTCGGGTTACAATCTAGAGGCGACGTCCTCATGATCTCTGTCGATCAGCTAGAAAACTAAGTAGGTGCAGCCAATGGCACATATCTGTCCCTTGGGGACCCAGGTTCTACCATTTTGAGTTTTCCAAGCCCACCCCAGCCTGGGCCATCCACATCGTCGTCCTCGGGGAGGTTGATTGCTTCGCCGCGTTGTGCGGAGCCCTTGAATTGAAGGCCGACGTACCACAAGCGCCAGTAATAGAGTCGGTAACGGGGTTCGGTGAGCAGGCAGGGTTTCGAAGGGAAAGGTGCGGGGGTCAAGCTGGCGGGTCCAGGAGAAGAGGGTCCAGGGAGAGCGTGGAGCTTGGACGTCGAGCATGTAGACAGGAGTAGTAGTCGGCCGGAGAATCATACCACAAGGGATACAACGCCAGGAGCTGGGGTTACCATAGAATTGGACACGTGGGGGGGGCCCAGTAGGGATCAGCGCGAGGTGGCCGAGGCCTGGGGGTCACCTCATGTCGCTACGCGGGTGGAATTGCAGCAGGAGCAGCGAGATCAACAAGCTGGTAGTAGTTGGTTACGAGACAGTGATCAGGTGGAAAATAATAACTGGGCCGGGCACCAGCAGCAGCAAGCAAGACGAGAATCAGAAGCGTCAGACGAGAATCGAGGGTTGAGTGCATTGGAATCCGCGGCACGAAACTCCGCGCGGTCGCGATCCTCGTGGGGGGAAGGGTCGTCTTCTTCGTCGCCGTCGCACCACCAGCAAGAGGAGCAGCAGCAGCAGCCGCGTGGGCGATCATACGCGGCGACCTCCATGAGCAGTGGTGCCCCCTGCGGGGCGTGCAAATTTCTGCGACGCAAGTGTGTGCGGGGCTGCATCTTCGCGCCATACTTCGGAGCCGAGCAAGGCGCAGCGCGGTTCGCCGCCGTGCACAAAATCTTCGGCGCCAGCAATGTGGCCAAGCTGTTACTGCACATTCCCGTGCCTCGACGCTGCGATGCCGTTCTCACCATCAGTTACGAGGCGCAGGCACGCTTGTCGGATCCCGTCTACGGGTGCGTCGCCACCATCTTCGCCCTCCAGCAGCAGGTTCACATTCACAAGTTTATCATCTTCATCTCCCCTCCCTATCTCTACCACCTTTTATTTCCTCTTGCAATTTAGTTTCTCCCTGGATTGATCGCACTCATCGATCACGGTTCCGATCGATACCATTCAGCAAGCTCTGAAAATGGGCTTAAAACTTTAATTTGGGAATGATTTTCATGCCAGCCTCATGATACGAGACATGCTAAGTGGTTTCGGTTATTGACAATTGATTTAGACATGCCGAAATCGGTGGGTTTGATTGTTCAGGCGTTAGAGATCTAGTACGTTAGAGCCAAAACTTTAAGTTGGTAGTAGTTCCTACTGAGGAATGCCCTCGCGTTTGGTGGTCTTTGCACGCCCTATACTGAGCCTTGGGATTCCTAGCTACTCACCCTCCTGATGATTCAGTTAGGCATATAAGAAGAGTTGCAATGTCCTTGTCTGGATAATCGAGATTAGGAACCTGTATTCATCGGTTAAGAAGTTAAATCCTTCTTATCAAGTTCGAACCATTAATATATTCCCCTTTATTAATGAATCTCCCTCAGATTTTGTGGAAGCCATCAGGTTAGGTAAGGTGAGTGTTCAGGATCTGTAGTTCGTTTTGATTTTTGAAGTCTAGTAGGAGATTTGTCAAGAATTCGATACGTCAGTCCAGCTGGTTCTAGAAAGATGGCATTGCGGTAATCAATAGCTCCGCGTTCAGATGTACTTGATTGGAAGGACTTTAACCGATTAGGAAGGTTGATGGTCATTGTCGTTAAACATGGGGTGTTTTAGAGCGTCAAAACTTTGCTCAGAGCTCTGAAAACTAAGACTGATATAGACTCAAGGTTTCAGTCGGGCCAATTTCACTGAAATTCGCCATTTAACGAATACGATGCTGTTAGAGTCCTCAGCTATGCAGTTTGATACCTCAAATGGAAGAACTGATGCTTGCAATCCTGCTTCTGGAAAATGCTAAGTTTCAAACCCGGTGGTATGATCAGGGATGCTTGAGCTTTGCTCCTTCACCTGTGCACGATTGTGCACTAAGGCGTTCACGAATCATCGTGCTGCATCGCTGTCGATCGCAGGAAATCGTTTTTTTGAGGAATACCATCATAGTCTGCATAGAATTTTTTTTTAATCAGTTTTTGGAAGTCAACGCATTAATATGATCGCTGGACCAGTGTGGGCTGAAATTAGTGCCATGTTGCTTAGTAAATGACCTAAATAGTCTACTCTGGAGTCTTAACCCTACAGTTGAAATAATAAAATAGAAACATCAGTCCGTTTTCGGTGCGAGGATGAGTTTGTGCAGTCCGCCGTTCGCGATTCTCTCGCAAGGAGCTCAATCGTGTGATTAGATTAACGAGCGACAACTTTCAGTTTTTTTAAAACATCTCCAGCGTGGCTCTGTACCCTCAATGCTAGGGCCGTATAAAACCCTTAGTGGAGATGATCGACCTGTAAATGTTCACTGTTGCTTTACCTACGAAAATAGTGTGCCAAGTTACTAGTGAAAACATGGAGATCAGGAAAGATCGAGGTAGATGGAGTGAGCACTTTAATGTGATTACGCGTTTCATTTACAAGCTGGCAGTAGCGCTTTTGTTGGTTGAAAGCTTTCTAACCAGCTTTTTCGTAGCCTCCGCAAAGGTAATTATGATTGCTGGGAACTAGACTTTTGGGGTGTAATTATCGCACTATTGACACTAGCATTCAGGTCTCGATTTCCACTTATGTTGTCCAGAGGGCCTTCTAGACTCTGAGCAAGATATCATCTAGATCTACGAGATTCTGATCACGAATCTGACTTTTGCAGTCGTACCATTTATCTGATTTTTATTTTCTTGTATGTACGATAGGATAGTCCTGTGAAACCATCTGGAAGAATTTCGGGGTGTTGTGGACGTGGTAGGTATACTGGGCCAAATCTTTGGTGGACCCGTTTTGGTAGAGCTATCACGCTCTCACCGAAGCATTTTGTGCACAGGTAGGCATTTATTTAAGAAAAGCATCTCTTGATTAACACCATCATAGTCTAGGTAAGATTGTAAGAATGATACCCTTTCCGTAATTCAACGTTTGATCATTCTACCTGAAAATGTCAAATTCTCGTAATGCGGGTGTTTCTTGTTGCTGATGGCTCTTTTCTCGGCGACGTTACTGTCAGTCCCCATATTAAATTATACTAACCAGAAATGCAAGTCACATCACAGACGTTCGATCAGAATGAAATTCATCCGGGAAAGTCATCGATCCACAAGCTCGGCGTGATAGCTCTTCCTGGTCAAGAGTGTGAGATTTTATCAATATTCATGTCATAATCAAGCCCTTAAACTACGCAGACTTGCGTGCTGTTGTTTGAAACTCTGCGCCTAATCCCGTTGATTGGTCAAACTTTTGGCTTGATTTTCGGAAGCATTATGAAACTGGATGTCTTGGATCCAAGTAAGTTGTAATACGAAGTTCGTATACCAATTTTGGTTATTTGCGGATTCTAATGGCCGTTCAATTCTAATGAAATCTACCTTCGAAAACTCTAGTAGGCTTTAATTTCAAGTCATATCTGCCTAGGCTTCTGCTAATTCTTTGGGGATTGCTGTGTCTCTGCAAGCCCTGGCCTCAGTGATCCTCACTAGTCTGGACTAGCTATTCGATCAACAACGAAAGGCTATAATTCCTGCTCTAATAGATCCAACCTTGGAATACATTAGCAGGCTTGATTTCATGACGTCAAGTTTACGTTCTGCTAAATTGTTCAGGAATGCTTTGTCTTGCAAGGACTGATGATTCTGGCTGGACCTAGTTATACTCATTACTTTGGCTATTTGACCAACATCTAAGAGCTCCTTCTTTAGGAATCAATTCTCCCCGTCCCATCTACGCTTCTGCTAAATTGTGTAGGATTTGTTGCTTTGCCGTTGCAAGGACTGACTGGTTTGCGTGTCTGGACGGAGTGACCCTGCAGGTGGCGAGTTTGCAAGCGGAGTTAGCGATGGTGCAAGCGCAGTTGGTGAACAGACAAGCAGCAGCTCACCATATCCACCAGCAGCACCAGCAACACCACCCGGGACACCATCACCACCTGCAGCAACAACACGAGCAGATCGGCACCATGTCGCCTGGCTCATCCTCGGCCTACATGCAGCAACAACAGCAACAACAACACGAGCACTCCCAGCTCTCCCCCTCCGACGTCTCCATGTCGATGCCCAGCGGCTCCGGCTCCGGCTACCCGCGCGTCAAGGAGGAAGGCAACAGCTTTCTGGGCATGCAGCACTACAGTGACTTGGGCATGGGCTCCAGCAGTGGCGGCCTGGAGCCTCTGTCGGGTAACCAACACAGTCTTCTGGACTCTCTTCACAAGTCTCGCAGCGCCGAACACATGGACCAGGGCTCCGACCAAGACGGGGAGCTGCAAGCCCTGGCGTCTCTCCTTCGACGAAAATGAGCCTTCTGTTCCAGAATCCAAGTTTAATAGATCCCCACTTTCTGAAGAAAATTCCAATTTTCCACCCGTCCAGAAGTTCACTCATCAGCAGATGTTTATTTGCATTTCGTGGATGCAGTAATCAAGGGGATGCAAAAATTAGTGACCACGTGCAACTGGTGGAGTTTATGAGGTCTGTGAACATGGATTCGACTGTCACTGGTGGAGACTGAACCGAATTGACCCAAACTGGCGAAACAACGTTGAATGCAAGCGCTGCAACGGGTCCGTCGGTGAATCCACGGTGTGAATTCCACAGGGAGTATATTATGTTTATTCGGGTACTGGTCAGTAACAGAATGACACGTCGTCTGATATGAGGGGACCTGATAGTTCATCAACACCGGATCGGATGTAAGGTAGTCTTCATCTGATAACAGGGGTACAGATACAGCCATGATCGGATAGCAGCCATGTTCAATAGAGGAGTAATTAATTAACATATAGTAGCAATGTCTAGTTGCATGCCATGAGGTAGTGAGGGGTAATCCAAGAGAGGTAATTTTAATTATCAGAAGATTATCATGATCCAAAACTAGTTGTTATACACCTGGCCAGTATTTTCAGTACTAATCCCCAGATGTGGTACTATGTGACCAGAAGTTTGGATTGTATAATCCTCTCAGAGGTAGTTTCGTAAGGGTTTTTTCATTGTGGAAGCTCAATATAAACTAAGTTAGCGTAGAACACACGATGTGGACGTGGAATGTTTTCTCAGTGTCGCTTTAACTTAAAATTCATGTTTCCGGATGACGTGTACAGTGGACATCGTCAGACTTTGGTTCTACTTAAATTGGTGGCGAGTTTGCTTCTAGTGGATACTTCACTCGGTACTACTGCATGGGTGGCAGTTATGCATCAGAAGATGAGAGGAGTTGGAATGGAGCTAACTTTTTTTCTCTATCTGCTTTTCTTGAGCTGGAGCACATTCTCTGTACTGCAACAGTCTCCCAGATTCAGCTTTAGAAAATATATTCGCCATCTATTGGCAGCTGGCTCCCGGATTTCGGGTAATCGGTCCAAATTCGTTGTATCCGGACCGTGGCCCGGGAATAAGTATTATTTTCAGTGAAGTACAATCTTAACCGCAAAGTATTCGTTTTGGCATAAGTACCAGTTAGCAATAATGAATGACGCTTACAAAGTCTTAACGAGAATAATGTACCCATAGTGATAGCTAGCCAGTACATCTGATTGTGAGATACAGGTGATGTTTCAAAGTCATCACAGGACGGATACCAAAAAATTTCAAATCTGCAGTACCGGTAGGCTCCTCGACTCTAATTTTCGGTGAAGTAGGCTAGCAGGCATTACTGTTGATGCCGCTCCAATAATTTCGAGTCGATGAGACGATCCAAGTAATCAAATCTAATTGAGATGGCGCCGTTCACGCGTAAGTAATATAGTATAAATGATCAGACTCGTTGAATCATGTATATCCGTATACGTATGAGCAGGAGGCTCATGGTGCACGGACACTTCATTATGTCTCACAAATCAACAAATCAAGTTTCTGGACAGGCATACGACGCTTAGTCTTCAAGAGATCAGAGAGTTGTACACGATATTCGGTTGTTGCCGCCATCACTGTAGGCCTTCTTGGTCTTAGAAAACAGACGAGCCCAAATCTTTGCAGTCAGGGTTCTAGATCGGATAGTAGGAATAATGATACACCCAGTGACGTGGTCTTCTTGTATACCCAGGACAGATAGTATTTTCAACCCGGACTAAACATTACCTGCACGATTTCATTTAACCCCGATGAACAGTACCTGGACCCCCGCTAGCTACTCTGAAGACCACACAACTGGTTATTATCTGCTGGAAACCGGAAATACCGCTTCATTGAACACACTGAACTGTACTACCAGGCCAGTATTTGACACAATCTCATGGAGAGCCAGCTGATAAGTAATTGAGCACAATTACATTTTCAAAACCAATTTGGTAAGAATTGGTCTCCCTTTAAGAAATTTCGCCAGCCAGAAGCTCTGAATAGAAAACACTGCACATCATGCCCGGCCACTGCTGACAATACTTCTCGAATTTCAAAGAACAGGATGGAGCACTTTTCATTACTGTATGTACCCGCGAAAATGCTTCGCGTACTTGTAATCAGTCAGGTTCATGAGTTGGAAGCTTGGAAGCTTGGTCCGGGGCCGGATTTTTTTATTGTTATTACTTATTATCATTGTTTTAACTTCCACTTCCATTACTACTACTACTACTTTAGTGCGGAGATTTTCACGGTTTCACCCATTCATGGTGATACCTTTCCGCAGTTCCAGGGATGTGTCTTCTCCTGTGGCCGGGTACGTCAGGAACCCTACCGGCTGAATTTCAGGCAGTAGCCGGTGCCGGACGAGAACCGGGAGAGAAAATTATACTGATCAACGCTGTAAAGATGTACAGTGAGTACCAATCACCTAATTACATAAATGGTATGGCATGACTTGTTCCTTGGAGCCCTGTTCATTTGTCCCTCAGTCCCTGCTCAGCATGTACCTGCTGCTTCTTTCACATTGAACCTCTAAGTGCTCAAATATCCACTTGGAGGAGGATGAATGTTGTGAAAAGTGTACTGATCCAATAAATATTCATTACTTGAGGAAGCTTCAAGAAAAAATGAAAAATAACGTAATACTTGCATCAACAGGAAAAAAAAAAGAATGCTCTACATGAATCAATGAGTGGAGTCCTCTTGTCATTAAACTTGTTGACAAGCTCATCATGGCCCAAATTGTGCCAAACATGTCATTGAGTTTTGTAAACTTATTGAACTTTACTTACTCACCCTTAGAGAATGGAAATAAGTACAAGCTTTTCCAAGAACGTTGAAGACTATAGTGACTATTGCAACTCTCTCCACGTAATGATATAGATAGTTGAAGGGAATTTCAACTACTATAATAAATTCTCAAAAGTTGAGAAAATAGAATAAATTCTCAATTTTATTTTATTTAGGTTGAGAAAAGGGCTAATAGATGGCATGGAATGACTCCCCTAAAATGACATCACTTGTCATTTTGGAATTCTAATTATTTAATGACACTTAGATTATTGTTTAGCTATAGTTTTTGAAATGAAAATGTATTATAGAATAATTGATGCCTCAATAATGACAAGTGATGTCATTTTAGCCTTCTTTTCTTGTAACAATGATTTCATCTTGGAATCAATGTAATGAATGTATACCGTAGAATGAGAGTGATTACAACTTAGAGGGACACAACAATGGTTAGTCATTCATCACAATGTGACAATTGAATTCTTTTAATGTTGTAGTATAAAAATATTGTGAACCCACACTCTTCATCATATTTAGTGTAGCATTTCAAACAATATTATCATGGAACCAATGTAAAGCATAAAATAAAAATGACCACAAAATATTAATAACACTAGTCCAATGGCTGTTGTGAATGAAATGTGACAACACCAACTCTACTTGGCAGAAGTTTGATAAAACTTAGATTCATTTCTCTATTCTTGCTTAAAGGAATGATGGCCATATCATTTGGAACAAGATTCTTCCTCTTCCAAGCTCTTTTTTATAGTACAGCCGTGACTTTCCTTGTCTATGCTCATTTTTCTTCATTGTCCAATCTTTGACTTGGCTATCTTGTATTGTGGATTTTTTTTGATGCAATGGTTTCTCCATTTGTTCAAATAAAGATCAAAATGAAGAGTGCGTTGGAGTACTTTGGTTTATTACTTTCCCAAGCCCTGTATTGATTTACAATGCTCCATTGAAACTTTGGAGATAGCCAACCAGGTATCTAGGAAACTGCAGATTCAATTGCACTACTATACAATGGGGAGACAAAAGTATTGTTGGCTCTTTTTCTTCCCACTCAAATGCCCCCATTTTCAAGTACTATTTTTTATAATTTTTATGCAATTCTTGGATCATTGCATTCCTACTTAGTCCTAATCATGCATACCAACTATCATAGTATATTTACTTTTGTACTTTTGAGCATGATGATACAATTGCCTTGCCAAAATCTAATTACAATAAAAATATATCTATTTTCCAAAATTAGGACATTGTCACCCCAATATTGAATTTTTTATAGAAGGAGCTATGAATTTTTTTGAAAATATTTGTTGAAGATAAAATGTGCATATGGATGTTCCCTACATATTTTTGCAATAAAATTTAAAAATTTCATCATTCATTGTTTTCAATCAAATATTATATAAAACCATGAAATTGACTGAAAAAATTCACCAAAAATGGGATTTTGCTTTTTTGAAGTTGAAATTTGGTAATTGGTATGCATGATTGGAACTAAGTAGGAATGCAATGATCCAAAAATTGTATAAAAATTGTGAAAAATAGTGTTTGAAAATGAGGGCATTTGTGTGGGAACAAAAGGGGGCGACGATATTTTTGTCCCCCCATTGTACAGTATTATAGATCGTCACAGTGGTAATGTTGATCCATATTAATAAAGAAAATGAAGAATGCAGCATGTTCTTCACAACATCATGCTCCCAGCTGCAGTGACAATAATTGATAAAATAATTTGTTGATATTTTTTACTGGTGACTGTGAGTACTAAATTCAATGTCCTTCACTCACTCATCAAAATCACATTACAAAAAATTTCAGCCCTCCGGAGGGCTATTCCAAAGTGACAAACCAAACTATTTCAAAGCTTGGTCTGTCACTCTGGAAAAGAGCCGCAGTGAGCAGTTAGCCAAGTTGATTGCTCACCAAAATAGTCAGACTTTGCGAATTTTAAAAAAATATTTTAAAAAAAAGAAGTTTAATACGATTATTATTCAAAAAAATAATAATAAATTTTAAACTCTTAAAACTTGGTTCCTGTGCCACTGCCACTGCAATTTCAAGTGGGTGGGAATAAGGAAAAAATGATTTTTTTAGCCCCCAAGAAACAAATTTCAAAGTACCTCCAAAGGCCTAAAATTTTCTCTAATGTCTTGACAAAATTAGAATACGCTCAACTAAGCTACAGTGCCAACTTGGTAGAGGCTAAAGTGGCCGTCTCCCTATTCGAGTGTTTGCACTTCATTGTTTGTTTTTGGTATGCAAGGCAAGAAAGCCAAGTTCTAAACCTAAGGTCCTCTTCACACTATGGCCGTCCAAGTCAAGAGGCCGTGGGACTCTGCAATATGATTGGTGGAACCGACGAACCCTGTGATATGATTGGTGGAAATGACGGACTCTTGACTTGGACAGCCATAGTGTGAAGAGGCCCTAAGACTTCGTGACAGTCAAGATTCATGAATGGGCTTGAATGATCTACAGAAGTAGGAGGCGGAAGGTCCTTAATCTGATTTCATGGAGCCTAATTTTATGAGCAACTTGGGACAGCAAATTTGAATGGAGCATGCACAGGGGCGGCCTCGGAGCTGAGTCCTCTAAGAGCATCCCCACCCGTCTTGCATATTGGATGACTTGTTAAGAGAGACTTGCAAAATTGCCCCACCCGTCTTGCATAATGGATGAACTTGTTAAGAGGCCAAGCCAAAAGGCGCCGGTGGCTTGCAAAACCGGGCTCTTTTGCAAGCCAAAGGGTGGCTTGCAAACGGGCTTGCAAACCGCATGAGACAAACACTTTTCCACTTTCCCAAAAAGCAAGGACATGATCCGTGAATGTGGACGTCGCTCAATGGATGGCGATGGCCTCTTAAGAGGCCACGGGTGGGGCGACCCTTCTTCCCTGGCTTGCAAAATGGATTGCCAGGCTTGCAACCTGGCTTGCATTTTGCAAGCCGGGTGGTGATGCTCTAATGCTCTCCAATGCTCTGGCAATCTGGCAAATATTAATTAATATAGAGCTGTAAAATACTAAAATTCCCTTCCTTCGGAAAGGCTAGTCTATTGGGATCTTCGTCATGCTCCCAATTACAACAGAAGATATACACTAATTTACTGTCAGGTCGCAATTGGATTTTAGATTATTAATTGGTTTCCCGTAATATTTCATTATATCTGCTAAAACATTTTTTTCTCCTTGCATTGCAAAAGTGTCATGCATGTATAGCAAAATAACCCAAAATTTTGTACCAAAATCCCCCAGAACACCTCACTTTGGGGCTTAGATTTTTATTTCAAAGTTCAAAAAACTTTAGAAATTGTTAACCTTTAAAGGACTACAAGGCGACAAGGTCACTAGGTGGCTTTTGCAATACCGCTTTTTGCATTCCTAGTCCTTTAGGGATTAAGTAGAAGTGGATACAAGATTTGGAAAGAAATTCTAAATCGTTAATAGCTCTAAGATGGAATTGAAAACCAATAATCCCAATGGTGAGATTTTTCTAGGAAGCCAACTAAATCCTATTGAGTTTATTTGTTTAATTGTGAAAATTATGTTCAAATAAATCCTACAAGTTATTTTTTCAAGAAAATGCTTAGATTACCTAAAAGTCAAGATTTTCCATAACCTTTTAATCACTGATCCAAATCTTTCTATATAGATAAAAATACTTTCTATGAGAAACAAAAGTTCTGAAAATTTTATTTTGACTCATTATGATGTTTTGGTGTTGCTCAATGAAATCCATTTGGACTATGGCCTTTGGGTGGCATAAGTAGTGCTTAACTTTTGCTATTTGGCAGAGACCCATGACCTCTCATTTCCTAGTATAAAAATATTTTTTAAAGGCTTTATTCATTTCAGACACTCAAAAACTTTTAAGTATTAAACCCCTTCACATGTAGATTTGGTAATTGGTATAAACTAGGCCTTAATAACTTTATAAACAAAAGACTCTACCAAAAAATACAAAATATAAGTGTTTTCAAATGCCTATTAAACCCCAAAGGCCCAAGGCATTCTCTTAGCTCCGAAACCACCGAAAACTGTCATTTTTGCTGCAATCACTCAAGAAACCAAATTTTTTTTTTTAGATTCCAACATAGGATCTTGTACTTCACTTGTCATAGATTATGTGGAAAAAATTCATGAAGTTTGACTATACGGATTGGAAGATATTAGCATTTGAAGTTGGAAAAAGAAGTTTTTTTGAACTGTGATTTGCAATTTCAGATGACTTTGATGGCCATTTGTAGATTTTTTTGCACTACACACTAGTGGGTTAAAATTTTTATATTGAACATTTGAATTGAGAGTCGGGAAGAAATAATTTAGAATGTCAAAACTTGATTTCCACATATAAAAAAATTACTAAGTAGAAGTAGGTCCAAAGTTGAATGAAACACTAAATTGTTAAGCCCTAAAAGCCCGTTGTCCCTTTGGGGGACAAATGCGTTTTTGGGCAAGTACCTACGGCCTGAAATTTTCTCCTGATTTTTTGAAACTTTTTTGGAAGGTAGAAAAACTCATTACCTCATGGGAATATAATTTCCTTCACAATCGATGCCCGGGAACAAAAGTTATGACCAAACAAGCTCAAAACAAGGGACGGCGGGCAACATAAAAATTTGCACTTTTTTTTTTTTAAAGTATTTTTTTGATACATTATATTTTTGTCTATCTAAAAAGATTTGATTCATTTCATTTGGATTTGTTATGAGAAAGTTATGGACATTCTTGTTTTTCGGGCAATTAGAGCATCTTTTTGAAAAAAATAACTTATAGGATTCATTTCTGAATGAAATTTTTCAAATTTTTCAAATTTTTTTTTTTTCATGATTAAGTTTACTTGCTAGAACAATCTGACCATTGGGATTAATGCATTTTAATTCCAACTGAAATATATGAATATTTTAGATTTTCTTTCTATCTCGTACCTACTTCTACTTAATAATTTTTTTGAATAATGAAAACTAAGCTTTTTTTAATTTCTTTTTTTTGGGTAGATTGTCAACTCAATTCTCCACTATAAACATTTAAAGCTCAAAACTTTGTCGTGTAAAAATTTTAAGTTAAAAATGTTCCAAGTCAAAAAATCCAGTCCTACAATGTATTGAAAAGCTTGTTTTTTTTCACTTTAAATGTAGATATCTTGCAATCTGTGTGGTCAAAAATTTTGAAATTTTTTCCACACATTCTCATACTAGTTAAATATAAGATCCTATGGTTAGATGTGCAGAAAAAACATTTTTAATTTTTTTTCACTATTTGCTAAAAAAATAGCAATTTGGGGTATTTTTTGGCAGAAGAAAGGCCTTAGGCCTTTAGGGATTAATAGCTCTTCGGTGGAATTTAAAACACCATAATCCCAACGGTGGGATTGTTCTTGCAAACACTTTTTGAAGAAAATGTTAGATTACCCAAAATACAAGGTTGTCTATAACTTTTGCATTTTGAGTCCAAATAGAATGAATCAAAGCTTCAAATTTAGACAAAAACATGATCTTGAGAAGAAAAGAACAAAAAAAATTTATTTTTTTTTATTTTTTTTTTTGCCCAATAATTATCTTTTTTGACTTTGGGTGGCATATCTATTGCTCCTGGGCACCGATTGAAGAAAAAATTATATTTTTAGAAAGCTAATATGATTCCCTATTGTCCAAAAAAGTTTCAAAAAATCAGGCCAAAATTTCAGGTCACACGAGCCTATCCGAATCCCAAGTGTCCCTTGAGGGGACTTTAGGCCTTTAGGAGTTAACCCTTAACCCCTAAAGGACCAAGGTCGTTTTTCTGCCAAAAAACACTCAAAACTGCCATTTCTAAAGCAAAAAGTTAAAAAATTGAAAAATGTTCTTTTTTCACATCTAACCATAGGATCTTATATCTAACTAGTATGAGAGTGTGTGGAAAAAATTTCAGAATTTTTGACTGCACAGATTGCAAGACATCTGCGTTTAAAGTGAAAAAAAAACCAAGTTTTTTAGCACATTGTGGGACTAGATTTTTGACATTTTTAACTTAAAATTTTTGCACTAGAGAGTTTTGAGCTTTAAACTTTTATAGTGGAGAAGTGAGTTGAGAGTCTAGGAAAAAAAAAATTCAAAAAAACTTAATTAGCATTCTTTAAAAAACTATTAAGTAGAAGTGGATACGAGATAGAAGGAAAAAAAAATTCAAAAAAACTTAATTAGCATTCTTTAAAAAAATATTAAGTAGAAGTGGATACGAGATAGAAGGAAAATCTAAAATTTTCATATACTTTAGATGGAATTAAAATGCACTAATCCCAATGTGAGATTGTTCTAGCAAGTAATATAAACCATGCAAAAAAAAACAATCGAAAAATTTGAAAAATTGCATTCAGAAATGCATCCTAGAAGTTATTTTTTTCAAGAAGATGCTCTAATTGCCCAAAAAACAAGAATGTCTATAACTTTCTCATAACAAATCAAAATGAAATGAATCAAAGCTTTCCAAATAGACAAAAATATAATCTATGAGAAAGAAATATAAAATGAAAAAATTCGAAGTGTTGTCCATTTTGTTTTTGTTGCCCGGGCTGCCTGCTGTCCCTTGTTTTGAGCTTATTTGGTCATAACTTTTTTTCCCGAGCACCGATTGTGAAAAAATTATATTTCCACAAAGTTTATCAGTTTTTCTATCTTCAAAAAAGTTTCTAAAAATCACAACAAAATTTCAGCCTGTAAGCACCTGCCCAAAAACTCATTTGTCCCCCGAACAGACAACGGTCCTTTGAGGGGTTAAATCAATTTAATGTATTTGACCCAAAATCGCTTCAAAGTATTCAAATCTAAAGCAAGACTAAAATCCTCATATATATTTACATTAAGAAATTCAACAATAGGATCCTTTAATTGACTTGATAGAATACACCCTGTTAGGATAAGAAACCTTACCAATTGTAAGATCAAGATGCTTGGATTTCAAATAGAAATATTTTCAACTCTTCCAAATGGTTAGGCTCCATCTTTCAAATTTTTACACAAAAATGTGTAGATCCTACAATTTATTACTCTATACATTATATTGAAGAAATAAGTTGGAAATACATATAAAAATTTTAACAAAAAATATTTCATATTCACGCTTGGAAAAAACATTAAATGTAAAAGTATAGAGTATAATTTAAAATACTTAATTGTTAACAGTTAAGTTATGGAATTGAAAATTTTCAATCCCTATGGATGTAATGTTATAATAAACAATCTTCATGTAATGCTTTTATTTTATTTTCTACATTTTCTAAATTGAATTAAATAAAGGACTTCAAAGTTTATTTTAGAGTAAAGATTCCATAATTGCCTAGAAGCTAAAATTCTTCATAATTCTCATTTTGTCAATCACAATGGAATGATTCAAAGCTTTCTATATATATACAAATCTAGGAAACCAAGTTCAAAATTTTATTATTCAAAAAGCCATTTTTTGAGTTGCCCAAGGAGCAACAAAAACTACAAATTATACAATAATTTTTTAACCATATAGTCCATAGTTATGAAAATTAAAATGCCTAAACTAACACCTCAATTGAGCAAGAAAACAGTGTCCAAATTGACACGTTTTAATTGACTAAAATGTCCAAATTGATAGATGTCTGTAAAAAAAATGTCCAAATTGACAAAAAAATGTTTGAATTGACATTGCTTCCTTGTAGAGTATGCTCAAAATTGAGTCATCTAACCTTAACCTTTAACCCCTAAAGGATCGGCATGCGTTTGTTGGTTGTATAGAAATTTTGGATAGGTATGTGTGATTAGAGATATCCATATTTTAGGCTATATTTTTATTAGAAGGTGGGCGCAAGGAATATCTTTCATATGCACTAAATTTCATGACATTTGAAAATGTGAGTAAAAAATTATGGCCCAATATGTTACTTTTTTTTGTAATTGTTTTGTAACTGGGCAGTTCGGGCTAAAAAGAAAAAAGCATTTTTTTCAAAAATTAAAATTTGAAATTGGTTTTCAAGAATTATATTTGCGGGGAAAGCTCTTAATCATCCCATTTTGATCAATGAGACAAAAGTTATGAAGATTTTTTGTTTGCGAGCAATTATGGATTATGTACTCTAAAATAAACTTTGAAGTCCTTTATCTTACTCAATTTTCAATGTTTTTGAAAAAAATAAAATCCTAGGATGTAGATTATCTATTACAACATTGCAACCATTGGAATTGACATTTTTCACTTCTATAATTAAATTCTTGACAATTTAGTATCTTGAATCATTTTCTACTTCTATCTACTTACTATGTTTTTCTATATATTGGACAATTCCAAATGAAGTGAAAATTTTCAAGCATGTAGCCAACTTGTCTAGGAAAAAGAATGTAGAGAAGCACCATCATTTTGGACATCTTTTCATCAAAAAGTGAGCTTGTGAAGTACAGCTGCCCTACTTTTTGCAAGGCCAAAAATATAATTTCTATAAATTTGAATGCGTATATTTTGCAATCCGTGTGGTGGAATTTCTGAAATTTTTACCACATGTTCTCAAATCAACATACTACAAGATCCTACGATTACATGTATCAAATATTTTTTTTCAAAAATTGGATACTTGTACTAAAAATATCAATTTTTGAGCATTTTTTGATGAAAACATAGTCATTGGAACTTCAAGGGTTAAGCGCTCCAATGTCCAATTTTTGGATAATGAACAAATTGGTATTTTGTTTCTTTTTTATATTGCTTGGATGAAAGTCATCCTAATTTGTGGAGATATTTTATCAAGTTGTTGTCCTATTGGGATGTTTGTATTATAGAATACATTATTTTTCTAAAATTACAAATGTGGAAGTATGCCAAGTGGTTGACCAAGCCAAAATTGCATTGACTCTAGTTCAAAATTGATTTTGCAAAAATGAAGTCGTAGATTTTTAGAGTACAAAAATTTCAAAAAACCACCATGTCAAGAAAACCTCATTTCAAATCCATTTCAACAAATTTAACTAAAAAAATGATAACATTTTGCTTGTAATTGAGTTTAGAAGAAATTTTGAAATTTCCCTTTCAAAGTTTATAAAAAAAACCTGGTGATAGCATTGGTGAATCAAACCGTATGGATGGAATCTAAAACTCAAAGTCTACAACTTTTATGTGTATATGAATTCCAAAATATTCTTTCAAATAGTACTTTATGATGATTTTTCCAAAATTGTCAATTCTAGAGAAGACTCTTGACATTTAGGGGTTAAACCTAAATTATTTAAAAATGATGAATATTGTACGGGGTATATCTTCACTTCCACGGCTGGAGATGCTTGTAGACCTTGGTGTACAGAGACAACCGGGTATTTCCAGGGTATCAATAAAAAATGAGTGCAACTTCGGCGGGCTACGATTAGGGTTAGGGTTTGAGGCGCATACAAATCAGCACTTTCATATTCCCCAACCGTCTTTATCTAATATTCTGCATTTCACGTTTCATTCTTCTTCCTGGCCAGTGGCCTCCTAGTATATATATTTGCCCCAGGGCACCAATGCTGAGCTCCTTCATATTTGTTCATGTGTGTTTCCGCATCTGTTTGTCTTCCTGGTCGATGTTGGAGGCTGTTTTGCATTAGGTTTTGCATTAGGGTTCTTGTCCGTCTATCGCGGTGTGCGCTGGCCGAACTGTGTGCCGAGAGGCTCCAGCACATGGCAAGTTTATCAGCCGCACAGATTGTTTTAAGTGACCTTCCAACCAGCCCTTCTTAACGCGAGAGTCGCAATGGAGGTTGAATAAGGTCGCACATATTGTTGCTCTTCGCGTTCTCTGTTCTAGGTTATGGTATGTGAGTTTTTTGATGAACAAACGAGTGTATAGTTTACGGCGGAACGATGATTATCGTAAGAGGAGAGCGTCTGAGATGCCATGAGTCCAGTGTTTTCCACACGAGATTTCTGACCACCAGTTTCTGATTCCATGAGAATAGGGTTAGGTAGGTCGTCTCTAGTATGGTGTAATTATCGTAGTGCTGATGTCTGATCGAAGAAGGACAGTATAGGGATGACGATAACATGCTTGGATAGCATCCACGATGCTGTGATTCCAGTGTTTTCCACACGAGATTTCTGACCTGCTGTCTCTTCTCTTCACTATGATGTATTTATTGTTCTGTTCATGTTGAATCACACCAGCAGCGTTCTGAAGTTGGAAGATTGAGGTGTGTTGTTTGTAACGATTTAGTGAAGATTAGAGCGCCGATTTCGTATTTTGTTGCTGTAAAGATTTTTTCTGGCTCATAGCTGTGGACATGGAAATTAATAACAATTGGCAATTGGGCCTCTGTCACTACACTTACATTCTCAACAAAAGTTATGCATAGATATGTAAAGCCCAACTGCCGGGTACTATGAAGACTGATATTTGAAGACTGTCAAATATTCAAAGTTTGATGAAATTGAGAACCGTAGAGTTGAATGGAAATCTTATAGGGACTATTTTCACTTTATACAATATATTTTCACATAGAAAAGTATAAAATATGCACCAATTTGGGTTATCTCAACGTGATGTCTACCATCTGCACGAGCACCCACCACCTCGAGCATCAATAAGAATCTTCATTCTATGAGGCATTGTGGAAATGAGAACATCAAGCACATCTTTGGAAGCACATTGAATTGCAATAGCCATTTGCCCCATGTTTTGAGTCCAATACTTGTTTGAACATGGTCTCATAGTTTCCCAATTTTCCATAGATGCTCTATGGAGTTCAAATCTCAAGAATTAGGTGGCCATTTTAATTTTTCCATGCCATGAGCTTTTGTCCATTTGTTAATTAGACAACATAACAAAAAATTTCAGGCCTCAACAAGACTGCGAGTGCATGATTTTATTTTTGGCATACATGGGGTGCAATTATGGGAAATGAAAAAATGAAAAAGAATAGTTTATTTTTTATTTATTTTAAATTAAATAAATAAATAAATAAATAAAAAATGACGTTGACGGTGTGATGCATTGGAGCTCCATCTTCCATGTCATTTGGATAATCATGGAAGAAATAAACACTAGATAATGCTTTCATATACAAAATTGGCAAAATCATCAAAAGTTCTTTTGCATGTAGGTATGACATGATTGCTTATGTCCCACTTTTAAGTCTAGTCATATTTCTATTATAATAGAGGGCATTTTAGTAGCTATGATAGGTCTTCTATAGTCATCCTATGAGTACCTTGCGTAAACTCAATGCTAAACTCATATCGATTTGAATGCTTGCCATCTTCAAAAAATGATTTGTTTATCTATATAACATTCTTCTAGTTGTCCACACTCCAACGTGTATGAGCTTGAGTATTTGTGCCTTATGTGCATCTTTGAGAAAAGTTTATTTGACTATAACACAATTGTTGAAGCCAAGAGCCTAAATACATTTTCAATGTGTGCATGTAAACTTTTGTTGTCATTTGGGCTTGAAGTGTAGTAAGAAGTGCACACCGATCAACAACTAGAAGTCGTGCCAATATCAACAATGCAAGCTATTTCTTCTCTTGTGAGAAATCATAGCTTCATTGTGAACACAAGAATTGGCTACAAGATATTCTTAAATTGTCACAACTCTTCCTTGAAAATGGCAAGCAAGCAATGCAATGCAACCTTCTATATGCAATGCAAACCACCTCCTAATTTGAACTCATAGTGCATAAGCACAATTCCATTGCCTACACTTAAGTCTAAGATGAGAGTACTGAAACAACACATGTACTACCTTCACCAACTAAATGTGACTTTTCTCATTGGGAGTAATGTAATGTAACCTTAGCCACTTCGCAACAACCACATGTAACAGCTCCTCAAGCCACGTGCCATTTTTTTGAGAATTGAGTACTGAGCATTCACGCGAAGTTCATCACAAAACTCGTTCATGAAAGGTTCTAGAAGAAGTGTCCGGAACTTAGCTGCCGGATGCTGTACATATACATTCAACCTTCATAAAGTGATTACACTCAACCTTTATTGAGTGTCCGATTTAGCCTTCTCTCTCGATTACCATCTACAGTAGACAATGATGTAGGTGTAGCCACCCAACTGCTAAAGCTAAGTTAAGTGAAACCAGTCTAACCCAACCCCACCAAGTAATTCCTCAGACAACGCAAACTCAGATTGTATTTCCATATCCTAGTAAACCATATTTTCAAATCACAGATGACACAAAACCTTATCAATTAAATTCAAAAACCGCATATCGGCCACTGGCCACTGGAACTTCCTTGGTAAGATACATGAATACTCTTCATGGAAAACCATCGACCCAAAAGCCATACGTACATCCTTATTGCACACATACCCCTCCCAACCTCCGTCCCCACCTCTTTCACTACTATTGCACCGTACATAGAACAAGGGGGAAGGTTGAGTTGATGATACTGTACTCGACCTTCACCCCTACTAATCGGACGCACAGCTGTCTGTATTTGTAACTGAGCTCCTACAAAAACATTGATACTTCTCGATACCGCTGCGCTACCCTAGTTACATTCGAATTGGACCAAGCATGAAGAGCCCCCTTTCCAGAATGATACCCATGAAATAGCCCCACAAACAATCTACACAAAACGGATCAACTGTTGCCGATCGCTACAACACCAACACAGCGTCAGTGTAACACATTCGGTGATCCAGTCGCAGCACCACTTGAGACAGCATAATGCAGATCGGTTAGAGATAGTGGATTGACCACCCAACCTTTGTCCATCTGGCCACTGGGAAGATTCTGGCAGGTACCATTGCAGTAACTCCAGTTACTTTAACAATCGCAACCAGAAGCCTTTGGTTGCCTGCTGGCGTTGACGTCGATTGTGTCAGGAAGGTAACTGCACACCACATGCCAGAGATTTGCACAACCAGATCAAAATCTTGGATACCGTATGCCATCCCATAAAGAAAATAGTACGGATATTAATGTAAACTCACATTTCCTCTTCAGTCTCGTTCTTCAAAGCATTCTTAGCAATACACTGGAACGCAGCATCTACGTTGAAGTCTTCTTTAGCCGATGTCTCAAAGTAGGGAATGCCTCCTTTTGCTGCACACCAAGCTTTGGCCTTCTTCTCAGAAACCTACAGAGAGAAATGGCCACCTTAGTGGAAGTGCTAAACAGAATGATTTCTCTCTTCAAATAGTTTCAGCATTGATGGACTGTTGTATTTCAGTGAATAAACAAGTCGATAAACCTTTGAATGCCAATGGGGTACATCAATACTGTCCATCCACTCTAAAGCTTATTTCATCCAAAAGGAAACTATAGAGAAGATGAATCTATTATCAATGGATTCATAGACGAGCTAGCTATCAAGCTATGATGCTTGCACAAGGAGTGTGTGCAATCCCAAATTGATAAAATTGATAAAAATTGATAAAAATGCACCATCACCATCTCTTGGGCACCCACCCCCCACCCCCTCAAACATAGATAACCAGTTTGAAATAGAGAAAATTAATGGAGCATACCACTCGGCTGTTGCCACCATCTACGTCCACTTTATTTCCAAGGACCACAAAGGGGAAATTCTCTACATCGGATGGGCTTGCCTGTAAATCGTCCATGTCAGAGATAGTGAAGCCCAAACATTGGTTATGACGCACAATAGACAATTAACCAAGTTCCTTATACAACAAAAGAGAAAAATAGCGTGTAATAAATGAACGCAAAAAGGAAGTATCCAACACCAAAGAGAACAACGAAGTGCAAAAGAAAACAACAGAGATACTACACGCGCCAATGTGCTTCAGGCACGGCTCCATGAAGATCTCTTCATACGAATATGAAAACTTGCCTGAATTAGGAACTCTTCCCTCCAATTATCAAGGTTGTCAAAAGACTTCATGACATTGACGTCATAAACAAGAACACAACAATCTGCACCACGGTAGAAAGCAACCCCGAGGCTCTGAAATCGCTCCTGCCCAGCTGTATCCCATATCTGCTCAAACAGAAACCCTTCAACTTGTAAAAAAGAAAGTACATTTTCTAGTCAAGAAATGATACAAGTACAGAGTGAAGCCCTACTTCAAAACATCCCAAATCTTCGAAAATCGTCAACAAAAAGCAGAAGGAGCTAACGACTCTCTGGGAATGAGATGCTCAGCGAAAGCATCGGGATATTCCTAAGAAAGCCTCATTCTTGACATTATGCGAGCTACTAAATGCTGACTGAGTTGTATAACAAATATTATGCTCCCCGAGGCGAAGAGACTCACCTGCATAGTAACGAGTCTGTCTTCAACCTGTACTTCCTTTGTCAGAAAGTCTGCCCCAATCGTAGCTTTATATTGGTTGCTGAATTTCTTGTTTACATACTGATTCATCAAAGACGTCTTCCCAACCCTGCCATTTTCAACCAAACAGAAACCAAGACTTAAGCATACAAAATATAGCAAGTGCCAACAATTTTCCATTCAGAGTCAGGGTAAGGTTTTGTCATAGAGAAGAATCATCTAGAGAATATGCCAATGGAACGCAGTTTCTTCTTCTAACCTAATCCCACAAGGAAATTCAAACCCTAAATCCATCGCTAAAAAATCAAATCCCAAATTCATATCCTAAAAAGGAGTTTAAACCACGAATGCTTTCCATGAGAACGGTACATGGCTTTGAAAATAGTGCTCATAAAAGCACATAAAACCTTCTATATTCACAACACAAGGAAACCTCAAATTCTAACCAGAAAGTTCGGATCTACGACTCAACTGACAAACTACCCGAGTCGATCACAAACACCAAGAACAAACAATATCCATCCACAACAATACCCTAACACCCTTACGTTCATACAAAAGCCCCTCTTTCCATACAAAATTCACAAAACTAAAAAAAATACCAAAACCCTGGGAATATAAGATCATACCCGCTGTCACCGAGGATGATGACCTTCAACAAGGTCCGCTTGCGAGCCGACATCGCAGACCGCTTCTTCTTCTCCCACCTCCTGTACTTGCTTCCTCTCTAACTGACACTCTCGAAATTTTCCAAAATCCTGAACGGAAAAGAGAAAAAAGAAAAAAGAAAAGTAGAGATTCCTGTTGTTTGAAAAATCGAGATCCGGGACTGTCGAAGACTAAAGGAAGAAAGAGAGAGGGCGTTGGGGAGGAATTGAAGAGAGAATTCTACAGAAGGGGGCAAAGACGGAGTGGACGACGAAGATTTGAGAAAACGGAGTTCCGACTGGTGGCCTGCCTGGGAAAACTGACGGGACGGGGACGGGACGGGGACGGGTCGGGGGCATGCCGGGTTTACCGGAATGGGTCTGGGGGACCCGTTCGTTTAGTGAGCTGGCGGTGCCAGCTAGGCGATGCCAGCTCAGTCCCGGCCTCCTTTTGCTTTCACTTTTAGAGTTTAGGGCACTTTTTTTGTCCTGTATCTGCAGGGTTGCTTTCTTCAATGGGGGAAACTTCCCGTGTTGCAGAAATAAAGTTCGGGAGGTTTCTATAATTTTTCAGATTTTTATTTCTCAAAAGACAATTACTATAAATTTGTTTTTTGAAAATTCTCTTCGACCCATATTGGTCATATAGAACTTATTATTTTCGACCAAGGAATGGTTGGAAAATACACCAAGAATTGGTTGCAATATTGAGAGTCTTGTGGCCTATCGTAATGCACTACAACTGTGCTAGGAACTTTGCCATGAATTACCCCTACAGGTTTAAGGTTTTTTTCTGCCAAAAAACACTCAGTTCTGTCATTTCTATAGCAAAGAGTAAAAAAATTTAAAAATTGCTTTTTTTGCACATCTAACCGTAGGATCTTACACCTAACTAGTACGAGAATGTGTGGAAAAATTTTCAAAAATTTTGACTGCACAGATTGCAAGATATGTACGTTTAAAGTGAAAAAAACATGATTTTCAATAAATTACGGGACTACATTATTTGACTTTGAACCTTCTTAACTTTAAACTTTTGCACTACAGAGTTTTGAGCTTTAAATCTTTATGGTGGAGAATTGATTTGAGAGTCTAGGGGAAAAAAATATTTCAAAAAAATTTAATTTTTATACTTTAAAAAATTGTTAAGTAGAAGTAGGTAAGAGATAGAAGGAAAATTTAAAATTTAAATATCTCTAAAATGGAATTAAAATGCACTAATCCCAATGGTGAGAGTGTTCTAGCAAGAAAATTAAACGGTGTGGAACTTTTTTTTGAAAAATTATAAAAATTGTATTTAGAAATGAATCCTACATGTTATTTTTTCAAAAAGATGCTCTAATTGCCCGAAAAACAAGATTGTCCATCATTTTCTCATAACAAATCCAAATGGAATGAATCAAAGCTTTCATGTAGACAAAGATATAATCTATGAGAAAAAATAAAAATAAAAATAAAAATATTTTTTATAAAAAAAAACTATTGCCCCCTCTCCCCTACTTTGAATTTATTTGGGCATAATTTTTGTTCCCGAGCACCGATTGAACAAAAAAATATATTCCCACAAAGCTAATCAATTTTTCTATATTAAAAAAAAAATTCAAAAAATCAAGACAAAAATTCAGTCCGCAAGGACTTGCTTGAAATCTCATTTGTCCTCCAAAGGAACAATGGGCCTTTTGGGGTTAATCATTGGTCATCTCCTTCTGCACAGTCAAAGAGTTGTTTACATTGTAGGAATGGGGTGATCACAATGGATTGCCTCCTATGTTTAGGCTACAAGGCCGGTGGAATGGCATCGGCATGTCTATTGACGGAGAAGCTAATAAATAACTTGCGTTTGACATTGCATGATTAAACTATGAATGTTCAAACTAAGTTTTAGTTTGAAAGAAGTTTATTCAAAAGCGACCCTAGATTCTTATAAGTAGAGGGAGTTCATTGTAGGAAAAAATTTGTAGAATTTATTGAAGGACAATGAATCTTATTCTTGTGGCTATCTAATGTTTGAATGTTTTTTTATTTTTCAATTATGGTTTTGTTATATGTTATAAATTTTGAAACAATTTGTAGAATATAGTTTATTTATATATTATTAAAGGTATTTGAAAAGTCATGGTGTCTTTGATATTATTTTTATTTTGGACTTACATTACAAAAAATATGAGGCCTCCTGAAGGCCGCTAAGCCTGGCCCCCCCGCGGTGATATGGAAAAAAAAAATTGAAAATTGAAAATGTGACGTGGTCGCATTTCGACCACGTCAGCAATGTTAGCGCCACATCAACACCACATCATTTTGAAAATATTTTTAATTTTTTTTTTTCTGTAATTGCACCTCGCGAGGGCCGAAAATCACGCACTCGCAGTCTTGTTGAGGCCTGAATTTTTTTGTAATGTGCACTCAATTGTCTTGAAGTCATTGTCTAGACATTGAACTTTGAATGATAACAAATACTAAAGAATAAATACATGCATCCATTCATTGGGATCAATGTTACAAAGGTGAGCCAATAATCCAATTTGGAGAAAGACGACCCATCTATGTGTATGAAAGTGTCCCTACCACCACAAAAGTTGACTAAAAATTCCAATGTAATTTGGAAAAGAAGGATGTTGAAGGACTACAAACCAAAATACACCACAAATTTTCAAACTCTTCTATCCTTTGAATAAATATTTGAATTTTCAAAAAAATCAAATTTGGATGACTAAAATTGCAGGAAGGCTCTTCACTCTTTGTATATCTCCACTATTGATTCTAAAATCAAGTGTATATGACTTTCACCTTAATGAACATGAAGTATTTTTCTTCATTAGATGATAATATTTAAAGATTTTAGTCCAAATTGCAATCATACAGTGTTGATGGAACAATGTGTATTCATGTAAACATCATTCAATATACATTTCTTATTGTATTTACTAAAAAAACTTAAAAACATAATGCTCATACTGAAATTGAAATCGAGTAGTTACTTTCATATTAAATTAATCAAAAATAAAATATTAAAAAAAAACAGGAAATATTTATCGTGTACTATCTTATTTTATTTTTAAATTAAAAATAGAAAATATTTTATCGCGTACTATCTTATTTTATTTTTAAATTATAGAGTTAACTAATTAATTTCATTACATTATGCTTTGATAAAAGTTTTAATATGACCAACAAAATGCTTTCAAAAAAATTACTACAATTTTTTTTCCTTTCTAAGACTAGATATTTGTTCAACAATTAAACCATACTATTTTGAGCTATTGTAGCTATAGGACAAGGTTGGCAAAAAATAATCATTTTAAAGAAATTTGAAAAAAAAAATGAACAAGAATAATTATTAAAGTGAGCATTAATTAAATGACCAAATTGTTGGAAAAGAAAATTGGTTAATGCTAGCCAAAATCTCCAAAATAAAGTCAAAAGTCCAATGCAATCACAAATATTCAATACTATTGGCACCAATCTATCATTTGACCATCAACCATCAAGAAGACTTTTGATGGTGAAATGAAAGAATTACTTCATTTACATTTTGTGAGAATGAAGGTTGCAGAGGTCGTTTTTATAATGAAATTTATTGTCATTCATGAATCTTCAAAGGATATGGAATAATTTGAAGATGAGAGCTTGACTACTGGTTGCAAAATGTAGAAATTGTGTTCAAAATAGAATTCAAAGAGGATGTTTGAAAATGTCAAAGAGAATGTCTCATCTAATCTTCTCTAAACTTTGTCCATTACTTTTGATTGGAGGCTTAAAATTCCAAACAAGTTTTTGGAAATGAAATTTAGCTTGATTTTTTACATTAACTTAGTTCAAAGTTTTTGAAAAAAGTTATTCTACACTACCTAAATGAAGTCTAAAATTCTACTTTGAATACAATTCTTGCTTTTGACTTAACTATGAGCGATTGAGCTCCTACTTATCCTAATTTATATCCACATGGGTTATTTTGCCTCCTACCACCTAACTTGTAAAAATAGCTTGTCTTCTCATCTCAATGCATACAAAATAAGTGACTTCTTGAAGCTAAATTGATTTTTTCTTTCTTTGAATTCAATGCCAAATTTTTTTTAATTAAATCTTAAAGACCTAAATCCACTTTTTGAACTTTACTTACTTATTTGGCATCAATGTACCCACCCCTATCCTACAACTATAGTAATAGGGAGGGAGGGATTAATATTACATATAAAATTAGGGTCTCTACAAAGTCTTGTGTCTTGGAAATTGGTACAATGCAATAATACTTCAACTTATACTTCTGCTTCCAAACAACGTGGCTTTGATTACTTACTATCACATGCACTAATAGGACAAATCAATGTAGTAGGGCAACAATATGCATTTTGAAAATTTCTAATTGTTTAACTTAGTAATTATTGGTAGCTTTTTTGCAATATAAGAGCAAAGCATTTATCTAATCCCAATAGTTTAGGACTTCTTTGAGCTTTTTGGAGCATGTTTAAAACAAAATAAAAATGAAAAAAGCTAGATCATAATTTAAAGGCCATCTAAATTCCTTCAAAAGCTTAGATCCAACTTAAAAAGTCCTCCTTTAGTTCATATTTCGTTGAAGAAGTTATCACACATCTTCAACGCCTTACAACAAACTTTAGAAGCATGACATTCTTGATTAGAGAGACAAGGAATTCCTCTCCAATATTGCCAAAGTAATTGTAATAAGTTGTGACTTATTTCTAAAACAAAATACTACAAATTCTTGCCTAAAATGTGCATGCTTTATTCATGAGCCTAGGATTTTTTGTATACCTTTTTCCAACATGCACAGACTTTGAAAACTCATAATTTAGTCATATAATATCCAAAAGTGCATAAGAAGAAAACCTTGCAATAAGACACAACAAAAACTAAGCAATCTAACAATAGGAACAATATTCAATTGCTTATTCTAACATATTTAGGTCTAATCATCTTATATATGAAATAATTTCTTTGTATTGTATCTATAATTTGTGGGCAAGTTTGAATTCAAGATATTGTATGGTTAGCTTCTAAAGGTTCATTTTTATATTTTATTTCAAAATAACCTCCGAAATTGACATTTATAGTAAAATATAAAGAGCAAACATGAAAAAACTATTCCTTTTGCATATCCAATTATAGGATTCTACATTAGACTTGGATAATGAAAATGAATAGAAAAATCTCATAAACTTTGACTAAGTAGACATTATAAGATATTAGCATAAAGTAAAAAGATTTTTCTATTGCACGATATTCATTGGATTTCAAATTTTAAGTCTTCTTCACATAAAAACTTTGCACTACAAAATTTTGAGGTTCAAATATTTATAGTGAAGAATTCAGTTGAGAATATAGGAATAAAAGTGAAAATTCAAGAAAATTGATTTTCATAATTTAGAAATTATTAAATAAAAATAGATACAATATAGAAGGAAAATCATTAATAGTTCTAAAATGGAAGTGATACATGTCAATTCTAATGGTGAGATTGTTGTAGCAAATAATTTACATTTTATGGACCTCTTTATTTTGAATTTTTTAAAAATTGAGTTTGGAAACAAGTCCTATATGTTTTTTTTCATAAAAATGAGATGAAAGTAACCTATCAATCCACAAAACAAGACTCTTCATAACTTTCATATCACTCATCTACATGGAACGAATCAAATCTTTACATGTATAGATAAATGTACTCTACAAGGCAAAAAAAAAATTAATTTATTTTTGAGTTTGTAGGATTGTTTTATTATTTGGACTCGAGCATATTATGTTTAAGAGGGCATAAATTTTTCTCTTAAATACCGGTTCAAATGATAATTATATTCTCAGAAAGCTAGTAGATTTCTTTATCTTCAAAAAAAAATTCAAAAAATTCAAAAAAAATTTGACACCATTAGAGCCTACTCCAAATCCTAAAATATCCGTTCCATGACTTTAAATCATTTAGGGGTTAAAAGAATCTCAAATCATACAAAGAAGTAGATCTCCAACCTAAAAGTTCAAGAAAGTAATATTTCCTTTCGAATGCAAATTTGCCAAACAAAGCAGTTATTCAATCTACAAAATTTAGTAATGACTATATTAAGAATTGTATTTAGTATCACCATACTAATTCCTTACTCAAGGCTACAATTTTTTTGATAAATGAAGATTTTACTAAAAGCATAGATATCAATACTCCCAATATTCAAAGAAGAGGATCTCTATACACATAATTCATAAAAATATTCACCAAGAATAAAAATTTATAGCATTTTTAAACCCAAAAGTTCCAAGTCCTTTTTTCCATTAAAAAGCACCCAAAGAGCAAAAATATTTTTTTTTTTTGATGTTTTTTATGTTTGCGCTACCTTGAATACTCCATTTTGAGCTTAGGATGCCATAACTTTTGTTCTTGGGCATCAATTGAAATGAAAAATTATATTCCTAGAAAACTAATGTGTTTTTTTATCTTCTTCAAAACTTTCAAAAATTCACGTCAAAAATTGAGGTCACACAAGCCCTCCATACGTTGAGGTCAAATTCATTGTGCCCCATATAAAATCATTTCTTTTTAAATTGAATTTCTATTTGTTGACTCGATTTAGAATTTCTAGAAGTTCATTTTACAAGGTAATTTCAAATTTCAAATGAATTATCAATAATTTTATTTTTTGAATCAAATATATATTTTTTTAAAAACAGTCTAATCTTTTTATTTTTTGTTGTAAAATTGTTGGTAAAATATAATTAACCCCTAAAGAACCATTTATCCCCTTGGGGGACAATTTGAGTCCGGGCAAGTACCTACTGTCTCAATTTTTAGTGATATTTTTTGGAATTTTTTGAAATTGTGTATTTTTGCGAGAGCTTTGTGAATATGTAATTTTTATTTTAATTGATGCCCGCAAGCAAAAGTTATGGCACAATAAGCAAAAATGGAGTTTGGCGGGCAGCACAAAAAAAGTCACAGAAAGTCAATATAATTTTTTTTCAATTTTTTTTCCAAAGATTATATTCTTGTCTACATGTGAAGCTTTGTTTCATTCAATTTGGACTAATAATGAGAAAGTTATGGACAATCTTAGTTTTTCGGGCAATCTAAGCATTTTCTTGAAAAAATAACTTTTAGAATTCTTTCTTCATTGCAATTTTTAGAATTTTTCAAAAAATTGTCAGACAGGGTTAGATTTTCTTGCTAGAACAATTTCACCGTTGGGATTATTGTAATTCAATTCCATCTAGAAGCTATTAACAATTTAATTTTTTCTTCAATCTTGAACCCACTTCTACTTAATAATTTTTAAATGAGTGAAAATTAAGTGCTTTTTTCCCTAAATTTTGTTTGGTAGATTTTGAACTCAACTCTATAACATAAATAAGTAGAAAATCAAATTCAATAGTGCAAAAAAATTGAATAAAAAAATTCGAAGCCAAACATCTAGTCAAATAAGGTGCAAAAAAACTTGGTTTCTTCACTTTAAATGCATATATCTTGCATTCTATATGATCAAAGTTTCTGAAATTTCTTCTATGTATTTATATACTAGTCAGGTATAAGATTTTATGATTGGATATGTAAAAAAAAAATTTTAAGCTCTTTTCTCTTTGCAATAGAAATGATAGTTTTGAGTGGTTTTTGATAGGAAAATCACCTTGGTCCTTTAGGGTTTAAATTGATCATTGATATTTAATAATAATTCTGAAAGTAAATTTAAAAAAATATTTTTAAAAACACTCTTACCATTTGAAAGTAAAAAACCATGATATATAATTTTCAAATAAAGTCCACTTTAAAATTTGGCAAACAAAAACAATAAACAAATATAATTTTAAAGATTTATTGAAAAATTGGACAATAATTATAATACTAAATCATTTTTTAAAATTCCAATACATCATAAAAAATAAATAGATCTTGAACAATTTTTTTGGCAAAAAGAAATATAATATAAAATTTAAAATTTTGGGTATTTTTTTTTTAGGATTGAGATTATTTTCTTTAATGTTTTGTACACATTTTAATTTTACCATGCTATTATTTCTGAAAATTTCATTAGATGCTTTATTTAATGATATTTTGAATTATTTTTTAATGAATTTGACCGTAACGTAAGGATCCCGAAATCCATTTTATTCCCTAAGGTGACTTTGACATTCTAGGGGTAAAATCAATTAAGGTTTTAGTGTACCGGTAGTGAGTTACAGGAGGTACCGTACGGACCGTAGTCCCTCTGGTCCCTTGAACCCAATCCCTCCAGTCCCTTGAACTCTTCGCCTTCGCCTTCTCCAAACCGCGTGAACCCACGGCCCCATTTTCACCGTCCGATGACGCCCCATCCAACGGTCCTCATCAATCGCGACTTTCGGGTCAGGCCCATCCCACTAAACACCGAACCGACTAACATGCGACCTTGACAAGTTCCCCTTCTTCCACAGTTCGACGCACTCATCATCACACCGAGCAAACGTAAGCGTTAACTTTTAAACCTGCGAAAATTCAGAAGCGCAAATAAGGTAAAGCAGCCCATTGTGGTCAGAATTAGGAGTCTGCCGTCATTCCATCACCAAAGTTTTTCAGTTTTTTTACCATGTGAAGACAAGTATGAGAATTTGTGAAGGCAATTGAAATCATAATTTTCAGACAGAGTATGAATTAGCTATGAATTTCTCAAGTGTTCAGCCCAAAGAAGTTGACAGACTACCCCAAAATCAACTGCAAGTGTATCCATAATACTCACCTACCTCTTCTGAAGGAGACAATTTTTTTTTATATGTGGATGGCCATAAAAAGTCACTTCCTACAATGACTTACACTGAAATTACTACATGTTCCTAATAGGGTCACTAATTACTCCAGTGAAGTTAGGTGAGATGTTGATTGTGGTCAGAAAAACCACAATGGGGTCATTGTGTGTCCCCCATGGGTCATTTGACCACAATGGGCTGCCTTACCTTACTCGCAATGAATCGGAAATCCTTCGCTTTCTGAAAACAAAATATTAAGAAATGACTTTACCTGCAAAAGCTCCGAGCAGGTAGGAGTCCGTTGAATTGCGTCGATTTGCAATCATTCAGCCGGAAAATGCACCCAGACTAGGCTAGTGTAGGACCCTAAACTCCAATAGGCATCGGATATTCAAAGCGCAAGTTACCGACTGATCAGGTAGGACCGATAGCAAGCTACGGCAATTGCTAGGGCAGGGTGGTTACTGTATACCAACGACTCTCATTGCAGTAGGTTCAGTTGCCCCACACTAGTTCCTGGAAATTTCGCACACTTTTATGTAATCAGTACTAAAACGATGAATAAGATACTTTCCCGTTTCTGTTATGTATCCATATTGTAGAATCTGAAGTCTAGTTTTTCATCATGTGCCTATATGCTAGATTGGGCTACCGAAATGAGATTCACTGATAGGCGTATCCACTCGCAGCTGCAAGTGGGTGAAGTGGTAAACACCCATTTGACGTAAAATTAGTTGGCCAGTTGGGTGGTGCTTTGTGAACGCGCGCCGTGTGAAGAATATGGTGCAGGAAGAGGAAAGGCCGCTGGCTAGCCACCCACGAGCTCGTCTTTGACACAGTCGAGTCTCCCCTCCCTAGCCAGACCCCACGCACGTTGCCGTGTCCTCGAGCCTTCGGCCCCCCCACCAGCCTGCCTGCTCTTCAGTAAGTTAGATTGGGGGAGTGCAGGCGTATCATTTTCATTTACAAGTGGGTTCCCAAGTTTGAGAGAAGTTTGAAATTGTCACTCGCGTTGGAAGGCTCTTCTTCCGGGTTTGAAATTGTCATTCAAGCCGACTACGACGATCTTTTTTGGAGCTTGCTTTTATCCTTCAGGATTTGAACCTTGACAGACTGGTGGGGATCGTCTGTGCGGCCCGATTTTTTGGAGTGCATGGTTGCGGAAGCGCTCATGATGAGGGGAGCCATGGCGATGGCGTTGCTGCTTCTGCTGGGGTTATGTTCGGTGTCGCTCTCTGCTGCGAGTGCTCTTCCTAGTGATGGTAAGCTACTTTTTCACCAAGCATTTCGGTTCATAACTGACAGGCTCTCACAACCCACACGCTGACCCAAGTCAGCAGTTTGGTTTGGGAGAGGAATGGATTGCAATTGGGATGGAACTAGAGAAAATGGGAAATTGTAAGGCATTGAAAGCCTGGGTTTTGATTGGCGAGGGGGGGGGACGGGGGGTGTACTATCTACTGAAGCATTCACTTGAAAGCATTTAAATCATGGAGAGGATGTCTTTGTGGGTTTGAGCTTTCGTACTGCTATAAACGGATTTCCAGGAGTGGAATCGGTGGCCATACTCTCTAGAATGGCGTGTTTCAGGGCGCCAAGTCGTGATATTCACGTGCCTTTGAGTTCTGAAATCTAGGACCGCTGTACATCTGAGGTTTCAGTTAGAAGACTGAAACTGCGCCAAGTTTACTGACATCCGCCATTTCAAAGAAAATAAAAATCTGTTAAGAATTGGATGTATTTGGGAATCGTTCTGTTGGGGTTTGGTTTAGAGGGTAATCAACTTTTAGATTTGAGTTTTTATTGTAGAAGTGAACTGTTTTATCAGAATGGCTTGTGACAGTTTGGATCTTTGACAAATGGACATGGCTTTGTTTGGCAACTGGGCATGTCGTCTGATGGTTGGTTCCGTGTTGACAAAGGGATCGATTTGTGGTATCTGCGGCTCTTTAATAATGACATACAATTGCCACTTCCGCAACAACTTTAGCTGCATATGTCTTTCTGAAGTGAAATTTCTTGAGTGATGTGACATTATTGTTTGTGGAGAATGTTTTGGTAGCTTACTAGCCTCAAATATTTGCTGGCATGGTTGCAGGGTTGAATCAAAAGTCTCTAGATTTCACCAGTGGGCGTCTTCGTCACAGATCTCTGCTACAAGGTGAGAATCTGCACTTGAGAATGTTATTCTGTTGATTTGGGAATCAAGTTCTGGTCTTTGAACCGACGTAACGTCAATGGCACCCATTTCTGTAGAGTTGGCAAGCATGTACGAAACATGGAGAGCATGATCATATTTCATTGTAGGGGAAGATAGGATTAGCCCCAAGCTAAACCGACAAGGGGCTGAAACCATTCATCCAAATTTTCCTCTTTGTGTGGCAGACTAATAGTTGTTCTAGCCTCAGGACTCTTATGGTAAAATTAACTTGCCTTCACCCTGTAAACTCCCTTAGTGCTGAAGGGGCTAATGAAGGCTTAAACCCACCCTCTGTAGCGCGGGCTAATTGTCGCAATCCTTTAATGGATTTTGTCCTTCTTTGACATCATAGTGTTTTCTGATATCATTAATTGAGCATGATTGAGGTTGTTGTCGGTTACACGAAAATGCATCCTCGTGACTTCCCTATGACTTGTTATGTTATTTCTCATAATCAAGCTTTACATTCACGTTACGTAATCCACATTAACTCTGGTCCTGCTTAGCCATTAAATGTCACAGCGAGTCCCAGCTTTTCAGTTTAACAACTGCGAAGTTTAGGGATTCATCGATAACCGTTCTGATACCGAAAATTTGATCAAAGACTGACTTCAAGTGTAATTTTTGTTGATTGTATCAGTTCCTCCAGCTCCGGTTCCTGTCCCTGCAGCTACACCTCGTACACCTCCAGCTCCAGCTCCTGCCCCTGCAACTACACCTCGCACACCTCCAACTCCAGCCCCTGCCCCTGGAGCTGTTGCTTCAGGTCCAGCTCCAATTTTACCTCCAAGTCCTCCACCAAGAGCACCTCCAGCTCCACCTACACCAAGTGAGCTTTCCATCACTTCCTCCTTGCTTGTGCTCTAGCAAGAGTTCCGTTAGGGTGTGCCTTGAAATCCTGTCATTTGAATTTCAATGCAATCCAGAACAAGCATTCCACCTAAACCCAATTTTCTTGTGGTCAGAAATTATAATCCCGAAGTGCCTGAATAAGAAACTGCATTCCTAGTGCTAACAACCTATGATTTAGCAACTTCAAAATATATTTCTTCTGTTTAAGAATGTAGGTTATGACTTCTGATACATTTTGTTACCTACTTCGAAGCTTCCCAAATTGGTTACTTCAAGGTTGCTGCCTTTTTTGGGCTCTTGGACATTTTGGGGTTAATCCCGGAGTGCGCAAATGGTCACAATTAACCTTTTTCATAGCAATATGGGTTCAAATATATCATTTTTGAATTGATTCAAGAAAAGTAATAAAATGAACCAATATGAGGAAATAATTATATTTATTAGGATGGACAAATATGAGGAAATAATTATATTTATTAGTTTCTTTAGAATATTTAAAGCAAACAATAACTGCAACATCATCCAACCTTGCAAAAATTATTGCTTTACATGAAGCATCTCAGGAATGCATTTGGTTGAGATTTGTTGATAAATTTATTCAAACAAACTGTGAAACACCACATAATGATTCTCCAACTGTGCTTGTGTTGCATAAATGCAAGTGGATTTTGTTAAGGGTGATTGAATTAAACATATTGATCTAAAATATTTTAGTTATATCCATGACTTGATTACAAATCGAGCACTTGAAATCAAGAAGATTATATCAACATATATTCTTGCTGATCTCTTCACTAAGGCTCTTCCATTATATGTACATTGTCAACTTATTTATGGCATTGGAATGAGACAACTCAATATTTTGGAGCAAAAGATTCAATAGATTTTCATTATAAAAATGTAGAAACCTTTAATATCTATCCATGGATTTTTTCCATTGGATTTTATCATAAAAATGGATTGAAAAAGTTTTTCCTTCATCTGTAGTTTTCTCCTTGACCATAATTAAGGTTTTCCTAGATAAGGTTTTAATGAGGCAACAACCGTATATCTTGCAAGATTACAAAAATTACTATATTAAAATATTTTCAATGCTCTTAAAATGTGCTTGAAAATTACTGCAATGTTAGCTTTTGAAGTGGACTTTCTATTTTGGGACTTAGGAACTTACAGTAGGAGTTAATCCATCAGTGCAATGTACTTCTGTTCACTTGATTGCAAATAATGTATGGTGAAATCTGTGCTTGGCAACATTAATGACTTTTGCATCTTATTTTTCCTTTGTGCAAAACAGCGAGGGTTTACCTTATGTGGATTGGCATTGGAGCTTTCATTTTGGTCTTAGCCTCTGTTGCTGGGTTCTGCCTCTGCCGCAAATTTGGAGAAAATAAAATTAGTAGAGGTCAGAGGTTGCCGCCCTTGCCTCGGTACCACTAGATACGAGTTCCAGTCTAGGATGATGTAGATCAATATACCACAACACAGAGAAAGGAAGCCCATAGCACAGGGATTATTGCTGCTTGTATAAAGCATGATGGACACTTGATACTTTCAAGCTTGGAAGTCCAGGTTTAGGTCAAAGGATTGATCAGTCTTTATCAGTAAAAAGCTGAAATGGATTGTAACTATTGCATCAAAGCTCATCACAAAGAACTCGGTGTTGCTCTCTTTTGTGAAATGCTCAAGGTTATAAAACTAGTAGGGTTTTGAAGAAAAATCCAATCTTATTTCTACCTGTGGAAGTTAGTGAGTACATTCTGGTGCATTGGTACTAACAGTGGTTTTTGATGTTAAAGAGGGGAGACTTTGAGAGTTGCTTGGATCAATGTATGATGTTACGATATCCCTCTCTCTTTCACTGAGGTGGGTACACCCAAAATTGCACCCTGCCACCATCACGATGTGTAATCTCCAAAATTAATAAACACATATGTGGAAGAAACAATTCCAGAACAATACCAAAAAAAACTTTGATCCTTCATAACTTTTACAAATGTTGCGTTTTTTGTTGAGTTGGAACCTCCTTTCACTTGCCAACAAGAAAATTTGTAAATTTGACCAGTCCAATAATAATAAAAGTAGCAAAAAGTTATGAAGGATACCCACCTAGCTTATATCCTCTGGGTTTTGGTGTGGGGTTTTGAACAAACTGATTCATACCATCAGTGGAGCCCAGTTTGTAGACGTGGCAACCAATTTTGGGATATGGAGAGCATGACTTTGTCTCTTTTAGTGTTAGAGAGATACCTCTTAAGCATTATGGTTTCAACCATTGAGGTTATGATTGGTGCCATGAAAGGAAAGTCTGGTTATGGAAATAACATCCCTTGCTTGCCATGGATTTTTCATAACAAGGCTCTCCATCATGCTACGTAGCCCATAATTCATGCCAACCTTGAAAAGAGGCTGGAGAAGTGGCCGAAGTACTTATTCTGTTATGTTATGATGTGATTGGGCTGAGGGATTCTTCTTGGTGTCGCTAGAGGACTTTGAGGCGCAGGGCTGTGATTTCTCTGTTTTCGTCCACTTGTTAGTGTTCAGACACGCATTCCATGATCAATTTTTTAAGAAGAGTTAGGCATTCATTTTAGGATTAAAATCTAATAGACTCCTGAAAATTTAACGTCTAAATAATCTACTCATCAGTTTGCAGAACGTACATAAAATGGAGGAACACCGCTGTCCTTGTGGCGGTCTAATTCCTATCTGACTGTTTCAATATCCCATAGAATGTTCTCTTGCAAGTAATAAGTCCCTGCAGGAAATTTAGCAAGCGGAACTTCACAACTAACAAGTGCATGCGAACATGAGATCTTCAATTCAACAACACTGTCTACTACCTTGCAATGACAAGGCCGAGGACAACTCGGTAGGCACATTTTCAACAGTTTTGAGTCCCTGCAATTGCAGTCCTCGTGTGGGGGTTCTTACCTGCATAGCTAGCAAGGTACTAACCACCTGTAGTGCCACCACTGTAAACAGCAGGAAAAGCATTGGACTAGGGTCCAACCACCTATGACCACCCAGATTTGCAATCTGGGTATCTTGTTGTAGAATTCCTAGTTGGATTCTCAATTTTGAATTTTAGTTTTTTCATGTTTTTTTTCCCTTGTTTGGCAGGGTTAGCTGGTTCCTATTTGGAGTTGTTTTTCACCCACTGCGAGAGAGTGTGCGCGTCCCAACCCAAGTTGGCTGCGTTTTTTTTGTTTGCTATGTGTGTGATTTGACGGTGTAATTTTCAATTTGAATTAATACAATGGAGTTCGTGCAAATCAGATTTGTGTGTGTACTTGCCTAATTGTGTGCAGTGCTGTGAGAAGATTGTGAATGTGTTACTGGGGTGTGGTCACTGTGGTGTGTGGTTCAGTTGAAAATCTTTGTGTTTTGATGTTACCGTGTGCATACCAAGTTGATTAATTGCTATGTGTGCACTGATTTTGGAGTTTCTGTCATATTGAGATATTAAGTTGCATCTGTATTTTTCGAATTGGAATTTGTGTTGCTGTAAGTACATGTTACCCGTATCTGTTCGAATTATACATTGTTAGCCAAATTGGAAAGTACTTGGTACAGCGTGTGAGATTGTGACTTACCAAATAGGTTGTAAGTCCTAATTGGAGAGACTAATCCCCATGCATCCAGTTGTATCCAGTTCAAGAGCATGTGCTATAGTTGTTGTTTGAACAGATTGTCCAATGAAATTGAAATGAGAGTTATGCTTAGACAAGGAATGAAGCCAGGTGGACAAGATCAATCCTAAGTTGGAGAGCAATTTTGTTGCCAAGGAGGATACTCGAAAGCAGCTTGGACTTCTAACCATGTTAAAGCCGATTTAGTGATAAGAACACAAATGTTCATATGGAAGAATTAGAGCCAAATTGCAGTATTAAACAAGTCAAGATAAAAAGAACAACAAGAGGAATCCTAATAGGGGGAGAGATTCTTAACATTTGTGGCCTTTAAGTGTGGAGTGCCAAATTGTGGAATTAGCCAAACGGTGAGGTATAGCTTATGCCTAGTTGGAAGAAATTGTTATTGCCCTATAGTTGTAATGACCAATTAGGAGTATCTGACAACAAACCTATTAGATATTATCTCTTCAAACAAACTTCAAGGTAGGATTAGATCCCAATTCCTTCTACACTTGTGCAACGGGGTCATTGCAAGAAACACTTGTCCTTTTCTTGTACCCTTGGCCTTAGATAGGTGATTTTTTCTTCATAACTTTTGCATCGTATGTTAGCTTGATATGAAACTTGAAATGAAGGTATATGCGGTAGTTTTAGATATTGAATAATTTTTTTCTATTTTAAAAAATTTGTTTGTTATTATTATACAACCTTCAATTGGATGTCTATATTTGTCCTATTAAGGGATGATAGTACTATTTTTGACTTAGAAATGCGAATTTTGAGTAAAAAATTGGAGAAGTTGGTCATGTACTAAGGTAGACAAGCCTATTGCCATCGTGATTTGGAATTTGAGTATTTTGGGGCCAATTCCAAGAGGGATATGTATTTTTCAGAGGTGTGCGCTTGTTTCATGAATCAAACCCAAGTGAAATTATAATTTTCCAATTAAAATTGTAATTTCTGTGAATTTTTGAAGTGGTCTGCCCTGAAATTACAAAAACGCCCATAGACCAGGGTCAAAAACATCCCATAAACAACCCATTATTGCCTTAATATGTATCTATTGGCACTTAAGTTCCCACCAATGAAGGATTGACATGTTACCCCTTTTGACATTAATGCACAAAAATTGTCAAAAAAAAAGAAGGGATTTGGGTTTTGCAATGAACGAAATTTGGACAATGAATGGTGATGGGCTAGTCTAGTGGCAAAGAAGTTTTCTGAAAATTCTAATTATATAGGCTCAAAGTGTGCAAAGACCAAACTGAAAAAAAAATACACCTTTCAGAGGTATATGGTGCAATTCTAGCGCTTAAAAGTATAAAACAATAGCCTTTTCAAATTCATTTTATAATTTTTTTCAAGTATCCATTTTTTGCTAATTTTTGGTCTTCTATAGTAGTCCACAATTGTTAGTAGTTGAGCATAGTACTCATTTTTTAATTCATTTTCAATGATTTCTACTCATTTTTTTAAGGATTTTATTGATTTTTTATTTAATTTTAAATTTTAATGTTTTTTAATGTTTTTTAATGTTTTAATTGGTTTTCAATTAAAAAATTAACAATTTTGTTGATTTTTTACTGATTTTTTATATTCTTTTAATAAAATTTTAATTCATTTTCACAATTTAACCTGTAAGTGCCCCAGTGGACCAAAGTAGCCATAAATAGTATAGAAGTCCAATTTGAAGTGCAATAACTTTTGCATTCGATGTTGGAATTTGATAAAACTTGTTGGAAAATCTGCATTCTCTTTCCTAATTTGTGTAGTAAAATTTTTGATGTGCTGACTTTTTGAAAGCCATTCAAAGTTCACAGACTCAATTAGAGTTCAGCAAACTACATTTTGATGGCTGCAACATTGAAGGGGGGGATGAGGGGAGGGTCCTTTGTCCAATGTTTTTTTTCAACAAAATTTATTGAATTATATTTCATCTGAAGCGTAATTATTGTAGTAAAACTTTCATATCAACCCAAGTTGTTTTGAATGTTTGGGAGTAATTCAATGTTCAAAATCCAAATCTTTTTGGATTACAGTGAACTTTGACAGCTTGTTTCTTCTTCATAAGGTATCTGCTTTCAATATTTTTTGGAAAAAGGTTCTCATATTAGTCTGTTTTGTCATGTGGTTAAAACTTCTTATCAATCCAAGAAGTTATGAGTGTCTGAGAAGCATTTTAGTAGAAGGAAGTTCAACCCTACAAGTGTTTTTAGTAACTATTTTGCTATTTTTTGACATTTCAAAGCAATTTTGTAGACACCATGAGTCAATTGAATGATAGTTTCTTTCACCAATGTGTTTATATGCTCGTTTTGAAGCACTTTATAGTTAAAGTTTTTTCATTTGAGTAGGTTTATAAATTGGATTTCACCTCCAATGTGTTGCTAGGAAAATTTCAACGTCCTTTTTTAACACTCTAACATTATAATCTTGCAATCTATGTAGCCAAATGACTCCCAATTTGAATCATGTCATCTACAACACGTACACTACAAGATTCTACAATTGAGATTTCTATAGTTAGCGACCTTTAGACCTACAATACTTCAAAAGTAATGATGTCTTTTAAACCCCAAAAGACCCTAACTATATAGGGGTTAAACTACACTATTAATGTACAGTACGTACTTGTAGTACGCGTTGTGTGTATTATAACCCAAAACAACATTTTTGAGACAAAAACATTAAATGTTTCTTGTAACATTCCTATGTAATTATTATTGTCTGTATTTTTTAGAGAAAGAATGAATGGAATGGACTCAAATACAAGTAAGATCATATTAAATCCCAAACCATCAAGCTGCGTTTTTTGGCAACATAACAATTTTGGGCAGCTCATTATGAATGGATTTTCTTATTTTATTTCTTTAAGAATTTCACACAACATAGAGACGAGTTTTTTCTTTGAGGCCCAACAATTTTCAAAACTCTTGACCACACGGTTAAAAAGTAAGTGTTTGATATGTAGTTTTTTCCTTGATTGGGCAATCTGGGCAGATTTTTAAATCACTCTTTTAAGAAATAAAAACTAGAAACTGGATCTCTAGATTTATATGTACATGGAAAGCTTTGAATCATTCCATTTTAATCAATGCGATGAAAGTTATGCGGAATTTTTGTTTTTGGGTAGTTATGGATTCTCTATTCTAAAATAAACTTTTGAAGTCTTTTGTTTTTATTCAGTATTCAATTTTTTTTTAAAGAATAAATTGTAGGATGCAGGCTATTACTACAACATTACAACCATCGAGATTGGCATTTTTCAATTCTATAACTAAATTCTTGATAATCTAGTATTTTGAATCATTCTCTACTTCTTTCTACTTACTGTTTTTTTCCTATATGTTGTACAATTCCAAATGATATGAAATCTTTCAAGAATGTATCCAACTTGCCTTGAAGAGTGAATCCAAAGAGGCACCACCAACATGGAGGTTTTTCATACAAATGTGACCTTTTGAAGTGCACCCCCTGCCCTATTTTTTGCAGGGCCAAAAAAAGGATTTTTGTCAATTCAAATACTAATATCTTGCAACCCATTAGGGGGAAATTTCTAAAATATTTTTTCCACATCTTCTCAAATTGGCATACTACAAGATCTTATAGTTATATGTGTCCAAAATTTTTTTTTCTAAAATTTGGTACACATACTAGAAATGGCAGTTTTGGAGCATTATTGGTGAAAACATATATAGTCAAGGAACTTTAGGGGTTAATCTAATAAGAATATTTTAAAAAGGTTTGAGATCAATGACCCACCACCTTAATTCCTTTAGAACAGTGTTTTGAAAGCACAAGTTTAATATTCTAAAAGCACTTCTTTTATTCCTTGAAGTTGCAAATTGTTTTGACGAGCATTTGTTCACAACTAATTCCACTTGAACCAACATTTAATAAGACACATCTTTATCAATCTTAATCCCTAAAGGACCAGGCATTCAAATTTTGAACAATAGATGAATGCGATTTGTCATCCATCAATTTGTTTGAAGATTCTTGTACTACTTTCTTTAGCATTTGTATAGTTTAGATTTGAAAACTTTGCTTTGCAAATATTCCATTATTCAATAGATACTAGTAGGTCTAGCCTCAAAAAATAACCTTTTCAGTTAAAAAATGTCCCTTCAAAAACGACTTGAATAAAAAATAAAAGTAAAATTTTCAAAAATCACTATAATTGGAATTCAACATTTTGCATTTTCAGGAAAAAAATTCTTGTGGAAATTGAAAATACTCATTCTAGAATTGATTTTAGAAGGAATTTTCAATTTTTGGCTTCAAATTTTATTGAAATATGTTAGTTTACGTACTAGTTGATCTAATCATATGAATATGATCTATGAATCATATTCATCAATTATTGTTTTTAGAATCATCATCAAATTATTATTCTACATTGTATTTTATAATATATCTTTTTTAATTTTGGAAATTTGGACTACTGCTTTTCCTTAAGGGATTAAACCGTCCATAAATACAGGTGAACCTGATATCATTCTCTAACTATAGCATCTAACTGCTTGTCCAAAGAAAATGAGTTACACATTCCATAGAAATGGGTAGGTGACTGCTGCAATTGGAGGGGTCCATTTAACCCCTAAAAGTCTGTTGTCCCTTCGAGGCACAAATGCGTTTTTGCGCAGGTACCTACGGGTTGAAATTTTCTCCTGATTTTTAAAACTTTCTTAGGAGGTAGAAAAACTGATTAGATTCATGGAAATATAATTTTTTTCACAATTGGTGCCCGGGAACAAAAGTTATGACCAAATAAGCTCAAAACAGGGGACGGTGGATAGCAAAAAAAATTTGCAGTTTTTTTTTTGTTTTTTTTTTTAAATTTTTTTCTCATAGATTATATTTTTGTCTATCTAAAAAGCTTTGATTCATTTCATTTGGATTTGTTATAAGAAAGTTATGGACATTCTTGTTTTTCGGGCAGTTAGAGCATCTTTTTGAAAAAATAATTTGGAGGGTTCATTTCTAAATGCAATTTTTCAAGTTTTTCAATTTTTTTTTTGCATGGTTAAATTTACTTGCTAGAACAGTTTGACCATTGGAATTGGTGCATTTTAATTACATCTAAAATATATGAATATTTTAGATTTTCCTTCTATCTCGTACCTACTTCTATTTAAAAATATTTTTAATAATGAAAATTAAGTTTTTTTTAAGTTTTTTTTTGAGGTAGATTGTCAACCCAATTCTTCACCGTAAACATTTAAAGCTCAAAACTCTATAGTGTAAAAATTTTAAGTTAAAAATGTTCAAAGTCATAAAATCCAGTCCCACAATGTGCTGAAAATTTTGTTTTTTCACTTTAAACGTAGATATCTTGCAATCTGTGCTGTCAAAAAGTTTGAAATTTTTTCCACACATTCTCATACTAGTTAGATGTAAGATCCTATAGTTAGATGTGCAAAAAAAAACATTTTTAATTTTTTTTTACTCTTTGCTAAAGAAATGGCAGTTTGGGGTGTTTTTTGGCAAAAAAAAGGCCTTGGACCTTTAGGGGTTAATAGATGCTGGAATTGGTGACTGGCAATGTCGGGTGGTTGCGCAAATGCAAGGATGCAATAGATATTGGAATTGGGTGATTAGCAGTGTTAGGTTGTTCTATTGTATCTGTACCATTTTGTATATAGTGTATACTAGAAAAATCCTGTTGCAATGTAACATTGAACTTAGGAGAATATGGACTGGATAGCCGGTCAAAGTCTTACAGAGCTGGATGAAATATTGGGGATGAAATCATGACCATATTTTTGACAACGGGTCATGGCAGATTGCATGACAGCGTGTATTTAATATAATAGATAGTACCATTTCAAATTTTATATTGTACAATTCTAGTAAGTAATGACAACATAATGACCCAAAAGTGGCACAAATAGTCACATGCCAAATAGTCACATGCTCCAAATCGGGTGTCTTGCTTTACAGTACAAAACAGTTGCATAAGCTTACTCCAGATGACAAAATGCTAAGCTGCAAAAGCAAGGAATCTAATTCACTCCGCAGTACTGCACAGTACTGTACGTACAAGAACCCCCAAATGAAAGCAACAGAAAGTAGTTTAACCCTCAAACATTGGAGGGGGGTCCCTGGAAATCACCCTTTTCTAAGGGCCTCTTCACACTATGGCCGTCCAAGTCGAGAGGCCGTGGAACTCTGCAATATGATTGGTGGAACCAACGGACCCTGCAATATGATTGGTGGAAACGACGGACTCTCAACTTGGACGGCCATAGTGTGAAGAGGCCCTAAAACCATGTAAATCGTTGGCCTAAGAAATAGCAAAAGTGCATATTGGAAGTCAAAATACTATTGAAGATCTTCCCTTTCCAAACCCAATTCCAAGGATGAATAGTTGCACTGTTGTCCTACATTCAAAGATTCCTTGTCATCCATCGGACGTTTGGCGTCCGTGTCAACGTTCAAGGGTTAACTGGTGTTTTAACCCTTGCAATGAAATTCTGTTTCCATTGTGTAAAAATAAAAAAATAAAAAATAGGAGTTTAACTGGTGTGGAAAGGAGAGCTAATTCTCACGGGATGTTAAATCTGTCTCACAAAGTGGGACTAGCAAGGTGGATTTATTCCGGGGAAAAACACAAGAATTTTTATTTGTTACAAATTTTCTTTTTTTGCAAATTTTGAATTCAAATTTGCAATCAGGGACCCCAAATTAGATAGAGAGGCCTATAACATATCCTAGACACGGCATAATATAGGGGACTTTTTTTTTACTTTTACCCCCAAAAATACAAAATTTATCCTACTGGTCCCACTTTGTACAATGGAATTAACCCGTAAAGGTCAGAGGCTATATTTTCACCAAAATCACTTCAAATTGCCATTTCCAGTACAAGTATCAAATTTTAGAAAAAATATTTTTTGACAAATGTAATGTAGGATCTTATAGTAAACTAGTTTGAGAAGTTGTGGAAAAAATTTCAAAAATTTCTACAGTGTGAATTGCAAGATAATAGCATTTGAATTCACAAAAATCTTTTTTTTTGTCCCTACAAAAATCTGGGCAGCTGCACTTCACAAGGTCATATTTGTATGAAATTTTTTCCAAAAAACAGTGGTTACTCTTTGGATTCATTCTTCACGGCAAGCTGACTACATGCTTGAAAAATTGCAGATCATTTGGAATTGCACAACATATAGGAAACAAATAGTAAGTAGAAAGAAGTAAAAGAATGACTCAAAATACAAAATTGTTAAGAATTTAGATATGGAATTGAAATATATCAATGGTTGTAATGTTGTAATAAAAATTTACACCAAATTTTTTTATTTTTTTTCAAAAATATTGAAAATTGAGTTAAATAAAGGACTCCAAAGTTTATTTTAGAGTACAGATTCTATAACTACCCTCAAACTAAAAATCCTCATAACTTTCTTCTCACTAATCTAAATGGAATGATTCAAAGCTTTTCCATATATATAAATCTAAAACTAATTTCAAATTTTTGTTTTTTTAAAAGTGATTTTTAAAGAAGTTTTTTTAGCTGCCCGGGCTGCTTGTCAACCAATGAAAATTACATATCTTGCAATATCTTTTTTGACCATAGAGTAAAAACTTATGAAAATTGTCGGGCCTTAAAGCTACTCCTTGGGCACATCTTGTAAGAAAATTACATAGAAAACAAATAAAAACTTCATTTGTAGTGAACTACCCAAAATCGCTATGTTGTCAAAAAATGTTTTTTGGTCCTTTAGGGGTTAAAATTCTCACTCTTTGACTTCTTGAAGATTCAATTTGCACAAATCTAATGGCATTCAATTTCTTCAAGATGAATGACATCATTCAAATGATAAGATTTGAATTTCTTCAAGAGCATGTGCCATGTAAAGTAGCGAGAGGTCCATAAATCACCCATTTAAGAGCTAAAGCTGAATTTTGGGGAGGTGAATCTTCATGAAATATTTTTCAATAAAATTGAAAGATAATTGGAATTGGCATGTAACCCGAGTTGTTTCATATTTTGTAGAACTTTGTGGATTTAGTTATGAGATTTTGAAGTTGAAATGGCATAGGGCTCTAAAATTGCCCACCTCCTGAAATGTACACTATTTGTATATTGTTGAAAGTTATGTAAAAGCAATATGTACAAATAGTGTACCGTTGAGGAAGTGGGTGATTTGAGAGCATGTGCGCTTTTAGAACCTCCTACCTTAGTTGTTGTTTGAGTACGTCATTCAAATTGAAATGAGAGTTATGCTTAGACAAGGAACGAAGCTAGATAGACAAGGTCAATCCAAAGTTGGCAAGAAAGGAATGTCAATTTTGTTGCCAAGGAGTATATACGAAAGCAATTTGTACTTCTAAATATGTTAAAGTCGATTTAGTGATCAAGAACACAAATGTTCATGTGGAAGAACTGGAGCAAAGTTGCAGTGTTAAACAAGTTCAATATAAAGGAACAACAAGAGGAATCCTAGTTGGAGAGAGATTCTTAACCCATATGACCAAATTGTAAAATTAGCCAAATGGTGAGGCATAGCTTATGCCTAGTTGGAAGAAATTGTTCTTGCCTATAGTTGTAATGACCAATTTATAGTATCTTACAACAAGCCTATTAGATATTGTGTCTCTTTGAAGAAACTTCACGCTAGGATTAGATTTCCTAATCAGAGATCCCAATTCCTTCTACACTTGTACAACGAGGTTGTTGCAAGAAACACATTAGGAAGAACTGGAGCCCTCTAAGGGACTGTGAGTGAGGGGAACGAGGAAACAATGACTGATTTTAATTTTTAATTTTTAATTTTTTTAATTTAATTTTAATTTTAATTTTTTTAAATTCCCCCTCCAACGAACGGGAGGGTCTGGACAATGCCCAACAATGCACTAAATTTATTTTTTAATATTTAAAAAACATAAAAATAGTTAATTTAAAAAAAATTAAAAATTAAAAATTGGCACCATGGCGACCATGGCGACCACATCAGCTTCCTTATTTGAGAATTAATTTATTTTAATTATTTTATTACTATTTTGATTATTTTTAAAAAGATTTAATTATTTTTTAATTATTTTTTATTTTTTGTATTATTATTATATTATTATTATGTTATTTTATTATTATTATAATATTATTATTATACTAATATTACATTATTATTATAATGGACTTTTTTTTTTAAAAGAATACCCCTGTTCATGAACAGAGGTGTTTCCCTCAAAAGGAAGCAGCCCCTCTGAGGGTCGCCATTTTTTGTAATGCTTGTCCTTTTTTTGTCCCCTTGGCTTTGGATGGGTTTTTTTTTGCTCTTAACTTTTGTGTTGTATGTTGGTATGATATGAAACTTGTGGTAGTTTTAGACATTGAATAATTTTGTTTATTTCTATAAAATAGTTTATTATTTTTCAACAACCCTCAACTAGATGTCTATTTTGCCTTATTGAAGGGTTTCAATACTAAATTCAATCTAAAAATACAAATTTTTAGTGAAAAATTGGAGAACTTGGTTATGCTACTAATACTCATAACATTCAGTAGCAGTCACTACAACTGCCTTCTCCGGACGAAATGATGTGGAATATACCACATCATTTCATCCAAGGGATGAAATGGTGTGGTATATTCCACACCAAATCAGTAACTACAAGGACACTTGGCGGAACTTGTTAGAACACAACAAAAGGCCTCAGTCAATTACAAGGTTGAAGCTACACATTGGGGTTAACAACAAATTAAGTACTTTGAAATAAAGTTGTAAACAAAATAGCAAACTTATTCAAAATGGCAATCAATTTATAGAGATCAATTATCTCAATGCTTGAATTACATCACTTTGATAGGATTGTCATTCATGTTTTGTGTTTTCAAGTGAAAAGACAACTCTATATATACACATGGGGTTGTAGGAGGTAGAACAACCCATGTGGGATAAACAAATTCGAATTTGTAGTTTCTCAAGCACTCATAGTTAAGTCATAAACAAAGAATTGTGTTAGAAGTAGAATTTCAAACCTCATTTAGGCATAGTAAAAATAAATTTTCTCAAAAATCTTTGAACTAAGAAAAGTTGGTAAATGAAGATACATTTCACCTCCAAAAATCCGTTTGGAATTTTGAACCTCCAATCAAAAGTTATGGACAAATTTGAGAGAGGGGTTGGAATGGACATTTTTTTGGACATTTTTCCAACCCCTCTCTCAAATTTGTCTATAACTTTTTATAGGAGATTCAAAATTCCAAACGGATTTTTGGAGGTGAAATGTGTCTTCATTTACCAACTTTTCTTAGTTCAAAGATTTTTGAGAAAATTTATTTTTACTATGCCTAAATGAGGTTTGAAATTCTACTTCTAACACAATTCTTTGTTTATGACTTAACTATGAGTGCTTGAGAAACTACAAATTCGAATTTGTTTATCCCACATGGGTTGTTCTACCTCCTACCACCCCATGTGTTATATATAGTGTTGTCTTTTCACTTGAAAACACAAAACATGTTATTGATGACAAATGATTGTAATGCATTCTTCATTGGATTCTTGGCCAACATTTTTTTCTACAAATATTTGTAGATTTGTATGTTTGGTCCTAAAATTAACAAAGAAAAAGAAGCAAAATATAATGTACTGCCTCTATCTTGGTACCTAAAGCTTACATTAATTATTTGAGGATGAGTTTTGTGGATGAGGACTCCAGGGAGGGAAAGGCAGACTCTTTGAAGGCTACTGAATGTAATGCTGCAGGCAGTGACAAAGAGATTTTCTGAAAATTCCAGACTGTGTGACATGCACATGCGCTCAAAGTGTGTGTCCTTTGTAAAAAGACTGGAATGAAAAAAAATCCTTTTAAAAATTTATTGTGTGATTCTAGTGTATTGAAATGTAGAAAAATGGCCATTTTTAATTCATTTTATGATTATTTTAAGTTACTAAAAATCAGAATACTCAAGTTTTCTTTTTCTGCTAATTTTTGTTCTCCAGGCGTTATCAGTAGTACTGCACTGATTTTAAGTTCATTTTTAACGACTTTTACTAATTTTTCACGTTTTTCAGTGATTTTTATTTTTATTTTTCATTCCTTTTTAATTTCTTTAAATGTTTTTCAATGTTTTAATGATTTTAAATATTTTTTAAATGCTATCTTTTCTGATTGTTTACTGATTTTTAAATCATTTTGAATAGTTTTTCAATTCATTTTCATGACTTAAACTACATTATTCCTACACAGTAATTGTAGTATACATAGCAGTGGCAATACTATGGCTAAAAACAAAAACATTGAGTGTTTTTTGCAAAATTCCAATGTGTTTATTATTGCTTGTATTTTTCAGAGAAAGAATTAATTGAGTGGACTCAAATACAAGAGAAATCATATTAATCCAATAAGAAAAAAAAATTGATCTGATTTTTTAAACACATTTGGTACAAAAATATAAAACTATCACTAGGTGAGGATAATGGCTATCTTAAAAAGATTCAAAATCAATGACCCACCATCCTAATCCCATTGGAGGAGTGTTTCCAAAGCACAAGTTTAACATTCTAAAAGCACCTTATTTATTGTTTGAAGTTGTGAACTGTTTTGAGAAGCATTTGTTCACAACCAATCCTATTTGAATCCACATTTAATGAATCATATCTTTATCAGTTTTAACCTCTAAAGGACCAAGCATTCAAATTCTGAAAAATGGATGTACGCACACATCCCAAGCAATACAAAAATGCAATTTTCATCCATCAATTTGTTTGAAGATTTACGTGTTAGTTCTTTAAAATTTGTACAGTATAGACTTTGAAGACTTTACTTTGCAAATATTCTATTAGTCAATACTGAGAGGTCTAGCCTCAAAACTTAATTTTTTAGATCAAAAATTGATCCTTCAAAAGCAATTTGAATACAATTTTTTTTTTTTTTTTTTTTTTTTAAATCACTATGATTTGAATTTAATAGTTTGAACTTAACGCCTAAATGACCATTTGTCCCCTCAGAGGACAATTTGGATCTGGGCAAGTTTTTATTGTCTCAATTTTTAATAATATTTTTTGGAAGTTTTTGAGGTTGTATATTTTTACAATATCTTTGTGAATATATAAACTTTACTTTAATTGATGCCAAGGAGCAAAAGTTATGGCACGATAAGCAAAATTGGAGTTTGGCGGCCAATACAAAAAAAATAACAAAAAGCCAAAATATTTTTTTTCCAAATTTTTTCCTCAAAGATGATATTTTTGTCTATATGTGAAGCTTTGTTTCATTTAAGTTGGACTAATAAAGTTATGGACAATCTTAGTTTTTTGGGCAATCTAAGCATCTTCTTGAAAAGATAATTTGTAGAATTTATTTTTGAATGCAATTTTTAGAAGTTTTCGAAAAAACATTTTAGATAGGGTTAGGTCTTTTTGCTAGAACAATCTCACCATTGAGAATAATTGTGATTCAATTCCATCTAAGAGCAATTAACAATTTAGTTTTTTCTTCAATCTTGAACCCACCTCTACTAAACAATTTTTTAATAAGTAAAAATTAAGTGATTTTTTTCCTAATTTTTTTTGTAGGTTCTCAATTTAACTACTTAACCTTTAAAATACCAAGGCAGTTTTTGGCTCCAAAACCACTGAAAACTGCCATTTCTGCTGCAATCACTTCCTTAATAAAAAAAAGCTTTTTTTTAGAATCTAACCATAGGATCTTGAACTTCATTTATCTTAGATCATGTGGTAAAAATTTCATGAAGTTTGACCATACGGATTGGAAGATATTAGCATTTGAAGGTAGAAAAAGAATTTTTTTGGAACTGTAGCCTGCAATTTCAGATGACTTTGACGCCCATTTGTGGATTTTTTTTGCACTACACACCATAAAGTTAAAACTTTCTGTGTTGCACATTTGAGTTGAGAGTTTGGAAAAAAAAAATTTAGAATGTCAAAATTTGATTTTCACATACAAAAAAATTGTTCAGTAGAAGTAGGTCCAAAATTGAACAAAACACTAAATTGTTAATAGCTCTTAGGTGGAATTAAAACACCATAATCCCAACGGTGGGATTGTTCTTGCAAACAAACTTTCCCTCGTCAAAAGAAAATTTGAAAAAATTTGAAAATTGCATTCAAAAATGAATTCTATAAGTTTTTTTCTGTAGACGCTTAGATTGCCCAAAAAACAAGATTGTCCATAACTTTCTCATATTGAGTCCAAATAGAATGAATCAAAGCTTCAAATGTAGACAAAAACATGATCTTTGAGAGAAAAAAATTGAAAAAAAAAAATTTAAGTTTTAAAAGTTTGTTATTTTCTGCCCGGCGAATTGCTTTTTTGACTTCTGGGTGGCATAACTTTTGCTCCCAGGCATCAATTGAAAAAATAATTATATTTTTAGAAAGCTAGTGTGATTTCTATCTTCCAAGAAAGTTTAAGAAAATCAGATCAAAATTTCAAGTTGCACGAGCTTGCCCAAAATCCCAAGTGTCCCTTGAAGGAACTTTGGTAGTTTAGGGATTAACATAAATATGTAGAAAATCAAAGTCAGTAGTGCAAAAAAATTGAACTAAAAAGATTCAAATCCAAAGAATCTAGTCAAACAAGGTGCAAAAAAACTTATTTTCTTCACTTTAAATGCATATATCTTGCAATCTACATGGTCAAAAGTTTCTGAAATTTCTTCTACATATTCATATACTAGTCAAATATAAGATCTTATGGTTGAATATGAAAATAAAAACAATCTTTAAAGCTCTTTTCTCTTTGCAATAGAAAAGACAATTTTGATTGATTTTTGATAGGAAAATCACCTTGGTCCTTTAGGGATTAAAGGAAAATAGTTCTTGTGAAAATTACAAACATTCAATCTAGAATTGATTTTAGAAGGAGTTTCCAAATTTTGGCTTAAAAAGTTTATGAAAAATGTTGGCTTGTGTACTAGTCGATCTAAAAGTATAGATACAATCCATGAAATCTTATTCTACAACTATTGTTTTTAGAATCATCATCAAATTATTATTTTAAGTTACATTTTATAATATATCTTCACAATTCTGGAAATTTGGGCTACCCCTGGCCCTTAATCTCTAAAGGCCTACAATACTTTCTGACTCCAAAATCACTCATTAGAGGGGATTTGGAGGCTTTGGAGGACCGTTTTAGGCCCATTCTCCAATCTGGCTAGATTCAGTGACTGGCGGTATGGGTTTGTTAAAATTTCTTTTTTTCAAAAAAAAAGAAGAAGCTTTTTTTACCAAAATATCATTTTAAGCATTTTTTCATTTTTTATTTTGTTGCAAAAATGACGTGACAGTCGCTGTGCCATGTCAACCAGCTATTACAGCTGGGTTTCCGCAGTCTAGGAATGCAAGGGAACTTGCAGCCCTCCAAGACTCCCAACTCTCCTCTAATGCAAAATTGTCATGTTTGCTCTGATCACCCAAAGGACCAAAAAAAACTTTTTTCTAGAATCTAACTAGAAGATCTTATACTTCACTTGTTTTAGATTATGTGGGAAAAAGTTCATGAAGTTTGACCGTACGGATTGAAAGATAGTAGTATTTGAAGTTGGAAAAATAAAGTTTTTTTGAATGCCAACTCACAATTTTAGATGATTCTGACTACCATTTGTGGAATTTTTTTGCACTACGGACCATAGGCGGTTTAAATTTGTTTTTGTTGAACATTTGAGTTGAGAGTTGGGGAATTTTTTTTCAAAATATCAAAACTTGATTTTCACATATAAATAAAATTGTTCAGTACAAGTAGATTTGAGATTGAATGAAACACTAAATTATCAATAGCTCTGAGATGGAATTGAAACACCATAATCCTAACGGTGCACTACAAAAAAATTGCAATGTACTTGTCAAAAACTGCATTGTACTCAACAAAAAGTATGGAATTGGCTTTGTTGAGTTCTCCCTTTGTAATGCAAAATTTTGCGCTTTACTTGTCAAATTCTATGTTGAAATGTTGGAAGGTAGAGTTTTGCGTTATGAAGCGAGAACTCAATAAAACCAATTTTATACTTTTTGTTGAATACAATGCAGATTTGACAAGTAAAATGCAGTTTTTGACAAGTAAAATGCAGATTTCTTCTAGTGGTGAGACTCTACTTGCAAAAAAACTTTGCCCTATCCAAAAAAGAATTTGAAATTTTTTGAATGAAAATGAAATCTATAAGTTGTTTTTTGAAGAAGATGCGTAGATTGCCCAAAAAACAAGATTGCCCATTCAACTTTCTCATTATTAGTCCAAATAGAATGAATCAAAGCTTCAAATGTAGACAGAAACATAATCTTTCATAAATGATTAAAAATTAAAAAAAATTCATTATTTTGTATTTTTTTGTTATGCCCAACGATTTGCTTTTAAAACTTTGGATGGCATAACTTTTGCTCCCGGCACCAATTGAAAAATTTATATATATTTTAGAAAGCTAATAATGTGATTTTCTATTTTCAAAAGAAAAATTCCAAAAATCCGGTCAAAATTTGAGGCTAGGTATAAGCCTACCTGAAATCCCAAGTGTCCCTCAAAGGGACTTTGGGCCTATAGGGGTCAAGGAATTAAACCATCCATGTATAGATGTGAACATGATGTCATTCTCTACTAGTAGCACCCAATTGACTGTCCAAAGAAAATGCGTCACATACTCTGCGGAATGCGTAGATGACTAACACAAATGGGAAAGTCCAATAAGGTAGGATGCTCTAAAAGCGACCACTTAAGGGCTGGTCCGCCTTTTTCTTAGGTTTGCATGATTAAAAATATTTTTCACTCATTTTTCAGAGAAAGGAAAATGGATGAAGAACGTAATCCAAGTGGTTTCATATTTTTTGAAGCATTTTTGAATTAGTTATGAATTTCCTAAGATTTATGTTGTAGGTACTTATTTGTGACCCTAGGTCTTCCAAAATGCATTCACTTACAACTTCTAAAGTGATTTGAGGAAATCAAGGCCAACGATTGGCTCTTGCAATAAAGAATACTTTTTGGGGGGTTCAATCAATGACTAAAGTGGTCCATTTAAAGACCAATTCATATCTATTCAGTACCATTTTGTAGGGTTGATTTGAAGAAGCATCCTACCTTAGATGTAAGAAATGGGTGACTGGCGCCGTTGGGTTGTTCTACTGTATCCGTGCCCATTTTGTATAGAGCAACAATATATATTACATTTCAAATTTTGTATTGTACAATGCTAGTTAATAACGACCACAGAATGACCAAAAAGTGGCACAAATAGTCACATGCCATAAATCAGGTGTCTTGCTTTACAGTACAAAACAGTCGTAAGCTTACACTCCAGGTGACAAACTGCGAAACTGCGAAACTGCGAAACTGCGAAACTGCGAAAGCAAGTAGCAAATCTCACTTCCTCCCGTCGTCGTACATGATACCGAAGGAACCCAAAATGAAAAGCAACAGAAAGTAGCTAAACCGCAGGTCTGAAACGCCGAGAGCCTGAAATTCTCACTTTGGCTTCTCCGACCAAGACTCTCCGGCGCAGGAACCTGGCGCGCGCGCGGCGTTCTCTTTTGTCTACAGCATCTAGACGAATGACATCACCCAAATGACAAAACTGGAATTTGGTCTTCGAGTTACAGCGGAGTGCATGACCGCAAGCGAAGCATGAATCGATCAGCTGCAGATCTAGCTAGACAAGAAATTTTTTATATTCAAAAGATCGAATCCAGCCGGCCAAGAAAGAAATCAAACACACGTATGCTCCATGCTGAACGCAAGGAGTCACTTTAATCGATCAACGAAGGGCTCCCCGAAAGCGCAGACACTACTGTAGCTGACAAGTATGATGCTGAGCAACGAGTCGCTTCACGTTAATCAACGACGGACTCCCTGACGAAGGAAGGGCTCCCGGAAAAGCGCAGACACGGACAAAGCCCAGTATGCATGATGCTGAGCAAGGAGTCAGTTCACGGTAATCAACGAAGGACTCCTCGACGAAGGAAGGGCTCCCGGAAAGCGCAGACAATGCAGACATTACATAGAAGCTTAGAGTCTAGCTACATCTGCAGGGAGACAGGGAGGTAAAGCAGCTAGGAGAAGCAAAAAAATCTGTCACAGACACTTACTGTAGAGAATGATCCATCAAAGTCTTGCATCAACAGTTCTATGATCAATGGAATTTGTCCATGTGTTTCAAGGGGAAAATTTATTTAAAAAAAAAGTCTTGCATCAGTCTTGCATTCAAAAGTGAGATTTTAGCTACCTTAGGTTGAGTTAGTGGACACAAACATTGTGTTGAATGATGGTGATGGAGTGATTGGTGATTGCACTGAATTGGAACTTCCACCTTGTGGGTGTAAATTCATCAAAGGAAGTGACTTTATTAGGCCTTCATGTTGTGGCCATGTTAGGAGATATTTTGAATGTTGTAGGTGACTAAGATGACCACTAAGGATACACTTTTTGATGGTTTTTGGGTGGTCTAAAGACTCTTTGGGGGCCAATTGGGTACTACACTTCAAAAATTCATAACAAATTTATTCTTTGTCAAAAAAAAATTCCATTTCAAGAAAAGAATTTCAACAATACCAATGGGGCAAACCAATCATTTATGCTACATGTCATAGGCTAGTTTACCTTGAGTGTAGACCTTACTACCTATATTTTAGAGGTACAAGACTCTAAAATCTCAAAAAAGTCACTTGTCATTGCCATATGACATTCATATACCTGTCATTCCAATAATGCATTAAATGCGACTTCATGTTAACTTTGAGTGACTTGAAATTTCAATTACATTTTCAAAAACATTACAAATCTTATGAAACATTTTAACTTTTGGAACTTTTGATTTTTTTTTCATTTAAGGGTTTGGAAAGCCTCATAAAATCTCAAATTTTCTATAATTAAAACTTTTTAAATGTTATTAAAATTTCATTAGTAGAAGTCATGTCTAAGTAGACTAAGTAAGCTTTAAGATTCACAACTAGTCTAACTTGTCATGAAACAAATTGTGACTTGTTAGACAAGTAGTTGGTCTCAAAAGCTTACTCTATTCATATATGTTTTGTACTAGTATTCAAATTATTGAAGTTTTATATGAATGTCACATATAAAGCCGTATTGAA